>JAYESA010000010.1:102905586-104105586 GCA_036927795.1 Iris macrosiphon | reverse complement strand
GGTAGACTTTGTTAATGAATGTGGCCTGATTTGGTGGATAGGTTCTTTGGTTTATTTGAGTGGACTAGGTATCTGGTTATAAGTACTTGGATTTGCTAGTACGACTCAGTTTACATCGATCCTAGACTCAAATAAATAAAAGATTACATTTGAATAGACGCAATACAGACGACATGTAATAGCAGTGTTGAGGCTTCAGATCGCGACATATCAATGCATGGTTTAGTTAACTATCAAAATCAAGTTGACTGAGACCGGATGGGCTAACAATCTCTCCCATTTTGATAATTGACAAACTATGAATGATACTACAAGTCTTTGATATGCAAGGCTCCCCCGTAACTGTGGAGCAGTTAATATGCTGAAGGCAACGTCTGTCAAGTATCATCTTGTATGCTAGTATCATGTATGTCTTTCTCCCCCGTTGTCATTTGATCGAAATAGCATGTTCCTCCGAAATCGGTGAGATGACAAGAAAAACAAGAGAGTAAAGTGTATACAGGATAATATATAATGACAAAAGAAAAATTGCTTTAAACTTTATTCATTTGAAAAGAAAACATACAAAAGCAGATGTGTAGTGGAAACATCATAGTAGAGTATCTAAAAGTAAAATTTTTAAACATTCAAATCCATTGAGTAACTAGTTGTCATTTTTTTCATCTTTATCATCAGGTTCAACTATTCTGTTTGGATCAAAGAAGGAATCAGCTGGATCCAAATGTCGCTGAACATAGGGATGATCAATACGAAATCCTTGTTGATTCGGATTTCGGAGAATCGAAAAAGGTCCGGCCGGGTGCTTCGATAGGGTGTACTGGATGTCTATCAAAGTGTTGCCAAGAGCCTGAGTCTGAAGAGTTTGGTGATGATCAGTAGCACGATTGCGTATATCTTCTTTGTAGAAGCGATCACGCAACAAATTGAAAATAGACTCTTAAGGTTTGTGGTTGTTCATCAACATGAGGGACGGAATCAACAGGATGAGTGTTGGAGTTTGATGAAGAGTTATAAGGTAGAAGCATAGTTGGCTCAATTCTCCGAATTCTATTGAGGTATAAAGGTTCCTCAAGATTTGGACAAGTATCCAAAGGTATGTCGAAATAGCTGAAAATGGTTGGCAAGTAATGTCGTATAGTAGTGGACGCCCTTTCTTGCGACATTGAACCATTTGAGATAAGATGGTCTGGGAACATTGAAGTTAATGCCGAAATGCAAGTGATATAAAGTTGGCATTTCTAGATAAGAGACCTCAACAAAGTAAGTCTTCTTAGATAGAAAAGTTGAAAAGATAATACGATACATTTCAAAGAAGCGACCATTCAAATATCTAGCATAAAATTTTTCAGGTGGATATTCAAGAGGGTGACAAAGGATATTTTTGAAAGAGTCTAGAGTTAAGCCATGGTCTAATTGAACTTGCGTGACGTTGACTAAGGTTTGTCCATCAGTGGGAATGCGTAGGATTTCACCCAACTCGTCCGCATCGAATTCAATTGGAATGCCACGAACTCTAGATGAAATAGTATCATGTTCATATGTTAAGTTACAATATAACATTTGAATAGCATTGGTGTAAATATTGGTACGGGTCGTAACAAGTTCTTCAAGTTGGAGTTTTGAAGAATAGGTAGATAGTTTTTGTGTTGGGAAAAAAATCAATAAGATGGCCAATACAGATGTGTCTCTTAGAGAAGTCATTAAACCAATCATTTGAAATTTCGATGCTTCGAAAAGTGACCGTCGAATTCTCCTATGTTTGGCATAACGGAACAGAAAAGAGAGTCGGAAGATGAATTTTTTTCCTTTTAGGGGCCATTGGGAGAGGATGTAGGAGAAAAAACTAAGTTTATTTGTGGATGAGGTGATGATTTTCGTTGGTCTGAATGAGCGAGCAACGAAAAGATCTATAAATAGACTAGCAGAAACCTAAATTAGGAAGAAGATTAATGACATAGCATATTTTGGAGTTAAACTAACCGAGCTCGGCCCGAGTTCGGTCCGATCTCGGCCCGAGTTTGGTCCGAATTCTGTTGACATTTATTTCCAGAATCTCAATGTAACTTTAATCGATATTATGTCTTTCTTGACATGATATAAATACAGAATAATAAGTGCTGAACTTAAATCATACGTTTTCAAGAGTTTAAATCATCTCGGAGTAGCTTTAGGGGTTGGATCCCAGCTAGGGGTGGTCTGAAGATACTTAATACCGTGTCGCTTAAGGTTATTTACACCTTTTTGACAGAAGAGCCATTTCGGCTTGTATCCAAAATTTTCAAAACTTTTAAAAAGTGTGACGAAAAAATTTGTAAAGCATCTTATGATTCTTATATTTTATCAGAATCCAAAAGACCTAATTCTCGACGGATAAAGTTGAATCGATCTTCAGCTAAAGGTTTAGTAAAGATGTCTACTAATTGATGTTCCGTATCCACATACTCTAAACAAATATCTCCGTATAATTGATGATCCCTTAGAAAATGATGGCTGATTTCTATGTGCTTAGTACGTGAGTGACATACTGGATTCTTGGTGAGATTAATGGTGCTACTGTTATCACAAAAAATAAGAATGTTCTTATAGTGCAGATTGAAGTCTTATAGGGTTTGTTTCATCCACAAAATTTGAGCACAACAATGTCCTGCGTCGATATACTCTGCCTCAGTTGTTGATAATGCAACAGAATTTTGTTTCTTGCTAAACCAGGAGACTAGAGACTTTCCTAGGAAATGACATGTGCCACTGATGCTTTTTCGATCGACTTTGTATCCAACAAAATCAGCATTCGAGTAACCAGCGAGGTCAAATGACGTGGTTTTGGGATACCATAAGCCTGCCGACAAAGTCCCTTTAAGGTATCTAAAGATACGCTTAACTGCGCACAAATGTGATTCCTTAGGATTAGCCTGATATCTAGCACAAAGGCATACAACAAACATAATGTCTGGGCGACTAGCAGTTAGATATAACAAACTACTAATCATACCTCGATACTTACATATGTCTGTTGGTTTACTGCTATCATCAAGGTCAAGCTTAGTGGATGTTGCCATTGGAGTTCCGATAGGCTTTGTATTGTCCATGTCGAACTTTTTGAGCAAATCCTTCGTATACTTAGCCTGATGGATAAAGGTTCCTTGTGAATCTTGCTTGATTTACAATCCTAGGAAAAAGTTAGTTCTCCCATCATGCTCATCTCAAATTCACTCTGCATACACTTAGCAAACTCGTTACATAGCATCTCATTAGTAGATCCAAATATGATATCATCAACATATATTTGCACTAATAACAAAGAATCAGCAGAAAATTTATAAAAAGGGTAGTATCAATTTTTTCTTTTGAAAAACCGTTTTCAAGTAGAAAGAAGCTAAGACATTCATACCAAGCACGTAGGACTTGTTTGAGTCTGTATAGAGCCTTTCGTAACTTGAATACATGGTCAGGGTGTTTGAAATCTTCAAAACCAGGGGGTTGTTTGACAAAAATATCTTCTTTACACCATTTAGAAAAGCACTTTTAACATCCATTTGAAAAAGTTTGAAGTTATAAAAACTAGCAAAATCGTAAAGCATTCGGATAGACTCTAGTCTAGCAATAGGAGCATAAGTCTCATCGTAGTCAATACCTTCCTCTTGGTTGTATCATTGAGCTACGAGACGTGCTTTGTTACGTGTGACTGAACCATCCTCATTTAATTTATTTCGGAAAACCCATTTAGTACCAATGATCGGATAATCATTAGGTTTAGGAACGAGTTCCCAAACTTGTTTACGTTCAAATTGGTTGAGTTCATCTTGCATAGCAGAAATCCAAAATTCATCAGCAAAAGCTTCATCAGTATTTTTAGGTTCTATTTGAGAAATAAAAGCAACATTTGTAATGATATCTCTATTTGAGGAACGTGTACTTACACTTTTCGATACATCACCTATTACTAAGTCCTCAGGATGATCTGTAGAGAACTTTAGTCTTCTTGGCAGACTTTTCGGATGACTTGTACTGTTTGTATCTTCAGATGTCTTGTTGGTTACGGGTTGACTACCTTCATCGTCGCTGTCGTTTAGTACTTGAGTGTTGTGTTTATCAAATGTAATATTGATTGATTCTTCAACAGTCAATGAGTTCTTGTTGAATACCCTGAATCCTTTACTTTTGTCGGCATAACCTAGAAAAATACCTTCATCGGCCTTGGAGTTAAACTTTCCTAGATTATCTTTGGTATTAAGAATAAAACATTTGCATCAAAAAACTTTAAAGTAACTAATTGTGGGGATTCTACCAAACCAAAGTTCATAGGGGTTTTTCTTCGATGTAGGTCGAACAAGCACCCTATTTAGAACATGGCATGAAGTACTTACAGCTTCAGCCCAAAAGTATTTCGGAAGGTTATACTGATTTAACATAACTCTAGCCATATCGCCAAGAGTTCTATTCTTCCGCTCAACAACACAATTTTGTTGTGGAGTTCTAGGCATAGTTTAAAGTATCGGCCGATACCGATCCGATACGGCCGATACCGATACAGTTTGGCATGTCCCGATCCGATACCGACCGATACCCGATACTGACCGATACTGACATTAGAGGTCTTTTTTCAGTCAATTCGGCAAAAAAATTTGAATTAAAAAGACCAATTAGAAATGATGTAAAAGCATAGTAAGGTTGTAAAAACATATAAAAGAGGAAAACTTATCTATCGCATATAAATCAATCAACAAGGATGACTACTATTTCATTCAATATCAAAAATACTAAGAAACAATACTGAAAATACTTTAAATTATGCATAAATGTATAAAATATATTCTTTTAAATGTTAATAATTTACTAATAGTTGTTTGCTTTCCGATACCAAAAAATCCGATACTCCGATCCGAAACCGCCGATACTACCGATACCGCCGATCCCGATACTCATAGGAATGGTCCGATACCGATTCCGATACCGATACTTTGAACCTTGGTTCTAGGACAAGAAAATTTATGAGAAAAACCATTTTCATTGCAAAATCTTTTGAAATCACTATTTTCGAATTTGCCTCCATGATCACTTCGGATACGAGAAATCATGAAACCTTTTTCGTTTTGAACATTTTTGCAAAAAGTAACAAATTCAGAAAATGTTTCATTTTTGTTTGCAAGAAAATAAACCCATGTATATCTAGAAAAATTATCAACAATAACATAAGCATAAAGCTTACCGCCAAGACTAACGACTCTACTGGGTCCAAACAAGTCCATATGCAAAAGTTATAGAGGTCTAGAGGTACTTACAGAGTTGATTGATTTAAAGAAAGATTTAGTAGCTTTATTCTTTTTACAGTCAGCACATACCATATCTTTCTTGAAAGTAATCTCTGGTAAGCCTCTTACGAGTTTCTTTGTGGATAGTCTTGCAATTGTGTTCATGTTTGTGTGTCCTAGACGCATATGCCATAGCCAGCTGTCATCTTTGTTGGCGTATAAACATTTGCCTGCATTGTCAGTGTCTTTTGCAAGATATAATATATATATATATATATATATTGTCTTCCCTGATCCCTTCAAAGATAACCTTACCAGTGGATCTTTTATAAATAGAACATTTATTTTTAACGAAGTTAATACCATAATGATGGTCAGCTAGATAACTGATGCTGAGTAGGTTATGTTTAATTCCGTTACTAGACAAACGTCTTTAATGACATGATAGGGAGGAACACCTATATTACCATTACCAATAATATATCCTCTGAGGTTATTGCCGAAGGAGACGTAACCTTCTTTCTTCATTGATAACGTTGCAAATAGGTTTGCATCACCAGCCATATGTCGTGAGCAACCACTATCGAGAATCTACTTGCTTCTAGCATGAGAGGGTTGATCCACCTACAAAACGAGTTGTAGATGTATCCCTTGGTACCCATTTCTTTGAGGGTCCTACTGTGTTAGTTTTTGGTACCCATGCATAAACATTCATATCTACTAACTTCTTTGTTCTACAAAATCTAGATATGTCCTTTCTTACCACAGTAGTGACGTATAGCTGTGTGTTTGGTGCAGCTTGATAGATATGATTGTGTGAAGCAGTTCTTTGTAGTCTATGTGGATATAATGCATGATTGTGTGGGACATTTCTTTGTGGTCTTTGTGGATATTTATAATAGAATGCATGATTATGTTTGGTTCTATGTGTATGATGTGTTCTGAACATATGATTGCATGAACGGTTATGCATGTAGGTAGGAGCATAGCTGTGAGTGTTCTTTTGTCTTGCTACGTGTCTCGTGTTAGGTTGGGTGGAGGTTTGTTCAACCTGTTTACCCAATCTAATCTCTAATTTTTTAGAGGTAGCATATACTTCATCATATTTAGCAGTGAGAGCATCTATTCTACGTGCAGCAATGGAATACTTCTTCTTTTAAGATTCGAGTTCTTCCTTAAGTTTAGCGTTCTCCTGAGAGCTCTTGTCAAGACCGGCAAGTGCCTCGTGGAGGTTAAGCTTAAGTCTAGAATTCTCGTCTGAATCGTTAGAGGTATCCTTTACTTTACTTAGTAGAGATGTTAGTCTCTCTATTTCAGTCTGACATTCTTGAACATCTTTCTTAGCATGCTTGTACCTATTTCTAAGTTTCCTAAAATCATCAAGCAGATCACTAAAAGCATTACCTAGTTCATCAAAAGTAAAATAATCATAAGAGTTTTTATCCGTTACCTGATCAGCTAATGCCATGAAGCATAGGTTTGCTGCTTCTCGAGGATTCTCTTCTTCGGATTCACTAGCTTCACTTTCGTGCCAAATACTAGTATTTGCATATTTTCTTGATGATTTTCTTCTGGATGAGTGATTGTGGCAATTTTCTTTTCTTAGGGTTGGACAATCTTTCTTTATATGTCCTGTCTTCTTACAGTTATAGCATATAGGCTCTTCATCACTGTTGTCAGTTGGCTCATTCTTCTTTGATCTTTCAAGCTTTAGAAATTTTTTGAAGTTTCTAGTGGTCAAGGCAACTTCCTCATCTTGAGACTCATTGTCGTCGGAGTTATAGTTGGTGACCTTTTTATGACGTGCCTTAAGAGCAATCGTCTTCTCCTTGGGAGTGGGTTCTTCAAATTCCTTGAGATCCAGCTCGTGAGTCATCAACTTACCCATGAGCGTTTCGAGGGTCATCGTGGTAAGATCATTCCCTTCTATGATTACAGTGGCCTTGGGATTCCAATTCTTGGTGAGTCCCCTGAGTACCTTGCGAATCTTTTCGTGATTGATGTACTCCTTGCCAAGTGATAATAGAGGGTTAACGATGTCGAGGAATCTTGTGAACATTTGAGTGATCATCTCATTTTGCTTCATCTTGAATGCTTCATACTCTTGTGTTAGACGACTTATTTTTGATTCCTTCACTTGGGAGGTTCCTTCATGAGTGACCTCAAGAAGTTCTCATATTTCGTGCGAAGTTCCGCAAGTGGAGACCCTGTTAAATTCAATTCTGTCTACAACACAAAATAGAGCGTTAATAGCTTTAGCATCAAGACTAGCTTGTTTCTTTTTGGTGTCTCTGTACTTATCATGAGGTTTCTCTACAAGGTCACCATCTATGACTATTCTAGGTGGCTTCTTGTATCCTTCTACTACTACAGCCTAGAGGTCAAAATCAAGTAATTTTAGGTAGAAGCTCATACGTGTCTTCCAGTATGCGTAGTTAGTACCATCAAATAGGGGTGGTCTATTTGTGGACTGGCCTTCACCATTGTTGGTGTGGATAGATCTAACAGTTGCCATAAGTCTCTTAGGATATTAAGCCAAATATTAAGAGAACTAGCTCTGATACCGATTGAAGGAGCAATTGGGATCAGAAACTAAATAAGAGACAACCCGCTCTGATACCAATTGAAGGACTGTAAAGCAACTTTAGAGGGGGTGAATAGAGTACAACAGAATAATCTACCCAATTTAAGATTATCAGAATGAAGGCAGTTGCTAACTAACAGTGTATATAAAGACAATAAAGTAAAGCAGTAAAGTAGAGAGAGAAAGCAAACGCAAACACCAAGATGTATACTGGTTTTCCTCTGAGAGGACTAGTCCAGTCCCGAGAACTCAAGCTCAGAGTTTTATCCACTATAATCACCAATAGTGAATCACAAGCTTTGATCCGAAGGCTTGCCACTTCTTTACACCACGATGTTTGATCCGAAGTCTCGCAACTTCACAGCTAGAGAGAGAGAGAGTAACTGATGGAACCAAGTTCTTTACAACTCTGAAGACTTCTAGACCGAGACCGCACTTGGCACTAGGAAGACTAGGGAGTTGCTCTTGGAGATGAAAAAGTTGGAGATGGAAAAGTTAAGGCTTAGATGTTTGCTCACAATAGGATAGAAGATTAAGAATTGTTGAGTGAGTAGGAATGTAGAATTACAATCCTATTTATAGTGTGTAGGCAAACATAATTCGACCAGAATTCGGATGGGGTTTAATTCAAATTTTCAACCGTTGGGCCAAGAAATTAGGAGCTAATTGAACTGGTTGATTTCATACCAAAAGGGTAATCGAGTTCGGTCCGAGTTCGGCATGAGTTCGACCCGAGTTCGGTTTCTAAGTATGGTAGACTTTGTTAATAAATGTGGCCTGATTTGGTGGATAGGTTCTTTAGTTTATTTGAGTGGACTATGTATCTGGTTATAGGTACTTGGATTTGCCAGTGCGACTCAGCTTACATCGATCCTAGACTCAAATAAATAAAAGATTACATGCAGTGTTGACACTTCAGATCGCGACATATCAATGCATGGTATAGTTAACTATCAAAATCAAGTTGACTGAGACCGGATGGGCCAACATACCCCAGTTTAGTCCCACATCACCTGGGCTAAAGGAGATGTCATAGACTTGTTCCTAGAAATTTTGTGGCTGATTTATTTTTTTCCTAGGCTATTATAATAGTATTAATAACAACATGCATATAATATTTAACTTTTTCCAAAGCTACTATAATAGTATTAATAGCAGCATGCATATAATATTTAATTTTTTTTCCAAAGCTACAATATTAGGTTAAAAATTTTTGGGACCTCCTGATTCTTGGTCCTCGGCCAGGGCCGGCCTTGTCCGTACTTTACATCATTTGAATAAAAGCTAACAACTTGTTAATTAATTATAGCTCTATCAGAAACTCGTTTGGAAAGACCATAAAGTTTGGGGATGTAATAGACTTTATCATGTTGCGTACATTTCAGTTTTTTTTGACAAATCAGCCACTTATTTTGTATTGTCAGTTAACTATTATTGTATACCTCAGTTTAGTCCCACATTACCTGGGCTAAAGGAGATGTCATAGACTTGTTCCTAGAAATTTTCACTAGCCGCTTCCCCCTCAAGCATACCTCCCTACCCACACCCCTTGTCCGCTCGCGGCTTCTTCCTTCTGCCGTAGTTCTATGGATGAACTTGGGAGCCAAGCGCCTACGTTAGTTTACGATGAAGCTAACCCTCGGGATCAACCTACAGCGTGGCTAGATTTAAAATAGCATATGGCAAAACTAAGGCTAACACCAACTCTTGTAGAGCTAAATGTGTAGCCTTCTATAGGGTGCTAAAATGCTCGCTTACAGCAAGGCACTACCAAAGCCTACGACGAGGTTACAATCGACGTATACGGTGAAGCTACAATACTTCTTTCAAGTCCCTCCCTAGCCTAGTCGTCCTTAATAGCTTCTTCTAGACACCTCCCTCTATAGTCCTCCCTGGTCTATATGGTTCCTCGACGCCATCTGCATTATTAGCTTGGTTTTGTGCTTGCTTTAGGTATCTTACTTAATTCTCTTGTCTTTGAAACTGATGTACTTTGATCCGGTGCTCTGACGTCTTTGATCTCTTACCTCTTAGTGAGTTGGACAACAATTTTGATGTGCTAATCTTATGTTCCCCTAATTATGGCCTCTGACGACAACAAATATGTTCTTGTTGATGCTTCTTCCTCTTCAGTCGACTTCAAGACATATTTATGACTCACCACTATCTTTCGGTCCGACTCAAATAATTATTTATATTGGTCTAGTGTCGCCGAAAAGGTTTAAATAACAAAGGCCCACATCGTCACTTAATGGAGTCACTATTAGACTCTAAGGATCTCCAATATGTCTCTTAGTTTCATAATGATAACGTGATAATTATTTAGTTGTCTAACTTTATGGATGATCGTTGTTATAACTCTATTATGCATCTAAAAAATGTCAAGAAATTTTGGACGCATCTTTGGTTCCAATACTTGTCTGAAGACAATCTTCAGAAATTTTGTGACATCTTTCATACCTTCAATACCTCCACAGTTGGATAATATTTGTAGGACTTTGATGTCCTCTTTAGCGACATTTTTGAACAATGAAATGTCTTTCAGCCGATCTTCTCTTATCCAGTTGCTACTCTGCTAACAACGAGAGGCCCTTATTGGCATCCTTCTCTTGGCTCGGTTACCATATACTTTTGAGGACGTTCGTTCACTGGTTCACTTTCAACATAATTCTCCTTCTCTAACGAGTTTTCTGTCAACTGTTTATCATGTGCCTACGCCATCCTCTACCTCTATCGAGTCCATATCAATTGGCCTTGCTACCAGTGGCTAGGGCTGTGGTAGTCACTTTCAGTATAGACGAGGGCCAGGGTATTGCTTGTGGGTGTCCTCCTTTATGTGCTCGAGTTCGTGGTACCCACAGGAGAGGATACAACGACTATGTTCTTATTGTGGGTAAACCAATCATCGTAATGACTGGTATTGAGAGAAGCATGGTTACCATGATGATACACCTATTGCTAGACATGCATCTGTCCTAATTATTATTCCTTCTCTACCTAGTAGCTAAATACCATGTTCCAATGATGAATGGGCCAGCTGAGTCGACTCCTTTCCTCTGTACCTGCCAATCTTTTCACTCCATCAGGTATCTCTCTCATTTCTCATTCTCATTCATCGGTTGCTGATTCCTACGCCTCGAACCATGGCTCATAACGGGTCCTCAAATATTGTTTCTAGCCCTCACAAATTTATTTCCATACCTGACAAAAAATTTCTAGTGCTGCTGATTTATCACTTAATTCGTCTTTACATTTGAAAAGTACTCCCATTTCTGCATCTTAACTTATTATCTATTCGTCAGCTTATACACGACTCAAATTGTTCAGTAACATTTTATCCATTTCACTTTATGATACAAAATCTGCTAAAAAAAACAACAGATTGGTAGAGGACATGAACAGAACAACCTTTACTACATAGATCATGTCTAGTAATCTGGCTAGTACGTTAGTGGTTGCTACTTCCATTCAGTGGCATAGGAGAGGCATCCTCCATTTTCTTCCTTATATACTATGTTACATAATTTATCATTATCTGACTTTAGTTTTGAGTCATGTCTTTCGGGAAGCATTATCACTCCTCTTAACGAATTATTTCACCTTTTGATTTTGGTCCTTGCTAAATGCGTCTGGACATTGATTTTGGAACGTTAAAATAAACATCGTCCAACTTGCATGTATACAGTTTTCTTGAGACATGTTGGTGCATCCTAAGAAACCAACATTTCATATGTTATTAGGTCCTTGCCATGATTACCAGACTAAGGGGCTGATGGAGGAAAAAACTAGTAACTTTTATGTTTTTTACTTGGTCCGTTAGATGTTCTTTAGCTATTTATGTTGTCTTGCTCAATGGATAATGGATCTAATTGGTGATCTTTTTTTGGTTGACAGCCTAAACAAAAAATCAAGATTGACAGAAGTCAGAAAACCTCTGCTTCACAAGAGCTCAATGCAACTTTTGCTGATCTGCCAGCACGTTACTTAGAATGGGAGGAGATGGCAGAAGCGCCAGTACCTCGCCTAGATGGGGCAGCTATACAGATTAAGAATCTTTTGTATGTGTTTGCTGGATATGGTACCATCGATTATGTAAGGACTTCCAAAAATTTGCCAGTTATCACCTTTTCTTCAAGCATATTTTTTATAGTTTCACTTGCAACTGATTCAAACTCCCTAGATTTTTTGACATACGGAATGACTACTTTATAGAACCATTGTTTTGGGCGTCAGGGAACATTGCTGTTATGTACTGTAGACTTTGTTCATGAGTATGTAAGGTGTCTACAAGTATGATAAGATTTATCAAAAAAATTAAAAATTGCTTAACCATTTGTACAATCAGTCTTCACTGGTGTAATAGGAATATTATCTGTCATAGCGTTTCATAAAATGGCAATTAACCAATCCAAATTGTAAGTGCTGAAGATCATTAAGAGGAAGGTGCACTTGAAAACATCCCTGCCATTTAGGCATAACCATTCGAAAAGAATTAACATAGAATTTATGATGATGTGCATGCTGCTTAATATTCATAACCATCAATTTGAGGTTCTTCTCACATACAAATACCCACATGATAAAGCTGAGGTTTTCTCGCATAAACAATATAACATGAAAAGGAATGGATCATCAAGGTTCTATGAATGATCAGCCTTTCGTCTTTTACCTACTTATTGTTAGTTAGCCAATGTTTCGAAAGTTCGAGCTAGTAGGAATGGGCCAACATTAAAAATTAAACCTTTGACACCCCAAGGGGGCACGTGTAAGCCGGGATTATGAGAACCTTAGATATGCCAACCTGGATGAGCCTAGAACATGCACTTGGGCTAAAGCCCAATAGCATGGAAGGGCAATATAAACTATTTAATTGGTAGGAGGAGGATTTGAACCTATGATCTTTTGCTCTGATACTATGCTAGTTAACTAATGTTCTCAAAACCTTGAACCATTAGGAATGGACAAACATTATATATTAACCCATAACAATTACTATTCATATACTATTACAGTATGCGATTCACTTGAGCTGCTGAATGCTTGACTAAGTATATAGAAAGAATGATGTGGAGTATTGATGGTTTCTTTCTTACAAAGAGATATTTATAAACCTCAACCTCAATATATGGTGTAAGTTTGGTGTTTATGTCTGTTCTCTGGTAAATTTCTTGACGTGAAACTAGTATGCTTCTACCAGCATTTTATGTTTCTAAATTTGTTTATACAACCATCTCTAAATGAATTAATTCTGTTACGAGTTTTAGGTGCATTCTCATGTGGACGTTTACAATTTTACTGATAATACATGGGGAGGAAGATTTGCTATGCCAAAAGAAATGGCAAATTCACATCTTGGAATGGCAACAGATGGAAGATACATTTATGCTGTCACAGGGCAATTTGGCCCACAATGCAGAGGGCCTACAGCTCGCAACTTTGTATTGGATACACAGACGACAAAGTGGAGTGATTTGCCTTCACTACCTGTCCCTAGGTATCTGCATTCAGTAAAAACTTACCAAGTTATTACTGAACTTTTATCATTTGTTATTATTACAGCAAGCCATCTTCCCTTTTATGTGAATGCTTTTTATTTAATTCTCATTATTCCTACTTCAGGCTCAACCTTAGTCGAATAAAGGTTCCTTTGCACCTCCAATGTTAGGTTCATTTTGGACTTCCTCTTGTACCATATGACCCTTCAAATAATTTGTTTGAATTTATTCGAATTTTTAATTTTAAAGTGACAACATAAATGTCGAATTGTGATGTCATCATGATTTGATGATTTGGACTGTCTGTGGGGAGTCCCAGTGTACTTATGTCCAACCCAAGTGGAAGTAATTCTTAGGATGAAGTTCGAAGAGTGCTAAAATTGCTAATATGCATGGTTTTTAGGTATGCACCAGCCACTCAACTTTGGAGAGGCAGACTACATGTTATGGGTGGAAGCAAGGAGGATCGCCATGAACCTGGACTGGAACATTGGAGTCTTGCTGTAAAGGATGGCAAAGCACTGGAGAAAGAATGGCGAAACGAAATACCGATACCGCGCGGAGGGCCCCACAGGTTAGTTTGTTATTTCAATCTATATCCTTTAGCTTTTTGACTAGGCACAACACAATTATTTATACTGTAGCAGCAGGTGCCCAACCACCTGGGCTTACAGTAATCAAACAACTTCATGATGTTTACTTTCTTTTTATTTTCTCTCATCAGAAGAGTTATATTATGAGTTTAACTAATGCTCTCTTTACAATTTCTAGTATCTGTTTGAGACGACGGACGTAATTATTTATACCTTAAATCAATATATTGCCACAATACTATTGCCAAAAACATTATCTTTATTACTGTAATATGACAGAGTAGGAGTACTGTCATGTTGTGAACCCCCCCCCCCCCCCCCCCCCAGATGACGAGCTTTAATTATGTTTTATTGAAGTTATCATGGTTTAAGCAGGAAGCCTTTCAATGTATACATTTTATGTCATTATCTCCTTTATTATGAAAATGCTCCGACATGCCCGCTTAAATTGCGATTCATTGTTGTGTTGTAAATTTTACAACAAACTTTGGATATGACATCAACCATTTCCAATAGAGAAAAAGTATGGATAAGAGAGGGAATATCATAATTCTAATTGTCTTGTTGTGAGTAGCGCAATCTACATTATTTGTGCATGCATTTCATGCTCCTGCAACAAAGGTGATTCTGTTAGAGTTCGTGAAATGATATTACTAACTCTAGTTTCAAATAGAAAATGCATGTAACAAATGTTGAAAATAAAATTAACTAATTTATTCTTCAATGTGTTCCCACAAGCTGAAACTGGATGAAAGTAAGCCCATATTTGAGAAAATGAGAAATTGAAAACCATATGAAAAAAGTAGGCCGGAGATTCGTCTCCAAACAAATTTCTACAAGAACCCATCTGAAGAAGGTTGGGCTCCAAATCCGAAGAAATCCAAAAAAGAACTATAAAAGACGGTGCTTCACAAACTAACAAATCCTGAAGCAGTTGAATGAAAGTTAGGAGTTTCACACCTAAAGAGATAAAAAAGGAGAGTTGAGACTTCACAACTGAATATATTCCGAAAGAAAACATCTCCATTATGCCGGGACTTTGAAATAAAAATTTCGAAAGAAAACATATAGTGAAGTTTGGAGTGTAGCGCCCCGTTCCCCCGGTGCGGGGAGCGCGGCTAAGAAACACAAACGGTATCGTTCGATCGGGATAGATTGAATTAAGAACTCGTCCTCGTTATGGATTTGTTTCTTCGGAATCGATTCCCATATTCAGTGGACTGCGCCCCAAGGATCGGCTTAGCGGCAGAGTCAGGAGGGACCTCTCCGCTGCTATCTTTTATTGCCTCGGTTTTCGATGTCGCTTGTTGCTTTCGTGCTTTGAGTTGGTTTTGGGATTTGCTTGTTTTCCTTGAACGGTTTCGATGGTTTTCATTGTTTTCGTTCATTGACTTGCACTTCTATTCCGAGATTGGAAAGAGAGGAAGAAGTATTAATCGAGCTGTTCGTGTGCAGGTGAACGAGCAGTAGGCGGCTTGCGAGCGGAGTCGTGAAGCGCCTCTTTCCTTCTTCTTTCCAAAATCTAAGTGAGTGGCTACCAACCCGATTAGCTAGCCCTGCTTCCAAGCTTCACTCCTTGCCCCGATCAAACGATACCAAGTAATAATAAAAGAAACCAAGATAAAAGAGAATAGACTGGGTTCATTATGCTTGTCAATAAACTTGTGAACGGTTATATCTTTGCATGCTTGTTCGTTCGTAATGTTCATCAAATGCATAGATACAAGTTTAAACGTATATCCTGATGCATGAATATGACGTAGTTGCAATGTAAACGAATCATGCAATGTTGCTTATCTTGTTCACGTGCCTCAACTGCATCAACGTTAACGTGCCACGAACGATTGATCATGGACAACTTTTGCACAAGGTAACGGGTTCCGCGGACGGTCGCTGGGGCACTGGCACCGATCCGGTCCGGGCGGAACTTCACGATAGTCTCACGTGCGAACGGGATGGCGTGCAGCGCCTTACGTGCTTCGTTGCACACCATCTTCGTTCAAAGACTAAACGGTCCATTATGGCTCCTAGCCAGTGATCCCAACGTGTATATTTAAACCTGTTGCATACTAACTTGTGTCTTCGTTTCAGGGAAGGCATGGTAAGTATTGTGCAGGTAATTCAGACGGTCAGGTAAAATCCACCTAACGGTGGCACGTTCATTTCAGTAAATTCTATATGCTGCTTACTTGTAAATGAACTAAGGCAAGATAGAAACCCACAAAATTATGCATGCTTCACTAAACAATGTGTTGATTGGTATAGTCAGGCTAGCTCGCCTTCACCAGCATGTTTCGATATGCTGACCCTCGTTGAAACAGGTTCTCCGCACCAAGGCGAACCGAGCGAGGAACCGAAGTCGTCTACCCGATCCAGTCCAACTGTTGGCGCACCTTCACCGCGCCCTTGAAGCCTTTTGAAGTCCGAAGCTGCAACTCTTCATACACAAATGCAGCTCCGTGGCAAAGCTATCCTCCAGCCTGGAGGTCTTTATCATTTGAGTTTATAAAGGGATGTAATGTACAGGACTGCTATCTCATTTTGAGTCATCTCTTTTGTAAGCCGTTCGGCATATTAGCTGACTCGTTCAAGAGTTTGTAATAGATGTTCATTATCAATAAAGAGAACTTTTCTATGTTTCAAATCTGTGTTTCAATTTATCTGCGTACTCTGAATATGTGCTTGCTATGCAAATCATTAAAGCCTTGTGCGGGCGCAACTCCAGGTCCGCACGGCGGTCACGATTCGGGGGACGCCTCATTTGATTCTACGGAATTGGGTCGTGACATAGTGGTATCAGAGCACAGATTCAAGTTCCTTAGACTTCGTGCTGGAAAAGTTCCTTTAACGATCAAATTCCTGTGCGAACTCTTGAACTCGCTAGGCCAAAATGAGATACGTTCATGCAATAAGTCCATAATACATTATGATCCTAATGTAATTTACCTTCTTTTGAAGGAATGGCTCCAGCGCAATCTGCAGCGCAAACTCCGGACGAAACGCAAGGCCAAGAAAGTAGTTCGGATACTTCGGGAAATTCAAAGAGCCAGCGAGCCGTGCCAAGTATCGATCCCGTCCAACGAATGTTGCAGATGTTGGAGGCAAACCAACAAAGGGACGAGGCTCGCTATGAACGGGCCGAGAAGCGGGCGGAAGAGAGTCAGCTCAAGTTTCAAGACAATATAGAAGCACGATTCTCAGTCCAACAGAAGCAGGTAGATACCCTGCAGCAGATCGTTCAGACTTTGGCATCCAACCAGTCCGCGGCAACGCCAGCGACTCCAATGGAACAGCCCGTGCTTGAAGTAGAGACGCCGCAAATTCCAAGGGCGAGGGACGTGACTGCCTTCGACTTTGGCCACTTCAAGAAAGTCTGCAACACCCCATTCAACGGGACTGAGGACCCAGTCGTAGCTCTAGATTGGTTGGCCGAACTTGAAGATCACTTCGCTCTGCTAGAGGTCCCCGAAGAGAAGCGCGTCGCCTGCGCGCAACTACAGCTCCGCCTCAACGCACACGATTGGTGGGACGTGCATCGACGATCTCTCCAATTTGATCACGGAGAGGAGGCGATCTCGTGGACGACCTTTCGTGCCGCGTTCGAAGAGGAGTTTATACCCCCTCCAGTACAACGTCAAATGGAAAATGATTTCGTGCAACTGAGGCAGGGCAGTATGACAGTGAAGCAGTACTCCGCCGAATTCAACCGACTCTCCAAATTCGCTAGGGCCTATTTACCTGATGCAGCGAGTCGAGCAAGAAGGTTTGAAGGCGGTCTGCGCCCTGCCATTCATGGGCACGTAGTCAATAATCAGTATGGAACGATGCGTGAAGTCATGAATCACGCCCTATCTCTGGAACCGCAGTATCCTCACGTTTCCACCGGCGCTGTGCATACCTACAATCACAAACGCCAAGGCAACGATAGAGGAAACACCGCTGCAAAGCGCCCTAACCACGGCGGTCCACAACGAGCAAACCCAGGGCCTTCGTGCAATTTCTGTAAGAAACAAGGGCACACGTCCGATAAGTGCCGCAAGAAACTCGGGCAATGTCTCATTTGCGGTGACTCCACCCACCGAATCCGTGATTGCCCAAACTATTCTGTTCATCACCCTTAACGGTAAGCATTGTTCTTAAGTTTCGGGACGAAACTTCCAATTGGTTGGGTAGGATGTAGCGCCCCGTTCCCCCGGTGCGGGGAGCGCGGCTAAGAAACACAAACGGTATCGTTCGATCGGGATAGATTGAATTAAGAACTCGTCTTCGTTATGGATTTGTTTCTTCGGAATCGATTTCCATATTCAGTGGACTGCGCCCCAAGGATCGGCTTAGCGGCAGAGTCAGGAGGGACCTCTCCGCTGCTATCTTTTATTGCCTCGGTTTTCGATGTCGCTTGTTGCTTTCGTGCTTTGAGTTGGTTTTGGGATTTGCTTGTTTTCCTTGAACGGTTTCGATGGTTTTCATTGTTTTCGTTCATTGACTTGCACTTCTATTCCGAGATTGGAAAGAGAGGAAGAAGTATTAATCGAGCTGTTCGTGTGCAGGTGAACGAGCAGTAGGCGGCTTGCGAGCGGAGTCGTGAAGCGCCTCTTTCCTTCTTCTTTCCAAAATCTAAGTGAGTGGCTACCAACCCGATTAGCTAGCCCTGCTTCCAAGCTTCACTCCTTGCCCCGATCAAACGATACCAAGTAATAATAAAAGAAACCAAGATAAAAGAGAATAGACTGGGTTCATTATGCTTGTCAATAAACTTGTGAACGGTTATATCTTTGCATGCTTGTTCGTTCGTAATGTTCATCAAATGCATAGATACAAGTTTAAACGTATATCCTGATGCATGAATATAACGTAGTTGCAATGTAAACGAATCATGCAATGTTGCTTATCTTGTTCACGTGCCTCAACTGCATCAACGTTAACGTGCCACGAACGATTGATCACGGACAACTTGTGCACAAGGTAACGGGTTCCGCGGACGGTCGCTGGGGCACTGGCACCGATCCGGTCCGGGCGGAACTTCACGATAGTCTCACGTGCGAACGGGATGGCGTGCAGCGCCTCACGTGCTTCGTTGCACACCATCTTCGTTCAAAGACTAAACGGTCCATTATGGCTCCTAGCCAGTGATCCCAATGTGTATATTTAAACCTGTTGCATACTAACTTGTGTCTTCGTTTCAGGGAAGGCATGGTAAGTATTGTGCAGGTAATTCAGACGGTCAGGTAAAATCCACCTAACGGTGGCACGTTCATTTCAGTAAATTCTATATGCTGCTTACTTGTAAATGAACTAAGGCAAGATAGAAACCCACAAAATTATGCATGCTTCACTAAACAATGTGTTGATTGGTATAGTCAGGCTAGCTCGCCTTCACCAGCATGTTTCGATATGCTGACCCTCGTTGAAACAGGTTCTCCGCACCAAGGCGAACCGAGCGAGGAACCAAAGTCGTCTACCCGATCCAGTCCAACTGTTGGCGCACCTTCACCGCGCCCTTGAAGCCTTTTGAAGTCCGAAGCTGCAACTCTTCATACACAAATGCAGCTCCGTGGCAAAGCTATCCTCCAGCCTGGAGGTCTTTATCATTTGAGTTTATAAAGGGATGTAATGTACAGGACTGCTATCTCATTTTGAGTCATCTCTTTTGTAAGCCGTTCGGCATATTAGCTGACTCGTTCAAGAGTTTGTAATAGATGTTCATTATCAATAAAGAGAACTTTTCTATGTTTCAAATCTGTGTTTCAATTTATCTGCGTACTCTGAATATGTGCTTGCTATGCAAATCATTAAAGTCTTGTGCGGGCGCAACTCCAGGCCCGCACGGCGGTCACGATTCGGGGGACGCCTCATTTGATTCTACGGAATTGGGTCGTGACATGGAGAAGGAGAGGAGAGAAGGAGAAAAATATGAGAAGAGAGAATATGAGAAAGGAGATTGCAAGGACATGAAATCCTATGTTGCATTTCATGTCTATTTATATTGATACGCAATACACCCACAATTACTGTTATATCCTCATAAGATAAATAACAAAATAATTCTAACATCCTCCCTTAAGCTGGAGCATATAGATCAGACATGTCCAGCTTGCTACATAAATCAGAAATGGACCACGAGCAAGTGATTTGGTGAGGATATCACATAATTCATCCTCAGACCCGAACATAATGAGTGACAATGTGTTTATTCAGTAACAAATCACGAACAAAATGACAATCCACCTCGATATGCTTAGTGCGTTCATGAAATACCGGATTACTTGCGATAAACATTGCCGACTAATTGTCACAATATATCTTCATCGGAATAGGAATCATAATCTCCATTTCATGAAGAAGAGACTGCACCTACATTATCTCAGAGGCTGTATGAGGCCATCGTACGGTACTCGGCCTCTGTACTATAACGAGCCACAACATTCTGCTTTTTACTATGCCACGTGACAAGATTGCCACCCACAAACATACAATAGCCAGAAGTAGGCCTCCTATGACTGCGATTGTCTGCCTAACCAGTATCACTGAACCCCGTCACCGTAAACAACTGAAAAGGTTTGTACAACAAATCCTTTCCAGGTGCACCCTTTAAGTATTAAAGAATGCGAGAGATAGCCTCCCAATGTGGTTGCTAAGGGGCATGTATAAACTGACTAACTACTCCAACTGCATAGGTGATGTCTGGTCGTGTAACAGTAAGATATATAAGTTTGCCAACCAAATGTCTATAATATCCAACATCCTCAAATAACTCTTTCCTGTCAGCATCAAGCTTGTCATGATAATCCATAGGAGTCTCAACTGACCGACACTCCAACATCCCAGTCTCTGAGAGCAAGTCTAGAATATACTTGCGTTGTGACAGATACATACCCTTATTAGATCGAGCAACCTCGATTCCAAGAAAATATCGAAGAAGATCCAAATCCTTAGTATGAAACCTTCAAGTCAATAATACCTACTGGGGAGGAATGACAAAATACTGAATGATCTGATGTGATAAGCCGAAATCTATACTGATTGAGAACTGAACTGAACTTGTCAAACCAAGCTTGAGGTGACTGTTTCAGTCTATATAATGATTTTTTCAATTGACATATGAGTTCCATTTCTTGTCATAACATATCCCGGTGGTTGATCCATATAAATTTTCTCCTGTAAGTCACCATGCAAGAATGCATTCTTTATGTCCAACTGATATATAGGCAATTGGCGATTAATCGCCACAAAAATAAGAATCCGAACTGAATTAAGCCGAGCCACTAGAGAAAGTCTCTATATAATCCACACTATATGTATGAGTATACCCTTTTGCAACCAACTGTGCCTTGAGACGCTCAACTGAACTATCGGAATGATACTTAACAGTGTACACCCATATACAACCCACTGTTTGCTTTCCAACATGAAGTGATGTAAGCTTCCAAGTCTAATTTTGATATAAAGCATACATCTCATCCATTGCACTCTTCCAACCAGAAGATAACATAGCCTGTTTGTATGTTTTGGGAATGTAAATAGAAGAAAATGAAATAGCAAATACATGAAAAGATGAAGAAGAACGATGTAATGAAACATAATTAGAAATGTGAGCTTATTATTTGTGGTACAAAGACGTTTTCTTTTTCTGAGAGCAATGAGAATATCATCTGGATATGTGGTGATGGGAGCAGAATTCTCAGACATGGAAGCTGATTGGTTGATGACTGAATTCTGCAAAACCACTGGCTTGTCCTTGGACCTCTGGTAAACCTGTAAAGGGGAAATTGAGACAGAAACTGATTCATGAATGACCGGAAGTGGTATGAAAGATATCAAATATGATGTAAAAGGAATAAAATAAGACTGTCAGCTGAAAGAAAGAATGGAGGTAGACTCAAAGAAGATAACATCGGCACTGACATAATACTTGCGTGACTGTGGACTGTAACAACAATAATCTTTTTGAGTACGAGGATAACCGAGAAAACACACTTCAGAGATCAGGAGCCAACTTGTCTCGATTAGGTTGCAAGTTATGAACAAAAATAACATACCCAAACAATCGAGAAGGAAGGAAAAAGGAGTGACATCTGTATGTAAGATGAAAAATAGAACGTTGTTATTTAATACAGATGATGGCATGTGATTAATTAGATAACATGCTGTAAGAACGACTTCTACCCAATATTATTTAGGGATATTCATATTGAAGAACCATATCTAAAATGTGTCTATGTTTACATTCGGCAGCTTCGGCTATACCATTTTGTTGAGAGGTGTGGACACAACTGGTTTGATAATTCATGCCACAATCAACACATAAACTGTTCACAGAAGATTGAGTATACTCCAAAGCATTATCAAAATGCAAAATTTTGATGCGTTTATCAAACTGAACATAGACTTCATTATAAAAGAGATAACACATTTGGAAACTCATATCTTTCTTTTATTAAATAACACCATGTCATTCTGGAATAATCATCAATAAAAATAACAAAATACTGAAATCCTTTCGAACTTTTGACTCTAGACGGACCCTAAATATCAGAACGAACAAGATCAAAAGACTGCAACTGGCGACTCTCAATACGACGAGGAAAAGAACTACGGTGATATTTGCCTAACTGACAAGCCTCACATTCAAGACTAGAAACATGACTCAAACTAGGAACAACTTGATACAACTTAGCCAAAGACAGATGTTCCAAACGATAATGCCACTGCAACGGAGAAGTAGAAACAGATGTGAAAGCCTTTCCAAGTATATCCAAGTAATACAGTTCATCTTTTTCATGCCTCGAACCAATCTATTCTCCGAACCAATCATCTTCTTCGTCTTGAGGTCCTTAAAAACACAAGAATTGGAAGAAAATGTCACAAAACATTGAAGAGATTTAGTTAACTGGCTCACAGATAGCAAATTGAATAAAAAATTAGGCACATATAATGGATCAAATAATCACAGTGATTGAGCAGGGTAAATGCCATATTTTCCAAGCACATGACGAGTAGATCCATCAGCCAAGATAATATTATGTTTCATAGGACTACGATTATGAAAGAGAGGTTATACCAGATATGTGAGAACTTGCTCCTGAGTCAATGATCCAAGAGGTGGATGGTGACTGTGATGTCACAAAAGCAGGATTACCTATATGTGCCATAGTTGCAGTAGGTTGAGAGGTGGTACTAGCAAGCGCGTTCAACTTCAGGACGATCTGTTTAAATGGAGATGAGGTATCAGGCGTTGAAGTCTGATTGTAACCAGAAGTATCATCTCTGGGAGCAGAAGTGGTGACATGAGACTATATAATCATGCACTTGATGTGCATATTCTGGTTTATCTCACTTGTCCCAACAGTAGTTTTCGATATGATCGTGCATTCCACAATAGTTACACTTCTGTGGTTGACCACGGCCACTACCACCGCGA
The DNA here is from genome assembly GCA_036927795.1 of Iris macrosiphon. Taxonomy (NCBI): domain Eukaryota; kingdom Viridiplantae; phylum Streptophyta; class Magnoliopsida; order Asparagales; family Iridaceae; genus Iris; species Iris macrosiphon. The sequence goes on along the minus strand of JAYESA010000010.1, from coordinate 104,082,247 downwards.
CCACCACCACGACCATTGTCTCTACCACCATGACCTCTTCCTTGACCAAAACTACGACCCCCATCTCTACCGCCACGTCCACCACCATGTCTACCACCAAGACCAGCAACACTAGTAACTAGGGCAGAAGAGTCATTACTCGGTACTACAAAACTGTCCTAGAAAGAAACGATTGGGACAGGAGAAAGTATCTCCCACCGTAGGTAACTGCTCTCCAGCAAGGATCTGAGCTTTATAAGGTTCTAGCGCAGGATCTAAGCCAGCTAGGATAAGTGAAACATGGAACTCTTCCTTCTGTCATTGAGCTTCCTTCAAATCAGTAGTAACAAGATGATATTTGTAGCAGTTCCTCCTACAAAGCCTTCTTTGAAGCAAGATATTCATTAACATGCCTCCCATTTTCCTTTGTTTTAAACAATATCTCGTACAACTCATAGATACGGGCCACGTTCCGCTTCTGCGAGAGATGTCCAAATCTGTTTGGAGAATTCACACCAATGAACATTAGCAACGATGTGCGACTCCATACTATGCCACAACCACGACATAACATATATATCGGCACTTATCTAATCCTCATACTCAGCGGATGTTTCAGGCGGGGGTTATTTTGTCAAAAACTTTAACTTCTTCTTCACCCTCAATACCACTTTGATAGACTTGCACCAGGCAAGGTAGTTCCTACCATTGAGTTTTACCGCAGTAATCGATTTTTCCAATTCATCATTATGAATAACAGTAAAAGAAGAACCACCTTCGCTACCACCACCAGCACTTTTAACCTCGCCAGATGATTTGGTCTCCACCATACTTGCAGATGCAACAGAAAGACGAGATCTCTGGAACCCTAGATTTCACAACGAACTACAACCGACGAAATGAACAACCAACAGAGATATGTAGAAACCTAGATCTCATAAATGAACCACGAACAACTACGAACAACCAACGAAGACCTGTAGAAACCCTAGATTTCATAAACGAACCACAAACGACTATGATCGACGAACGGCGAATTATGAAAAGTAGACGAAAAACATCCGAAAAAATGGCCCAGTCGTGTATGGGATTTACAGTACATTCAAAAATGCTCTGATACCAAGTGAAGTTTAGAGATGGAGATAAGAGAAGGAGAAAAGTAGAAGAAGAAAGAATATGAGAAAGGAGATTGCAAAGACATGAAATCCTAGGTTGCATCTCATGTCTATTTATATTAATATGCAATACACCCATAATTACTATTATACCCTCATAAGATAAATAACAAAATAACTCTAACACATCAAGTAGGCCGGGACTCCGAAACAAGAATCTTGAAAGAAACATTTAGATTAAGTCGGAGCTCTGTCGGTCAAGATATCCGAGAAGAAAATATATGAGTTTTATCGTGGCTCGGAAAAGTGAGAAATATCGGAAGAAAATATCTTAAATACGTTAAGGGCTCGAAAAGACGAGAAATTTTGGAAGAAAAATATCAAAGAAATCCCATAATAGACCAATGAAGAACATGGCTTCGCGTATCAGAGAAGTTCGAAAGAAGTCTGGTTCCGACTATAGAAGAATCCATAAATATTTGTGCCCGAAGTAGTCGTTGACGCGAGCATCGCCAAAGAATTAGTCATCAAGTCTGAAAATCGACACATGTTTATAGAACTCTTCCCTGTTGACGGGTTCTAAGAAGTAAAAAAAATAGTACTAATTGATCTACTTTGGTTAGAAGCAACAATATTAAGGAGTTGGAAGCTTTTTAGTCAACCAAACCTGACATGTTTTTTGTAGCATTTTGTCATTGCATCTCTTAATGGATCAAGATGGTTTATTCTCCAGTGGTGATTATTAGTTGAGACCAAGAAATGCTCGTTTCCTTAGTTCCTTTCCACAACCTGCTTGTTTCCTTAGTTCCCTTCCACATCCTTCGAATGTAAATACTAATAGAAGATAGAAATGCAAGGAACTCAAAAGTGATGTCATTTGGATATGCTATTCTGGTATGTTTCATCCATCCGTAACCTGAATTGATATGGAACAGCCAAGAGAGGGAATATATAAGTTATTTACTTGTGACAAAAGTGAAAAATGTTGTTGGGTGGTATCATCAAGATTGACATTGCCTGACTTTTGATTCTACTTAAAATTTCCTGAACTAGTAGCCAAACTTCTGATTAATTTTTTGGGACCCACATGAATTGCTGCAAGAACACTCTAAAATGATTTTTGAAACTCAAATGGTGCTTTCTTCCTTCCCATGTAGGTTCCTAAAGTCTTGTACATAGACTCATTTTTTTGGGTGTATATTGGTATTTTGTGCCAGAAATTACTTAAAGAGTCTTTTTTGGGATTTCGTCTATTACTTATGCTAACTAGTTTAGGGTTTTTGTTGGACTTATAAATAGTATCTGTTTGGTCATCTAATGTACTTAATCATCTGAAAATAGTAAAGGAAAAAAACACGTTGCTGTCGTGTTTTTTCCAATTAGGGTTTTCACGTAAAAATGTCTCATTTGCGTGATTTTTGTCGCTGTTCTATTTTTCTCGATTTTCTGTTACACAATAGGAGACATTAAATTTTGGTAGTAAATCATACACAAATAGTCTTTAGGATATGAGTAACTAAGCTACACATACAAACATATAAAGAAATAATGATTATCAACTGACGTTAGTACATAAAAACAATTTGTTACTCTATAGTTAATACATTGGTTTAATATAAAATATTAGACTACTTGCAGATTACTCTGAAGAAGAAGCTCTAGTTGCTCAAATAACGAGTAAGAAAACACCCATCTAAATCTAGATAAGGTTAATTCCCCAAATTAAATTATTATGTTTGTCGACTTCTCTGCTAGATCTTATGAGAGTGTCATCAATAGCCACCAAAGACACCAATGGTTGTTGTTTGGAGTTGCTTTCTGGAGGAAATGAGAGGGAAAAAGAGGGTTTAGGGCTCCTGACCTTTTTGGCATTTTTGGTTATATAACGAACCAACAACATAGGACTTATACCATACTAACCTGTTCTTGTTACCAAATTGATGCGGAACGAAAACCAAGAGGAAAAATAAGATTAGTATGAAATTAGGGATTTGGAAAAATTTGTACGTTGACGCTTTAATTGAAATATGAACAATTAACTATTATAAATTTATTACAAAATTATGATATAAATGCAAAAATAATAAATAGTAATATCTGATTTTAGAATGGCGTGTGTGAATGGCATCGGGTCACTAGACGTCAACATCGAATGCAAAGAAGGAAGTAAGATAGAGATATCAACTTTAGGGTTTTGAAATCACACCATATAAACTCAAAATAGATTTCTCATTCTTCAATTCTTCTCCTTTAAAATAACATGAGTACATGACCTACAAATAGCATTATAAAGTATATTTATGGATGAATACAAATCAAGTTAAACTTATCAAAACCAACTTAAATTTCTAATGGATAAAAAAGATGAAATAATCTCTATCTAAACTAACAAAAATAATAAAAAGATAAATAATGATATTTTAGAGAGATTGTTACACCAAAAATTTATTGATAACCCTGATATTTTGATTATATATTAGTATGGATGGTGAGACAAAGTTAGCCAAAGATAATTTTTATTGATATTGATATTAAAAAAGGAATACAACTATAAAATCTTTAGTGATACCCTTGAAATTTGGGTATAGATGGCGAGACAAAGTTAGCCAAAGATTATTTTTATTGATAATGATATTAAAAAAAGAATACAACCAAAAAATGGAGCCTCTTATAACAAATGATACGTGAAATTCAATGTTTGATATTTAAACAAAGTTTATACCGAGAATTAAGGTATTTATATTAAAACTACTGGGTATACAATAATTCAATCCTATTAAAGGAAATGATTTGCAGATAATAATTCAATCCTATTAAAGGAAAGGATACTTCAGGTCCTAACTAAATTATATATATATATATATATATATATATATATATATATATATATATATATATATATAGTAATTACTTCCGACTTCTATAAGTGGTAGTCGGAGATATAATCATTATTAATAGTAGATAGAGATATATTTGGTAATTAGTTGCGGATAAGTGGCAGTAAGAGATATAGTCATGATTAGATAGTAATTAGTGGCAATCAATTAGTTCAATCCTAGCTAAATGATAAATCCTAATCGGTTAGTCATTATTAGATAGGGATATATAGTTAGTGATTAATAGATAGATTTTGACATGTGTATTCTGAACCATTACATATGCCTAAGTGTTTTAATCCCGACCATCCTTTGACATTTAGGAATTTGGCGGAAAATACCCTCTTCCTTATTCTATAGATGAAAGTAACTTTGTTAAAATTATGAAGATAGATGAGATGAGAATGTTAGTACGAAACTAAACTTAGATTGAAAGATAAGATGCTATTTTTTTGAGGTTAGAGATGGTGCTAATTGAGGATATTATAAGAGAAAATCATCACATATGGTTTGGACATGTGTAATGGGGATCAATAGATGGATCACTCTAGAGTGATAGAACAGTAGTCAAGGAACTAGTATAACTACGGATAACTTCTAACTATATAAAAGTAATAGAGATGTACTTAAGGAACTGGTATAACTAGGGGTAATCCTAAATTAACTTTGATTGCAAATGTAGAGAAAGATGCGATATTTGCTAATGTTACAGGAAGATGGCCTTAAACAGTTATGATGGGAAGAAAAGGATTTGATTAACTAACTCCATAATTGTGAGATAAATGTTTTGTTGTTGTTGTTGTTGTTGTTGTTGTTGTTGTTGTTGTAGTTGAAGATGATGTATAATCTTCAAAGGAGTGTTCTGGAGGGAGAGAAGAAAATTTCCCTTGTGCAATAATGATCTTGAATCCACCACTATGACCTTGTCAGTGTCCTTTTAATCAAGGTTCGCATTCTCGAATAATACCAATACACATCAGCCTCATCGACACGGGTTGATACCCAAATTGTGGCTTTCCTTCCCAGTTAATTTAGCAAAGAAAATAAAATGAAAAAGAGAGCATGCATTTTGATATTATTAAATTCAAAAAAGTCATTTTATGGGTACTTTATCTAAAAACGAGTAAAAAACATCTATTGCAGATTAATAATTCAACAATGTTCAATACTTTTTCATTCAAAACTAGTGGAATACAACAAATAAAATGTTAGTCCCGAGGTAGATCAAAGATGGTAGAACAGAGGCCATGAATAGAGATTCACGTAAACTTTTCAGTCTACTCTTTGTTTGATCCTGCAGTTGTAGTCGAGACTCAGAGATTCATGCAAACAAGTTTGCTCTCTAAAGAACTAGATTCCAACGAAATAATTTATATATCTTTTTATTACAACTAGAAGAAATGAGAACTAGAAGAAAACAAAAAAGCTTGCTGGGTGATAAGGATCACCATTGTTCAAAGCAAGATTCGTCCTTATACGATTCGCTCCCAGAAACCAGCAAGTTCATGACAAACTTCTGAAACGCTCGTCGTCACCTCTGTTCTGACTCGAGTGGACTCCTGGACTCTAATTGCAGCGTCAACAAGGTACTCTCTTCTGTCTCTCAATTTTGAAGTAAATCCTCAAAGGAGGCACGAAGAGAGTATTTATAGAGTAGGAAAGAAACCCTAACCCTAATCCTGGCCTTCAACCAATTCCGGAAAGATAGCAATCAATTAAATTCAAATTCCAACAAAATCGGATGTGAATAATTGACTCAATCTTTCCATAACTGTCCAAATTCCGCAATCTGCGGATTATGCACCCAAATAGCGCTGTCTGTGCATATGCTCACAACAGCACAGTAGAAGGTGCTCCTGCACGCATAGACCTAGCAGCGCATCGACTTATGCGCGCATACGAGCAGCAGTGCAGCAGCGCATACGCGCATAGCGCTCAGCACCCGCACATCCAATCGCGCTAGCAAACACGCATCCAACTCGTGCATAAAATGTTCGCACGAGCGCAACATATACGCACAAGTGCCATGCGACGATGCTGACGTGCTAAGTACAAAGTGCGCCATCAAAGCACCACTTTGCGCCCTTGAGCCAGAGTCCGAGTCCGAGTCGATAAGCCCCTTTGAGACTTTCTCCTAGAATTTTTTTTTCAAGATAGTGACAAAAAGCATAAATATTTTCTTAAGGAGTTTAAACATAATCCTACTAGAAAAATATCCCACATGGCACTCACTTGAGCTATCACCCCATGTGCATCTTTCAACACCAAGCATGGTATTATATTGAGATATCCACTTGTAGTGTTTTCTAATGTGAGATTATCTTTCTTGCCTTGCAAGAGGAAAACCTCCCATAAGCATAAAAAAAACTCCAACAATTTTCCACATAATTCAATATATATGGATGAGCGTTCCCCACAATGACTGTCCATCATGCATTAGGATAGATGTCGCTGACGACTTGAATCTTCCCGCATGGGTCAAACAAGAATTGACTAAGCCTTGAATTCTGCACCATAGCTGCTATTCTTTCTACTTACACAATGACATCAACTGTGCTTCTAGTTGCACATTAAAGGTCCTGTGTTGACTTGGTCTCGGTGTATGTATCTTGGGTGTCTACAAGTTTACGCTCAAGAGACGGTCTACATCTCTTTCCATAAACTTAGGTGAGTTATTTTAGAGAGTTCAACATTCCGAGCATGAAGCCTCGCGCTTTCTTGTGGTGCTACTCCCCTATGACATGGTCCAAAGCCAAGGTCCGCAACCTCTTGGTGGTGTCACCCCACTGTAGCATTAGGTTACTGGTCTCTTTGTAGTGTTGTATTATCACTCTCCACTATTCGGCCTTAGGATACCTGCCTATATACGGTGCTACTGCCGCTATGACATAGCCCAAGGCTCTTACCTTATCGTGGTGTCACGTCACTGTAGCATGTGGGTAAGTGCCGAGCCACCCGTGCTTCCTGTAAAGCATGCCGAAAATTCAAAATATCCGAGAACTCATTAAGGTCTATGGCCATCCTCCCACATAACTTGTTTATTTATAAAGAACAATTAGTAGACCACAGTGGTTCTGGGACAGTATCCCCTCAATGTCTCAAAGGAATACCCACTGTATCTGATATTTTCCCAGTCAATAATTCTTCTTTGAACAAAAAGCTAAATGCCTAGTAAATTTTTCTTTGAACTAATAGCATAAAACTTTATGGTAGAATTACAAAGACACATTATCAGAATGCCTTCAAGCCTATTTTTTTTGCTGTGTCCTCGACCAACTGGTGCTTGAGGTTTTTGGTGAACTGATCAGCTAGATTCTCCTGGCTCCGAATATCAATTACTGCAATGACCCCAACCTCGATGAGATCATTCAGTGCTTTGTGCCTAAGTCACACAGTCCTCTTCTTACCATTGAAGAGATCATTTGATACCACCCTACAATCGTCTGCTTGTCGCAGTAGATCGGTACCGCCGAAATCTGCACACCAACCAGAGAAAAATCATACATGAGCTCCCGAAGCCATTCTGGTTCATCCGCTATAGCAGCTAGTGCAAAGAACTAAAATTCCATTAGATGAATGAGAGGACATTGTCTGCCTCTTCGACTTCCACGATATACTAGCTCTACCTATGGAGAATAAGTATCCTCCTGTGGACCTTTCATTCTATACATTTGAGCACCAGCTTACATCACTGAAGCCTTCCACTACCGTCGGATGAAGTTCGAGTACTCCAGCTGCCTGACACTTTCCTTTGGATTAGGCTTCAGCTTCTTGTCATACCTATACGGAGTATCGATCCTTAGAAGATTTTGATATCCATAGCGTGTGAGCATATTCTCAATGTAATAAGATTATGACATTGCCACTCTAGCTTCTGTCCGGATGATCTTTATCTCTAGGATAATATCAGTTTTCTCTAAGTCCTTCATATTGAACTTGGATGAGAGAAATTTATCTCTATGACACATTCTAAATCTGTGCCTAGGATTAGCATGTCGTCCAAATAAAGACAAACTATGACTCTTCTTCCACCAACGAACTTTGTGTAAATACACTTATCCGTCTCGCTGATCCTGTAGCCGTTAGATTTAATGACTTTATCAAACTTCTCATGCCACATTTTGGGAGCTTGCTTCAGATCATACAATAATTTCACCAACTTGCAGTCTTTGTCTTTAAGACTTTTCACGACAAATCCTTCTGGACACCATGTAAATCTCTTCGGTCAACTCTCCATTCAGGAATGTTATTTTAACATCTATCTGATGTATCACTAACTTGTGTATTACACTCAGAGTAATCAACATCCTGATGGTTGTCATCCGCACAAGTGGAGCATATATGTCGAAGTAGTCGATCCCCTGCTTCTGAGAAAATTCTTTGGCAACCAGCTTTGCTTGAACTTATCAACAGTTACGTCGGTCTTCATCTTCTTCTTGAAGATCTATTTACATCCGATGGACTTTGCTCCTTTAGGCAGATCAACCAACACCCAAGTGTTGTTGGAGATTATAGAGTCAAACTCATCGTTGACAGCCTCCTTCCAGAAGACATCATCTCTGATTTTCATCGCGTCAGCATAGGTATGTGGATCAGCTTCCATATGATAGGTGACAACATCATCTTCGAAGTTCTTCTGCCTCCTCACTCGTTAGTCGACGGTTTTGAGATTTCTGGTTCTAATGTTGTCTCTTCAACGATAACCTCTTCTTGGACTATATTTTCATTTGAAGCAATAGCCTCCTCTGCACCCACACTATTCTCCGGAATGTTCGCGAGAATAATTTTCTTATACCTTGCAAATTTGTCTTCAAAGAATTCTGCATTGCGAGATTCGATGATATAATTAGATTCAATATCAAGAAACCTCCGAGCATCACCATTTTCAGCATATCCCAAGAATATAGCTTTCGTAGTTTTCGTTCCCAGCTTCTGAATCTTCATGTCCGGAAGCTTCATATATGCCAGCCATGCCACACTCGAATGATATTCATGTTGGGTCTGACATTGAACCAGAGTTCATGAGAAGTAATTTCAGAAGTTGCGTACGACACTTCAGAATGAAAGTAGCCGTCAACGCAGCTTCTCCCTAGTAGCAGTTTGGAAGTCCCACAGTTAACAACATGGTGTCCATTATCTCTGTCAACGTCCTACTCTTTCTTTTTGCAACTTTGTTGGATTGAGGAGAATATAGAGCAGTAAGCTCATTGATAATTCCATGTTCTTTGCAGAACGATGCGAATTTAAGAGACGATACCCTCCACCTCGATCACTTCTGAGCAGTGTTACAGAAATCCGGCTAGGCGGCCGACTAGTCGGGGACTAGTCACTAGTCGGCCGCCGCCGACTCGACTTGGCATCTAGGCGTTGGAAAAAGTCGGCCAGGGCATTAGTCGGCCGACTGGGCCTCCAATAAAAAAAAAAGACCTAACCAGCAGCCGACAGATGGAGAAAGAAGAGGAGAGGAGAAAAAAAATTCTGACCTGCAGAGAAGCCGCCGTCGATCCAGCCGACCAGGCGCCGCCGTCGAGCCTCCGGCAGGTAATTTTGCTATGTTTATTTTTTTGCTGCTTTCGTTTTCTTTGCTGTATTTAAATTTTTTTTTTGCTTGTGTTTTGCTTCTTGTTTTGGCTAGTAGCTATTATTATTCTTCAGCCTACTTAGGGCTTTGTGGGTTCTTTTTTTTTTTTTTAATAGCTACTTTTGACTTTATTGCAACTTTTAGCCCCCCTTTTAGACTTTGTTGCTTTTGTCTTCTTGTAACACATTGTGGATAAGAAATAGACAACCAAATAAATTCTTTTGATAAAGGTCTGCCATGCCTCCATTTGTATATATTATCCATTTCATTATATGTATGCATGTGTTTTGGACCGAGTCTTCATTGAGTGGTTAGCTTTGTCCTAGTGGAAGAAAATTGACAAGCAGCAACAGTCCATTTTTTTTGGTAATTAATACTAAGTTAATTGACTGAAAGTTAGTCCCAATACCATCTAACTATGCTATGCTAGATATGATAATCTGATAACAGAAAAAAAAACAAAACAAATGAAAGAACAATAAACAAAAGAAAGACAATGCACAACAGCACATGTACCGTGTACTACAACACACAAAAAAACAAAAAAAATGATATCATATTCATTTTGTACATCTCAGAAACAGTGAACTGTCTATACACGTAAAGATTGGATACTAAGTTAATATTTTGATGATATATGACATATATTGCAAATATTGTTTTTTATTATATATATATATATATATATATATATATATAAACTTCTAAACCGACTAATCCGATTAATCCCTAGTTCCCGCGAACCGACTAGCGATTTTTACAGCCTTGCTTCTGAGACTTTTGAGTTGTTGTCCAATTTGACGTTCATCTTTAGCCCTGAACTCCTTGAACTTCTCAAATGCTTTGTCTTTTGACTTGAGCAGATAGACGAATGCGTACTTCGAGAAATCATCGATAAAAGTAATGAAGTACTTTATCCCAACCTTTGTGGGTAATTGCTTGAAGTCACAGATATTTGAGTGCACCAGCTCAACAAGATATGTGCTTTGGTTCACCCGTTTAAACGGTTTTCTTGTGATCTTCGTTTGCGTACAGACTTCACACTTCTCCACCACCTTACCCCTATATTTGGAGATAAGTCCTAGACTAGACATCTTGTTAATTCTTTTACAATGCATATGTCCTAGTCTATTATGCCACAACTCAAGAGGATAACCAGAAGAAGAGACTGCATTGACATTTTCTAGTCAGAGTTACAAGTTGAAGTTTAAATATCCCTTCGGTACAAAATGCCTTTTCGAAGTATGTTCCTTTATATGACATCACCATCTAACTAGCATTGATGTCCATCCTCAATCCTGCGTTACACAGTAGACTTCTTGAGATCAGGTTCTTTGCAACCACCGGTACATGCTTCACATCTTGAAGTGTCAACGACTTTCCCTAAGTCAGATTCAGTACCACCGTCCCGATCCCAAGTACTCCAGCTTGTGCCTTGTTCGACATTGAAAACTTCTCAGAAGTAGGCTTGTATGTGGTAAACAACTCCCTCTTTGAGCGAACATAGAAGGATGCACCAGTGTCGACACCCGTTGAGACAACCTGCGTAATCATAGCAACCTTGTTAGGCTCACCTTGCTCAGTCTGTTTGGACTTAGATCTGCTGTCCTTCCTGTAGTGGCCCTTCTTGCCAGAGTTGAAGCAAGTCACATCAGACTTGGGCTTTAGCTTGAATAAAGCTGACTTCACCTTCAGATGGTTGAAGTCCTTATTGTGAGAAACCTTCTGCTTCCCCTTGGAGTATCCAGCATGCACCATCTTAGCCTTGGCCAACTGTTTGGACAAAATGTCCACTTTGAGTTGAGCCCTCAACTCGTCTTTAGCATGGATCCAGTACAGTACGAGTTCGAGATTAACCTCCATCTTCTTACGGTACATATCCATTGAACTTGTTCCACCCAGGAGGAAGCTTGGAAACAATACCCCCCATAATGAACTTGTCTACAAGAAGCATATCTCCATCCTCAAGTTTCTGACGTAACTTGAGAAAATCTTTAACTTGAGGCAACATAGTCTTGTCATCCTCAAACTTGTAGAACTTGTCTGTGAGATGAATCTTGGATCTCTTCTCATCAGATTTATAGTAGTTCTCCAGAGACTCCCATACGTCCCTAGCATGGACCGTCTTGCTATACAATCCTGCCATTAAATCTTTCATGGCATTCAGAATCAACATTTGCAGAGGTTGTTGTCTCTCCTCCACTTCGTTTGCAGAGCAGTAGCCTCAGCAAAATTTTGAGCATTATTATTATTCGAAAGAGTAGGCTCAGGATATGTCATCACGTAATTAACGTTCACGAGTTGAAGATTGAGACTGACCTTTCTCTTCCAGATATTATCGTGCTCACCGTCAAACTTCTCAAGTTTGTTAAAACTTGTGTCGGGAAGACTTGAACGGTTGTTCTCCATCTTATTCAGATCTTGCTTTGAGATTGTTAGTCCCGAGATAGATCAAAGATGGTGGAACAGAGGCCAGGAAAGGAGATTTACGTAAACTTTTCAGTCTATTCTATGTTTGATCTTGAAGTTGTAGTCGAGACTCAGAGACTCACGCAAACAAGTTTGCTCTCTGAAGAACTCGATTCCAACGAAATACTTTATATATCTTTCTATTGCAACTAGAAGAAATAAGAAGTAGAAGAAGACAAAAAGGCCTTCTAGGGTGATAAGGGTCACCGTTGTTCAAAGCAAGATTCGCCTTTACACGATCCGCTCCAAGGAACCAACAAGTTCAGGAAGAACTTCTGGAACGCTCGCCGTCGTCTCTCTTCTGACCCGAGTGGACTCCTGGACTCCAATGACAGCGACATCAATGTACTCTCTTCCGTCTCTCAATTTTGAAGTAAGTCCTCAAACGAGGAACGAAGAGAGTATTTATAGAGTAGGGAAGGAACCATAACCCTAATCCTGGCCCTCAACCAACGAAAATATAACAATCAATTAAATTCAAACTTCACACAAATTGGATCTGAATAATTGACTCAATCTTTCCATAACTGCCAAAATCCCGCAATCTGCAGATTATGCGCCCAAACAACGATGTCTGCACATATGCGCACAACAGTTGCTCCTGTGCGCATAGACCCAGCAGCGCATGGACTCATGCACCCATACGAGCAGCAGTGCAGCAGCGCATAGCCGTGCATAGACGACGCATAGTCCGCTCAGTGTCCGCACTTGCACGCGCGCATGCAACCGCACTAGCAACTCGCGCATAAAATGAGCGCAACATATGCACACAAGCGCCATGCGACGATGCTGACGTGCTAAGTGCAAAGTGCAAAGTGTGCCACTTTGCGCCCTTGAACCTGAGTCCGAGTCCGAGTCGCTAGTCCCTTTGGGGCTTAGCTCCTAAGGAAAATTTTCCAAGAGAGTGACAAAAAACATAAATGCTTTGTTGAGGAGTTTAAACTTAATCCTACTAGAAAAATATCCCACATGGCACCCACTTGGGCCACCACCCCATGTGCATCTCTCAACACCAAGCATGGTATTATATTGAGATACCCAGTTGGAGTGTTTTCCAATGTGAGACTATCTTTCTAGCCTTGCATGAGGAAAAACTCCCACAAACATAAGAAAAACTCAAACATAAAACACCACCAAAGGGGTGGTCTAGAGCTAATGGTAATACTACTAGTAAGGGAGGGGAGAAGTGGGTGTGGGTTTGAATGCCATCCCAAGCAATAATTAAATGGAATGGGTCTTGATGGTAGTAGCCCAAGATATGGAGGAACACTAATGAATGGCCTTATCTCCAAACTAATAATAATAAGAATACATACAATTGTTCTAATGTACCAAATATTTTTCTAAGTTTTTTGAAATAGTTGGTTATTACCATTTAAACCTATAACTCTAAAACTCTGTTCCAAAACCAACGAGATTGCTAAAATTGACGATAACAATACTCATACGTAGGTCAGAAATTCCGAAACCGATACTGCGAACTTTCCTTCAGTCATGGGATGTGTGCGACAGGAAATTAGGGTATTGATATAAGGGATATATAGGCTGCAGGCCGTTTTTCCTACCACATGAGCATAGCCGAGTCTTGGCATTTCTTGTAACTTAAACTTTGTAGTTCGTTCAGAGAGAAGAATAGGAGGAATGTTAAATCAGATAGTACAGAGATGATGGGTTTCCTTATTTGGATTCTTAGTGTATTAATGAATGAGGAGATGCATCTGTTATATGAATGAAAGACATATAAGACATATATCAGATATCGCCTGGATGTGCATGCCTGCATGCACTTATGTGGGTGTTCATGTTTGTGCATATGTGTTTCATTGCACATGCACATTTGTTAATTTTTAGTACTTAATTGCCTGCCATATGTTTGATTCCAACATACTTCTCCATCTGCCTGGAAAAGGTTTGTCTTTATCTTAATATGCTGTAATAGCATACTTGATTCAAAAGATATATGATTGCCTAGAGAATTCCTCTCATCTCTTTTGGCATATAAATATAACGTTTTCTCTCTTGATCTTTGTAATATATAGGTGTAGATATCAATGCTAAAATATGTTGGTGTGTGTGGCTAGTATGTGTATGCATTGTCGACATTTGCATGTGGTGTATGACTGGTGTGTTCATATACATGTATGTGCGGATGTATGCACGTTGCATGTGTGTGCTTGTGGATGTCTGAAGATGCACACATGCGAGTGTTTAGGTATGTGTTTGTAAGTGTGTGCAGATGCATTCATTTGCCTGTATATATGTATGTACTTACATATGGTGTATCTCGTGTACTATCTGTTTGATTACGAGGTAGTCTTTCATTTGTCAATATTGGATCGGTGTATTTTGTTTCCCCATAACATCCTACCTTAATTAACTGATAAGACATTTTAACTTATATAATAACTGTCCATTTTGCCTTTCATAATTATATTTGTCTTTATTGAGTTATTGGATACATTTTATCATTAGGTCATGTGTTGTTGTTAAAGATCAACTATTTGTTATTGGCGGTCAAGAGGGTGACTTTATGGCAAAACCTGGATCGCCTATTTTCAAGTGTTCTAGAAGGAAGGAGGTATTTACTCGGAAATTTTGGTTATTCTTGGCTCAACTTTTGATTCAGTTAATTTTTGTGTAGTAGTTAAAATGTTTCATATGGATCTTATTCTCCGTTTTTCAATTACAATAGTTTTTCACTCATAAGTAGGTCTCTCCAAATGTTATTTTCATTTAAAGATTTTGTATTGCTGGAAATTTACATCATTGCCTTTATATTGTTAAATTCATAATTAATATAGTCATGTTCTCTATAATGATCGAAAATAGTTGAATGTATTTGTTATGAGAATTCATTCATAGAGCTCAGTAAAAATTTATGATAGTTCTTCCTCAATAATGATAAGATAATGAAATCATAATCATACTAGTACCCAAATAGTTTATTGTAACTTAGTTTATGTTATTGTCTAACACATCTCTATTATATACTATAAGTCGTACACGTGTCTTTTGTCTATGTTTTATCCCACACTTTTAAAATGTGTATGTGCATGACAATCCCATTTTCAAATAGTACAAAATATTTTGAAGTAAATTTATTTTTGAGATGGTAAAGATTTATTGTAATTGGAAGTGTGTAATTATTAGTGGTTAGTAATTATGTTAGTATAGAGGTGTGTAATTTACGAGTTTTACTCCTAGTTAATTTAAACATATTTTGATATATATAAGGTTGATATTTTCACACACACGCACACACACACACACACACACACACACATATATATATATATATATATATATATATATATAGGGTAAACGGGATATGAGCCATAGTGCTCATATTCCTAAATGAGCCAGCACATGTGGACCAATAGGAATAGAGTGTACTAGTGCACATGGGTGCACATGGGATGTAGAAGTCTATTCCTATTGGTCCACATGTGCATGGCTCATGTAGGAATATGAGCACTATGGCTCATATCCCGTTTACCCATATATATATATATATATATATATATATATATATATATATATATATATAATATGAAAGTTAGATGATGAAACCTAAATTTTTTTCTAAATTACATTTTTTGCACTGTGACATCGCTTCGGACACCATACCGGGGACATACCTTATTACAACCTCAAACTCAATCACACACATTGCATTGCCCCACATCCTCCAGGTCCTAGTCCTCCAGCCTTGGTAGGATAACCCGGTTCAATTTCTCCCCTTAATTATGCTCCCACGGGGAATCGAACCTCCACTCAGCTGCTAAGAGCCCGAGTCTTATGTCTCCACTTCCTAGTTACTTGAGCTAGGAGGCTTTGAATATATATATATCAAAGCCTCCTAGATCGAGTGACGAGTAGGTAGATACATAAATATATTTATATTAGTGGAGTTTGGAGATGGAGAGAGGAGAAAAGGAGAAAAGTAAGAGGAGAGAATATGAGAAAGGAGATTGCAAGAGCATAAAACCCTATGTTGCATCTCATGTATATTTATATTGATATGCAATATACCCACAATTACTATTATAACAAAATAAAATGGCTGATGATAAAGGCACTACAAAATACACTTGGGGCTAGCCCATTAATGAATGAAGTTTACTCATACTAGCCCAAACATTACTCATACTAGCCCAACCTCCTCCGAAGCCCCCAAACCTCCACCACCGGAGCCCTCCTCCTCCCTTTCTTTAGTTGCCGGAGCCCTCCTCCTGCTCCACTTCTTCCATTTGAAACCTAAAATTTTGTAATCTCCATCTCCTCAAATTCCAACCATTAATCGATGGCTCCCAAACTCTCAAAAGAATTAAGGTACAATTCTTCCTCCTCCTTGTCCTTTTCAATTTTTAATAATTTCTATTGCATTTCGATATTTTTTCAAAAATTATCTTTCCAATCTTAAAATTATTGTCCTGAATGTAGTTTCGGATGTAGTTTCGACATATTACTGAAGTCTCGAACCTGATTTTAGGACATACAAGTTCGAAATTTCTCGAACGTTCGGGACAGAAACATGTCGGACTGTAGATATTTCTACAATCCTATATACATTATAGACTGTTGAAATATCTGCAGTCCTTTATATATAGAGGACTATAGAAATTTCAACAGTCCTGTATACATATAGGACTGTAGAAATTTCTACAGTCCTGAATGTTCAATTAATTTTGGGATGTTAAAATATATATATTTTTTGTCTTATAGTCACGACCCTCGGAAGGACATTAAGGATGAAGGTATCATAAGAAGACGTCCTACTGCGTCGATGCGTAAGGAACGCAATGTTCAGCGTGCTGTTGAGATAGCCCTCACTATCCTCGACCCCGAGGCACCCCCTCAAGTTAGGAAACGTCGACTGAAGAAGACTGTAACTCGTTCGAAGAGACGTGCTCCTAGTACTTCTGGTTCTTCTTCCTCCTCCGATGAAGGCATACCAACCGTCCAAAACCGGCCAACTGATGGTTCAGGACATTCTCAGCATGCAGATAGTCCAGTCGAGACTCAGCCACCAACCCTCGAAAATTGGCCTACTGATGGTTCAGGACCTTCTCAGCAGCCACATAGTCCAGTCGAGACTCGTCCAAACGGTTGCTCTATGTTGCCGTCGATCGAGAACCATATTGCATACCAAATATGGAACAATCCGGTAAGTACATTACGTTATGATAATTTCATATATAGTTCTAAGTTCTAAGTTCATCCAATTATTTATAGATAACTACATTTAATATATAGGTATAAGTTCATCCAATTGTTTACTTTTCAGGAGAGTTCTCGTATGTTAACGGTGATCAACCACGACAAAAGTGCAATACATGGGGGTTTGAATTTTTCGGAGACGATGTCAAGGCTAAAATCAATCCCACCGGCGGTTTACAACATTTGGGTAACTACTCATATACGACAGTGGACAATGCACTCATATCAGCATTTGTAGAACTATGGCATCCAGAAACCAACACTTTTCATCTCCCAAACGGGGAGTTGACGATTACCCTAGATGGCGTCCATTATATATTGGGACTTAGGGTTGATGGTCGAGTCATGATGAATCACAATTTTGACGAATCGAGCATTAACTTTTACGACCATATCGTGGATTATATATCAGGCTGTCTGGGAGTTGATGCGACGGGTTTTATAACCCTTTGAAACTTCAAGAAGTCGTACGGACTTCCTTTGAAATATTTGGAGGAGACATTCGGTGATCCGGACCTCGAAGTGGATAATAGCGATAATGTGGTCCGTGGATATATGCAGTTCATCTTGGGGCTGTCGGCATTCCAGATAAGTCTGGAATGTCGATACATGCTAAATATCTCTTGAATTTTGACGACATAGACACGGTGGGAGAAATATCTTGGGGAAGCGGTATACTAGCATACCTTTACTGCGAGCTTGGTGCGGCATCCCGCGTCGATTCCAAGACAATATCCGGATGCCAGACTCTACTTCATGTAAAGATATATCTTTGTCAACCTGTATACATAATAGAAAATTTTGTTGTAATTTTTTTGACTAATTTTTTTTAACTTGGTTACATGAAGGCATGGATATACGAGCACTTTCCAACCCTGAAGCGGGCTAAAATTAATCGAGGGTATGACGAGCACCTTCCTAGAATGTGCAGATGGAAGCCAACTAAGGAAGATGCCAAACGTCCACACACATTGGCCGCCTTACGGAATGCACTTGAAGATATGACGATAGAAGAGGTGAATTGAGACCTAATTTTTTTATGTTTAGTAATAATTTACTAAATTACTTATGATAAATTATATTATGCTAAATTTCATGCGTTGCAGATAGTTTGGGATCCATATCGTAATTTGCGACAGAGTAGTCGTCCATTGCAATCAGTCGCTTTATATCACGGTCATGAAATCGAGGAGCCTTATATGCCTGATAGAGTGCTCCGTCAGTTTGGCTACGTACAAACAGTCCCGAAACGCACATTGAAAATGATAAGTGCTCCGAGAGGTACAAAGCCCCTAAACTATATTCCTGCTGCGTTCAACCGGGTCTCGGGCTTCTTCACTGAGTGGCAACGTCACGTTGTTAGAGAAACTGAACGACAAGCAGCAGTAAATATGACGGAATGTAGCGACGACTACCTCGCCTACTACGCTGGTGTCGGACTACCTACGTTGTTCAAACGCGGAGGTGATATTGTGCGTGTACCATTAGATCTTTCCGCCAAATCTATCTTGTATACTGCATTGGTCAAGATGGTGAGGCAACCAACTTTCGGTTTGAAGATATGTAAATGTTTATAACCTAATAAATTTTATGAATTGTCATCAATAGGCTAGGAAAGCAAAGAAGTTGGGAAGAAGCCTCGTCAGTTGCCAGGGTGTGAATTATATAAAAATCAATGAGGAGCTACAACACATCTACAACAGTGAAGATTTTTCTTTCTTGAAAAATAGGGAGCAACGTACAAATAGGCGGCATGAAGTTTAGGCCATGTTTCAATTGATATGAAACTTTGCTACATTGCTATAGTTTGTGTTTCGAGTTTTTTTGGGTTGTAACCTGGACATGTTAAACTTTGAAGTTGGCTGTAACTTTGTGTTTCGATTTTTTGATTGGTTATGTTTTGTTTAAGTTGGATGTCCTAGTTTTGACTGGTTATTTTTGTTTATGGGAGTGCTAGTTTTATACAAATGTGCAGAGACAAGAGATTAAAACTAGGACTGCCAAGATTTTGACAGTCCTAGTAGCTTATGGGACTGCCATAATCCTGACAGTCCTAGTTTTATATATAAATGTGCAGAGACGGGATTAAAACTAGGACTGTCAAGATTTTGACAGTCCTAATAGCTTATGGGACTTTAAAAATCCTGACAGTCCTACTTTATTGCACAACATACAGGGACTGTAAAAAAAAATTGGACTTTCAACATATATATATATATATATATATATATATATAAGTCGGAAAATATACCAAACCTCAACATACATGACTCATTGCACAACATACAGTACTTCATTTCATTTCTTTCATAGTCACTATCTATTGCACTATCACGCTACAAAAGTACAAGATGTTATATTCCATTTCTATCACATACAAAATTACAAAATGTTACAAAAGTATAAGATGTATCAATCGATTAGAATATCAAAGTAGTCCTTAGGCAAGATTTTGGGATCCTCCATCTTCATCATCTTCTTATAGCCAGCAATTGCATCCATACGGTGTCGTCCATGCGATCGCTTCCTCTGGTGCGTGTTTATACCAAAGCGTAGAAGGTGGAGGAATAGGAGAATGACCGATCAACCTTGGGATGACAAAGTGTTGTCCGACAAGCCCTATTGAACATAGATTGGATAGTCTGTGTCCGGCCGGAGGAGCGCACATTGGAAAGAAAGTATTGTTAATGCCTTCTGAGATAATTACAATAGTATCTTATACCTATTAGAGAATAAGTATGCAGCAGACGGAACATCCATGTAATGGTCTGGTCCGGTAACTATATCCGTACAAGGTATGCTTGCCAACAAATCTCCAACAAATTCTTCGCCGAGTATCTGCCTATAGAAGGGTAGACGAGACTCCAACTCCTCGTACAGCTCTTCCCTAACATGTCTCCATCCTGCTTCAACTGAATAGCCAAGATGTCTTGCGAGTGCATGAAATCCACAATAGCCATCCTTAGGAACATCAACAATAGACCAAATAAAATTCTGTATCTCATGTAGAAAATTTTGAATGTATAAACTATATGAATCAGAGAAGTTATCTAAACCCTCCGCCGTGACTGGATCGTTTGTTTTCTGTTTCTCCCCCCTTCGAATATTAAGCTTACTCTTTTTCTTCGAAATTATCACACTTTCGATAACCGACTTTGACTCAACTTGCTCTAAATTGCGTTCAATATGTTCAAACAAGGATGGATCTCTTTTAGTTGACTCCACCTCCTTTTTTTGTGCTCTACTGATTCTTGAGTGTGGTCTTCCCACATTTTCAAATTTTCTCTTGCATTGAGCTTGGATATTTTGATTTATATGCCAAGTGCATAGTAGTCTATGCATATGAGAAAATACAATATCTATAGCATTTATCAGCGCATATTCTCTGTCGGTAACAAAAACAGAGGACTCTTTGTATCCTGTGTAAAGGGATTGTAGTTTCCTCAACGCCCAAGTGTAATCCTCTACTGTCTCACTCTTCATAAAACAAAAAAGCGATTGAAAATGTTTTTCCCATAGACGTAAACCCAACAATGTGAAAAAGAGGCATCTTGAACTTGTTGGTCTTATATGTACAATCAAGGGCCAACACGTCTGCGAAGGACCTCGCCAAGTGTGTGCAATCAGGATAAGCCCAAAACAATGAAAGGAGTTCATCATTTTGTGGATGTCTTCTATGGTACTCCACATAGTGATGCTCCCCAAGCAACTTCAATACTTGTTGCATCGCCATTCTTCTTTTCATACTATTACATTTCGCTCTCATTAAAGTATTATAGATCGTCCTCATGGTTGACTTGTTCTCATCTTCTTTTTGTCGTACGGCAGAATAAATTTATTTGGGTGCAATTCCGGAAAGGAACATTTCTTCAACCAACTTTCTCTCATCCTTGTTCAATCATGCTACGTAGGCATGGCCCATAAGTGTCTCTGGAATAGGATAATTGTGTATTCCATTCTTAACTTCGACTATCCACTTCACATCTTCTACTTTTACAATCAACACCTTAAATTGACAACCATATTTTCTCATCCCAACGTTTTTCTTAGAGATTTTTTTCAACACCACCTTTTTTTTTCGATACTGCCTGAACACACCTCCTCTTTCGCAGTCCAGTTCTAAATATTTTCGGCCCGGTCGAGATCTGATCGATCTTGCAATGACAATGACTATGTTATGTCGTCTTCCAACTTCTCTGCACCAATCTAATGCTTCTTCGTGGGATGCAAATCGAATATCCGTTGAGAATACATTCTCCACATCAACCCCAATAGCAGGATGTACCACAGCATCTGTACGAGGTTGGTCCTATAACCAATATAAAATAATATAAAATTAATAACTTCAAATAATTGGCAGTCCAAGTTAGGACTGTCACAATTTGTACAGACTAATGTATTAAGTAGACTGTCATAATTTTTACAGTCTTTAAGAAAATACATTGGTCAGCATTTTATCTTCAGGACTATCAGTATTTTGACAGTCCACATAGTCTATAGGACTGTCGAAATTATGACAGTTCGACAGTCCTATATTTATATAGAACTGTAGAATTTATGACAGTCCTATATTTATATAGGACTATCGTAGACTGTTGACTATCGAAATAGGGTTGTCATTTTACGTACCGTAGGTGCTTCGGAACAACCGACATGTTCTTCGGAAGGAGCGAAGTGCATATTTAATGGATTGCATGATCCGACTTCTTCATTGAAGATAATTTCATTCATCGCTCCTACAATAGTCGAATAAAACTAAATAATTTGGTGACAATCGCAAAACTTATTCATCGTATGTTATCGAAGATATACCGAAAGAATATTCGTGGAGAATCACCAAATCAGAATTTTCTTCCACTTGGGACCACAACTATCAAATTCCAAAGTTAGGTTTAGGTTTAGGTTTTAGGACTTGGAGAGAATGAGAGATTTCTTCATTTGAAGGTGAAAAAGAAAGAAGAGAAATAATTTTTACTTATATAGGTTGGTGTGGGCAGCCCTAAGTAAGTTTGATGAGTGGCAAACTTGTAATTTTTAGGGAGAGAGGAATGGGCAGCCCTGAGTGTATTTTGTAGTGCCCTTATCACAAACCAATAAAATAACTCTAACACCCTCCCTCAATCTGGAGCATATAGATCAGACATGCCCATTTTGCTACATAAATCAGAAAATAGACCATGAGCAAGTAGTTTGGTAAGGATATCACCTAATTGATCCTCCGACCGAATATAAGGAGTGATAATATGTTTCTTCAGCAACAAATCACGAACAAAATGACAATCAACCTCGATATGCTTTGTGCGCTCATGAAACACCGAATTACTTGCAATAAACATTGCCGACTAATTATCACAATACATCTCCATCGGAATAGGAATCATGATTCCTATTCATGAAGAAGAGACTGCACCCACATCATCTCAGATGCTGTATAAGTTATTGCACGGTACTCGGCCTCTGCACTAGAACGAGCCACAACATCCTGCTTTTTACTACGCCACGTAACAAGATTGCTACCCACAAACGTACAATAGCCAGAAGTAGACCTCCTATCACTGTAACTGTCTGTCCAATCAACATCACTGAACCCCGTCATCGTAAGTAACTGGGAAGGTTTGTACAACAAACTCTTTTCAGGTGCACCCTTCAAATATCGAATAATGCGAGAGATAGCCTTCCAATGTGGTTGCCGAGGGGCAGGCATAAACTGACTAACTACTCCAACTGCATATGTGATGTCTGGTCGTGTAACAGTAAGATAGATAAGTTTGCCAACCAAATATCTATAATATCCAACATCCTCAAATAACTCTCCCCTGTCAGCATCAAGCTTGTCATGATAATCCATAGGAGTCTCAACTGGCCGACACTCCAACATTCCAGTCTCGGAGAGCAAGTCTAGAATATACTTGCGTTGTGACAGATACACACCCTTCTTAGATCGAGCAACCTTGATTCCAAAAAAATATCGAAGAAGACCCAAATTCTTAGTATGAAACTGAAGACTAAGGTAGGCCTTCAAGTCCACAATCCCACCATGATCACTCCCAGATATAATGATATCATCAACATAAACAATCAACACGATAATAACTGCTGAGGAAGAATGAAAAAATATTAAATGATCTGATGTGGTGCGCCGAAAGCCATACTGAATGAGAACTGAACTAAACTTGTCAAACCAAGCACAAGGTGACTGTTTCAGTCCATTTAATGCTCAATCGACATACGAGTTTTTTATTTCCAGCTACAATATATCCCGGTGGTTGATCCATATAAACCTCCTCATGTAAGTCACCATACAAGAAAGCATTCTTTATGTTCAGCTGATATATAGGCCATTGGCGATTAACCGCCACAGAAATAAGAATTCGAACTGAATTCAGACGAGCTACTGGAGAGAAAGTCTCTATATAATCTACCCCATATGTCTGAGTATACCCTTTGGCAACCAACCGTGTCTTGAGTCGCGATACTGAACCATCGGGATGATGATACTTAACAGGGTACACCCATCTACAATCCACTGTCTGCTTCCCAACAAGAAGAGATGTCAGCTTCCAAGTCTGATTTTGATGTAAAGAATATACCTTCTTATCCATTGTACTTTTCCAACCAGAAGATGACATAGCTTGCTTGTAAGTTTTGGGAATAGAAGTAGAAGACGATAAAACAGCAAATGCATGAAAAGATGATGAAGCATGGTGTAATGAAACATAATTAGAAATGAGATGCTTATTCTTTGTGGTACAAATACGTTTTCTTTTTCTGAGAGCAATTGGAAGATTATCTGGATCTGTGGTGGTGGGAGCAGAAACCTCAGGCACGGAAGCTGATTGGTTGAGGGCTGAATACTGTAGAACTACTGGCCTATCATTGGATCTCTGATAAACCTGTAAATGGGGAATGGAGAATGGAAAATAGAGACAGAAACTGATTTAGGAATGATCGAAAGTGGTATGAAAGATATTAATTCTTGATGTGCATATTCTGGTTTGTCCGACTTGTCCCAACAATAGTTTTCGATATGACCAAGCATTCCATAATAGTTAAACTTCCGTGGTTGACCACGACCACCACCACTACCGGGCCACCACCATGGCCACTACGACGACCATTGTCTCTACTACCACGACCTCCTCCTCGACCAAAACTATGACCACTATCTCTACCACCACATCCACCACCACGTCCACCACCACGACTAGCAGCACTAGAAACTAGGGCAGAAGAGTCAGTACTTGGCACCACAGAACTCTGTCCTAGAAAGGAATGATTGAGACGGAAAAAAATGTCTGCCACCATAGGTGACTGCCCTCCAGCAAGGATCTAAGCTTTATAAGGTTCGAGCGCAGGATCCAAGCCGGATAGGATAAGTGAAACATGAAACTCTTCCTTCTGTCGTTGAGCTTTCTTCAAATAAGTAGTAACATAATGATATTGTAGCAGTTCCTCCCACAAAGCCTTCTTTGAAGCCTGATATTCTTTTACAGGCCTCCCATTTTGCTTTGTATTAAACAATAACTCGTACAACTCATAGATACAGGCAACGTTCCGCTTCTGCGAATATGATTCTTCTAGAGATGCCCAAATCTGTTTAGTGGATTCACACCACTGAACATTAGCAGCGACGTGCGGCTCCATATTATGCACAACTACGACATAACGTATGCATCTGCACTCATCCAATCTTCATACTCAACGGATGTTTCAAGGCGAAGGTTCTTTAGTCAAAAACTTTAACTTTTTCTTCGCCCTCAATACTATTTTGATAGACTTGGACCATACAAGGTAGTTCGCACCATTGAGTTTCACCGCTGTAATTGATTTTCCCAATTCATTATTATGAATAATAGTAAAGAGAGAACTACCTTCGCTACCACCACCACTATTAACCTCGCCAGAAGATTCGGTCCCCATCATACTTGCAGATGCAACCGAAAGACGATATCTTTGAAACTGTAGATCTCACAACGAACCACAACTGACGACGAACAACCAACGGAGATCTGTAGAAATCATAGATCTCATAAACGAACGATGAACGGTTTTTCATGAAAAGTAGTCGAAAAATAACCCAAAAAAAATTTGGAGATGGAGAGGAAAAAAGGAAAAAAAGTAGAAGAAGAGAATATGTGAAAGGAGATTGCAAGGGCATAAAATCCTATGTTGCATCTCATGTCTATTTTATTGATATACAATACACCCATAATTACTATTGTACCCTTATAAGATAAATAACAAAATAAAATAATTCTAACAATATTTATATATTTATTTGTCTATTTGTCTATTTATTTATTTATTTTAACTATCACGAAGGAATAATCTGTTTTTCCGTGGATCGAACTCACCAAACCAGGATGATTTACTCTACATGCCAGCCACTAGAGCTAGGAGGCTTTGAATATATATATATATATATATATTGAAGAAGATAGTTATATTATAGACTCTACAACCCTGGCCCGAATGCCTTACAAACTCTGCCCGAAGGCCAAATCCCGGCCCGAAGGCCACATCCCGGCCCAAAGGCCCGTACCTGCACACGATCCGCCTGGCCCATGCCCACACTCGGTCCGTCTGGCCTATACCCGTACCGCCGTACCAATTAATTTTCCACTGAAAATTAATTGCTTCTCCCTTGGCTCGAACCTACAACCACTAGGGAGGATGCCTCATACCTTAGCCACTTGAGTTAGAGTTGATTGGCATATATATATATATATATATATATATATATATATATATATTGGGAAAGGTAATTGTATTACTCAAAATTGATTACAAAACGAGTGCTCGGACTCAGATGCCTAGCAGTCAACAACGCATTGTCAGTACAACTCTACTCTGCTACTTCATATTAAACTATACTAGATTACATTAACAATCTACTATTTTGGCTCTTATTAGGCCGAGTATTAAGCCGCACTTGGTTTATCTCGATCTTGCGATCTCTCCCTCGGCGAGCTAACAACTTGTCACACCCGATTTCAGATTTGGTATTTCTTTAATTTCTATAATTTAATTTTTTCTGATAATGTATTCTTGCTGTATTTCTCAGTATTGGTTCCTGTCAGTTTATTTATTGTTATTTTTGTTGTTGTTGAGAGAGACTATCCGAGACCAGTAGAATATCCATTGCCATTGCCATAGATCCGGTTTAGGATCTGCATATAGAATGGACACCTGGTTCGGTTCATTTGATTGAACCCATGACTAAACCATCTTTCTCTCCTCTTAGTATAGATATGAGTATTTCTCTCTCCTTACTCATTTTCTCATTTCACTCCCTTCTTCCTCCTCCCCTTTAAGCTCCCTCTAGCCAAACCCTAACCCTAGGGAGAAGTTGCTGTGACTTGGACCGTGAGAGGTAGAGCCTAGGAGCCACCCAAGGCAAGTACATCTTGCTCAATGATGAAGCCATGGATTTTCCGATTTCTGCTTATTTTTGTTAATTAAAAAATTTGTTTGATAGAAAATATTCTCCTTGATTTTCTCATCTACTTTAGTTCTTGGAGTTTTGGATTTTGATGTATAGATTTGTGTATATCTGAGTTAGAACTTAGGATTTTATATGGGTTCAATGAGTTTTTTCTTGGTTTGATCTATTAAAACTTGTTTTCTAAAACTAGTTGTTCTATTTGATGGAGCTTTATATTTCGAGCATTTTGGCTTTTGAATCATTTAATTTGGAGTTAAATTGAAGTTTTTATGGCCAAAATAAGTTCTGGACCCCTGTTCTTGGACCTGTCTGGCAGGGACGATGAACAATTGCTGCAGCAGTACGCCGCGCATGAATTTTTTTGCCGCAGCAATGCGCTGCGCATTGATGCGTGGCGCATCACTTTCTTGTCGCGCGCAGTGCGCCGCGCATGGAATTTATGCCGCGAACAGTGCGCCGCGCATGAAGTTTCTGCTACGCGCATCAATCCTTGCCGCACAGTGCCCCGTGCATGGAATTCTGGCCGTGCACAGAATTCATGCCGCCCGCAGTGCGCTGCGCGCATGGTGACCAAAATGTCTGTTTTTGCCTATTTAAGTTATTTTTTAGCTAGAATCTTGCAAAACTCAATATATGAAAGTTGTAGATCTTTATCTTGCCTTTCCAAATCTTTTTTAATCAGCTCATTTGGAGTTCACATGTGAGAGTTATCCTCAATTTACTATAATGTATCATTTTTTCTAAATGCATAAACTGTTTTAGCCCAGTTGAGTATTGGAGCATAGTTGGATGTTGTGCTTTCCTATATTAGCACATGATTTTGATCCTCACGACACCGTGAAAATGTTTGTATATGATAATTCATTGTATTTTGGCATCGGGCAATCGAGTGTGAGTATTGTCCTATGTATCGCGTGCCACGGATACGATAACTCGTGAAAAGCTCGTACTCGTGACTCGTCATTCTAGGTAGTTCTCGAGTGTCCACGACTCGAGAACTTGAAATAATTTAGAAATGATTAAACAAGATAAGGTTCACCTAGATCATTAGGAGAGAAGAATATTGCGCTACCGGCTACCCCGATCTTCAAGGGCCCAATGCAGCATGGAATCACCCTGTTAGGCAAGGGCTCCATGACTGACCAAGTTTACGCGTGCTGCGACACATTACAGGACAAGTTTATGATTCACAAGTTTAAGTTTATGTTCACAAGCTTTAGTTTATGCTTACAAGCTCGAATTTATGTTTATGACAAGTAACTAGTTATGTTGTAGTGTTGTTGAATGTGCATTTAAGTTTATTCGACAAGCGTACCCTTGGCCATCCGGGTTGACTGCAGTGTCGGCGGTAGCAATATTCTTAAAACATGCATTTAGTAATTAAGGCCTGTGACAACCCTAGCTAGTTAATCGTAGCAAGCCGTAGAATTGTTTGGTCGTGCAATGAATGATGTTACTTTCATTATAGCTCGCTCTTCTAGTTTCTTCTCTCGCGACGCGTGGTTAGAGTGCAAAGTCCTGCTTGGGTGAAGGACTACAACCCCGGTCCTTGTTTGGTTTAAGGGGTTGTGGTCCTGATCCAGAGTAGTTCCTATGCCCTTTTGCCGCTCGTCTCCTTACTTTCATCTTAGCATTTGTTATCAGTTCTATCATTATATTTTGAGACAAGTACATTGGTACCGTACAAGTCTCGACCTTTATTTATTCTTATGTCTCTTTTCTGCTAATGTTGTGATATGTTTGGTCTTATCACCTTGAGCTCCTTTGTGGTACTTGTTGCTTGGGGTTCTTACCCCACTGGTTTTATATGGCCAGATTATACCGAGGAGAACCAGGATCCACCGCACTTCCAGCAAGATGGCTCGCATTCGTAGGACTGTGGCCGAAGTTCGCGAGTGGGTTTCATTCCTCTACCCCTTGTAGTGTTATCTCATTTTGTGGTATTTTAGCAAGAGACAGTGTTAGCCCTTTATTTTGAGATCACTTCTCTGACTTCGGTCAACATGATATATATATTAGACCATGGTTGGTATATTTGATCATGTATAGATATGCTCTGCTAGTGCAGCATTTTGTATTCACTAGCTTCATGATCATATGTGGTATGTAATTTGGGACGCCTTTTTTACTTTCATATATGATATACTCTTGTACTTGTGTTGATGGATTGAGATACTAGGATTTGTCGGCCTTAGGACTGACGTCATAGCATGCTAAAGTTCACCCATATATCTTCTAGACAACCTAAACACATTGCGGCTTACTTCGGTATTCTGCAAGGGTTGGCCATGTCAGTCCTCGTATTTACCCACTATTCTGGGAGCAGAACGTGACACAACTGTCTATTGCATGAGGTATTACCATTTTTCATTCTCCTTTATTAGCTGCTTTTTCCGTTATTCCTGCCACTAGTTGGAGCTTCATAATCACCATCGGGATCGTTAGCCTCTAACTCCTCAGTAGCACCCTTTTCATAACTCCAAGATCACCAACCCTTGAAGGGAGTTCCTTCTGCAATCCTCGATTTTCTTTCCTTTCTCCATGAGAGGAGAGCTCAACACTTGCTCTTGCGGAAGACAAGTCCCCCCTTCTCCCTAGCGATCGGGGGAGCTTCGAGGTTGTCCAGAATAAGGTCATTCCTATAAGAGTCCCCTCCAGAATTAGTCAACTAGACCGGATGAATGCAAGCGAGTAAAGTATGAATGGAAGCTTTGGATGCAACTCGGCCCGAAATATCGTTCCCACCAGCTGACCATGGTGGGCATACCGGGCACCGTGTCCGTAGGCAAGTAAACCGAATGAAAAGCCTCCATAGTATCATCTGAGATCACCTCTTCATGAGGGTTCATCTGGACCTCCGATGATTCTCATAGGATCT
The DNA here is from genome assembly GCA_036927795.1 of Iris macrosiphon. Classification (NCBI taxonomy): domain Eukaryota; kingdom Viridiplantae; phylum Streptophyta; class Magnoliopsida; order Asparagales; family Iridaceae; genus Iris; species Iris macrosiphon. Next base: position 104,052,684 of record JAYESA010000010.1, on the reverse strand, counting down.
TGAAGACTTATCGAAGAGCTTCTCAAGATTGATCAAGGCATCCCGACTCCGTGTGACCAATACATCGACAACTGGCACACATCGATGTGATCTATTCGAAGCTAATAGGTTGCTCTAACTTGCTACCATCCAGTAGTAGAACTTGAACAGCTACAGGGAGATCCTTTCGAGCCTTGATCTCCACCAGTTCTCGCAAACACAAGTCTTTTTTGAAGTGCGATTGCAGTGTCCATCCTCAAAGAAAAAATGTCGACCACGTTGGCCAATTTACAAAGTGTTGATTCGTTCCATAGTTATAGGGGCAATAGTGGAAACTGAACCCAAATAGGCACCTTTGCAAGGAGGTCTCGTTCCAGTGAGATCGAAGGCACCTATTTCTTTGCTATGACAAGTCTTCCATCAAACATCCACGGCCCTCCATAGGGAGAAGAAGCATCCATTTTCTAGAGAAAAGATATCAACGCCATTCGTGTAGGTGCTTTGGGCATGAAGAGCATCGATGCCCCGTGATCCTTCTGGAAAGAGCATTAGAGATGAATTGATTGAGGTGCTTAAGGAGAGGGTTAGCAATATGGATACACCAAAGTTATATTCAGATTCTTCGCCTAAAGGTAGTGAAGTCTTCGTCACCCTTCTGTATGTATGTACAGATTCTTCGCCTAATACATGCTCTACAGTTGAAGGAGGTGACTAGCTTCGCTGAAAGACCCACAACCAGAGGCCCCTAGAGCGATCACTTCCTTGTCACGTGGGAGTGGGCAATGCTAGAGAAGATGAGATTGGTGGGCCATGCCCGCAGTTGATCGAGCTTTTAGGAGTTCGGGAGGCGGATGTAAAGGCCATGGGAGAGGTGGTCGGACCACCTCAGGAGATCCCTTCAACGGCTGCCGCGCAGCCGGGGTCCAAACCCTGCTTCCTCGTCGAGAGTTCCACCGATGTGAATAATGAGGAGGCTTATGACTTTAGTCTACCAGAGCGGGATGTGCCACTGGATGCAGAGAAATTGACGATGAATAATGAGCACTGACTTCAACTCATGGAAGAGCTGACGAGTCCTATTGTTCGTGAGAGGGCTCGGAGGAAGATGCTGATATTAAACCTACTCGGTTTAGTGTACAAAAGAAATGAGGCAAATAAGATAGTAGGGATCGTATTAAGTGTTTGAGGGAGTATGTGAGTGTTGTAAGGGAGTAGGCAGTTGAGGCCTACTTCCATTTTTGAAATTAATTAATACAATTATCTATTTATATATACCACACACACACACACTCATGCAAGAGAGCTATTTCTCTCTCCTAGACTCTCATGCAAACTGGAGCATAGATGTCAAGACTTTTCATCTTGGAGTGTGTGAATGTAGGGGACGAGACATAGGTTATGTGATAATGTCAATTAATTGAAAAATGAACATGGTGAAACTGAATCTCACAGAGCTTGACCTTATATAAAATAAAGTAACTATTGGAATTTGGCTCATGTTTACTAGGGGCTACGGGCATCGTTCGAGTATCGGAGAAGCTCACAAGGAGTCGAAACAACCAAAATGAGTATGAGCATAGCATACCGCCGATATACTTAAAAGTGACAAAATTATCTTAAGGTTAGGTGCCAAAATTTGCATACTAATGTATACCGACGTACCGAAGGGTCGAGACTCTTATTTTGTGTAGGGTTCAGATCTAGAAGTCTATAACGCTTTTGACAGCTTGAAGATGAGAGGCCTATCTGTCTAACGAGCCTAGGATTGGTGGATTTTTTGCTTTTGGGTGCTTGAGAATGTTTTTAAGAGAAAATAATTTTTGCTTAGGGTTTACTAAGGAAGTCATTAAAGGAGTCTTCAAGAGAAAGAATGATAGATCTTGTCGGAGATCTCGTAAGGGAGGATTACTTTTTGCGGTTGTAATTCTTGTCAGATTTTCTCTTGTATATTCAATATATATTTCTTCCCTTTGTCCCATTGAGTAAATAGAGTTTTACCATACCAATCTTATGTTCTTGTGCTATTAATTCAATTTTTGTGTTTTGCTAATTTTTCTTGTCATCATAAGGTTAATATATTGTCTGTGTTTGCTTTTCCATTGTGCAAAATAATTGGTTTAAGATCCATGAGAACCGTAAGGGATTTCAAACTCTTGGAACTAGGTTAACGGTAGGTGACGACTCACTTGCATTCTTCCGAGATCGGAACCTGTTGAAATTGTTGGTTCATTAAGGTCCACGAAATTTTTTACAATTTCGTTATTGCAGGTAGGAAGGTTATTAGCATCAAGTTTAAGGTGGAGAAATCTAATGGTAAATGAAACTTCACTTTGTGGCAGAGAAGGTCAAGGCTTTCGTTGTGAAAGAGAGTGTTTAAGGCAGTCATGGGGAAGGATGAAGGCCTTTTAGTATGACGGAGGATTCATGGAAAGAAATGGATCAGAGGGCACAATGTACGATAGAGCTCTGTCTGTCAGATGATGTAATATAAAATGTGATGTCAGAGACTTCTGCGGCAGGTTTATGGTTGAAGCTAGAGTGCTTGTACATGACAGTCGTTGTATAATAAGCTGTACTTAAAGAAGCAACTTTACAGTTAATGCATGAAGGAAGGGATCCTAATCCTCAATCACCCAAATCACTTTAACAAGATAGTCAATGATCTTTTGTGTCTATAAGTAAAGCTAGAAGAGGAGGACCAAGCACTATTGCTCCTTTTTTCGCTTTTGGAGTCGTATGACCACTTGGTGACAACAATTCTTTATGGGAATGAGACTCTCGAGATAAGGAGATAATTACTACGCTTCTTAATAATAAAATTATGAAGAGACCAAATCCGATCAAAGAGTCATTAGGGTTGTTTGCCAATGAAGGGTGAATGTCGAAGAACAAAGATGGAGACGAGAGGAAGGGGAAATCCAAATCATCAGGACAACATAGTAGTGTATGTTCTTTTTTCAAACAAGAGGGGGCACATAAAGAGGTTCTTGTCCAAGTATAAGGAGGGTGGTTGGAAGAGAAGGAAATGTGCCTGTTCAGAAGGTCAGGGTCAAAACTAGTCTTGCTACAGATGCTGGGGATTTCAAGTGTGACGTGCTTACAGTGCATAGTGGTGTTGGTTTTGCTTTGCTTTCAAAAGCTCAAGCTTCCTCTTTTTCTTTAGTCCCACATCGGATGGGCCAACCCCTTCTTGTGTACATATATTAGTTTCTCTTCTTTGCTCTCTTAAAGTTGTTGTGTGGAGAACCCCTTGGGCCACACGTGCGCGCCGCCGCCGCCGCCCGGCCCGGCTCGGCTCAGTTCGGTTCGGCGCGCGTAACGGGTGCAGGTACGCACCCACATTTGAGGGCGCCGAATGTCGATTCGATTTCCTCTTCGGGTTCGGGCTGGGACCCTAAAATTCTTTTTGCTCCTCTTCTTTTTCATTTAATTTTCTGAACGTTGGAAAATTAATTTCTTCCGTTACAAATTATTTTTGAACCGTTATAATTTTTTGTGTCCAGGTTCATTCTTTATTTCTCCTGTGTAACGGCTGAATTAATAGAAAAATTAATTCAGACCGTTACATATTAGTATTATATATTTGTCTGTTTTTTCTTTGTAAAGATCAGAAAAAAATTCTTTCCTCCAAACTTTTGCTGCCAACATTCTGTTCAATCTTCATCGTCTCCAAGCTCTGGGCAGAGCTAAGTCCTGGTCGTTCTCTCCAAGTCGTGTGCGGCGACGAGATACCGGTAGTGCGGGAGTTTTACCACTAGGAGCTTCGGGAACGTCTGCACACATATCCCGAATCAACTCTTAGGGCAGTGCTTCGTGCACGACTTCCCCAGAGGCCGGTAACATCAGTCTAATTTTATTTTTGTATTCATAAAATTTTCAATAAGAAAACGACAATATTTCTAACAATCTAAGAGTTGATGTTTGTTAGAATTAATTTTTCTAACTATTGGTTACTGTTTGTTAAATAGTTACTGTTATAATTGATTTATTTGTTAGAATTAATTTTTCTAACTATTTCTTACTGTTTGTTTAAGTTGATTTATTCTAGAAAAATCAATTTAACAGTTAGAATTGATTTACTGTTTGTTAAAATTGATTTAATAGTTACTCTTAGAGTTGAACTTTGTTACAATTGATTTACCGTTTGTTAGAAAAATATTAAGTTAATTCATTTCCCCAGAGGTCTAAATATTAAGTTGATTTATTCTGATTAAAGTGTTTACTATTGCTTAATATTTCAATATACAATTTTCTTAAATTTGCTTAAAGTGTCTTATTATACAGTCATTATTCAAATTGCTTAAATTGCTTAAAGTGTCTTAAAAAAAAAATTTGCAAACTTCTGATTAAAAAGAATTTTCTAAAATATTGTTAATATACAATTGCTAGAAAACTACTAGAAATTTCAATTTGCTTAATATTTACCATAGCAAATTTCTGATTATTTGTTTACTTATCAAGTTGCTTACTATACTGTCAAATTGCAAATTTGCTTAAAGTGTTTTAAATATTGTTAGCACATTTGATAATTTTGTCAATTGCAATTTTTGATCAAAAAATTTCTTTCAATTGTAACATACAATTTGCTTCATTTTAATCACTTAGTATTTTTGAAAGCAATCTAGGATCAAAAAGAAAATAGTTTAGTAAAAAGGAAATTGCAAATAAAATCTTCAAATCTAAAGTTTCAAAGTAGAGACAAACTCGGGCACAAGCCGAAAGGGTACTTCTGTCAACCGGGTGTAAATAACCCTAAGCGACACTGTACTTAAGAGTCTTCGGACCACCGCTAGCTGGGAACCGGCCCCTACAGCTAACCTGAGTTGATCAACACTTGAAAAAACTAAAGATTTTAAGATTGATTAGCAAAGACCACATAAACTATTATCTTAGACATTGTTATTAAATAAATTTATATTTTTCAGACTGCAATCATGACTGGTAAGGAGGAATCCTCTACTGCAAAACCTGCTAAGTTTGATGGCTCATACTTTAAAAGATGGCAGAGCCAAATAAAATTTTGGCTCACGACCTTAGGACTTATTTCAGCCATTGATGGATCTACACCCATCACAAATGATTCTGATGATACTGAGTCTGACATAGGAGTGTCCACCTCCTCGAAACCAAAAACCCCTAAAGAGATAGACTTCCACTGCTTTCATATAATTCTAAGCGCATTATTTGAATCCTTGTATGATATATTTTTTGAATACAAGAGCGCTAAAAAACTTTGGAAAGCCTTGGAAGATGAATACGGCTGTGATGATGCCGGAATAGAAAGGTTTAATTCTTCAACCTTTAATAGGTATTTCATGGTAGATAACAAGCCAATGAATGACCAACTCCATGAATTCCAAGAATACCTTAGGCATATTCAAGCCAAAGGGACATCTTTCTCCAATGAGCATAAAATAGCATGCCTAATAGACAAACTACCTCCCTCTTGGTATGATATTTCTAAGGAACTTATCCATACACAAGGAGATCTTACCTACAATCAAGTCCTAAAGAAAATTAGAACCGAAGAACAAATTAGATTGAGGTCTAAGCCTAAGACTGAATCTAAAGCTAAGGTAAACCTTGTAGAAGGCCAAGGAAAACCTAAATCTAATTTTTCTTATAAATCCAAAAAGAATTTCTTCAAGAAGAAGAAAAACTTTCAGCCTAACCACCAAAACCATCATCACCAAAACCAAAAATCTAGGAACTTCTGTCAGACTCAGAATCAGAAGAGATTTTGTTTTGTGTTTAGTAAAACAAACCATATGGCCACCAACTGCTACCATAGGAAGAAGGAAGCTGTCCAGACCTCCTACAAAGGAAAGGGCTCAGTTAGACCAGAAGCGAACATGCTTCACAAAGGTTCTTCGAGTTCCTTCAGGTCTGTAAGCTTTTAACCCCTTATTAACCTCTCTTACCATTCTGATGATTGGTGGTTGGATTCTGGAGCTAATGTTCACGTTTCGTTTGATCGCTCCTGTTTTTCAAACTATCAGGAATCAAGTGGAGGAGGTGTGACCCTAGGAGATGGCTCAACGACACAAATTATTGGAAGAGAAAAAGTTGACCTGAAGATGACATCAAGAAAAATCTTAACTCTTCATGATGTTCTTCATGTGCCGCCTGTCAGGAGAAACCTAGTTAGTGGATCCCTTCTTGTAGCCTCAGGATACAAAATTGTAATGGAGGCAAATAAAGTAGTTTTTCTAAGCATGACTCCTTTATAGGAAAAGGCTTTGTAAAAGACGATCTTTTCTTTTTAAGCACAATGAATACAATTTCTGATTGTTCTCTCATTGTCTCTAATATAGAATCTTCAAATGTTTGGCATGGCAGACTAGGTCATGTGAACCTAGGTTCCATTAAAAGAATGATGATCTTAGATCTTATTTCCAAGACTCCAATAGATGACAAACACAAATGTGAAATCTGTGTTCAAGCCAAACACACTAGATTACCATTCAAATCTGTAGAAAGAAATTCTGACCTTCTAGAACTTATCCATAGTGATGTATGTGACTCTAATATGATTTTGACCAGAGGCGGTAGAAAATACTTTGTTACTTTTATAGATGATTATTCAAAGTATTGTTATATCTACCTTCTCAAAACCAAAGATGAAGTTCTAGATAAATTTAAGGTCTACAAATCTGAAGCTGAGAATCAATTAGAAAGGAAGATTAAGATCCTTAGATCTGATCGTGGTGGAGAATATACCTCAATCGAAATGATTAACTTCTGTGAAGAACATGGAATAATTCATGAGGTAACTGCTCCATATTCACCTCAGTCTAACGGAGTTGCTGAACGCAAGGACCGCACTCTGTTAGATATGGTGAATGCCATGCTTCTCAGCTCTGGTGCTCCTGATAACTTGTGGGGAGAAGCCCTTTTAACTGCCTGTTACATTCTTAATAGGATTCCTAGTAAGACAAAAGATAAGACTCCCTATGAGCTGTGGAAAGGTAGAGCGCCTTGGATTAATTACCTTAGAGTTTGGGGATGCCTTGCTAAAGTCGGAATTCCCGAACCTAAAAAAAAGAAGATTGGTCCCAAGACTGTAGACGATGTTTTCATAGGATATGCCTTAGACAGCTATGCCAATAGATTTCTAGTGACTCACTCAGAAGTAAATGAAATCTCTAACAATACCATTATAGAAGCAAGAGATGCAGTTTACTTTGAAAACATATTTCCTTTTAAGGATAGAAGTTCAATCTCTTCCTCTATACCCTCTACTAGTTCTCAAGTCCAAATACCAAGCTCACAATCTGAACAAGACTTAGAACCTAGACGGAGTAAAAGGAATAGGATTGAAAAAAATTTAGGAGAAGGATTCTTCACCTTTTTGATAGAGGGTGACCCCTCAACTTATGAAGAAGCAATGTCGTCTCCTGATGCTCCCTTCTGGAAAGAAGCCATTAACAGTGAATACAACTCCATCATGGAGAATAACACTTGGTTTCTAACAGATCTACCTTTAGGCAATAAACCAATAGGTTGTAAGTGGATTTTCAAGAAGAAACTCAGAGCCGATGGTACTATAGAGAAATACAAAGCTAGATTAGTTGCTAAGGGTTTTACCCAGAAGAAAGGGTTAGATTATTTTGATACCTACTCTCCTGTAGCTAGGATCACATCCATTAGAACTCTCTTGGCCTTAGCATCCATTCATGATATGCTAATCCATCAAATGGATGTAAAGACAGCATTTTTGAATGGAGATCTAGAGGAAGAACTTTATATGGACCAACCTGAAGGTTTCATTACTAAAGGTCAAGAAAAGAAAGTCTGCAGACTAGTAAAATCCCTCTATGGCTTGAAACAAGCTCCCAAACAATAGCACAATAAATTTGACAAAGTAATTTGTGAATATGGTTTCTTGTCAAATGAGTATGACAAATGTATATACTCTAAAGGTACATGTAAAAGTTGTGTCATTTTATGCTTGTATGTAGATGACATCCTTATCCTAGGTTCATCACTGGAATTGATAAATATTACAAAGAACTATTTATCTAGCCAGTTTGATATGAAAGACCTAGGAGAAGCCAACTTAATTTTAGGAATGCAAGTGACCAAAGGTAAAGAGGGTTATACTCTATCTTTAGCACATTCAATTGAAAAAATGCTAAAAAGATTTGAGTTATTTGATAAGAAACCTGTCCTTACTCCTTATGACAGCAGTATTGTACTGAAAAAGAATGAAGGATCACCTTTGGAACAGCATAAATATTCACAGATGATAGGCTCCCTTATGTATATAATAAACAGGACAAGACCTGATATTGCATTTGCTATTGGGAGACTAAGTAGATATACCAGTAACCCAAATCAGTCACATTGGACTGCCTTGGATAGGGTATTTAGATATCTCAAGGGCACCCTAGATTACAAACTTCATTTTACTAGGCACCCTGATATCATAGAAGGTTATTCAGATGCAAACTGGGTAACTGACTCACATGATATAAAATCTACTACTGGATATGTATTTACTCTAGGAGGAGCTGCAATCTCATGGGGCTCTTGTAAGCAAACTATCATAGCTAGGAGTAGAATGGACTCCGAAATGATAGCTTTAGATACAACTTGTACAGAAGCTGAATGGCTTAAAAATCTTATTATGCATATACCTGTTTCTCTTAGTCCTGTTCCTACAATTTCTATAAATTGTGATAATAAATCTGTTATTGAACTACTAAAGCATGATTCTGTGAATGCTAAGATGAACAGGCACCTGCAGCTGCGCTTCAAGTCAATAAAAAGTCTACTAGGCAAATATGTGGTTCTTGACTATATAAAGTCAGAAAAGAACCTTGCAGATCACTTGACGAAGGGTCTGTCTAGGACTTTGATCCTAGAATCATCGAGGGGGATGTGGTTAAGCCAATAAGTTAGTCACCAGCAGTGGCAACCCAACCGAGTCTGACTGGAGATCCCAAGAAGCCGGTTCAATGGGTAGAAACAAGCTGAACTTAGGTGACTTTATGGAACACTAACTCGAGATTAAAGTCTCATTAAAATAAAGCCCAAGCGGCTGTACATGTGTACAATGACTCCCCATCCCTATGGTGACAGTGTTCCTGTATGATATGGTTAGGATGAGTTTAAACTCTTAATAGGTTCAAGCTGTAATGCTGGGTTGATTCATATCACCAACCATTAAGGACTTACCTATATGAGAGGTCGTGAAGGCCGCAACTATGGGACAGGACGATCCCAGACAACTCTCATGAATGTGGAAAGTGCGCATGGCTATTTAAAAGCGCCACCCGATAGACCAAGGACCTCTAGCGTACTATGTGTGCTATTTTTCTAAATCTGGTTCAAGAAGTCTGATTCAAGGCATAGTCCATCAAGCACTTCTTCAGATTAAGGCAATAGTCACTACGTGAGATTCAAGGCTGTAGTCCATCTCATCTATGTATAGTATTTTACTGCCCAGATGCTCTCTCTCTCTCTCTCTATTTACTTCACTCTTATCTCTGTTTCGGAACTTGACCTTTTGGGGGGGATTGTTGGTTTTGCTTTGCTTTCAAAAGCTCAAGCTTCCTCTTTTTCTTTAGTCCCACATCGGATGGGCCAACCCCTTCTTGTGTACATATATTAGTTTCTCTTATTTGCTCTCTTAAAGTTGTTGTGTGGGGAATCCCTTGGGCCACACGCGCACGCCGCCGCCCGGCCCGGCTCGGTTCGGTTCGGCGCGCGTAATGGGTGCAGGTACGCGCCCACATTTGCGGGCGCCGAATGCCGATTTGATTTCCTCTTCGGGTTCGGGCTGGGACCCTAAAATTCTTTTTGCTCCTCTTTTTCATTTAATTTTTTGAACGTTGAAAAATTAATTTCTTCCGTTACAAATTGTTTTTGAATCGTTATAATTTTTTGTGTCCAGGTTCATTCTTTTTTTCTCCTGTGTAACGGCTGAATTAATAGGAAAATTAATTCAGACCGTTACATATTAGTATTATATATTTGTCTGTTTTTTCTTTGTAAAGATCAGAAAAAATTCTTTCCTCCAAACTTTTGCTGCCAACATTCTGTTCAATCTTCATCGTCTCTAAGCTCTGGGCAGAGCTAAGTCCTGGTCGTTCTCTCCAAGTCGTGTGCGGCGACGAGATACCGGTAGTGCGGGGGTTTTACTACTAGGAACTTCGGGAACGTCTGCACACAGATCCTGAATCAACTCTTAGGGCAGTGCTTCGTGCACGACTTCCCCAGAGGCTGGTAGCATCAGTCTAATTTTATTTTTGTATTCATAAATTTTTCAATAAGAAAACGGCAATATTTCTAACAAGTGGGAAGGATGATTTCTCCAAGGCTTGGATTCTTGACTACGGGTGCTTGTTTTATGTGTTCGAAAAGGGAGTGGTTCTGCACCTATAAGGAGCTGGATGGTAGTGTTGTTCTCATGGGGAACAATGCGTCTTGCGAGGTCATTAGTATAGGAAACATCAAGGTTTGGATTTTCAATAGGGTAGTGCGAACCTTAGTGAACGTGAGGAGCATTCCGGAGCTAAAGCACAATCCCATCTCTTTGGCTGCATTTGATGCGACTAAAAGTAAGTTTGTTAGCCAAGCTTTGCTAAGTGTAGTAAATGGCAACTTTGTGGTCATGAAAGGCTAGAAATTGTAGTTGAACTTGTATCGGTTGGACATGAGCACAGTCATAAGTATTGCGGCCGTTATTGCAGAGAATGACGTGGAGAGGAAGCACAACTTTGTAGTGACTTCCATAAAGGTACTCTAGATAGGGGAATGTAGGAAGGTTCTCGGCCTCGGACAAAGACCATGACAAGGCCATATTGCAATTTCTCGATTCTAAAGAAAAAGACTGTGGTAAAGGATATAGTTTCTCGGTTCTGGTGGAAAAAATTGTGGTAAAGGATGCATTTTCCCAGTTATAGTTGTAAAAATCATGGTAAGATGCAATTTCTCGATTATGGTGGAAAAAGACTGTTGGTAGTTGGAAGCAAATATCGTGGTGGAGATTGTTTATCGATTCTGGAGGAAAAGACTGTGGTGGAGTGGTCGAGAGCAGTTTCATGATTTATAGGATAAAGATCGTGACAATGGTGGAGTCAGTTCTCGATTCTGGTACAAAATTGTTTCATTGGGCCATATCCATTTTAGTCAAACTGTGCCGGTGGTTAGTTTTGCAGTTCTAGTTAAAAACCGTAAAGGTGGGGGAAAGACCAAAAGTCAGAGCTAAGGTTGAAGTATGGAGCATGGACAACTATCTCATGAGGTGGTTAGTGAACAACTCACCAAGTTGGAGATTGTTGGTATTTGGCTCGTGTTTACTACAGTGCTAAGGGCGTCGTCCAAGGAATCGGAGAACTCGTGAGGAGTCGAAAACCAACCAAAATTACAGGGAGTATCTGCAAGACGGTATACCGACGAACCACCGATACATCGTTGGCATACTTAAAAGTGGCAAATTCATCCAACAAAATTGGGTGGCAAAATTTGGGTACAACAGTATACCAACGGAGTATACCAGCGGGGTCTGGTCAAGACTGCTCTAATTTTGTGTACAGTTTAGATCTAAAGTTTATGTTTCTAGGTCAGATCGCTCCTGACTTAGATTAAAGATACAAGGCCTATTAAAGACTATAAAGAGCCTAGGGTTAGTGTCCTATGTGCTTTTTAGAATTCTAGAGAGAAATGGACTTTTGTGTAGGGTTCACTAAGGAATCCATTAAAAGAGTCTTCAAGATAGAGAATGGGAGACATCGTCGAGGATCTAAATAAAAGAGGGTTTGTCTTTACGGTTGTGTAGTTGTAATCCTTTTAAGATTTTCTCTTGTAGATTCAATGAAGTGTCTCCCCTTTGACCCGTGGAGTTGGTCGATTTTGACTGAACCATGTAAATATTATGTTCTTGTGCTATTAGCTCAGTACTTCTGCTTGTCTAATTCTCATCAATAAGTTTAAGATATTGTCTTTGTTCGCCTCCATATTATGCACAATAGTAACAATTCATTTCAATATGTTTAGTGCACTCATGGAAGATTTTGATTCTCAACAATATAAATCAAAGCCTTATTATGACAATAGAGGGAAACCAAGGTGGAGAGAGCGACACCAAGATTAATGAGAATCTTTTTCAATTATGTCAGCTCAGAAATCACATTGCCATCAAATGAAACTCAGCTTTGCAAGAAGAGGGAGCCACTACAATCTGCTTCTTGTTGTGCCATGCATGTGATTAGGTTGCCATGAAAGAATATGGCAACTACTAGTCGAGGGACAATCGTCCACAGATCCCATAAATTGGCATCAACATATGTTATAAGAGAGAGAGAGAGAGAGAGAGAGAGTAACTTCAAATATTGATTGACAAAGCTAACAAAGGAGATGTAAAGGCGAGTGACCATCAGGTGGATGAGCTTATCCACAAGGCGACAATACATATCCGGATAAGGAAGAACATCAAAAGATGATCCAAGATTAGATAGTTTCATATTTTGTTCCTTAGGAGTATCAGGTCTTTGGAACCTAGAAACCTTCAAGAGATCTGAATAACATTTTCATCGAGTCATAAGAAGATAATCACTCTTGCGAGCAAACTCAATGCATAACAAATAGTGCAAGAGTCCAAGCTCCTTGGTATGAAAGTGAATAGATAAATGTGCCTTGACCTTGGAAATTCTAGTAATCATAATATCAATCAATGTAGACAAAAAGGACTATCGTGTTCTAATTCCGACAATGATTGAAAACAGAGTCAACAACTCTCCAAGTAAAACCAATCTTCTAAACAACCTAACTAATCGAAGCATGCTCGAGGAGATTACTTGAGCCCATAAAAGATTTCTGGAGATGACAAACAAGAGAATCCTCCAACTCGCATAACTGTGTTGCTGCATATGGACACTCTCCACCAGATTGTTATAGAGAAATGTATTCTTAATATCAAATTAATGCAACAACCATGAACATTGTACAGTAAGAGAGAGTAAAACATGAATAATACTGAGTTTAGCAACCAACTAGAATGCCTACTAATTGTCAATGTCATTCTACTAGGTAAATCTGGTAGCAATGAAACGAGGTTTTAACTTGGAAGAAATCTACATAGTATTTGAATTTGTTTTGTTAAAATAGCTTTTACATGCCAGAAACTTGTAATCTTTGCGGAAAAGAAATATAAGGTTGGAACTTGGAAGAAATAATTTGGTATATTTTTTAACATAATCATAGTAAGTAAACACAAGATTTTGAAAAATAAAAGATTGTTCAAACCAAAATGTCTTCGACTCGATTTTTTTTTGCTAGTATGTATATTGAACATTTTGATCAATATACTTCGTCTTCTCTTTACTAACAAGCTTCTTCTGCAAATGAATTTATATATATTTTGTAAATTTGAGTAGTATTTTTCTAATATTTAGACGTTATAGATGTTCGATCTATACAATTCTTATAATACATGGAAGTTAAACGATATTCTCTTATTAATTTTTACTTGTACACATGCGTCAATTTTTTAAGAAAAATTAAATTAAACTTAGCATCATTAATATATGACATAAGCAATCTTTTTTTAACGTAAAAATAGGACCTTATCTTGAATCTCAGGGCCATGCTGCCATGGTTGGATTTTGGAGAGATGCACAAAATTTGTCTTTTGCATACAAATCGACCCCCTCATCTTTTTATCCTGATTCAAGCTCTTTCTCCACCGCTGGGGACCGGAAGAAGAACATGCGTTGAGAAAAAAAAAACATCATAGTAGCGGAGGAGGTAGACGGTGAAGATGATGCCACTGACACCCCTAGAGAAGAATACTCAAAACCGAGAAGAACCATTCACTGCAGAAGAACACTAATCAGTAGAGAGAGCACATCCAGATTGAAGAGTATAATACATTGTAGAAAATCTAGGGAAGTAGTTGTGATTGACCAGAGTAGGAGGGAAAGGTCATTGTGTTGGGCTATTAAAATTGGTTTAGAGGAGAAGAGAATAAATAGGTACTGATGATTTAAAAGAGAAGATGGGTTTGTAAGGGTGAAAGGGAAAGAAAGTAGGTGGTGGAGATTAAAACAGGGGATGGGTTACAAGGGTTGAGATTAGAAAAAATGGGTGGTGGAGATTAAAAGTGAGGATGAAGTTGTAAGGGTTGAGATTTAAAGAGGATGGGTAGTTGAGGTTTAAACGATGTAAAGGTAGAATGGGTAGGATTAAAACATGAGTTATGATGTCTGAGATTGAAAGATCGAGGAGATCAAGGGTCCAGGTTGAGGAGTGATTTAAGACCATTAGATAAAGATTATACAATTAGGAATAAACAACAAAAATGAAACTCATTAGGGTTAGGGTTTGCTGAGAAAGAAGAGGCAGCGGTATGGGTTGTTGGTGGTCGGAGACCGATCAGAGTGGGGAATTGGAGGTCGGGACTGGGAGTGGCACTCTATGCGAGGCCAGGAACATTGTTCGAGGTCAAGAAAGTAGTGGCCAACAAAGCTGAGGTAAAGTCGAGGTCTCTGGAGTTGAACAAACATGGAAGTCGGGATTGGGACCAGGTGGCGGCCAGAGATAAGGTAGGGTTGGGAACGCTAGTACTTGTGGTGATGCCTAGGGCTAGGAAAGACTAGTTGTGGTTGTGGTGGTGCCTAGGGTTAGCAAAATATTAGGGTTACAATCAGGGTTAGGATATAGCAGCTGAGGTGGCGGCTAGGGTTAGGGTTTGGATAAAGCAGGGGAGGAGTATGGTGGAAGCTACTGTTTTGGTGGGGGATTTGGAAAGGCAAAAGAGTTGGGCCAAAAAGGACTATAATGTTCATAAGTTGGCTCAACTTCATTATGGGTAAAGAGTACAATTGACAGGAGAGGGCATGTCCCACTTCCTAAAAGTTTCATGTTATTGGACTAAGATAAGAAAAATAAGGACAAACATTTGTAGCACTCTCATGGCTATATTAGAAGGGACTACACTACTCAGAAGCCAAGTAGCCAAGTTTATCTGATTTACATAATCCATAAGAAGATGCTTTCTATTAGATGATGAGATGTTTAATAAAAACCCTTGTAATTGTAATTGTAATTGTAATTGTCAAGACTTCTACTAAAATCCCTTGTAATCCTGCAAGTGCCAGGCTTCTATTAAAATCCTTCTTGTAATCATATCCTATTTATGTCAAATTTGCTTTGCCTTCACTATTTTTGGTCTTACAATTAATGCATTGTCCAGGTTGTATATGGAGATGTTTACATGCTAGATGATGAGATGAAATGGAAGCAACTGCCTCCTATGCCAAAGCCAGATTCCCATATCGAATTTGCATGGGTGGTCGTCAACAATACTATTGTCATCGTTGGAGGCACAACAGAGAAGCACCCTGTGACAAACAGGATGATTCTTGTCGGTGAAGTTTTCGGATTCAATTTAGAAAACTTGGTATGGAAATTTTATATTTGCTGAACTTTTATCATTCCAATTCCTAAACGACTTGCCAAAACTTCCATTAAATATATCATAAAGCCTTTGCTTGAGCTGCAAGGTATAATTAATTACATACTATAAGAACTATCAAGAATATACAATGTCTTAGGTATAAAGTATTATCTCATATTTCGTCAAGAAATTCCTAGATTTTTTTAGCAGGTTGTAAAATATAATATGAGAAAATTTGAGTTGCACCCCACTTTATTTACCATAACTCAAGGTGCACCCCACTGCTTTACCATAATGTACAACACCATCCACTTCCGTCAGTTGACCGTTCATTTTTGACTGAAATACCCTTAGCAAATCACCATTATTACCAGTCCCCCTCCTCAGCCTGGGAAGAAGGAAGGGATATTTCGGTCAAAAATTAACGGTCAACGGAGTTGACCGTTAGTTTTTGACAGAAGTTGAGAGATTGTACATTATGGTAAAGCAGTGGAGTGCACCTTGAATTATGATAAGTAAAGTGGGGTGCAACTCAAATTTTCTCATATAATATTTGTTCTGATAGAGAGAGATGTTAGAAGTTGTTCCCACCATCCTCTAAGCCTTGCACCATCAAAATGTTGTCAGCTATGGAGCGTAAGAATGTTCCATATTGACAATTTTTATGACCGATTGTCGACCATACTTCAACCGTCCATGCCATATTTCTTGCAAGGTAGCTATGAGCATGAGGGGGCCATGCCATAACCTAAACTTCTAGTTGGTGAGTAACCTTTTGTCTATGCAATTTAAGTTCATGCAACCAAGGAGCTACAGGGGATTGCATTCATCTGTATGGCACATCAAGAGTGTAAGAAGGTACAGTGGCATTCCCATTGTTATAAGATCCGCATAGGATTCAAAAACTTTATGCTTATGCCTGCCATGCTATAGTCTTTCAGCTGTGGTATGTCAACATATATCTTGTGGACGAGGCCTTCAGATAATGAGTTTGAGATATTTGGGAATATTGGAAAAGCTTGCTAGGATTTTGGGCCTTTTGGATTTTCTAAGAATCAACATTTTCTTCTTGACTGAGAAGTGGGAGAATCTCATTTTCTTCGGCATGTTTGAAATGTTCATGTGGAGAAAACTTATTACAAATCAAATCCATATAGATGAAACACTTTGGGGGTATAAGTAGAATTTAGTTAGGTGCAACAGTGATGGCCCTATTGCTAGTCAGATTTTAAAAAGAAAAATTAGACATTATATAGACAATTCAGGGAGTTAAGAGGTGGAGCTCCCATGTTTTATTTTGGTTTTGAGAATTTTAACAGTTGCTTTCACCATGTTGAGCTACATCATCTACGTGCAGGGCCAATGCAGATTAGCTAAGAGTACTAGACGAGTAAATAGTTGCTCTTCCTGCTTATGGGAAGAGTTATAGAAGCCGCAAATCACATCTTCTATTTCGATGAGGAAGCCAATAATTTTTTTTTTTTTAAAGTTGACAAGACTTTCACGAGTTATGTTGTTCCTATGTCGTTAAGTTCTCGATTATTGGATACAACCATACAACCATACAGTGGACGGGCGGCACATGCTTGTATATTCTTAAGGTGAATAAAGCCTACAAACTGGTCATTGTGACAAATTGTTAGGTGAACCAGGTCCATCATTTATTCTATGGACTTAAATCACTAAAACTTGATATGTGGGTCCTTTCTCAAAATCGTAGGACCCCATATCAGATTTGAGTGACCAAGTCCATAAAATGAATAGTGGACCCGGTTCCTTTTCACATGACATAGGAATCGAGTACTATGACAATGCCGAATGTAATGTATACGACCTTTTTAATCCTAAGAACGACTGTGTTTATCTTCAAAATTTTGCTTCCGTTGACTATGAGGGCATTTTTTGAAAATAATACGTGCCAAATTATATGCACATAAAAATTTTGTCTTTAGGAATCATACTGATACTCTTACATTTATGAGTGATCTGATTTCTTCTCTCATCAGATTCTTTCATTTGTTTTCGCTTTAGTTCTTGCATCTAAACTTAGACTATTTATTCACTAGTTTTCCAGCTCATGCATTCCTGATATATATATATATTTGTACAGGAATGGTCAGTGATTGGACGAATGCCGTTCCGCATCAAAACCACCTTGGCTGGTTTTTGGGAGGGATGGCTGTACTTCACATCCGGCCAACGAGACGGGGGACCCGACGATCCGTCCCCAAAGCAGGTTGTCGGATCCATGTGGAGGACTAAACTGAGATTATAAATCTATATTTATGTGATCCTGATCCAAACTATAATATTGAACAATTTTGGTTGAAATTGTAGCGTACATTTGTTACATCTTATAGTTTCCATTCGTTGTATATGAAGACATGTCCGAGTACGTAATGTATCTTTTGTTTTCTGTCAAAAGAATGCTTTTATTGCTTTCAGAAGAACACAATCCCAAAAGGCAAAAAGAAAAAAAAGATTAGGAATTTACGGATCTCACGATGGTTGTCATCACTCTGAATTCAACTTTTTCAGCCTTCACTGATGTGATTTCACTTGCATATATTATGTTCTTGTAACTAAATTTCAGAAAATGACAGTGAGGCTCATGTTGTATTTATCCGGACACTGCACTTCCTACTCGGAACTATTATTGGATTGGGATAGCATAGTTTGAAGAAACTATTATTCACGGCAGTCCAATTCTTACTGGGGCTGTTAACAACCCAACCCAAAAAAAAAAACAAACAAACCCTAAATCCCTCATTCTAACTTTCACACACTCTTCCTCTTCAAAATCAATTTTCTCCTTTTCCACATATTCCTCCAATTTCAATTGAAAATCCTAATTCTTCCTTCTTCATCTCTTCCAATTCCAACATCATTCAATCCTCGAATTTTTGAAGTTTGGAAACCATTTTAGGGTTTTGAAGTAAGAAACTCTGTCACAGTCGCGGCTGATTTTCTACAGTCTTGAATAATTTAAGTTATACAACAATTAGGACTGTACAGTCCTAACAATTTGAAGAATTGTCAAAATTTTTGATAGTCCTGACTTCAAATAAAAAGAATTAGTATTGTAAGGTTTGTTGATTAATATGATTAGATTAGCCCATTATACAATTATATTGATTAAATTTTGGTAGATGAAAGAAGAAAATGATGAAAAATAAAAAAATAAAAAGTTATGGTCCTTCAAAATTTCTACCATAATCGAAAGTTAAATCATTCTTATTAGAATTAATAAATTATTTATAAATAGATAATTTTGTCGTTAAAAAAACAAAAAATATATTCTTGTCACTTTTTTAGTCTTCTTCACACTGATATATTATATGATATTGATGGTCCGGAGACGCCAATTTTTACTCGTTAACATCGAAATACCGAAAGAAAACCGAAAAAGTTAATCAAAGTAAAATTTGGAGAGTGAAATATCATATTTTTTGCGATTTTGAAAATTTAAAAAGTCTGTCAAACTTTGGTACATTTCATCTTATAGTATTTTTCGATACGTTCATTTTGGCACCAGCTGGGCCTCATTTCGATCTCCCAGTCAAAAGCTATGATCCTTTAAATTTTTATATTTTATACTTTTGGCTGTAACACGTGCGTCTGACCTCGGACGTGGATTCTTTGTACACGGATTGTGTTACTCTCGTAGAGGGCATACAAATTGACAATTTGTTTGACGAAAAACTATTTTTGAACCAATAGTTATGATCACTCGGAGTTTGCTCGACGACTTACGTCATTTTCTTACGACATAATTTTTTAAAATTTTTGGATGTTCAATGACAACATGTTTTATTTAGGACTGTCAAAAATTTTGACAGTCCAAATGGAAAGTTAATGGATTTTAGGATTGTCAAAATATTTGAAACTCCTAACAATAGCCAGGACTGTCAAAATATTTGACAGGTTATGACTGTCAAACTTTTTGATAGTCCAAATTAAAAGTTACTGGATTTTAGAACTGTCAAAAATTGTGACAGTCCAAAAAATAGCCAGGACTGTCAAAATTTTTGACAGTCCTAGGATACTTGATATTTTCAATCCCAGGGCTATCACTGGATGTGGGCTGCCCTGAGTAATAGTTCTTTCAAACTGGATTTTAGGACTGTCAATTTTTTCTGACAGTCCTACATTACATTAACTTTTCATTATGATTGTCAAATTTTTTGACAGTCCTAATTAAAAGTTAATAGATTTTAGAACTGTTAAAATTTTGACAGTCCAAACAATAGCAAAGACTGTAAAATTTTTTAACAGTCCTTACTTTAGACAGTCCTGGTTATAGTTAAGACTGTTTTGACAGTCCTTACTTTAGACAGAATTGTCAAAAAATTTGACAGTCCATCATCGTTCCCATAGCGACTGTGTACGAATTTTCAAAGTTCTAAATCTTAAAATGGATTCAAAACTTCAAAAATCTGTCCAAAATGAATCATAAACTAAATTTTAGTTACTAGAAAATGTAATCTATGCATGACCATAAAATCCTAATATATTTAAAATTTGAGAGAGAAAAGAAGAAAAAGATGGAAAAAAAAAATTACATAAAAAAAGTCGTCTTTTATACTACTTGGTGGGCAGCTCCTAGTAGCTTTTTATAAGTGGCAAATTTATAATTAAAACAAATAATTTTGTTATAGTCCTAATGTAGTGTTCCATAAATACTCCTCATGCAAGGACGGGGCTATCTTAAGGACTAAGTCAGTCTATACCACTTCTGAGTTTAAATTTCTAGTTCCGTCGTTGGGCTCATGGATTTCTAATCTTTCTATGTACTTGTTTGGAACTCCAGATTCAAAACAGTAGTTTTATCTACCAAGGGCGTATTCCATAACCTAGAACTGGCAAATGGTTTCGTAAACAATCGAAAGATAAAATTGCCCAACAGACAGTCTAAAAACGAAAAATAAAAAAGAAAATAAAAATAAAAATAAAAATGGCCAAAACCGGCCGTTAAAAACTCCAGAAGATACATGATTTAAAAAAAAAAAAAATGTACAGAGAATTAAAGTATTAATAATATCTTCAGAGAAAAAAGTTCGAATTAATTGGAAGAAAAGAACAAATACGTCCTTAACATCATAATGTGTATTGAGTGGGTCCAGACCGGCCCTCGGCTCGAGTCAACCGGGTTTGACTGGATGGCCGGACTCAACCCGAGAGGAGAGACGGGCCGGGCCGACCCGGTCCGTTCTGGAAAAATTTCGACCCAGCCTGGACTCATGACCCGGTCAGGGGAGGACCGGACCGAACCGGTCTGGGTCCGGGCCGGTTCACGGTCGGACAGGTCCCGCCCGGTTATTTTTTTTTTACGTTTATTTATATATATATATATATATATATATATATATATTTTTTATATATAATATATATGATATAACTTATGTGTTACTAAGTTATTTTTGTATAATTTGAAATTTATAAGTTTTTTGTTAGAAAGATTTTTATATAACTTTAAGTATAACTTTAAGTATAAATTTATTTAAAATTTATAAGTTATATGTTTAGTATAATTTGAAATTTATGAATTCATTTGTTAGAAAATTTATTTAATTTATTTATATCAATATTTATATAACTTTAAGTATAAATTAAAATCTAAATATTTATAAGTTGAATTTTTTAAAAATATTTTTCTGGAATAATTTATAAAAAATGTATAAATCTATTTTTTTGAATTTAAATATAAATTTATAACTTGAAATTTAAAGAAGTTATTTATATAGACATAAAGAAGTTAAATGTAAACAACTAACAAAATTAAGTAAGAAATAACTGAATTTTTATTATTAATGGAAATAAAATTATAAATGTATTATAACATTAAGTAACCAAAAAAAAATATAAACTTGTAAATAATATTTTATTTGCATAAAGCTTGTAAAAAATGTACAGAGAAACGACATAAGACGTCAATGGCAAGAAAATAAAAGCTAAGAAGAAAAATAATGGACAGAGAAAACGATGTTGATTTGGAAGTTGGATCCCTTCAAAGGGGTCCCAATCTCCCTTTTATTAATCAAGTAAAGACAAAGTCTGGCATTTTTTTTCCTTTTTTCCTTTTCATTTGTTGATCCGAAAAAAATGTCTTATCTGTACAACTAGGAAACTTATTTTTAATATTTAAACACTTAGATTATTCTTATTGATACTAACTAGAAGGACTATTTTGTTCCTCCTCCCATGCATGTCCTTTTTTTTTCTTCCATTCTTTTCACATGAATTTTTATTTTAAAAATATTTTTATAGTTCTAAATTTTTTTATTCTTTGGAATTGAACTAATATTTAATAGACGAACAATAAAAAAAAACTTTTAATCATGAATATATTTATATTCATCAACTTTAAATAAAGGCTTGATTTTAACTTGATACCCTCAACTATCAAGTTTTTCAACTTGATATCCTAAACTTTAATATCATTCAAATCACTACGCTCAACTATTGAAATTTTTTAAGTTGATATCCTCCGTCGGTCAAATGATAATTTTTTCGTTTCAAGAAATATAAATAAATTTTTTTTACCAAATTATCCCCTCCCTACTACTGCCATCGCTCTCCATTGTTGCCGTCGCTACTACCATCACTGTGTTGCTTTCCTCTATCGTTGTCGCTGCCGTCGTTGTCGTTGTCGCCGTTTGTCGTTATCGCTGCAGCCGTTGAGGAGAGAGGGGAGAGATAATGAAAAATATTTTTGTTATTTAGAATTTTTCGTTAACACTGTTATGATATTAAGTTGTACAATTATAATTGAGGTATTAAGTTGTCTAATATTATACTTTAGGGTATTAAGTTGAAATTTTTGAATAATTGAGGATATCAAGTTAAAATTTAGTCTTATAATAATTTACATGCATTTAAATACAAACGAAATGGCAGATCAAACAATATTTCAACATGTATCTTTAGATATTCCATTATTTTACTTTTTTCACCAATAATCTCAGAAAGGTAAAACTCGTCATGGTATCATAATTGTTTTACAGCGTGACAAGTAATTTAAATCTATCTGATTCGAAAATGTCTTTAGCTAATGGTGATCATTTTCTTGAAATATATATTGCATGCAATACTTTATATGTGATATACCTTAAATTGCAAAGTAATTTATTCTCTTAATTCCTGGATTAAAATAGATTTCTTGAATTCACAGGAATAAACTAGTCTTTTTCCTTAAATTCTCCGTTCTCTATGTTCTACTGTGTCCCACCGTCGACGTGTTAATTCGCGTAACAGGATGATAGATTTTGGCGGGACCAGGCGCACGTTAGCCCCCTCCCCCGTCTCTTCTTCTTCATTCTCTCCATAATTTTTTTCTGTTTCTTTTTATTTTTGCTCAGGCAATTACAACAAAAATTAATAATTTAGTCTTTTTTTTAGAATATAACTGAAAAAGAGATAAAAATGATCTATATCCCTTAAAATTTAGTCTATAATAATATTTTAAATACCCCCCAGCGACTATATTCTAAAAAAATATATTTAAATTTCAGCCGAGCTGGACCTGAACCGGTCCTGTCCGGTCCGGGCTAACCGGGCTGCCCGAACGTGGGCGACAATGGGCCGGGCCGGGCTTGCGGGACGAATCCTCCGACCCAGTCCGGACCTGTGGGGGAGTGGGCCGGTCCGTTGACCGGGTCCGGGTTTGACCGGGCCGGGCCCGGGCTGGGTTCCAGGCTGCCCGTCCTTTTACACACCTTGACCTTAACAAGGGTGTTTTGCTTTTCCTCCATTTAAAAAAAACGTCCTTTTTACAAGCGTTTTGAATTTAATTTTTTTACTTTCTATAATTTTTCATAACGAAAAAATAAACTAACATTTCCAGCATGAAAACGCTCATAGTAGGGGCATTTTGAATTTTTTTCTTTTCGAAAAATAGTATTCCATGAAAACACCCATACTAGGGGCGTCTAATATCACCTTTTGCATGTAGGTCCTTTTTTTGTTATTTATTTTTATCTCCATTATTATTTTTTTGCATGTAGGTCACTAGAAAAATACACTGTTTTAGCGACGGTCGCTAAAATGTATTTTTTTTGTCGCTATTTGCATTTAGCGACGGATTAACGACGAAAAAGTTCCGTCAGAATAACTAACATCGCTACAAAAATTTTGTCGCTAATCCGTCGCTATATCGACGTATTAGCGACGGATTGAGCGACATAATACCAGCGACGGATCAACGACGTAGCAGCTACGTCACTAAACTTTCCGACTACTTACCGACGGATTAGCGACGGATTTTGTGAGCCAAAAATTGCCAAAATTTTCAGAAGGTTTTGCTCATTCAGGGCTCACAGAGTTCATCGCTAATCCGTCATTGTCAGTGACGGATTGGCGACGGATTTTAGCTACAGATTCTGATACATATTTGGCACATTTTTTGTGTATCAGACATTTTAGCGACGAAAATTTTCGTCGTTGGGTAGTCGCTGGCCTGAGATTTTCCAGATTTTTTGTCAGAAATTCATCGCTGACCTATGATTTTCTAGATATTTTGTCGCTATTAAGTCCACTGTCCGTCTCTAAAGGTAATATTTTTTCCATAAATTAATTTCTGCTGAGCATATACCTGTTATAAATTCACAAATTTCCACACAAATAAATTTTATACAAGCAAATTCCATAAAAACTATAAAACCCACACAAACATGTACAAATGTTATATACACGTCGAAATAATAAAGTAGAGTAATCCAAAGATGTACAAATAACTGTTATACAATCCCAAAAAGTCAAATAAATATAATCAAGTTAAAAAAATACAAACAACCTAAAAAAAATCGCACAAATGGGTTTAGAGTTTCTCACTAAAAAAAAAAAATCCCAAAAAGTCGAAATAATAAAGTAGAGTAATCCACGGCTTGTACCCACCGATCATTTCTCTCAGTCGGCGCACTGCTCTCAGCGCCCTCCTCTCTCATACATCTCCTATATTTATTTATATAAATAGGTTTAGAGTTAAAGATTTTAGAGTTATATGTGCTATATTTGATTTTGGTTAGAGTATCATATTAGATATTAGATATCATAGTATATGTATATAATTTGAGTTATATTTGCTATATTTGATTTCCATGATATCTTAAAATAGGATATTAACCAAGGTTCAAAGTATCGAAATAGGAATAGGTATCGGACCATTCTTATGACCTAGAAACCTAGAATCTAATTAAATTATAAAAATAATCTAATTAAATTGATAAAATTTTATAAAGACAACTTACATATGCTTTGGCGGCTCGCTCATCTACGAGCTTTACATCCTTCTTTCTTTTGTGGGTCCGTTGGAAGATTGATGGGAAGTCGACGGTCTTGGGCTCTTCTCTGGCTCTGGTGGCCTTGTCGTACTGTAAAAATTAAACAATTAATAAATAAGCCAAAAAAATTAGAATTACAAAAAAAATGATCTAGCAAAAATTTTTAATACTAACAATCCGTCGAAAATGCTCGACGGTCGGAATGGATCCACCAGTATGTAGACCACCCTTAGCACGGACAACCTTCACCTTTTCGTACTTGGCCTTGTAGGCCGGGGTGTCCATCTTCTTCTTCATCTCCCCCAGTACTCTGCCTTCAACCACTCCTTGCGATGATCAGGTCCAATTGATGCCAGCGCCTTCTGGTCATTGATCATATCTCTCAACCTCTTGCTGGCGACGGTCTTGTAGAACTTCCGGATATCACTATCTCAATGATCCAGCCACTAGTACAACCTCTGCAAATTATATATATTTTTATTGTAATCAAAAAAATTATATATTATTATATTGCACTTGGATAGAAAAATATTTTTACACTATTCGGGGCCTTAATCCCACCGTCATCATTTCTTGGGGGTCTATTGCGATTTCTTCTGACAAGAGTATCAAAATAGATGTAATAGAAGTTTAAAACCTCCTCAATGATATATGCTTCGCATATCAAAGCTTCTACATGAGCCTTATTGCCAACTTCTTCTTCAAGTGATGTATATACCTATAGATAATATATTGAATCTTAGAATTATTTGAATAAAGAAATTATTAGTATAAATAATTTATATCTCTCAAATGGATACATCTATCGATAATGGACGGGAGCATCGATGCGTGCTTCGTATACAAGATGAATCGACAAAAGCGTCATACTATTAAAAAATTCGGAGGAAGCACCCTTTCTAACTTACACAATGTCAATGCAATCTTCTCCTCAAGTTCTATTATATGTTGCACCGTCAACTTGCTTGAACATAAATCTCTAAAGAATATAGATAATTCGGCCAACGGAGTCTGTCACGCCCCAGTCCCAAAATACGTAGGAGTAGGACACGTAAGCATGCCAGCCATATGTATATGATAACTCCAATATATGGATACCATAATACACACGTACGCTGTAATATGAATATAAACTCACATGTGGTATAAATATAGTATCACAAGTCACAGGTATACTAATCTCATCCACACAATAAGTCATAGAAAGTAAATAACTGAAATAGAATAAAGAGTCTGAATAATCCATAAATGATAGTCGGGTGGAGACAAATCCACTACCAATGACTATATCAATACTAACATGAGGGAGAAGGGTAAATATCCAATATATATAAGATGATGATATAAAGGTATCAGTGAAGCGATCCGTCGCTAGAGATAATCAAAGATGCTCCGAAGGTAAGACCTCCTCGGAAGAGATAAGTGGTAAGTCCTGATCCGTGCTCATGCAAAAAGTCATGAACATCTACACTTGGAAAGGGACCAGGTCCTCAGAGGGACATAACAAGATACATAGAAGCAAGCAAATTAAATACAGTAAACATGCATAATGTTTAAAAATATATAAGTACGATGTACAAGACAATCAATATGAATGCAAATGAGGACAACTTTTCGACGTATGGGCATGGGTAGCCTACTCTATCTAATCTCACAACTCACACACACGTCTAGAACATCATCAGCCGACATACTGCGGGGGTAGCGACCATCAGACACGACACCATAGTGCGTGCTAGTTACTACGGTTTACCAGAGTGGTTAAAGCCCATACGCCTACTGATTGTCCTCTCATGATACTAAGTGTCATGTGTGTGTCAACATATCTAATATATAGTAATGACTGAAAGAAACTACACATGCAATGAATATACAAAAATGCAATGAATATACAAAAATATAATAAGCATGCAAAGTACTGTAAATAATTTGGTAAGGTATCTTGCCTGGCAAGAGAGCTGCAAAGTGTAACGTCTAGGAGTCAACCACACAGGATCAGAAGCTACGGCCTCAGAATAAACGTCTCCGGATGCTGAAATAAACATCACCAACGTTCCCAAAATAAATGAAATAGCTAGAAAATACTATCCTTTCGTCCAATTTGGACATAGGGGCAAAACGATAATTTTGGGTCAAAGCGGGGTCAACTTGTGGCCCACTTTGCACCGAAAAGCGTGCCAAAAATAAAGGTCTCTAAATAGGATAAATTATAGGTCAAACCAATACTAAACGTCAATACGAACTCAACAGTACGTCCAATTTTGGATTCCGGTGAGTCGTACACAAATTCGCTCAAAAAGTCAACCGTAAGGCTCGTAAATAAGCGACTTGGTCAACTATCTCAGAATTGCGTGAAACATGGGTCATAGGACCAGCGCGATACCACGAATCTAATGGCGCAAGTTTCGTCGCGTTCTGACGAGCGTACACTAAATGGTGCAGTATTTTGCAAAAGTCGTGATACGGGGACTTTTCGCGGATACGGGCTGATTCCGACGCGCTCACGCGTTCGAATCAGTTTCCGCGAAAGCCCACACGTCTGGATATATCGTGCGCACCTTTCGGTGCACTTGGTACACGACGGGGCGGTCCCATTTGGCGGGGCGCGTTCCGTATCGTAAATTTTAGAGTTTCGAAAATAGGTTTTTTTTATAATTTTTAACCTAATTTAATTCAGCATACAACATCAAATAAAATAATATAATTGACAGAGAATGATCTCGGTCAGGTGGTCTTTCCATAGCAAAAAGAATTTCTAGGTTTGGATCCCTGTGGTGGGAGATACGAGCCCTTGAACATGGGTCATCGTAACAGATTTTCTAAAATTATAAGTGGACATTTTTCTTCGACTTGGCGTCGATTTTTACCTAGGTTTGCGCGCTGCACGATGGAAACTAATCTATGTGATGGGAAGAGGGATAGGTGAGGATCATACCGGCGAAGACGAATTGGAATTTGGTTGAGCGAGGAGGCGGGAATCAACGCGGGAACAGAACTAAGTTGCTGCAGTTTCTGTGGTGCTCGCGGGGGGGACGCGGCGGCGAGCGGCGCAGATTCTGGCGGCGGCGCGGCGTGCTCCGGGCGGCACGGCGGTGGCTCTGGGGTTCCGACGGCGGCGCTCCGGGATTTAGGTTTAGGGTTAGGGTTAGGGTTAGGGTTTAGCCATTTAATATATATATATATATATATATATATATATATATATATATATATATATATATATATATATATAAAGAGAAGATGAGAGCGGGTGGGGGGGGGGAGGATTTACACGCGCGGGGGTGGGGTTCTGTTGCCAGCGGGGGGTAGAGTATAGGTTTTTTTTTTCTTTTCTTTTCTTATTCTTATTCTTTTCTTTATCTTTTCTATTTCCTATTACATTATTATTATTACTAATAATAATAATAATATCATTATTATTATTATTATTACTATTATTATTATTATTAATACAAATAACACTATTTATTAAGACTTATTATTATTACTAATAATAATAATAATAATAATAATAATAATAATAATAATATTATTATTATTATTATTATTATTATTATTATTACTTTTAACGCTTATTATTATTATTAGTATATTTATTATAACTATTATTTATTATTATTTGTTTAAACATGTATATACGGTATCAAAATTTCAGGAAAAATTTATTAGTACATCTAAAATTCTATCACCTTTCTACAACAATTTTTCTACAAACAATAAAATAAGCTAAAATAATAGTTTGCATAATAATTCTCTAAATGCATAATTACCTAATAATTAAAATCCAATAAATTATATTTTTTCTAATTAGCTAATAATTACTATAAATCAAGTAAATAATTAATTAAATAATAATACGGTTTATTAAAATTAGGGGTTTTACATTCTACCCAACTTACAAAAATTTTGTCCTCGAAATTGACACTAACCCATATTCATAATAATCACTATAGCTATTACACTACATTGCTATCTAGCAGAGCTTCCTAAAGTCATGGTTTTCCATTCTAACACTTCTCATTTATTGTTCATACACTATCCTATTATCCTCTAACTCGTCTATACTACCCAACTTACAAGAGTTCTACTAGTAGTCACAGTCTCTTGAGGCTATTGTCTAGGTTATAAAACGAATATATTTATTGGGTCGAGAATCTGGGGGTACTTGTCTTGAATCTCACAACCATGATTTTTCTTTGTAACCGTCAAGTATCGTTGTCTAATACTGCCATGCCACCTGACTAATATGTCTGTAAGTACTTCGACTACTTTACTACAACGGTCTAACTGCAGCTGTCACTACTTTGCTAGCGATTTGTCATAGTTGTCAGTTCGTAACAAGTGCCTTCAGCTCTTACTAGGTTTAGTCTAGGTTTTGGGGTAACAATTAAGGTCTTGACTAACTTTATAAAACTATTAGGAGTATGAACTAATTCAAACAGTCTAACAAATTTTTATTAGCCTAAGGGATGCTATACATGGTTTTTAAAATAATAAGAGGATACAGATATTGCTATAGGACATATACATAAGGATTATTATTAAGAACTTATCCTTTAGTTATTAATCATTGCTAACACATTTATGTTTTTAACTAAAAAAATAAGGGTGAGGGTGAAGTAATTCAAACAGTTCATAATGGCGCGAAAAGATACGACTATGGTAGGAAGAGTTAAGCACGAGATACATAATGGATAGAGAAGAGAAGATGAGCCACCCAAGGGGCGAGATGGTGATAGAAAAAGAATACTACTACGGTTACTCACGTCATCCATTAGCATCGCGCGTATGCCATATGGTTAAGATATCCACATATCCTCATAACTGCTAACTACTATATTTATAATTCTATGTCTACTATGCACCTAAGATCTTGTGTTACAAAGGGGGTCATGAGTATGAAATGACAAATATAACTAAAGGTCGTACCTGTATCTACGACTTCCTGTGCCTACGCTCTCTTATTTGTCATCATGAGTGCTTGACCTATAGGTATATCCTGTATTATCCGTGTATCAAAACTTATACTAAGCAAGAACGTTTGTCTTTTCGAAATAGGGGAAGACGGAAAACAACAATAAAGAGTTCAAGGAGGAGGTGATATAATACAAGTACGGGATTCGAAGGGATTAGAGAATTCGAAAGGGAGTTGCCAAGGCAGTTATGGATTGAAATCTTATTTTGGGTAAATTCCTATTCGTATATTCACATCAGAACAGTTATGTACCTGACATGATATGCTTTGACCAGTCTAGAGGGCAAGTATATTTGTCTAACAAGTTGAGTCAACTATATCTCAATCCACGTAAGGTAGTGATACAAAGAGCGAACCAAGCGCACTACGGTTGATCAGACCATAATACATTAATTCTGATTTAGATATTGTATTAGTCTGGGCCCCCAATAATACATATGTCATGAACAAGCTCAATAAAAGAATAAGCTTACAAAACTAGG
Organism: Iris macrosiphon; assembly: GCA_036927795.1. Classification (NCBI taxonomy): domain Eukaryota; kingdom Viridiplantae; phylum Streptophyta; class Magnoliopsida; order Asparagales; family Iridaceae; genus Iris; species Iris macrosiphon. The sequence goes on along the minus strand of JAYESA010000010.1, from coordinate 104,022,567 downwards.
CTATAATAGCAGCATAAGTCGAGGTAGTAAAAATATATATATACGCTTGATTATGATGGAGGAAGGTACAAAATAATTTAAGTTCACCAAGAAGATCGGTGTTGTGCCTCTACAGTTGCCATACTAACTACTTGTCAAGGTCTCTAGTCAACCAAATGGGTGTATGGGCCTCTAAGTTCTATAGTCTGGGTAAACACTATCTTTTTATGCAAGTCTATAGTTGGTGTCATTCATTTATACTTCATTAATGAGTCAATAGGACTATGTGTTACTAGGTTATGAGGCATACTATCCAACTTACAAAAATTTAACTAATAGTGTTATTGAATACTTGAGTGAATATACCTAGTACAAGTCATCTTCCTAATTCCTATCAAGCACGAAAGAAAAGATAAGATTGACGTTGAGAAGGGATCAAGCAAGATGCAATGCAAGCAATCAAATGAGAATGCAAAATAAAATCAAGGGAGGTGATCAATAAGTGGATGAGATCCTATATTCTAATCCTATGCGCAGGCTTGCTCGATACAGTGACGTAACCGAGACAATATGCTCTCGACCTGCATGGGCCACCACAAAAATATGTCACACCCAGTCCCAAAATACGTAGGACTAGGACACGTAAGCATGCCAGCCGTATATATATGGCAACTCCAATATATGGATACCATAATACACACGTACGCTGTAATATGAATATAAACTCACATATGGTATAAATATAGTATCACAAGTCACAGGTATACTAATCTTATCCACACAATAAGTCACAGAAAGTAAATAACTGAACTAGAATAAAGAGTCTGAATAATCCATAAATGATAGTCGGGTGGAGACAAATCTACTACCAATGACTATATCAATACTAACATGAGGGAGAAGGGTAAATCTCCAATATATATAAGATGATGATATAAAGGTATCAGTGAAGCGATCCGTCGCTAGAGATAATCAAAGATGCTCCGAAGGTAAGACCTCCTCGGAAGAGATAAGTGGTAAGTCATGATCCGTGCTCATGCAAAAAGTCATGAACATCTACACTTGGAAAGGGACCAGGTCCTCAGAGGGACATAACAAGATACATAGAAGCAAGCAAATTAAATACAATAAACATGCATAATGTTTGAAAATATATAAGTACGATGTACAAGACAATCAATATGAATGCAAATGAGGACAACTTTTTGACGTATGGGCATGGGTAGCCTACTCTATCTAATCTCACAACTCACACACACGTCTAGAACATCATCAGCCGACATATCGCAGGGGTAGCGACCCTCGTGACTCCATCAATCGATATATCGCGGGGGTAGCGACCATCGGACACGACTACCATAGTGCGTGCTAGTTACTACGGTTTACCAGAGTGGTTAAAGCCCATACGCCTACTGATTATCCTCTCATGATACTAAGTGTCATGTGTGTATCAACATATCTAATATATAGTAATGACTGAAAGAAACTATACATGCAATAAATATACAAAAATGCAATGAATATACAGAAATATAATAAGCATGCAAAGTACTGTAAATAATTTGGCAAGATATCTTGCCTGGCAAGAGAGCGGCAAAGTGTAACGTCTAGGAGTCAACCACACAGGATCAGAAGCTACGGCCTCAGAATGAACGTCTCTGGATGCTGAAATAAACATCACCTACGTTCCCAGAATAAGCAAAATATCTAGAAAAGACTATCCTTTCGTCCAATTTGGACACAGGGGCAAAACGATAATTTTGGGTCAAAGCGGGGTCCACATATGGCCCACTTTGCACTGAAAAACGTGCCAAGGGTAAAGGTCTCTAAATAGGAAAAATTATAGGTCAAACCAATTTTAAACGTCAATACGAACTCAATGGTACGTCCATTTTTGATTCCGGTGAGTCGTACACATATTTGTTCAAAAAATCAACCGTGGGGCCCACAAATAGACGACTTGGTCAACTATCTCAGAATCGTGTAAAACTTGGTTCACAGGACCAGCATGATACCACAAATCTAATGGCGTAAGTTTCATCGCGTTCTGACGAGCATACACTAAATGATACAGTATTTTACAAAAGTCGTGATACGGGGACTTTTTGTGGATACGGGCTGATTTCGACGTGCACACGCGTCCGAATCAGTTTTCGCGAAAGCCCACACGTCTGGGTATATCGTGCGCATATTTCGGTGCACTTGGTATACGACAGGGCGGTCCTGTTTGGCGGAGCATACTCCGTATCGTAAATTTTAGAGTTTCTAAAACAGTTTTTTTTCGTGATTTTTAACCTAATTTAATTCAGCATACAACATCAAATAAAATAATATAATTAATCGAGAATAATCTCGGTCAGGTGGTCTTTCCATAGCAAAAAGAATTTCTAGGTTTGGATCCCCGTGGTGGGAGATACGAGCCCTTAAACATGGGTCATCGCAACAGATTTTTCTGAAATTAAAAGTGGTCATTTTTCTTCGACTTAGAGTCAATTTTTACCTAGGTTGCGTGCTGCACGATGGAAACTAATCTACGGTATTGGAAGAGGGATAGGTGAGGATCTTACCGGCGAAGACGAATTAGAATTTGGTTGAGCGAGGAGGCGAAAATCAGCGCAGAAACAGAACTAAGTGTTGTTTGATAAAATAAACGAAAGATGTGGAAACGAGGCTTTATACGAAAACCCGCTCTTTATGTTTACAAACAAGCAGTACAATTAATCCTATACGAGGATGTCGAGTACAATTTTTTAATCTGGGTAAATATTGCTATAGGGGTCTGATCTGCAGTCGATCACTTTGTCCCTTGGACCACACGATGATGAAGAAGTACCGTAGAAGACAGAAAGTGGCTTCGAAGGTTGCTAAAGAGAGTGGATGCTCGATGCCAAAGTCGTCGATCACTACTCTTTGCCTGAGCTCTGGATCCTTCTCTCTTGAAAATTGCGACCAATTTTCGACCTTGGATCTGATACTGAATTTCTTGACCCAATTTTTGACCTTTTTACCTCTATTAATAGAGGTCTCTATTTATAGAGTTTTAGTGACAGTGACCACTCAGTCGGTGTAGAAACTGAGTAGTGGAAAGTATAACACCGTTTTACACGATGGTTACAATAACCATTGCCCGCGTATAGATGACCTTTTGAATGAGCGTATGACGCGTGTCCAACTAAGGAACAACGCGTATAACTGCTGCGAAGATCATGGCGTAGAAGCCACGTAGGTAGTTATCCTTTGTGTAGAAGAGGTTGGCGTAGAAGCCAATAACTGTCACCATGGCGTAGAAGCCAAGTAGGCATAGAAGCCGAGTAGGCGTAGAAGCCGAGTAGGCATAGAAGCCGAGTGAGCGTAGAAGCTGAGTAGGCATAAAAGTCGAGTGGGCATAGAAGCCGAGATGATGTAGACGTTTTAGCCAGAATTACAGCTTTTGGAGATATAATCAAATCTTTTGCATTAAATACAGAGATCTGCCCCCATCCTGCGCATTAAATGCAGAGGCATATCTTGAAGATTTGCCATCATTCTGCGCATTAAATACAGATACGCGCCTCGAATCTTGTACGAAGAGTAAATGCTGACGTGGCAGCCTGTTTGTCTTCTGCGGAGCGTAAAAAGCTCATGTCTGCCTGTGTAAAACTGGGCAGCGTATCCCCTTGTATGCGTAAAAGCAGTTTACGCAAAGGGGATGTCACTAAACGACGGTTCAGTGACATTTAATCAAATCTCCTGCATTAAATGCAGAGATCCGCCATTATCTTGCGCATTAAATACAGAGGCATGTTTTGAAGGTCTGCCACCCTTTCTGCGCATTAAATGCATAGACGTGCCTCGAGAACCTGTCACCGCTCTGCGCATTAAATGCAGAGACGTACCTCGAGCCCTGTACGAAGAGCAGCTTTTGATGTGGCAGGCTGTTTGTCTTCTGTGGAGCGTAAACAGCTCACATCTGCCTGTGTAAAACTAGGCAGCGTATTCCTTTGTATGCGTAGAAGCGGTTTACGCAAAGGAAATGACAGTAAATGACAGCCTGGGTTGCAGTATCGCGCCATCATTATAGCCGTCGCTTGTTAGTCGTGTAGTACTCTTTGTCAGGAGTCCAGACGTCAGGTTCATTGCATGATCTGACAGGTTCATTTCGAAGAATATGAAGCGTTCCTCGTACACTTTAATGCTGCATTGAAAGTGGATGAGTTCTACGCCATAAAGGCGATGTAGCACCCTTTTTACGCAGAAACAGCTTGGACATACTGCATTACGCGGATGGTCCTTGAGCCTATATTTTACGCTGTGCTTAGCGAAAAAGCTCTGTTTACACGTCGATGGTTCTGAGGTCCTCTGTTTACGCTTCCCTGCATCAACATGCTGCGTATGGCTATCCAGCGTATTTTTTATGCTTCTACAAGACCCCCTTTAAAGCTTTTAAATTTCTCATAATTTGAAACGCTTTGAATGAAGCATGAAACGTTCCTCGTAATTTGAAACGCTCTGAATGGAGCCTGAAACGGTTAAGTCTGACACGTTCTTTCAAGGCTGACTTTATGGCGGAGTTATTGGGGATCGGTGTTATCTCTTTCGCCTATAAAAAGGCTGAGGAGTTAACCTGTTCTTCCCATATTTCCTTCACCACACAGAGATGATGGCCGGAGTTTGTCGGGTCGACTTGAGGAAGAAGGAGATCATGTTCTTCCAGCATGTAAGGAGCCTAAAAAGATGGCGTCTTCGAGCAAATATCCTCTGCAACGATGGATCATGAAAGGATATCATAGCTTCCTTTGCTCGGGATAATCAGCAACTTTGTATGGCGATTCTTTCGGAGAGAGGAAGGGTCGTATTTGACCACACAGCTTGCAAGCTGTATCTTCTCCTGATATTTACGAACGAGAGCAGACAAACTAGCTGCCGTCCGAGATTGAGTTGGGTAAAATATCTCAACTCAATCTATCACGGCGCTGGACACAGAAAAGCAGATTAACCCTGTTTCCCTGTATTGGAGGATGGGTCTAGGCCCATTTTTGTATCCTCCCGCCGTTGACCATATGTCAATCGGTTTGCGGACACCGACTGACTGCTGGAGAAGATGGATGAAGAATTCTGCCCATGCGAGAACCTGGCAGAACAGATTCTGGGCGAGATCTTCAGACGACGATGAGGAAATCCTTTGTAGACGGGATTTCCCTCATATGTAATCATGAAAATGAAGAAAAACCCTTGTAGACTGGATTTCCCTCATATGTAATCATGTTTTAATAAAATCGTCTTTCTTCTGTGCATATGATCATCTTGCCATATATTTTTGCTGTGAAGTCTGAATATGTGTAGCTTTGACACGTCTGGTAATTTTACGCCGACTCTGTTAGAAAGAGTGCTAGGTTCTGTCCTATCTTTTATGCATAACTTAAGGATGCACAGAAAGTCGCTTTAGCATTCGAGTATTCGAACTGTCCTGCTGTTAGGAATGAGGAACCGCGTAGAATTCTGAACTGTTACTTCTGATAAACAGAATCCTTGTTCAGACTATCATCTTCAAGAATGGTTTCTTGAAAATCCCTTGGAACAGGGCGAGAAATGGCTGTCAAAAACTGAGTCGCCATCTTGAACTGTAGAAGAAATATTCAGACTGGATTCTGGATGAACTTCGAATCGACCCATGAAGAAGAGTAATTTTCAATGTTGAACTCTGTATGCTTTGGGTACTTGGAATATTTTGAGGTCAAGAAGGAGTATCTTCCGTGTGAACTCTTGTAATTGGCCGCCTTGAGAATCGTTCAGATGTACGCGTACTCTGGCCTGCGTATCTTTCAGATGTGCGGAAAGTCATAGCATAGAATCATAAGTTTGTAGCCTCTCAAACGTAAAAGCTGCTGAGCATGAGAGCATCCGGGCATAGAACTGTAGATTTGTAGCTTCTGAAAAGAAAATCTTCCGAGCGTGAAGTTGTGGATCTGTTGCCTCTGAGCGTAAAAGCCACCGAGCGTGAGATCATAGATTTGTAGCTGTTGAGCGTGAAGTCATAGGTTTGTAGCCTCTCGAGCGTAAAAGCTACCGAGCATAAAAGCATCCAGGCATAAAACCATAGACTTGTAGCCTGTGAGCGTAAAACCGTAGATCTGTAGCTGTCGAGCGTAGAAAGCTCCTTAGCGTAAAAACCACGAATCTGCTTCGCACGAAAACTTTTCGAATTCGCTGACTGTTCGCCTTCTCTGAGTAATAGGCTGACGTAGTACCCAATCATAACCGAATATTAATTATGAGATTTGGTTCGGGATTCGAGGAGCCCATCCGAACTCTATATATGCCCCAAGTTTCTGAGGAAAAACTTTTCACGCTCCCTGCCAGGGATAGGAAAGTATCCTGTAGGCACTAAGGCCTATAGTTATTTGAGGCATTGCCGCAGGCCTCTGTCCAGGGAAGCTCAACTGGTTGGCTTCCTCTCCATATGGCTGCGTCGACTGGTGGTACCCGGCATCGCATCTGCGGACCGTATTCACCGCAACACGCTATGGCCTGCAGTGCGTCTGGTGTTCGGGGCAAGACTGGGCTTACTCCCTGCCATGGTGTGCCGCATACAGGCTGGCCTGAGGGCCATGACTGACGGGCTGCTCGTCGATGAAACTCGGCATGATAGCTTTCCCAGGGTAGAATTACCATACCTGTATCTGATGGGATGGTTAATTCTTCATAATCCCAGGGTTATGTCTCCCGGCTCTGGCAGTAGTTCGGGGGCTAGTTTCTTGTTGAACTACAAGAATTCCTCCTGGAACGTGACCACAGTTATAGACTGTCGGCGGGTGCTAAATTTTAGTCACAGCTGGAAGCTCTTCTGCACTGTCCCCCCTGTACATCTCAATCAACAGGGGATCAAACTTCAGGACGTAGGCGACGGAAAGACCGTTCTTTCTCCTGAGTCTTTTAATTGGTTGGTCTGCATTAGACCTTCCCATTTACTGTACAGAAGCGAAGACCACTGCTTCTTCGAGCCCTACTTGCCTAGTCGGTTTGCCAGGCAATTCGGGTACGACCAGTTGCACGTGGGCAATGCTGTCACTAGCTTCAGGTCCAGGGGCGGACTCATTGATGGAGCCAGGGGATGGCGATATTTCATCATGGGTTGCACTGAGGCAACTTTTATCGTGCCCGTCATTTCACTCTCCATGGAGCTGCGCATTCTCCATTCGTATGCCCAGTTCTACGTGGCAACCAACACCTTCCATCACGATTTTGATATGTATAGAAGTTTTAGGATGCCCTCTTCCAAGCCTGGGGGAAGAGTCGAAGCCCCCTCGGTTTCTTCTGACGAGGGTGAGGAGTCCGTCAATCCAGATGAGCCTCTGTTGGCGGTATCGAGGGGTGAAGTACCTCCGCCTGCAGGGGCTTTGGTAATCTCTGGGAAGCGAAGGGCTCCTGCTCCGAAGGAGACTTCCCCTCGTAAGAGGAAGAAGAAGACGTTTACTCGTCCTCTCCGGATTCCTGGTATTGAGGCTCCTAGAAGTGAGCCTGCATCTCCCCATGTTGGGGATGATTCTTTGATTGGAGGTTCCTCGCCTTTTAGAGAGGGACCCTCTAATGTTTCGGCTTGTGGTGCCGGAGAATTCCTGTTGGAGGCTGCTGTCGCTGACACCGCTTCAGTTAGTGGAACGAGATATCCTTCGGGGCTGAGCCGAATGAGGATATCTTTATCCGGATCAACATCGGGAGAGACCCCTGCCGTGTCTGTAGGTGCACCCGGCGAGATTCCACCTGGTGAACCTCGAGTAAATCTCAGCCAAGATTCGGAAGAATACCTGCCGATGTCTGTTAGCACACCCCCTTCTCCAGGTATGACAGCTTGCCTAGTATCACTAAGAAATGATTTAGCTGTACTGGCCGCAGACGCGACATATACACCTTTGGCCATGGGTAAATGCCGTCTTATATGCCTCTTCTTTAGGAAAATTAACATTATGTTGATATTAACTTCCTTTTGTCTTCTTTTTAGGGAAGACATCTTCGAGGAGGGCAGTGTAGATGCGCCCTTTGGCTCTGTGTCGGGTCCTGGTGGCGACACGGAGGTGCCTGACTTTGAAGAGGAGACACTTTTGGGTGCCGGCTCGCCTGTCGAAGAGATTTTGATATCTCAAGAGGAGGACGAGCCTGTCATTGCGAAAATGCCTCTTTTGAGTACGCCGGTGACTTCGTCCGGTGTTGGCGCTTCTTCTTTTGTCGCACCACCTGTTGAGGCGACGGCCATGGCAACATCGTCTGCGGTTGTTCCTGGAGGGGGATTCGCCAATATTGCGGCCACTCCCAGCGTCCATTCGGATCTAGCTGCACTGACCGAGCGGTACACTAGTATCTTCTATACCACCTTGAAAATGTTAATATCAAGGGTGTTGGGAAAGAATTTTAGCTTTGCATCGCTGAAGAGGTCCTCCCGGTCCGCGATAGTGCCGATCCGAGAATTCAACAACACTGGGGTAGCTGACACGCTGGAGAAGATAGTTAATGGTTTGGAGCAACCCATTAACGAATATTTACAGCTAGCTCGAGGCAACATTGACGGTCTCGTTCAAGCTAGGTACGACTCCCTGACTGCGCAGCTTGCTGAACAGATGGAGTCTCTGAATAAGTCCATCGCTGCTCAGCATCAGGAGATGGATCGTGAGCGTGTCCAATTGGAGTATGTCATCCCCGAGTTGACCCGGTACGAAGCCAAATATGAGGAAGTGGCAGCGAAGGCCCGCATATTGAAGGATGAGCTTGTTCGAGTAGAGGCAAAGGCTCTCTCTTTATCGGCGGTCCGAGATGTGCTGAAGGAGCGACGGGCGACTGTTCAGCAGAATCTGACGCGTGTGGGTGCTTTCCACTCAGGTTTTGTGCAGGCTCGGTCTGAGCTAGCTGCCTTGGACAACAATGCGACAAGGTTGGAACAGGCTCGCGCCGACGTCTTGAACTCCCGGGATGAGAGAATGGTTGCCCTGGCGCAGCAGATTCGCGATCTAACCGCTCCCCCCAAATGATGTACTTTTTTGTTTTTCAATGTACTTTTGCTCTTTCTGGAAGTAATAAAGAGACTCTTATCTGACTTTGTGGATCCATCATTTTGGAATATAAATGACAGGTTTGGGTGAAAGTGATATCAGAGGTAATATGGACGTGATATACTCTCGGTAAGTTTTAGCAGGATATATCTATTCAGAGGTTATATGAACATGATAGAATATGATCCAACTAGTTTCATTTTGGAAGTAGTTTTGTCAGAATGAGATTTTCTCCATATTCCACTTGAGCAAAGTAGGTTAAGCATAGTACCTTTTCAGGAATTTGTCATTGATAGGAGCCATTAACAGGTCTCCATTAGGCTTGGCTAACCTGTAAGCGCCGTTTGAGAACATCGTCTCGATCACATAAGGGCCTTCCCATTTGGGCTGGAATTTGCCCTTACTCCTGTGAGTAAGAATCATCGGCCTTCTTACGGCTAAAACTAGCTCGCCGACTTTGAACACTCTTTCCTTTACTTTTTGATTAAAAGCTCTGGAAATGCGTGCTTGGTAGAACGCGATGCGCTGTTGAGCTTGGAGGAGTTTCTCGTCTAATCCTTCTAGCACTTGAAGCCTTAATAGGTCATTCTTTTCTTGAGTCAGCTCATTAGCCACGGCTATCCTGAGTGACGGAATCCGGATCTCGATGGGGAGAACTACTTCGCTCCCGTAAACTAATAAGAATGGGGTGCAACCTGTCGATGCTCATACCGTTGTGCAGTATGCCCAGAGACATTCTCCCAGCTTCTCATTCCAACCCCTCTTGTTCGAAGAGACGAACTTTTTCAAGAGCTTGATAATGGTTTTGTTGAAAGCTTCCGCCAAACCATTAGCAGCTGGATTATATGCCGTAGAGGCCATATTTTGTATCCGATTTTTATCATAAAATCGATAAAACGCTTGGCTGATGAATTGAGGCCCATTGTCATGAATTATCCTCTGGGGTATCCCGAAGCCATAAATAATGTGATGCTTGATGAAGCTGATCACATTAGACGCCTTCACCTCAGCAAGAGGGATCGCCTTTGCCCATTTGGAGAAATAATCCATGATGGCCAGTATGAACCGGTGACTTCTGGAAGAAGACGGGTGAATAGGACCAATGATATCCATACCCCATGCTTCGAAAGGCCATGGACCTGACAGGCTCTACACTGTCTTGCATACTTTATTGCATCTGTGATCATAATAGGCCAGTAATAGCCCATTCTTCTGATGCGATCCTGTAGCTTAGGACCTGGTTGATGCGCTCCGTATACGCCATCGTGAGCTTCACGGATAATCCGCTGTGCTTCATCACCAGAGAGACATCGTAATAATAGTCCGTCATAAGACCGGCGATATAGACATTATGACGATGCGTCAAAATAGAAGCGCAATGATCATCTTTTGACGGATACTGCTTCTTTAGGGTCCTCCGGCAAGATTCTGTATGCCACAAAATCTATAAAGGGACTTCTCTAGTCTCTCCTGGGAGGATCTGTGTTCACAGCGTAGCTGCGTTCTATGTGAAAGTTGTTTTTTATACAGAATAAATCTCTGTTAAAAAGGATCACCGAATTCTGCCTTCTTATAGGGGTAGCTAAATCTGCAGCTAGACTGGCTAGGGCATCAGCTTCCAGATTCTGAGATCGAGGTACATGCTCTAGGAAGAAACCTTTGAATGTCATGGCTATCTCGACCGTTGCTCGGTGATAGGGGATAAGGTCTGGATTCCGGACTTCATATATTCCTCTGACTTGATTGACGATCAGCAGAGAATCACCGAAAGCTTCCAGAGATTCGACGCCTAATTCTTTAGCGACTTAGAGCCCGATTAGTAGAGTGTTGTACTCTGCCACATTGTTAGAATAGGGCTCGCTTAGAGAATATGCTCGGTAGATGACGAGCTTATCAGGAGTAACTAGGACAATTCCTACTCCCGAAACCACGTTTTCCCTGGGACCAGTCCTGGAGGCACCATCGAAGAACAGTTGCCATGCATCACTTTTCATTGCGGAATTACATTCTGCAACTTCGTCGGAAATGTCTTCGTACAGTTTGGAGGCCTCCGGGATCGGATGAGCAGCTAGGAAGTCAGCCAATGCTTGGCCTTTGACGGACTTCAGAGGGACCTACACCATGTCATATGGTGTTAATAACATCGCCCAAGTTGCGAGTCGGGAATTAAGAACACTTGGCTTGTTCATCAGTACTCGAAGAGGATTGATCCTGGAGATGATGTGAATGGTTTGGCCTGTGACATAGTGCCGCATTTTCTGGATAGCGAACATCAGAGCCAAGCATTCTTTCTCCACTGGGTTGTACCGGTGTTCGGCTCCGACCATCATCCTGCTAAGGTTGTAGATAGCCTGTTCATGACCCATATCATTCTTTTGTACGAGAAGAGCTCCCATAGAATGATCCATCGCTCGAACATACAGCACGAATGGTCTTTCTATGACGGGAGGCACCAGAACTGGCGGACTAGTGAGGTAGCGTTTGATATCACCGAACGCTTGCTGACAGGCTTCGTCCCATACGAAGGATACACCTTTCTTTATGAGACAAGAAAAGGGCTGACATCTCCCAGAGAGGTTGGATATGAATCTCCGAATATAAGCCAGACGACCTTGAAATCCCCTGAGTTCTCTCAGATTATGGGGCGGTCGTATTTCTAAGATGGCCTTGACTTTATCAGGGTCCACTTGAATGCCTTTGGCGGTAATGACAAATCCCAGAAATTTGCCACTAGATACCCCCATAAAGGACTTTGTAGGATTCATTTTGAGTTGATGTTGGCGCATCAATTCAAATACTGTCTTCAAGTCTTGGATGTGATTATCCTTAAGGCAGCTTTTGACAGCTACATTGTCCACGTAATACTCTACTGTCTTGCATAAATGCTCATAGAATATGTTACTCATAGCCCGTTGGTACGTAGCCCCGGCATTCTTCAATCCGAAGGGCATGACCGTATAGCAATATACCCCCAATGGTGTCCGGAAGGCAGTATGCTTCTCGTCCTCAGGATGCATCTTGATTTGATTGTATCATAAAAATCCGTCCATGAAAGACATACGTTCAAAACCACATGTATTGTCAATCATGACGTCTGTGATGGGAAGAGGAAACTCATCCTTGGGTCAGGCTGCATTCAGATCTGGGTAATCGATGCAGACACGTACTTTCCTATTTTTTTCATGACCGGGACAACATTGGCGACCCAGTCGGGATGTTGTTCTTCTCGGATGAAGCCGCAGGCTATCAACTTCTTGACTTCAGCTTCGATGGCGTCCATCATATCCGGGCGGAACCGGCGTTGGTGCTGCTTCACAGGCTTCGAATCGGGCAATATATTGAGCTTATGAGTAGCCACCTTTGGATCAAGGCCTAGCATGTCTTCATAATTCCACGCAAAGACGTCGATATATTCTTTTATCAGCTGAATAACTTCTTCCCTTTCTGCTTCGGAAAGATTATTACTGATAAATATCGGTTTTGGCGAAAGTTCATCCCCAACGTCAATCTGGATAACTTTATCTTCAGTGGGAGGTTCTCTCTACTCGAAGCGGAACTCCCATTGTGTATCCATTTGCTGAGCCCAAGCGTCATTCTCAAACAGTTCAGATTCTTGTTCGTCTGCTTTGAAGGAATCCGTCACTACCATATTCACTGATAATGTTTCTTCGAGAGCATGAGATGAGTCGGAGGGCGCTGAGCCGTTTTGAGAAGAGGAAAAGATATCCTTGTTCGACTCAGGAGCTGCAAGGAAGGTGGTATACCCTAACCTGAAACTGGTTCGTTGGTAGTAGGGATCTCCACGCAGCGACATTCGTCTGCCTTTCCCGTAGTTGAGACCTGGTTTTAGCTTCAAGTCATAACCCATACTCTGCATGATCTCCAGAGCTTACGGGCTGTATCTGTGAACCTAAATTTTACCAACGTCGTCGTCGGAAGAATCTTCTTGTGCAGTCGGTCCATTGCGCATGCGGCCAAAGACTATTGAACGTTGACTGCTGCAAGTAGGCTAGACAATGAAGATAGAATCCTCATGCGGTCCATATGTCATGGTGACATTGGATGATGATGCCACTTCCCACATATACGGATAATAGGAATCTATAGCTTCCAAGAATTTTTGCGCTATAGGTTCTATATCGTCATGGGGAAAGAATTCCTGATTCAGAATTTGAGCGTCAATATACTGGAAAAGAGGATGTTTATTATCATCTAAAACTTCGTTCCCGGTTGCATTTACATCAATCGGCTGTCTGTTGCGCCGAAGGTTGATGACCAAGGATGGAGGCTTCTGGTTCAAAGTGATCACTAGAGGATCACCCCCTTTTCCTGACCTGGTTTTGTTCAGGTGGATAGCCATAGGCTCTATGGCTTTTGGACGAGTAGTCCGTCCTTTCACCTTGATTGACAGAGGTTGCTTGGCAGAGGGTTCTTCTGGCTCCCGGTGGGATTCCTTCTCTGCTTTGGCTGATGCCTCTTCCGTGTAGTCTTGAGAGTACAATACGGCATCAGAGTAGTAGGATTCTACTCCTTTGAACGGGTTCAGGTCAGAAAACTCCGTTTGTACTGTTCCTTGGGCATATACATATTTAAAGCATTGATGTAGAGTCGAAGGAACGATGTTGTGATCGTGGATCCAAGGTCTGCCCAGCAGAATGTTGTAGGACACCTCTGAATCAATAACGTAACATGTAGCCACCGATCTGAGGTTGCCAATCTGGATCCTCAAGCGAATTTTCTTCAACGACTTACTTTTCCTTGCGTTGAAACCCACGATTGTAGTGGTGGTGTAGGCCAATTCACTGGTAGAAATCCTCAGCGGTCTGAGCAGACTATGAGGAATGATGCTGATTGATGATCCCGGATCTATGTGAATTCGGTCGACCTCCATGGAACCGACATACTCGGTGTAATAGAGGGGTCTGTCATGCCTGTTATATTTTAACAGCATGTCATCTTGAGTGAAAGTGATATTCGGGACCACCTCCATCACACTGTGGCATTGAGGACATGCCACAGGTTCTTTGGTAGACCTATTATTCGTTGCGCATGAGAGTGCAAATAATAGGTTTGGGATAAGCCCTGCCAGAGGTAATATGGACGTGGCAGTTTTTGTGGACCTAACACCACTAGCGTACTTAGAGTTAAGTACGGGTGTTAAGTTGAGATGACAACCGATATCAGAGGTAATATGGATATGATAATCGGTAGCCAAAAATTTGGAAAGTTTGTTCAGAGGTAATATGAACATGACAAACTCTCGGGTTGTGACTCCATCGGGGATGGAGGCATACATCTTCTCAGAGGTAATATGAACATGGCAGTTTTTGTGGACCTAACACCACTGGCGTACTTAGAGTTAAGTACGGGTGTTAAGTTGAGATGACAACCGATATCAGAGGTATAATAATCGGTAGCCAAAAACTCGGAAAGTTTGTTCAGAGGTAATATGAACATGACAAACTCTCGGGTTATGACTCCATCGGGGATGGAGGCATACATCTGCTCAGAGGTAATATGAACATGGCAGTTTTTGTGGACCTAACACCACTGGCGTACTTAGAGTTAAGTACGGGTGTTAAGTTGAGATGATAACCGATATCAGAGGTATGATAATCGGTAGCCAAAAACTTGGAAAGTTTGTTCAGAGGTAATATGAACATAACAAACTCTCAGGTTGTGACTCCATCGGGGATGGAGGCATACATCTGCTCAGAGGTAATATGAACATGGCAGTTTTTGTGGACCTAACACCACTGGCGTACTTAGAGTTAAGTACGGGTGTTAAGTTGAGATGACAACCGATATCAGAGGTATGATAATCGGTAGCCAAAAACTCGGAAAGTTTATTCAGAGGTAATATGAACATGACAAACTTCTGGGGAAAGAAATGAAATGCTTGGATGATAGTTCAAAGGTAATATGAACATAAACTTATGTCTGAACAATTCACTGTGGAGTGATTTTCTTGAGTGAGGATAGTCCTGAAGAATCCATTGGAGAAACTTTTAGGGACTCTTCCTCAGGTACATTCTTGAAGGGAGCGAATTGTCACGTAAAAAGAATGAAAATCCAATTGGTAATGACCGTCCCTTCATTTACAGATGCAAAGTGATGACCTTGGCCTCGATCAACTCCTGAATTCTCTTTTTTAGCACATAGCACGCCCTTGTGGGGTGATGAGTGTACCGATGGAAGAGACAATTATTTTATGGATGTAATATAAATGAGAAAAGATTTGATGAATGCGAAAAATGAGGTCTTGTACGAAGACCCGCCCTTCTTTTATGTTTACAAACAAGATTGTACAAATTTGATCCTACACGAGGATGTCTAAGTACAATTTATTTAATCTGGGTGAATATTGCTATAGGTGTCTGATCTGCAGTCGATCACTTTAGCCCTTGGACCATACGATGTTTGAAGAAGTGTCGTGGAAGACAGGTAGCAGCTTCGAGGGTTGCTGAAGAGGGTGGATGCCCGATGCCAAAGTCGTCGATCCCTTCCCTTTTGCCCGAACTTCGGATTCTCCTCTCTCTCTCTCTCTCTCTCTCGACCGTTGGATCTGGTACTGGATCTCTTGATCAGTTTTCAGACCTAACTTCTTCGACCCTCCAATTTGTCGACCTTGTTCCTCATTGATAGAGGTCTCTATTTATAGAGTTTTAGTGACAGTGACCACTCAATCGGTATAAAAATCGAGTAGTGGAAAGTACAACACCCTTTTACACAACGGTTAAAATAACCAAAGCCTGCGTATAGATGATCCTTTGAATGAGCGTGTGACGCAGGTCCAACTAAGGGACAAAACGCGTATAATCGCTATGAAGATCACGGCGTAAAAGCCACGTAGGTAGGTATCCCTCGTGTAGAAGAGGTTGGCATAGAAGCCAATGTCTGTCACCATGGCATAGAAGCCAAATAGTTATCAAACCGGCATAGAAGCCGAATAGGCATAGAAGCCGAGTGGTCATAAAGGCCGAGTAGGCGTAGAAGCCGAGTGGTCATAAAGGCCGAGTAGGCACAGAAGGCCAAGCAGGCACCATAACTGAATGGGCGTAGAAGCCGAACAGGCACCGAAGCTGAATAGGCATAGAAGCCGCTGCGTAACGTGCCAGAGTGATGATGTGGACGTTTTAGCCGGAATTACGGCTCTTGGAGATAATCAGATCTCTTGCATTAAATGCAGAGATCTGCCCCCCCATCCTGTGCATTAAATGCAGATGCTTGTCTTTAAGATTTGCCATTATTCTGCGCATTAAATACAAATACGCACCTTGAACCCTATGCGAAGAGTAACCGCTGCCGTGGCAGTCTGTTCATCTTCTGCGGAGCGTAAGGAGCTCATGTTTGCCTGTGTAAAACTAGGCAGCGTATTCCCTTGTATGCGTAGGAGCAACTCTCGCAAAGGGGATGTCACTAAACGACGGTTCGGTGACATTTAATCAAATCTCCTGCATTAAATGTGGAGATCCGCCATCATCCTGCACATTAAATACAGAGGCATGTTTTAAAGGTCTGCCATCCTTCTGTGCATCAAACGCAGAGACGTGCCTCAGGCATCTGTCAGTATTCGGCACATTAATTGCAGAGAAATGCCTTGAGAACCTGTCACCGCTCTGTGCATAAAAATGCAGAGACGTGCCTCGAATCTCGTACAAGGTACAGCTTTTGATGTGGAAGGCGGTTTGTCTTCTACGGAGCGTAAGGAGCTCTCATCTGCCTCTGTAAACTAGGCAGCGTATTCCTCTGTGTACGTAAAAATGGTTTACGCAAGGAAAATGGCAGTAAATGACAGTATGGGTTGCAGTGCCACGCCATCATTATAGCCGTCGCCTGGGTAGTCGAGCAGTATCCCTTTGTCAGAAGTCGAGACGTCAGGTTCATTGCAGGATCTGACAGGTTCATTGCAGGGAATACGAAGCGTCCCTCGTACACTCAATGCTGCATTGAAAGAGGATGAGTTTTACGCCATAAAGGCGATGAAGCACCCTGTTTACGCTGAAGCAGCCTGGAAATACTGTCCTACGCGGATGGTCCTCGAGCCTATATTTCACGCTGCGTTTGGCGGAGAAGCTCCGATTCACACGTTGAGGGCTCTTAAGTCCTCTGTTTACGCTTCTTTGCATCAATATGCTGCGTAGAGCTATCCAGCGTATTTTTTATGCTTCTACAAGACCCCCTTCAAAGCTTTTAAATTCCTCGTAATTTGAAATGCTTTGAATAAAGCATGACCCGCTCCTCGTAACTCGAAACATTTTTAAATGGAGTTTGAAATGGTCGAGGCTGACTTTATGGCAGATTTATTGGGGATCGGTGCTCTCTCTCGCCTATAAAAAGGCTGAGGAATTCTCCTGTTTTTCCCACACTTCCTTCATCATTCAGAGATGATGGCCGTAGTTCGTCGGGTCGACTTGAGGAAGAAGGAGATCATGCTCTTCCAGCATGTAAGGAGCCGAAAAAGACGGCGTCTTCGAGCAAGTGTCCTCTGCAACGATGGATCATGGAAGGATATCATAGCCTCCTTTGCTCGGGATAATCAGCAACTTTGTATAGTAGTTCTTCGGGAGAGACGAAGAATCGTATTTCACCACGCTGCTTGCAAGTGGCACCTTCTCCCGTTACCTCCGGTGACGAGAGGCAGACAGACTAGCTCTGTCCCGGCTTGAATGGCGGTGGTCTATAGGAAAGCAGATTTACCTTACTTTCCTTCTGTTGGAGGATGGGTCTATGCCCAGTTTTGTATCCTCCCGCCACTGATAATCTTCTTGGAAGAAGAGGAAGATCTCCACCAATGTGAGAACCTGTCAGAACAGATTCTGGGTGCGATCTTCTGCCGACGATGAGGAACCCCTTTGTCGACGGAATTTCCCTCATATGTAGTCATGAAAATAAAGAAAGAAAACCCTTGTAGACTGGATTTCCCTCATATGTAATCATGACTTTAATTTTTAATAAATCGTCTTTCTTCTTTATATGATCATCTTGCCATACTTTGCTGTGAAGTCTGAATATGTGTAGCTTCGACACGTCTGATTTTTTACGTCGACTCTGTTTAGAAAGAGTGCTAGGTCCTGTCCTGTCTTTTACGTATATCTAGGGATGCGTAGAAAGCCGCTTTAGCATTCGAGTGTTCGAACTGTCCTACTGTTTAGGAGTGAGGAACCGCGCAGAATCCTGAACTGTTACTTCTGATAAACATAATTTCTTTGTTCAGACATCATTTTCAAGAATGATTTCTCGAAAATCCCTTGGAACAGGGCGAGAAATGGCTGTCAAACTGATTTTCCCTCTTGGTAGATGAAATATTCAGACTAGAGTCTGGATGAACTTCGAATCGACCCGTTAAGAAGTGTAATTTTTCAATGTTGAACTCTGTATGCTTCGGGTACTTGGGATATCTTGAGGTCAAGAAGGAGTATCTTCTGTGTGAACTCCTGTAATTGACCGCCTTGAAGATCGTTCAGATGTACGCGTACTCTGGCCTGCATATCTTTCAGATGTGCGGGAAGTCATGGAGCAAGAAATCATAAGTTGGCAGCCTCTGAGCATAAACTAAACACCATCGAGCATAAAATCATAGACTTGTAGTTCCTGAGCGTGAAGTCGTAGGTTTGTGGCCTCTCGAGCATAAAAGCTACCGAGCACAAAGGCATCCGGGCGTAAAACCCGACTTGTAGCCGTCGAACGTAAAGTCGTAGATCTGTAGCTGTCGAGCGTAGAAAGCTCCTTAGCGTAGAACTGTAGATTTGTTGCTTCTGAAAAGAAAATTTTTCGAGCGTGAAGTCGTGGATCCGTCGCCTCCGAGCGTAAACTAAGCGCCACCGAGCGTGAGATCATCGATTTGGTATCTGCTGAGCGTGAAGTCATAGGTCTGTAGCCTCTCGAGCATAAAAGCTACCGAGCACAAAGGCATCCAGGCGTAAAACCATAGACTTATAGCTTGCGAGCGTAAAACCGTAGATCTGTAGCTGTCGAGCGTAGAAAGCTCCTTAGCGTAGAAACCACGAGCTGCTTTGCGCAAAAAACTTTTCGAATTTGCCGACTGTCCACCTTCTCTGAATAAATAGGCTGACGTGGGACCCAATCATAACCGAATATTAATTAGGAGATTTGGTTCGGGGTCCGAGGAGTCCATCCGAACTCTATATATATCCTAAATTTATGAGGGGAAAACTTTCCATCCGTCTTCTGCGAGAGAAAGCTTTCGACTGTTCGAGTTCTTTTTCTTTTCTTCTTCGAGTCTTCAAAGTTTCCAGCAATGGCTTCGAAACAAACTTCCTCCGCTAAGGGAAAGAAGGTTGATTCCTCTTCTCGTTCTTCGGCCCAAGCGAGAGCATCTCTGGTTGGACAAGGCGAACTTCATTCTGAGCGGAGCATCCCGCCGATGAGTAGTGCACCCGGCCTGGAAGGTAGAGCTCTTAGAAAAGAGAGAATGACTGAAAATCCTTCGCACACGTTGAACGTGACCGCGCTAGGTCGTCTTCTGTGCTGATAGCCTCTTTGAGAAAGATGATGCACGGAGACGTTTCATCTTTTTACGTCCACATTCCTAATGTGTCAGCGTAAAAACTCCATTTTTTTTGCAGTCGAGCGTAAAGGCTTTGACCACGAAAAACTTGGTGTATACTATTAAAATTTGAGTTTTATGCTCGTGGATGAAAATCCTGGCGTAATAACTCAATTTAATCAATCTGGCGTAAAGCACAGACCGTATACTGCCAATCTTTACGTTTCAAGGAAATGGATTCCAGCGTAAAGGCTTAAGTTTCACAGTCTCGGCATAGAGCATGGACTGTTGATTTTTCTTTTTGCGGCTGTTGCAAGTACCAAAATTTCTAGTTAGGAACTGACGTGTTTCTTCTGTGCTTTTGCAGTTAACTTGCATGAGTCTCCGCTAGCTAAAGTGATGGGCTCTGCCACCGGGATGCTGTACTCCAACTATTTGGAGGATCTGTCACACGTGACCTTTCCTATCTCCGGGCCCCAATATCCCGAAGGAAGGACAATTCTGATATCGGCTCAGGGCGAGCGAATGCTGCTGAGCATGATCAACGAGGAGCCCCTAACGTATGTAGACGGGAAGCAATACCTGAAGCCGGCTTTCCTTTTCGGGGATATGATTGACAAGCAGTCCCAGACAAAGCCTAAGAGAGAACTCTGGGTTTTTCCTGCCGTGGATTTGGTCTTATATCTGCCCAATATGCCGAGAGACTACCCCATCTCGGCCTTCTTTCATGCTACACATCCCAAAAAGATGTCGTGGACGATGACCCCCGATCTTCACGGCAGGCCAGGGAAGATCTTTCATCTGAGAGGAGCTGACCAGGGGTCATTTGTCAGCCGCCCTTCTGGCTCTGTGACGCTGTTCAGGGGACTGTACCCGGGCAGTGTCCTGAGTGAAGACAGTTTGGTGATCCAGCCGATCCAGTTACCGACTTTCTGTAATGATTTTATGGGGCATGGGGGAGTATACCCTAAGGTGAACCCTCGGTGTGGCGGGTGGATCACCCCTTCAAACCTTCGATGGGCTCGCTTAGTTGATTGGGCCCTGAAGCATTTTCAGACCGAGTTGGAGAACATTGGTCTGTTTGCAGCTGTGAGTGCGACCAGTGTTGGGTTACCTCCTAACCCTAACCTGTTTCTGGCACTGATGGAGCGATATATTTCGCTTACCGGGACCTTCGCTACTCCACTGGGGGAGTTGGGATTGGCCCTGCATGAGATGGCAGAGATCTCAAGACTGCCGATGGAGGATACTCCATACGAAGAGTATGTTTCCACAAACCGGGAGCTGGGGGTTCAGACCCTCGAGTAGTGGAGGTCTATCAGGAGCTGATGTGCCACTACCTCGCCTGCACCATTTTTTATGATGAGCCCTCCGATTTGGCTCACATCAGCAAATGGACGTTCTATCTCTTCTTTCACAGGTCCAGGACTGCCAAGCCGAAGAAGGTATTGGAGGGCAAGGATCTGCCTGTGAATCCCCTGAGTGCGCTTAATGCTCAGGTAGTTGACGATCTCATAGTGGATGTTGGTGCTCCGGACCGATTCCTCGACGAAGAGACGGGAAAGTATCCTGAAGGCACTAAGGCCTATAGCTATTTGAGGCGCTGTCGCAGGCCTCTGTCCAGGGAGGCTCAACTGGCTGACTTCCTCTCCATATGGCTGCATCGATTAGTAGTGCCTGGCATCGCATCTGCGGACCGTATTCACCGCAACACGTTCTGGCCTGCAGTTCGTCTGGTATTCGGGGCAAGACTGGGCTTGCTCCCTACCATGGTATGCCGTATACAAGCTGGCCTGAGGGCCATGATTGACGGGCTGCTCGTCGATGAAATTCGGCGTGATAGCTTTCCCAGGATAGAATTACCATACCTGTATTTGATGGGGTGGTTAATTCTCCATAACCCCCGGGTGATGTCTCCCGGTTCTGGCAGTAGTTCGGGGGGTAGTTTCTTGTTGAACTACCGGAAGTCTTCCTGGAACGTGAGCACCGTTATAGACTGTCGGCGGGCGCTAGGCTTCAGTCATAGTTGGAAGGTTTTCTGCACCGTCCCTCCTGTATATCGCAATCAGTAGGAGATTAGGCTCGAGGATTCGGGTAGAGAGAAGACCATTCTTTCTTCCAAAGCTTTTAATTGGTTGGTCTGTATTAGACCATCCCATCTGCTGTACAGAAGCGAAGATCATTGCTTCTTGGAGCCCTACTTGTCCAGTCGGTTTGCCCGGCAGTTTGGGTATGATCAGTTGCACGTGGGCAATGCTGTCACCAGCTTCAGGTCCAGAGGTGGACTCATTGATGGAGCACGGGGATGGCGATATTTTATCATGGGCTGCACTGGGGCAATTTTTATTGTGCCCGTCATTACACTCTCCACGGAGCTGCGCATCCTGCATTCGTATGCCTAGTTCTATGTGGCAACGAACACCTTCCATCGCGATTTTGATATGCATGGAAGCTTTAGGGTGCCCTCTTCCAAGCCTGGGGGAAGAGTTGAAGTCCCCTCGGTTTTTTCCGATGAGGGTGAGTCCGTTACTCCGGATGAGCCTCTGGTGTCGGTCCCTAGGGGTGAAGTACCTCCGCCTGCAGGGGCTTTGGTAGTTTCTGGGAAGCAAAGGGCTCCTGCTTCCAAGGAAGTTTCCCCTCGTAAGAGAAAGAAGAAGATGGTAAATCGTTCTCTCTGGATTCCTGGCATTGATGCTCCTGGAGGTGAGCTTGCATCTCCCCGTGTTGGGGACGATTCTTTGATTGGAGGTTCCTCGCCTTTTAAAGAGGGATCTTCGACAGTTCCGGCTGGTGGTGCTAGAGAATCTCAGCCGGATGCTGCCGTCGCTGCTACTGCTTCAGGTAGTGGAACGAGGTCGCCTTCGGGGCTGAGTATAATAAAGTTCCATATACCTTTAGTCGGATCGGCATTGGGAGGGACTTATGCCGCGCCTGCGAGCGCACCTAGCACGATTCCAGCCGGTGAGCCTCGGTTGGATTTTGAGGAGGACCTGGAGGATTACTTGTCAGTGTCAGTTCACAGACCCCTTTCTCCAGGTATGACAGCTCGCCTAGCATTATTAAGAAATGATTTAGCTGTACAGGCTGCAGATGCGACGTATATGCCGTCGGCCAGGGGTAAATGTCATCTTTTATGCCTCTTCTTTGGGAAAATTAATATTGCGTTGATATTAACTTCCTTTGTCTTCTTTTCAGGGGAAGACCTCTTCGGAGAGGGTGATATAGACATGCCCGTTGGCTCTGTGTCAGGTCCTACGGAGGTACATAATTTTGAAGAGGAGACCTCTTCGGGTGCTGGCTTGCCTGTCGAGGAGGCTCTTGAGATATCTCAAGAGGAGGACGAGCCTGTTATTGCGACAGTGCCTCTTTTGAGCACGCCGGTCATTTCGTCCGGTGTTGGCGATTCTTCTTTCGTCGTACCTCCTGTTGAGGCGACGGCCGTGGCGACCTCGTCTGTAGTGATTCCTGGGGGGGAAGTTGCCACTATCACGGACACTCCCCGTATTCATGCAGACCTAGTTGCGCTGACCGAGCAGTACACCGGGATCTTCTACACCACTTTGAGAACGCTAATGTCAATGGTGTTGGCGAAGAAGCAGGACTTTGCGTCGCTGAAGAGGTCCTCTCGGTTCTCGATAGAGGCGGTCAGGGAATTCGGTGATGCCGGGGTAGCTGACGCGCTGGAGGCGATGGTTAATGGCTTGGAGCAACCCATTAACGAATACCTGCAGCTAGCTCGAGGCAATATTGAAGCTCTGGTCCAGGCCAGATACGACTCATTGACTGTGCATCTTGTTGAAAAGAAGGAAGGTCTGAATAAATTCATCGAGACCAATCAACAGGAGATGGATAAAGGAAAAGTCGTCTTGGAGGAGACTCTCGCCCTTCAAACGAAGTGCCAGGCCGAGCATGACGGCAATGTAGCGGGGGTCCGCAAACTGGAGACGAAGCTTGCCCTGGCTAAGGAGTGGGCTTCTCAGTCGTCGAAAGGTCTAGATGTGGTGAATGGCCGACTGGTCGCAGCACAACAGAACTTGGCGAGTGCAGGAGTCGCCCGTGCCGGTCTCCTTCGGGCTAGGGCCGAGTTGTCCCTCCTGATAGATAACGAGGCACGGTTGGAGCGGGTCCGTGCTGATGTCTTGGATTCCAAGGCTGAGAGGATGGTCGTACTGGTGCAGCAGCTTCGCGACCTGACCGCTCCCCCTTCATGATGTACTTTTGCTTTTTGTTTTTCAAATGTACTTTCGCTCTTTTCCGGGAATAATAAAGAGGCTTTTTATCTGACTTTGTGGACCCATCATTTCAGAATATAAATGACAGATTTGGGTGAAAGTGATATCAGAGGTAGTATGGACGTGATATACTTTCGGTAAGCTTTAGCAGAGCATATCTATTCAGAGGTCATATGGACATGATAGAATATGATCCAACTAGTTTCGTTTTGGAAGTAGTTTTGTCAGAATGAGATCACCTTATTCTACTTGAGCAGATGAGGTTTAAGCATAGTACCTTTTCAGGAATTTGCCATTGATAGGAGCCATTAGCAGGTCTCCATTAGGCTGGGCTAACCTGTAAGCGCCGTTTGAGAACGTTGTTTCGATCACGTAAGGGCCTTCCCATTTGGGCTAGAATTTGCCTTTACTCTTGTGAGTAAGGATCATCGGCCTTCTTACAGCCAAAACTAGCTCGCCGGCTTTGAACACTCTTTCCTTTACTTTTTGATTAAAAGTTCTGAAAATGCGTGCTTGGTAGAGCGCGATGCGCTGCTGAGCTTGGAGGCGTTTCTCGTCTAATCCTTCTAGCTCTTGAAGCCTTAAAAGGTCATTCTTTTCTTGAGT
Source organism: Iris macrosiphon (assembly GCA_036927795.1). Lineage (NCBI taxonomy): Eukaryota > Viridiplantae > Streptophyta > Magnoliopsida > Asparagales > Iridaceae > Iris > Iris macrosiphon. The sequence goes on along the minus strand of JAYESA010000010.1, from coordinate 103,998,220 downwards.
TAACTCGTTGGCCACGACTATCCTGAGTGACGGAATTTGAATCTCGATGGGGAGAACTGCTTCACTCCCGTAGACCAATGAGAATGGCGTACAACCTGTCGGTGCTCGTACCGTTGTGCGGTATGCCCAGAGACATTCTCCCAGCTTCTCATTCCAATCTCTCTTGTTTGAAGAGACGAACTTCTTTAAGAGTTTGATAATGGTTTTATTGAAGGCTTTCGCCAACCCATTAGCAGCTGGATAATATGCCGTGGAGGCCATATTTTATATCCGATTTTTATCGCAGAATCGGTGAAACGCATGGCTGATGAACTGAGGCCCATTGTCATGGATTATCCTTCGGGGAACCTCGAAGCGGTAAATGACGTGATGCTTAACGAAGCTGGTCACGTTAGATGTCTTTACCTCAGCAAAAGGGATCGCCTCTGCCCATTTGGAGAAGTAATCCGTGATGGCCAGTATGAACCGGTGACCTCTGGAAGAAGACGGGTGAATAGGGCCAATGATATCCATACCCCATGCTTTGAAAGGCCAGGATACAATCGTAGGATGTAGATGTTCGGATGGTTGATGTATGAAGTCTGCATGGACCTGACAGGCCCTGCATCGTCTGGCATACTGGATTGCGTCTGCGATCATAGTGGGCCAGTAATAGCCTATTCTCCTGATACGATCCTGTAGCTTAGGACCGGGTTGATGCGCCCTGCACACGCCATCGTGAGCTTCACGGATAATCCGCTGTGCTTCATCACCAGAGAGACATCGTAATAATAGCCCATCATAAGACCGACGATATAGGCATTGTGACGATGCATCGAAATAGAAGCGTAATGATCGTCTTTTGACAAATATTGCCTCTTTAGGATCTTCCGGCAAGATTCCGTATGCTACGAAATCTATGAAGGGACTTTTCCAGTCTCTCTGGGCGGATCTGCGTTCACCGTGTAGCTATATTCTATGTGAAAGTTGTTTTTCACACAGAATAAGTCTCTGTTAAGAAGGATTATCGAATTCTGCCTTCTTACAGGGGTGGCTAAATCTGCAGCTAGACTGGCTAGGGCGTCAGCTTCCAGATTCTGAGATCGAGGTACATGCTCAAGGAAGAAACCTTTGAACGTCATAGCTATCTCGATCGTTGCTCGGTGATAGGAGATGAGGTCAGGATTCCGGACTTCATATATTCCTCTGACTTGATTGACGATCAGCAAAGAATCACCGAATGCTTCCAGAGATTCGACCCCCAGCTCTTTAGCGACTTGGAGCCCGATTAGTAGAGCGTTGTATTCCGCCATATTGTTAGAAAGGGCTCGCTAAGAGAATATGCTTGGTAGATAACGAGTTTATCAGGAGTGACTAGGACGATCCCTACTCCTGACACCACATTTCCCCTGGGACCGGTCCTGGAGGCGCCATCAAAGAATAGTTGCCATGCCTCGCCTTCTGTTGCGAAATTATACTTCGCAACTTCGTCGAGAATGTCCTCGTATAGTTTAGAGGCCTCCGGGATGGGATGAGCAGCTAGAAATGTCACTACCACATTTTCATATAAGGGCATTTGTGTAATTTAACTATTTTGAATAATTATGTGTTAATTAAATTGCTGAGTTTTAAAACTAATTATATATTGTGAGTGATATTTGTTTTTAGGTCAACCCTAGAATGCATTAAGACAAACCCTATTGACTAAACCCTAATTTGAAGACCAATTCTAGAGAAACCCTAGAATTCAGATTTTAGGTTGGACCTCAAACCCTGGACTAACCAAACCTTAGTAACTAGGTTCTACATGACTTAACATAAAGGTTTAACCTAAACTCTAAGCTTGGAAACCCTAACCTAGTAGTTTATATAAAAGGGAGCCACCATCCTTCATGTAGACAGGTGAAACCCTAGCCTCCATCAAGAGAAACCATCTCCCCACCCCAAAATTTCGAAATCTAGCCCTAGGTTCCATTTTCTCCTCCTCCAAAGCAAGGAAAGCAAGGAACGTGGGTCAGGAACCTTGGAGAAAGAAGAACCTCATTGAAGAAACCATCCCTGCAGGTAAAAAACCCTATTTTTCTTCATTAAATTCCTGTTTTCAGATGTTAATGGCCATTAGGAACCCACCCTATTGTTTAGAGTTTGATTTTAGGGTTTTGATTAGGTTTAAGTGTCCCCAACATTGTTTTCCCCAATGATCAGGAACCCTAACCCTAGGTATTCGTAGGTAGATTGATTTCATCCCATGTGTGTTGGTTAAACTCGATTTTTAGGGTTTTAAGTTGGGTTCATGAGTGAACTAGGTGAAACTCTATTTCCACATGATAGGTGTTTGTTGTAATGCCAAGATGGAATTACCTATCTAACCTACCTTCTTATAATCTAATTGGATGAATGATGTATGGTGTCTATATATATATTTATACATATGCATATAGATTTGATGTGTGTTTGTATATATATCTAGGTTTATAGATGTGTGTGTGATTTGTAGAGGGGGGATTCCCTGTGTTCAGTCGGGTATGTACAGACTGTGTGTTTGGGTTTCATTGTGTACTCGGGTTGAGGGGAAACTGTGCTGTACAGTGAGTATATGTGTGCTGTGTATTTATGTAGGGGAGCAGTAGAGTTCAATGAGTTAAATTTTTCTGTGCATAGGGGTTTTAATTGGCTGTGGTTGTGTGAACTGGGTGTGTATCAGTGTGTGGAATGTTCCCAGGTTCAATAGAATTGATACCTGCGTGTGGAGTGGACAGGGTATTCAGTGAGTATAGCTAGGTTCTAGGATACATACATAGTATCCTATGTGTTAACATATGAGGGTTTGTGTTATTCCTGGCTGAGTAGCAGTTTCAGTTTGTGTAAACTGTGCATTACCTGTGTAAACTATGTCCCTGTGTGTAAGTGACCTGTGTCAGTATGTGAATTCAGGTATGTATGTGTGTATTAGAGTGTCTCTAGGATACTGAAATTTGGGTAGCAGTGTGTGTGCACCTGTGTATATGTGGGTGGTAGTGTGGGAAGTATGGTATCTGTGTGTAGGGGATCTGGGCAAATTTCAGGGAGTGCCACTGTGTGTGTGTGTCCAGGTTTTCTCTATTTCCTGTGTGTATATACTGTTAGTTGTGCGTGTCTAAATTTCAGTATCAGTTTATCAAGAAACCAACTGTGTTTCCTGTGTGTACATAGGTAAATTGACTGTGTCAGTGACTTGGGTAAATGGCTGTGTCTGTGTGTGTTTTAGGGTGCCAGTGAGTGAATGTATGGCTGTGAATTGGATGTGTGTGTGAGGGAATGATGCACAATGTGTGAGCCTAACTAGTATGTGAGAGCTGTGTATTAGGTGCAGATTTCTGTGTTAGATAGCTATATGTAAACTTTGTATTAGTCCTAATGGCCTAGTGTAGCTTGTGGTAACCTGTGTCCCAATGACAGTGTGTCAGTATTTCAGAGATGAAGAGGCCTGTGTGTGAGTGTAGGTGCTGTGTGTATCAGTTTAGCCTAGGACTGTGTATTAGATTACCTGTGTGTTCAGTAGGCAAATCATGGTGTACAAGTGGGTGTGTATAAATTCTGTAGGTGAGGAGCATCTGTGTTTTCCTGTGTGGGTGTATTGGGTTAGGAATTATTGTGTCTGTGTGTGCAGTGCAGTATTAGTGTCAGTTAAATTGTGTTAGTGTCAACCTGTGTGTAGCTAGGTGTGTCTGTGTGTGAGCAGTAATTCAGTTCAGTATGTAGTCTTGTGTCTCAGTGTCTATGTATTAGGTATTACTCTTCAGTCAACCAATAGGGTGCAGTACAAGGTTGGGAACTCTAGTAGCAGTTAAGGTAGTATATAAGTATGTCTATGGCAGTTAAGACATAAGTGTAGTTATTATAGACCAATGTGTATAGAGTATCATATTACTTATATTATTTCAATTGTTAGTGACCTTATAGACTAATTAACTTGTTTTGGACCTAAACCTTAGTATGGACCTAGTTTATCTAGGATAACCTAGTACTGAACAGTAAACCACAGAATTGACCTAGAGGCCTCGCTTTTAATTAATTAAGCATGTTAATTCCTTTAAATTCAGTATCTGACATTTATATTCCACTAATAGGTCATTGTGATCCCACTTTGGACATCGATCCTCACACCTTGCTCAGGACCACAGGCGAGTACATTCTCTGACAGTTTTCATTGTTGATTACTTCTATAAATTGTAGTGTATTACATACTTGATTCCGACACTGTGGATACACGAGTTAGCACCCTAGATCCCCATCATGAGGAGTCGTGATTGGAATCCACCGTGCTAGCTGGGGATGGGGAACTATTAGTAGATTATGTGATCATATCCAAATCCTTACCATGCATCATAGCTCACCCCACTTCTCACGTCGGGTGCGGCCTGACCATCATCATGCTTCATAGCTGTTATATATGATTAGCCTGACCATTATCATGCATCATAGCTAACCATATGGTTAGCCTGACCTTCAAGAATCATAGCTAATCATATATAACCAGCCTGATCCAGTCCCAAGCCGATCACATAATAAACTAATATTTCAAACACTTAGCTAGATGTTTTATCTTTATTCAGATTTACTTGTTCTAGCATTCACTATTTATTGTTCATTGCTAGATGCTCTATTGTCTATTTCATTTCTCCTGTACTTCTCATTTTCAGTATTTATTTCCATCTTGTATCTCTTACACTGTTTATAGATTTTGTCAATTTAATGAAACTGCTGTTAGTGTTTGTGCTTCGCTCCAATCCTGACTGGGTAAACATTTTCAGAGGACCTGGAGGACTTTTGCCCCACTCATTACGGCCTAGGAATAGAGGGAGATTTCACTCCAGAAATTCCAGAGGAGTTGCCTATCCTAGAGGAAAACTTACCAGCCTGTTCTTAGATTATTTTTCTGCATTATTGTTTTAGACTGAGACTGAGATGTATTTATTATTTTTGTGACTTTGTGAGGTCATTTAGACCCAGGATTGAGTTGGATTATTGTGGTTGGTTTTTATTAGAACTCTTTTCTATTCTCATCGTGCTATGATTTCTATTAGCTTGTGATTGAGTATATCATAGAACTGTGGATTATTATCATTGTCCTCCATACGGAGTTGAGATTATTGACAGGATATATTATGTTTAGACCTAGACAGCGTTCTACCGCCGATGCTGCGGCGTAGGCTGGACGTACCCACGACTCATGCCCAAATTCCGGGTGCGGGTCGTGACACGTTTTTAGTGGTGGCCCATGCAGGTCAGTAGTCTAGTCCTAGAACCGCATTAGAGCGATATCGTAGTGGTGCTCTCTTAGAGTATTACTACGAGCCTGTTTTAGGAAATAGGAATTAGGCCGAGGATATGCTCAATCACAATTAGGAAATTCTGATTCTTATGACATTACTCTTAATAATTTTTCCCTTAGAAATTTACTGTCCTTCCTTGATGATATCGTGTTTATCACTTTAATTGATTCTTTCGATCTGTCTTCAGGATGCCGCCGAGAAGGTCCCAGAGACTCGGAGCAGCAGATTCAGAGAGGTCTGCCACCTCTCGCGCTGCCGGACAGACATCAGCAGCACCTCCTACATCTCCAGTACATGTGGGAGTGTCTGCAGCATTCGGGGGTCCTCCACCACCAGTTCAGAGGGTCCCCACAGCTACGACGGCACCACCACCACCAGTTCAGCATCCAGGAGGTGTGCCCGTCGATGGAGCACAGATGTTCGCTTTGATTCAGGGCATGGTCGATGCCCAGAGGACGTCGGCAGAGGCCCAGAGAGTGCAGGCTGAGGCACATCAGGCCCAGACAGAGATGATGAGGGTGAACATGGAGAATGCTCACCAAGTGGCTCTCCAGGCTGTGGAGAGAGTCACTCAGCAGCAGCAACAACCTGGTCAGCAACAACAGAGGCCGGGCACCATTGTGGACTTCAAGAGGATGATGCCTCGGGAGTTCAAGGGGACAGAAGGGATACTCTACGCCGATGATTGGCTAGAGGACATCGAGAGGAACTTGCGTTTGGCGCAGATTCCAGAGGCCCTCCAGATCGAAGCCGCTGGCAGCCAGATGTTCGACATTGCCTTGACATGGTTTCGCACGGAACCGAGACTCTTGCGCAGGGGACTCACTTGGGAAGCTTTCAAGGAGCTCTTCAAGGAGAAGTTCTTTCCTGACGTTGTCCTGGGAGCTTTGGAGAGTCAGTTCCATGACTTAGCCCAGGGGAGCTCGTCCGTCGATGAGTATGCCGCGGAGTTTTCCCGCCTGAGCCGCTTCGTGCCATCGATGATTAGAGATCCGGGGGACAGGGCCCGAAAATTCAGAAAGGGGCTGACAAGGGAGATCAAGTCTCGCACGTCGGGACGTTGCACAGCTACCTACGAGGGCATATTAATGGATGCCCAAGTAGCCGAGGACGACTTGGGCCTCAGGCCCAAGAGGGGACGCGATGGTTCCGGAGGAGCAAACAGTAATACGGGACCGGGCAAGCGTCCACACTTTCAGCAACAACAGCAGAGACCCTTTCAGCAGCAGCATCAGGCACCAGCCCGAGGGCAGGTCCAGCAGCAGCATCAGAGACAGAACCAGCCCGCCATCCAGTGTGCGTACTACGGGAAGATGGGACATACTAGAGATATCTGCAGGAAGAGATTGGGCTCATGTCTATCCTGTGGATCGACGACACACCAGCTGAAGGATTGTCCTACCTTTCGTCCAGGTCAGGGTGGAGCAGCCGCCCAGAGAGGATCAGACAGGGTGCCTACCGCACCAGGAGGCCAACAACAGAGGGGACCACTTCCACCACAACATCAGAGGTTTGCCCAGCATCAGCAGCAGAGAGGTGCACCCCAGGGGCGAGCGTATGCCATGGCAGTCGAGGAGATCGAGCCAGCAGGAGACTTGATCACAGGTTTGGTTTTTCTCGATTGTATTCCTGCATTTACCTTATTTGACTCTGGCGCTTCCCATAGTTTTGTGTCTGTATCATATGCTCTTCGACATCATTTAGACACAGAACCATTAGCTAGGACTTGCAAGATCATGACTGGTGGAGGTATTATCCTAGTCCGTGATCACTGCAAGGACCGGAGAGTGTCAGTAGGAGGCCGAGACTTGAGCGTGAGCTTACTTGTCATGCCACTTCCGGGGTACGATATTGTACTCGGAATGGACTGGTTGAGTAGGCATCATGCTACTATAGATTGTTATAGAGGCAGAGTATTGTTTAGGCCACCAGGAGAGCCGGAGTTTGAGGTCGTCAGAGGAGCAGCGGAACAGAGAGGGAGCATATTTTGCGGAGCCAGGACGGAAGAGGAGGAGTTGCCACATCCTCTGATAGCGGAGTTCCTAGATGTATTTCCAGAAGAGTTGCCAGGCTTGCCGCCAGACAGAGATGTTGAATTCTCTATAGACTTGGTTCCAGGAGCGGAGCCCATTTCACAACATGTTTATAGAGTCAACAACAGCGAGCTGGCAGAACTGAAGAAGCAAGTTGAGGAGCTGCAGGACAAAGGCTTCATCAAATCCAGTTCATCACCATGGGGAGCTCCGGTATTGTTCGTACCGAAGAAGGACGGCACGGTGCGTATGTGCATTGATTATAGAGCTTTGAACAATATCACTATCAAGAATAAGTACCCGCTGCCGAGGATAGATGATCTTTTCGACCAGTTGAGCGGGGCGAGAGTGTTTTCAAAGATAGATTTGAGGTCAGACTATCACCAGGTGAAGATGAAGAAAGAAGACACGCCAAAGACAGCTTTTCGGACCAGATACGGCCAGTTTGAGTTCATGGTAATGCCATTTGGGTTAACCAATGCACCGGCAGTATTCATGAACCTGATGAACAAAGTGTTCCACCAGTACCTTGACAAGTTCGTGGTGGTGTTCATCGACGATATTCTTGTGTATTCCAAGACACCGGAGGAGCACGAAGAGCACCTGAGATTGGTCTTAGAGACTCTCAGGAGGGAGAAACTATACGGGAAACTCTCTAAGTGTGAATTCTTCCTTGACAAGGTCGAATTTCTTGGGCATGTGGTATCGGGTGACGGAATCTCGGTTAACCCAAAGAAGATCGAGGCAGTGGAGTCGTGGGCTACCCCCAGTTCGGTGGCTAAGATCAGGAGTTTTCTCGGGCTAGCAGGATACTACAGGAGGTTTGTACAAGACTTCTCCAAGATTGCAGCGCCGATGACCAGGCTGACTAGGAAGGATGTGGATTTTGTATGGACGGAGGAGTGCCAGGCTGCATTTGATGAACTAAAGAAGAGGTTGACAACAGCTCCAATTTTGACATTGCCAGCAGGGACAGGTGGTTTCACCATCTACAGTGATGCTTCAGGGAAGGGTCTGGGATGTGTTCTTCAGCAGCACGGGAAGGTAATTGCCTATGCTTCCAGGCAGTTACGCCCTCATGAAAAGAACTACCCCACCCACGATTTAGAGTTGGCAGCAGTTATCTTCGCTCTAAAGCTGTGGAAACATTACTTGTACGGAGAGCGTGTGGAGATCTTCACGGACCACAAGAGCTTGAAGTACGTGTTCACACAGAAGGAGCTGAACATGAGGCAGAGGAGGTGGTTGGAGTTGATGAAGGACTTTGACATCTCATTGCAGTATCACCCAGGGAAGGCTAACGTAGTCACCGATGCCTTGAGCAGGTATCCGACGGCTATGTACTTGACGACAGATAGGCATTTGTTGGCTGATTTGGAGAGCTTGGAGATTGAAGTGTTAGTTCCCGGTACTGAGATTCAGATGTGGGGATTGCAGATACAGTCCGAACTGATGGACAGGATCAGAGCTGCGCAGTACGATGATGAGACTCTGAGGAGTATCAGAGCACGGATTCAGATGGGATTATCGGACGACTTTACTATCGCAGATGATGGTTCTCTACGGCACGGCACAAGGATATGTGTACCAAGCGGGGAGCTGCGCGAGGAGGTTTTACAGGAGGCACACCGCTCTCAGTACTCGATGCATCCCGGTGCCAACAAGATGTATCGAGACTTGAGGGAGCACATATGGTGGTATGGAATGAAGCGCGAGGTAGCACGCTTCGTATCCCGGTGTCTAGTGTGCCAGCAGGTAAAGGCAGACCGGCAGAGGCCAGGAGGTTTGCTTCAACCTTTACCGATCCCAGAGTGGAAATAGGAGCACGTGACCATGGATTTCGTTTCAGGGCTTCCACGTTCTCCAGGAGGGAAGGACGCGATTTGGGTCATCGTGGACAGGTTAACCAAATCAGCCCATTTCTTACCCTTCAGGGTGGGCACGTCGACAGAGAGGCTCGCAGAGATGTACGTGCGACAGATTGTTAGGCTTCATGGAGTTCCTGTGAGCATCGTCTCAGATCGGGATAGTCGTTTCACTTCCCACTTCTGGAGGAGTCTGCAGGCTAGCTTGGGCACTCAGCTCAAGTTCAGTACCGCATATCACCCCAGACAGACGGGCAGTCTGAAAGGACTATTCAGACTCTCGAGGATATGCTACGCACTTGCGTTCTAGATCTCGGAGGTTCTTGGGAGGATCATCTGCACCTGGTAGAGTTTGCTTACAACAACAGCTACCAGGCCAGCATCGAGATGTCACCATTTGAGGCTCTTTATGGACGGAGGTGTCGTACACCGCTATCATGGGACGACGTTGGAGAGAGAGAGCCTTGCTAGGACCAGAAATGGTCGTGGATGCAGCAGAAAGGTGAAACTCATCAGAGACAGACTGCGAGTGGCGCAGGACAGACAGCGGCATTGGGCCGACAGCCACCGTAGACCCCTTGAGTTTCAGGTATAGATTGTTGTTTTTCTGGCTTGTGTTTGTTTAGACTGCGTGTTGAGACTGTTTTATTTTAGGTTGGCGACCTAGTATTCCTACGGATTTCTCCGACGCGTGGCACGATTCGTTTTGGCAGAGACGGGAAGCTTAGCCCACGCTACATCGGACCCTTCAGTATTCTTGCAAGGGTAGGTGCAGTGGCATATAGATTAGACTTGCCGCCTGCATTGGAGGGAGTGCATGATGTGTTCCACGTGTCGCAGCTGAGGCGGTACGTGGCAGACCCTAGTCACGTACTGGATCACTCGAAGATTGAGGTTGGTCCGACGCTCAGCTACCCCGAGCAGCCCGTAGAGATCTTGGACCGCAGAGAGAAGGTGTTGCGGAACCAAACTATTCCTTTGGTTCGGGTTGCATGGAGACATCACTCTCCAGGAGAGTTGACCTGGGAGAGAGAGGACGAGATGCGCGAGCAATACCCGTATCTCTTCTAGACTTGAGGTATAATTCCTTTTCTGATTTCACTCTTGTTCGAGTCCAGTCCAATTTCGAGGACGAAATTTCTTTTAGGAGGGTAGACTTGTCACTACCACATTTTCATATAAGGGCATTTGTGTAATTTAACTATTTTGAATAATTATGTGTTAATTAAATTGCTGAGTTTTAAAACTAATTATATATTGTGAGTGATATTTGTTTTTAGGTCAACCCTAGAATGCATTAAGACAAACCCTATTGACTAAACCCTAATTTGAAGACCAATTCTAGAGAAACCCTAGAATTCAGATTTTAGGTTGGACCTCAAACCCTGGACTAACCAAACCTTAGTAACTAGGTTCTACATGACTTAACATAAAGGTTTAACCTAAACTCTAAGCTTGGAAACCCTAACCTAGTAGTTTATATAAAAGGGAGCCACCATCCTTCATGTAGACAGGTGAAACCCTAGCCTCCATCAAGAGAAACCATCTCCCCACCCCAAAATTTCGAAATCTAGCCCTAGGTTCCATTTTCTCCTCCTCCAAAGCAAGGAAAGCAAGGAACGTGGGTCAGGAACCTTGGAGAAAGAAGAACCTCATTGAAGAAACCATCCCTGCAGGTAAAAAACCCTATTTTTCTTCATTAAATTCCTGTTTTCAGATGTTAATGGCCATTAGGAACCCACCCTATTGTTTAGAGTTTGATTTTAGGATTTTGATTAGGTTTAAGTGTCCCCAACATTGTTTTCCCCAATGATCAGGAACCCTAACCCTAGGTATTCGTAGGTAGATTGATTTCATCCCATGTGTGTTGGTTAAACTCGATTTTTAGGGTTTTAAGTTGGGTTCATGAGTGAACTAGGTGAAACTCTATTTCCACATGATAGGTGTTTGTTGTAATGCCAAGATGGAATTACCTATCTAACCTACCTTCTTATAATCTAATTGGATGAATGATGTATGGTGTCTATATATATATTTATACATATGCATATAGATTTGATGTGTGTTTGTATATATATCTAGGTTTGTAGATGTGTGTGTGATTTGTAGAGGGGGGATTCCCTGTGTTCAGTCGGGTATGTACAGACTGTGTGTTTGGGTTTCATTGTGTACTCGGGTTGAGGGGAAACTGTGCTGTGCAGTGAGTATATGTGTGCTGTGTATTTCTGTAGGGGAGCAGTAGAGTTCAATGAGTTAAATTTTTCTGTGCATAGGGGTTTTAATTGGCTGTGGTTGTGTGAACTGGGTGTGTATCAGTGTGTGGAATGTTCCCAGGTTCAATAGAATTGATACCTGCGTGTGGAGTGGACAGGGTATTCAGTGAGTATAGCTAGGTTCTAGGATACATACATAGTATCCTATGTGTTAACATATGAGGGTTTGTGTTATTCCTGGCTGAGTAGCAGTTTCAGTTTGTGTAAACTGTGCATTACCTGTGTAAACTATGTCCCTGTGTGTAAGTGACCTGTGTCAGTATGTGAATTCAGGTATGTATGTGTGTATTAGAGTGTCTCTAGGATACTGAAATTTGGGTAGCAGTGTGTGTGCACCTGTGTATATGTGGGTGGTAGTGTGGGAAGTATGGTATCTGTGTGTAGGGGATCTGGGCAAATTTCAGGGAGTGCCACTGTGTGTGTGTGTCCAGGTTTTCTCCATTTCCTGTGTGTATATACTGTTAGTTGTGCGTGTCTAAATTTCAGTATCAGTTTATCAAGAAACCAACTGTGTTTCCTGTGTGTACATAGGTAAATTGACTGTGTCAGTGACTTGGGTAAATAGCTGTGTCTGTGTGTGTTTTAGGGTGCCAGTGAGTGAATGTATGGCTGTGAATTGGATGTGTGTGTGAGGGAATGATGCACAATGTGTGAGCCTAACTAGTATGTGAGAGCTGTGTATTAGGTGCAGATTTCTGTGTTAGATAGCTATATGTAAACTGTGTATTAGTCCTAATGGCCTAGTGTAGCTTGTGGTAACCTGTGTCCCAATGACAGTGTGTCAGTATTTCAGAGATGAAGAGGCCTGTGTGTGAGTGTAGGTGCTGTGTGTATCAGTTTAGCCTAGGACTGTGTATTAGATTACCTGTGTGTTCAGTAGGCAAATCATGGTGTACAAGTGGGTGTGTATAAATTCTGTAGGTGAGGAGCATCTGTGTTTTCCTGTGTGGGTGTATTGGGTTAGGAATTATTGTGTCTGTGTGTGCAGTGCAGTATTAGTGTCAGTTAAATTGTGTTAGTGTCAACCTGTGTGTAGCTAGGTGTGTCTGTGTGTGAGCAGTAATTCAGTTCAGTATGTAGTCTTGTGTCTCAGTGTCTATGTATTAGGTATTACTCTTCAGTCAACCAATAGGGTGCAGTACAAGGTTGGGAACTCTAGTAGCAGTTAAGGTAGTATATAAGTATGTCTATGGCAGTTAAGACATAAGTGTAGTTATTATAGACCAATGTGTATAGAGTATCATATTACTTATATTATTTCAATTGTTAGTGACCTTATAGACTAATTAACTTGTTTTGGACCTAAACCTTAGTGTGGACCTAGTTTATCTAGGATAACCTAGTACTGAACAGTAAACCACAGAATTGACCTAGAGGCCTCGCTTTTAATTAATTAAGCATGTTAATTCCTTTAAATTCAGTATCTGACATTTATATTCCACTAATAGGTCATTGTGATCCCACTTTGGACATCGATCCTCACACCTTGCTCAGGACCATAGGCGAGTACATTCTCTGACAGTTTTCATTGTTGATTACTTCTATAAATTGTAGTGTATTACATACTTGATTCCGACACTGTGGATACACGAGTTAGCACCCTAGATCCCCATCATGAGGAGTCGTGATTGGAATCCACCGTGCTAGCTGGGGATGGGGAACTATTAGTAGATTATGTGATCATATCCAAATCCTTACCATGCATCATAGCTCACCCCACTTCTCACGTCGGGTGCGGCCTGACCATCATCATGCTTCATAGCTGTTATATATGATTAGCCTGACCATTATCATGCATCATAGCTAACCATATGGTTAGCCTGACCTTCAAGAATCATAGCTAATCATATATAACCAGCCTGATCCAGTCCCAAGCCGATCACATAATAAACTAATATTTCAAACACTTAGCTAGATGTTTTATCTTTATTCAGATTTACTTGTTCTAGCATTCACTATTTATTGTTCATTGCTAGATGCTCTATTGTCTATTTCATTTCTCCTGTACTTCTCATTTTCAGCATTTATTTCCATCTTGTATCTCTTACACTGTTTATAGATTTTGTCAATTTAATGAAACTGCTGTTAGTGTTTGTGCTTCGCTCCAATCCTGACTGGGTAAACATTTTCAGAGGACCTGGAGGACTTTTGCCCCACTCATTACGGCCCAGGAATAGAGGGAGATTTCACTCCAGAAATCCCAGAGGAGTTGCCTATCCTAGAGGAGAACTTACCAGCCTGTTCTTAGATTATTTTTCTGCATTATTGTTTTAGACTGAGACTGAGATATATTTATTATTTTTGTGACTTTGTGAGGTCATTTAGACCCAGGATTGAGTTGGATTATTGTGGTTGGTTTTTATTAGAACTCTTTTCTATTCTCATCGTGCTATGATTTCTATTAGCTTGTGATTGAGTATATCATAGAACTGTGGATTATTATCATTGTCCTCCGTACGGAGTTGAGATTATTGACAGGATATATTATGTTTAGACCTAGACAGCGTTCTACCGCCGATGCTGTGGCGTAGGCTGGACGTACCCACGACTCATGCCCAAATTCTGGGTGCGGGTCGTGACAAGAAAGTCGGCCAATGCTTGGCCTTTGACGGACTTCTGAGGGACGTACACCATGTCATATGGCGTTAATAATATCGCCCAAGTCGCGAGTCAGGAATTAAGAACACTTGGCTTGCTTATCAGTATCCGAAGAGGATTAATCCTGGAGACGATATGAATGGTTTGGCCCGTGACATAATGTCGCATTTTCTGAATAGCGAACATCAGAGCCAGGCATTCTTTCTCCAAAGGGTTGTACCGGTGTTCGGCTCTGAACATCATCCTGTTGAGGTAGTAAATAGCCTGCTCGTGGCCCATATTGTTCTTTTGTGCGAGAAGAGCTCCCAGAGAATGATCCATTGCTCGAACGTATAGCACGAACGGTTTTCCTATGACGGGAGGTACTAGAACTGGCGGACTAGTGAGGTAGCGTTTGATATCCCCGAACGCTTGCTGACAGGCTTCGTCCCATACGAAGGATACACCTTTCTTCATGAGGCGCGAAAAGGTCTGGCATCTCCCGGAGAGGTTGGATATGAATCTTCGGATATAAGCCAGACGACCTTGAAATCCCCTGAGTTCCCTCAGATTGCAGGGCGGTCGCATTTCTAGGATGGCCTTGACTTTATCAGGGTCCACTTGAATGCCTTTGGCGGTGATGACAAATCCCAGAATTTGCCGCTAGATACCCCCAGAAAAGACTTGATAGGGTTCATTTTGAGTTGATGTTGGCGCATCAATTCAAATACTATCTTCAAGTCTTGGATGTGATTATCCCTGAGACGGCTTTTGACAGCTACATCATCCACGTAACACTCCACTGTCTTGCGTAAATGCTTATGGAATATGTCACTCATAGCTCGTTGGTACGTAGCCTCGGCGTTCTTTAATCCGAAGGGCATGACCGTATAGCAATATACCCCCAGTGGTGTCCGAAAGGCGGTATGCTTCTCGTCTTCAGGATGCATCTTGATCTAATTATATCCTGAGAATCCGTCTATGAAAGACATGCGTTCAAAATTGCATGTATTATCGATCATGACGTCTGTGATGGGAAGAGGGAACTCATCCTTGGGGCAGGCTGCGTTCAGATCTCGGTAATCGATGCAGATCCGTACTTTCCCATTCTTCTTTATGACCGGGATAACATTGGCGACCCAGTCGGGATGTTTGTTCCTCACGGATGAAGCCGCAGGCTATTAACTTCTTGACTTCAGCTTCAATGGCGTCCATCATGTCCGGGCGGAACCGGCGTTGGTGCTGCTTTACAGGCCTTGAATCGGGCAGTATGTTGAGTTTATGAGTAGCCACCTTTGGATCAAGACCTGGCATATCCTCATAATTCCACGCAAAGATGTCGATATATTCTTTTATCAGCTGGATGATTTCTTCCCTTTCTTCTTCGGAAAGGTCGTTACTGATAAATATCGGCTTTGGTGAAAGTTCATCCCCTACGTCAATCTGGATAACTTCATCTTTAGTGGGAGGTTCTCTCTGCTCGAAGCGGAACTCCCATTGTGTATCCATCTGCTGAGCCCAAGCGTCATTCTCGAATGGTTCGGATTCTTGTTCGTCCGATTCAAAGGAATCCGTTGCTTCCATATTTGCTGATAATGTTTGCTTAAGAGCATGAGATAAGTCGGAGGGCGATGAGCCGTCTTAAAAAGAGGAAAATATATCCTCATTCGACTTGGAAGTCGTAAGGGAGGTGGCGTACCCTAACCCAGAATGAGTTTGTTGATAGTGGGGATTGCCGAGCAGCGGTGTTCGTCTGCCTTTCCCGTAGTTGAGACCTGGTTCCATCCTTAAGTTGTAACCCATATTTTGCATGATCTTCAAGGCTTGCGGGCTGTACCTGTGAACTTGCATTTTACCAGAGTTGTTATCAAAGGAATCCTCTTGTATAGTCTGTTCGTTGCGCATACGGCCGAAGACTATTGAATGCTGACCATTACGGGCAGGTGGAACAATGAAGATAGAATCCTCATGTGGTCCATACGTCGTAGTGACATTGGATGATGATGCCACTTTCCATATGTACGGATGATAGGAATCTATAGCTGCCAAGAATTTTTGTGCTATAGGCCCTATATCATCATGGGGAGAGGACTCCTGATTTAGAATCCGAGCGTCGATATTCTGGAAAAGAGGTCCTTTATTATTATCAAAAATCGCACTTCTGGTTGCATTTACATCACTCGGCTGCTTGTTGCGTCGAAGTTTGGTGATTAAGGGCGGAGGCTGTTGTCTGCTCAGAGGTAATATGGACGTGGCAGTTTTTGTGGACTTAACACTCTGGTGTACTTATGGCTAAGCACGGATGTTAAGTGTAGATGACAACCGACATCAGAGGTAATATGATAGTCGATAGCCAAAAGTTTATTCAGAGGTAATATGAACATGACAAACTTTTGGTTATGACTCCATTGGGGATGGAGGTACACGTCTGCTCAGAGGTAATATGGACATGGCAGTTTTTGTGGACTTAACACTCTGGTGTACTTATGGCTAAGCACGGATGTTAAGTGTAGATGACAACCGACATCAGAGGTAATATGATATTCGATAGCCAAAAGTTTATTCAGAGATAATATGAACATGACAAACTTTTGGTTGTGACTCCATTGGGGATGGAGGTACACGTCTGCTCAGAGGTAATATGGACATGGCAGTTTTTATGGACTTAATACTCTGGTGTACTTATGGCTAAGCACGGAAGTTAAGTGTAGATGACAACCGACATCAGAGGTAATATGATAGTCGATAGCCGAAAGTTTATTCAGAGGTAATATGAACATGACAAACTTTTGATTGTGACTCCATTGGGGATGAAGGTACACGTCTGCTCAGAGATAATATGGACATGATAGTTTTTGTGGACTTAACACTCTGGTGTACTTATGGCTAAGCACGGATGTTAAGTGTAGATGACAACCGACATCAGAGGTAATATGATAGTCGATAGCCGAAAGTTTATTCAGAGGTAATATGAACATGACAAACTTTTGATTGTGACTCCATTGGGGATGGAGGTACACGTCTGCTCAGAGGTAATATGGACATGGCAGTTTTTGTGGACTTAACACTCTGGTGTACTTATGGCTAAGCACGGATGTTAAGTGTAGATGACAACCGACATCAGAGGTAATATGATAGTCGATAGCCGAAAGTTTATTCAGAGGTAATATAAACATGACAAACTTTTGGTTGTGACTCCATTAGGGATGGAGGTACACGTCTGCTCAGAGGTAATATGGACATGGTAATTTTTGTGGACTTAACACTCTGGTGTACTTATGGCTAAGCACGGATGTTAAGTGTAGATGACAACCGACATTAGAGGTAATATGATAGTCGATAGCCGAAAGTTTATTCAGAGGTAATATGAACATGACAAACTTTTGATTGTGACTCCATTGGGGATGGAGGTACACGTTTGCTCAGAGATAATATGGACATGACAGTTTTTGTGGACTTAACACTCTGGTGTACTTATGGCTAAGCACGAATGTTAAGTGTAGATGACAACCTACATCAGAGGTAATATAATAGTCGATAGCCGAAAGTTTATTCAGAGGTAATATGAACATGACAAACTTTTTATCCGAAAAAGAATTACTATAGAGTGATTTTTCTTCTGAAGGATCCACTGGGAAAACTTTTGCGGGACTCGTCATCCGGTATCTTTCTGTAGTGATTGTCCCTTTGTTTTATAGATGCAAGGTGATGACCTTGGCATCGATCAACTCCTGTATTCTTCTTTTTAGCACATAGCAGGCCCTTGTAGGGTGATGAGTGTACCAATGGAAGAGACAATAATCTGGGTCATCGACTTTGCCGGCCCTCTCAGGGTATCTGATATTGGGTAGCTGAAGCTTGCGTTCCTTTCTCAATATGTTGAAGATTTTAATGATGTCATCTTCTTTGAAAGAGAAAGTCCCTTTTGGTCGTAGGGCTCCTGGTGCCTGAGTTTTACAGTTTTCCGGGAAGATTGTCGTCGTTGCATCATCTTCGGATCTTGAGGAAAATTTACCCCTGGCCTCGGAAGCCGCCTTGTTCTGTCGAGATAAGTTATCCCCAGACATGTCGTGGCTTCCGGCCATAGAAACTGATTTAGCAGGAGCTGCCTCTGGTTGTACAGGATTAGATTTTGAAGTTTTGGGTCTTACAAGAGATGCAGTATATCCCAACCCTAAGCGAGATTGTTGATGGTGAGAATTATCACGCACTAGTGTTCGTCTACCTTTTCCATAGTTGAGGCCTTGTTTCAGCTTCAAATCATAACCCATGCTTTGCATAATATTTAATGCTTGCGGGCTATATCTGTGGGTTTGTATCTTGCCAGTTTCAGACTCGCAAAATTCTTCTTGTATGATCGGGGTGTTCCGTCTGCGACCGAAGATTATTGGATGCTGATCGTCGCGAGTTGGTGGAATAATAAAGATGGAATCTTCGTGTGGTCCACCTGTCATGACGACATTAGACGTTGATGTATCTTCCTATAAGATCTCCCCGTATTTGACCGTTAGGGGAACTGAAGTCTGTTTATGACTTTTGTCTTTGCGTTTCTGGATTAGATAATCCCGCAGGTCAGGAGGAGTTGCAGAAGAAGAAGATGATGGCTTGTTCCTTCTGTTCCCATTGATGGGCATGCGGATGATGGAAACCATAGTCTTCCCTGTGCCACCCGTATACAACAGATTGGCCATCTGGGTGGCGGATAATCCCTGAGGAGGGCGTCTTTCCGCAACTGGAGCCTTCTTTACGCCTAGGGACTTCGCCTGTCATAATTTGGAGCTTCGCTCTGGTTGGCATAAAGCTGAGGATGTCCTCAGTCGGCCATCAGTGTCTCGCGTAATTCGGAGGGCGTGAAGATTGTTAACTTGCTGGCGTAAAGGCCGAGAAGTTGAGTAGTCCGCCGCTCGCTTTCCCTTGCGGAGATCACAGGGATCATCTGGTTCTCCGTAGAGGTCAGATATTGTTTTACACGCGGAGTGTGCCTTGTACTTCTGATTTGGCGCTAAGGCTTTATCAGAAGTTTTTTCTATTCCGCCAGGGACGGGAGACTGAATTTCACGCGCAGAGCGCGGAGTATACTTCTGGGTTAGCGCTGAGACATTGCCAGAAGTTTTATCTATTCCGCCAGGGACGGGAGACTGAATTTCACGCACAGAGCACGGAGTATACTTCTGGGTTAGCGCTGAGGCATTGCCAGAAGTTTTGCCGGTTCTGTCAGAGACAGGCGACTGAATTTTACGCACAGGGCGCGGAGGGAGCAACGCTACAACCTCATTGGTCGGAGAGATCGGAGAGTCCACAGGAATGGTAAAGGATGTCTTGGGCATCCAGGCCTTTCGCAGCTTTCTGTTGTTTTGGACAGAGAGAGAGTGAGAGCTACCCTTTGTTCGGAGCATATCTTCGTAGGCAGACTGGTCGAACTGGACGACCAGTGTCTTCTTCACGGATCCCACGGATACCGTATCGTGTTAAGAAATAGCTTCCTCATCAGAAGAGAAAGATGTCCCCAGCAGAGTCACCATCTTGTTTTAGGAATATAATATAAACGAGAAAAGATTTGATGAATACGGAAAACGAGGTCTTGTACGAAGGCCCGCCCTTCTTTTATGTTTACAAACAAGATTGTACAAATTTGATCCTACACGAGGATGTCTAAGTACAATTTATTTAATCTGGGTGAATATTGCTATAGGTGTCTGATCTGCAGTCGATCACTTTAGCCCTTGGACCACACGATGTTTGAAGAAGTGCCGTGGAAGACAGGTAGCAGCTTCTAGGGTTGCTGAAGAGGGTGGATGCCCGATGCCAAAGTCGTCAATCCCTTCCCTTTTGCCTGAACTCCGGATTCTCCTCTCTCTCTCTCTCTCGAGACCGTTGGATCTGGTACTGGATCTCTTGATCAGTTTTCAGACCTAACTTCTTCGACCCTCCAATTTGTCGACCTTGTTCCTCATTGATAGAGGTCTCTATTTATAGAGTTTTAGTGACAGTGACCACTCAATCGGTATAAAAATCGAGTAGTGGAAAGTACAGCACCCTTTTACACAACGGTTAAAATAACCAAAGCCTGCGTATAGATGATCCTTTGAATGAACGTGTGACGCGGGTCCAACTAAGGGACAAAATGCGTATAATCGCTACGAAGATCACGGCGTAAAAGCCACGTAGGTAGGTATCCCTCGTGTAGAAGAGGTTGGCATAGAAGCCAATGTCTGTCACCATGGCATAGAAGCCAAATAGTCATCAAACCGGCATAGAAGCCGAATAGGCGTAGAAGCCGAGTGGTCATAAAGGCCGAGTAGGCACAGAAGGCCGAGCAGGCACCGAAGCTGAATAGGCATAGAAGCAGCTGCGTAACGTGCCAGAGTGATGATGTGGACGTTTTAGCCAGAATTACGGCTCTTGGAGATAATCAGATCTCTTGCATTAAATACAGAGATCTGCCCCCCATCCTGTGCATTAAATACAGATGCTTGTCTTTAAGATTTGCCATCATTCTGCGTATTAAATGCAGATACGCACCTTGAACCCTGTGCGAAGAGTAACCGCTGCCATGGCAGTCTGTTCGTCTTCTGCGGAGCGTAAGGAGCTCATGTTTGCCTGTGTAAAACTAGGCAGCGTATTCCCTTGTATGCGTAGGAGCAGCTCTCGCAAAGGAGATGTCACTAAACGACGGTTCAGTGACATTTAATCAAATCTCCTGCATTAAATGTGGAGATCTGCCATTGATGTGCTGTCGTAGGCACCCAAAAATAAAACCTTTACTCTTGAAATAATATGTAGTAGTGAGAGTAAGGATCGTTCCCACGAAGAGTAATTAGTTTGATCTTTATGCTATGTAAAATAAGATTGGAGGAGAGTTTTTATCAAAAGAAAATTAAGAAGAGCTAAAAACAATTAAAGTATTAAAACAATCAAAGAAATAAATGTTGGTCTCAGTCAACATCCACCATTGGAATCTTAAAACTGATCATCGATGCAAGTATATATTAATTCATACTTTGAATATTCATCGTTGGAATTATTTTCCTATCTCCTTCAGCCATAATTAATTAAAAACAAGCGATCTAATTAACCTTAACTACTAAATAACCCCAGACAAGCGCTAAAGGTTTAATCTAGTAGCGTATTAAATTCGATGAGATCGATGAAGCAAAATAACACATGCACACGCGGTTGCATTTAATTTTGTCAAAAAATTTTCTCCTAAGATCTAATAAAACAAAGCAGTTCATTAAATCTTGGTTGCTTCACAAATTAGAGGGATCGAACAATTACGGATTCGATATCTAATTTAGCATTAGATTGTCATGAATAATAAACTAGTATGCATCCTAGTCATTAAACAAGATAATCATAAAAATATGCATAAGAAAACATTCGATACTTAAAGCACAAATCAAAAATATAAACACAAATTAGATCTCACAAGTTTTATTCATTCCGAGGCTTCCGTTTCCTTCGACCAACAAGACTTTTAGCTCCGCATGTTCAAGAAAACTTCAAAAGAATATTGGAGAAGAGGAAGAAGAGTTGTGTGTTGTTCTCCTTTTTCCTCTTGATCTCTACCCCTTTTATACACTCTAAATAAGTGTTTGAAGATCACAATATCTTCCCAAAAATCCTCTAAGAGTTACAACAACCCAACAATAAAATAAAATCTTTGAATAAGTTGGGAAATGGTTATATCAACTCCACTTTTTGTGCACAGCATAGTTGTCTCAACTTTAAGCGTGATTTGGTCCATGATGTAGCCATAATCTCGGAAAAATCAAAACAGCAAAATTGTGCCTCTATCACTTAGCTTTCCGAATCAATTTGGATCAGCTCAATTGGACTTCGGATGAGCAAGTTATGACCATTTTTCTACAAGGTGTCAGAACTGTCCAGAATTGATAATTAGCTTCATTTTGCTTTTAGTGACTCCAATTGTATCCTAGATCAAAATATAAAAATAATGAGTATCTTTAGACATTAAATGAGCATAAAGGAGTATACATTAAGGAATAAAAATATGATATTTTATGTTCTCATCAAATACCCCCACACTTAACCTTTGCTCGTCCTCGGGCAAAACTCTAATTTATTTTTCCAAAAAGAAATCAAGGTTGCAATGTCATAAATAAATAATAACCAAGTTCTTCAAAACTCATAACATATCATGAACATATATTCTTAAACAACTTCTAATTACTTAGTAGATATTTTTACTTGAAAAATGGAGTAAACTAAATAGGTAGACCCTCACGGGAATAAACACTAAACTCTCATGTGTTTGAAGGTATATATTTCTCTCGAATTCATTCCAAAAGAAATGCTCTACCATAAGCTTGTATATTTTCTCATTCTCCACCACTGGGATCACATGCATAACATAAATCATAAGGACTTTTCATGGGTTGTAACATGGCTTAGGATTAAGGTGGGATATATTTAGGAATGTAGCTCAAAAGCCATCAAAACTAATGGAGCAAAAATGAATCAACTCAATCTCAATATAAAACATGTAAAATCAATCACTCCATTTTACAGCGTCTTCAATTTGGCTTTTAAAGCATTTAAACAATGCAAAATCAATCACTCCATTTCTTTTCTTTTTTTTTCTTTCTTTTTTTTTCTTTTTTTTTACTTTTTATTTTTTTAACAATAATAGAACTTAGGAAATTTGAGGATAAAAATATGTTCCATTTTGTTGGTTATAACCAAACCACAAATTTAGATACCCCCACAATTATTTTTTCGTACACCCATACATATCATAATGATCAACAATGCTCCACTAGCTTTGCGACTTGGGTAAAGGTATAAATATTATTGGTTGAAAGCTTGTAATGTGGGTATACCAAGAAAAAGGCAATAAAGCTCAAAGGGGTTCAACAAAAAGAAAATTAATTACAATGTGGGCTATTTGGCTTATGTAACGCATAACAAAGATGGCCTTAATCATGTTCATGCATGCATGTGTCAATGTGACCTCGAAGAGAATCAAAGCAAGTTCTAGAGAAACAAATCAGTGGAAGAATATCTCTCATGAAAGAATAATGAGACTGATGTGTCAGTCTAAAGGCTCAAATCCTCACTGGCTTTTGTCTACCAATTTAGATACTACCATTTTCAATAAAAAATAACTAGACTAATTAATTCTAAGTTGAAAAAAAAATTATTTATTCAATCATGTTATGAATTTTTCAAATTTAGTTTAATCTTACTCATGACATACACAACCAAAAATCATTAAAAACCACAAAAACAAAATCCTTTTATTTAAAAAAAAATCTCAATTATTATTATTATTTATTTATTTTTATTTTTATTTTGAGAAAAATACAAACTCAAACTGCTTAAAAAAAAATTTAAATCTTTCCCCCACACTTAAAACAGACATTGTACCCAATGTATGATTAAATGCAAAGAAAAGACAAAATAACAAAAAATAAAATGCGAGAATAAAAATAAACTTCCCTTGGGTTGCCTCCCAAGCAGCGCCTTTGTTTAATATTGTCGTTGGCTCGACTCTATGCACACTTGATATAACTAGGCAGGAGTTTCAAGTCTAGAATGCATACCTGCAAAACAGAAGGTAAAGGTCTTTTGTCATTAATTGGTAACAAAATATATGGAATGTTACCTGACTATTGTCTTTTTGGAAGATCGTTCAACACTGCAACAGTTTTATGTAAGTGAGTACTCAAAGTTAACTCATATTCTTTCTCAAAATTCTCACTGATGGCAACTTTTACTCCATCTTTTCCATCAAGTTTAAAAACTTCTTTTCTATTAGGTACTACATCGTCGTTAGGAATGTTCGTGTCTGCAACGATATTTTTCTCTTCTTCTTCTTTTGACGATGCACATGCTTCTTTTTCTGGAATTTTAACTTCTTTACAACTTCTCAAAATGATTGAACTTACAGTTTCTTTTGGATTTACTATCGTTTCAGATGGTAAGTTCTCCAAGCTTTGTGCCTCTAGCTTATTAATTGCAGTTGTCATTTGACTCATTTGATTGTTCAAACTTTCGATACTAGCCCTCGTCTCCTGTTGAAATTATAAATGATTAATGGCAATACACTTAACAATATCTTCTAAAGACCAGAATTAGAAGTTTGGCTTGGTTGTAGGTATTGCTGCTTGTATTGCTGGTAACTTGGGCAATTTTGAGATGCTGGTTGATTTAATTCTGGACTCCCATAGGTGAGATTGGAATGATCTCTCCATCCTATGTTGTACGTGTCTGAATAGGAATCATACTTTATTTCTGGTAGTCCAGAAAAACCACATTCCGTATTCACTTGTTCATTGGACTCCTCTTGGAGAGTTGGACACATATCGGTTGGATGCCCTGATACTAGACAAATCCTACAAGCCTTTGTTGTTTTCATGTTACCTACAACCATCTGACGAACAAGAGAAGTTAAACAAGAAATTTGTTGTTCTAAGGAAGAAACATTTACCTCATCAGCATGCCCAGATGGAAGATCTAGCCAAGTGCCAAATATTTGAGAATTGGCCGCCATTTCCTGTTACCGAAATTTTTTTTTTTTTGCTAATAGGCAAAAAATTATTTAATCACAAGAACGAAATAAAGATCACAAAAAGCACAAAAATCAACTAAAATTACTCCCCGGCAATGGCGCCAAATTTGGTGTGCTGTCGTAGGCACCCAAAAATAAAACCTTTACTCTTGAAATAATATGTAGTAGTGAGAGTAAGGATCGTTCCCACGAAGAGTAATTAGTTTGATCTTTATGCTATGTAAAATAAGATTGGGGGAGAGTTTTTATCAAAAGAAAATTAAGAAGAGCTAAAAACAATTAAAGTATTAAAACAATCAAAGAAATAAATGTTGGTCTCAGTCAACATCCACCATTGGAATCTTAAAACTGATCATCGATGCAAGTATATATTAATTCATACTTTGAATATTCATCGTTGGAATTATTTTCCTATCTCCTTCAGCCATAATTAATTAAAAACAAGCGATCTAATTAACCTTAACTACTAAATAACCCCAGACAAGCGCTAAAGGTTTAATCGAGTAGCGTATTAAACTCGATGAGATCGATGAAGCAAAACAACACAAGCACACGCGGTTGCATTTAATTTTGTCAAAAATTTTTCTCCTAAGATCTAATAAAACAAAGCAGTTCATTAAATCTTGGTTGCTTCACAAATTAGAGGGATCGAACAATTACGGATTCGATATCTAATTTAGCATTAGATTGTCATGAATAATAAACTAGTATGCATCCTAGTTATTAAACAAGATAATCATAAAAATATGCATAAGAAAACATTCGATACTTAAAGCACAAATCAAAAATATAAACACAAATTAGATCTCACAAGTTTTTATTCATTCCGAGGCTTCCGTTTCCTTCGACCAACAAGACTTTTAGCTCCGCATGTTCAAGAAAACTTCAAAAGAATATTGAAGAAGAGGAAGAAGAGTTGTGTGTTGTTCTCCTTTTTCCTCTTGATCTCTACCCCTTTTATACACTCTAAATAAGTGTTTGAAGATCACAATATCTTCCCAAAAATCCTCTAAGAGTTACAACAACCCAACAATAAAATAAAATCTTTGAATAAGTTGGAAAATGGTTATATCAACTCCACTTTTTGTGCACAGCATAGTTGTCTCAACTTCAAGCGTGATTTGGTCCATGATGTAGTCATAATCTCGAGAAAATCAAAACAGCAAAATTGTGCCTCTATCACTTAGCTTTCCGAATCAATTTGGATTAGCTCAATTGGACTTCGGATGAGCAAGTTATGAACATTTTTCTACAAGGTGTCAGAACTGTCCAGAATTGATAATTAGCTCCATTTTGCTTTTAGTGACTCCAATTGTATCCTAGATCAAAATATAAAAATAATAAGTATCTTTAGACATTAAATGAGCATAAAGGAGTATACATTAAGGAATAAAAATATGATATTTTATGTTCTCATCAGCCATCATCCTGCGCATTAAATGCAGAGGCGTGTTTTGAAGGTCTGCCACCCTTCTGTGCATCAAATGCATAGATGTGTCTCAGGCATCTTTCAGTATTTGACGCATTAATTGCAGAGACGTACCTTGAGAACCTGTCACCGCTCTGTGCATAAAAATGCAGAGACATGCCTCGAATCTCGTAAGAGGTGCAGTTTTTGACATGGCAGGCGGTTTGTCTTCCGCGGAGCGTAAGGAGCTCTCATCTACCTCTGTAAACTAGGCAGCGTATTCCTCTGTGTACGTAAAAGCAGTTTACGCAAGAGAAATGGCAGTAAATGACAGCCTGGGTTGCAGTGCCGTACCATTATTATAGCCGTCGCCTGGGTAGTCGAGCAGTATCCCTTTGTCAAAAGTCGAGACGTCAGGTTCATTGCAGGATCTGACAGGTTCATTGCAGGGAATACGAAGCGTCCCTCGTACACTTCAATGCTGCATTGAAAGAGGATGAGTTTTACGCCATAAAGGCGATGAAGCACTCTGTTTACGCTGAAGCAGCCTGGATATACTGCCCTACGCGGATGGTTCTCGAGCCTATATTTCATGCTGCGTTTGGCGGAGAAGCTCTGATTCGCACGTTGAGGGCTCTGAAGTCCTCTGTTTATGCTTCTTTGCATCAATATGTTGTGTAGAGCTATCCAGCATATTTTTCATGCTTCTACAACAATAATCTGGGTCATCGACTTTGCCAGCCCTCTCAGGATATCTGATGTTGGGTAGCTGAAGCTTGCATTCCTCCATCAACATATTGAAGATTTTAATGATGTCATCTTCATTGAAGGAGAAAGTCCCTTTTGGTCTTCGGGCTCCTGATGCCTGAGTTTTACGGTTTTCCGGGAAGATCGTCGTCGTTGCATCATCTTCGGATCTTGAGGGAATTCTACCCCCAGCTTTAGATGTCGCCCTATTTTGTCGAGGTAGGCTACCCCCAGACATGCCGTGGCATCTGTCCACAGAAGCTGATTTAGCAGGACCTGCCTTTGTTTGTACATGATTAGACTTTGAAGATTTGGGTTTCGCAAGAGATGCAGTATATCCTAACCCAAAATGAGCTTGTTGACGGTAAGAATTACCATGCAACGGTGTTCGTCTGCCTATTCCATAGTTGAGGCCTTGTTTCAGCTTCAAATTATAACCCATGCTTTGTATAATTTTTAACGCTTGCGGGCTATATCTGTGGATTTGTATTCTGCCAGTTTCAAACTCGTAAAATTCTTCCTGTATGATCGGGCTGCTCCGCCTGTGACCGAAGACTATTGGATGCTGGTCCTCGCGAGTTGGAGGAATAATAAAGATGGAATCTTCATATGGTCCACCTGTCATGACGATATTAGATGTTAATGCATCTTCCCACAAGATCTTCCCGCGTTTGACCGTTAGGGAAACTGAAGCCTGTTTATGACCCTTGTCTTCAAGTTTCTGGATCAGAAATTCATATAAGTCAGGAGGATTTACAGAAGAAGAAGATGGCTTGTTCCTTCTGTTCACATCAGTGGGCATGCGGATGTTGGGAACCATAATTTTCCCTGTGCCACCTATATACAATAGGTTGGCCATCTGGGTAGCGGATATTCCCCGAGGAGGGTGTCTTCCTGCAAATTGAGCCTTCTTTACGCTGAGGGGCTTCTCCTGGCGTAATTTGGAGCTCTGCTCTAGTTGGCGTAAAGATGAGGATGTCCTTAGTCGGCCGTCAGCCTCTCGCGTAATCCGGAGGGCGGGCAGATTGTTCCCTTGCTGGCGTAAAGGCCGAGAAGTTGAGTAGTCCGCCGCTTGCTTTCCCTTGCGTAGATTGCAGGGATCATCTGCTTTTCCGCGGAAGGCAGATGCATTTTTATGCGCGGAGCGCGTTTGGAACTTCTGATTTGGCGCTAAGGCATTGTCAGAAATTTTGTCTGTTCCGCCAGGGACGGGAGACTGGTTTCTACACACAGAGCGCAGTGTAGGCTTCTGGACTAGCGTTGAGGCATTGTCTGAAGTTTTGTCTGTTTCGCTAGGGACGGGAGACTGAATTTTACGTGCAGAGCGCGAAGTATACTTCTGGATTAGCACTGAGACATTGTCCGAAGTTTCGTCTGTTCCGCCAGGGACGGGAGACTGAATTTTACGCGCAGAGCGCGGAGTATACTTCTGGATTGGCACTGAGGCATTGCCAGAAGTTTTGTCTGCCCTGTCAGAGACAGGCGACTGAATTTTATGCGCAAGGCGCGGAAAGAGCAATGCTACAACCTCGTTGGTCGGAGAGATCGGACAGATCGGAGAGTCGACAGGAATGGTATAGGATGTCTTGGGCATCCAGACCTTACACAGCTTCCTGTTGTCTTGGACAAAGAGAGAGTGAGAGCTACCCCTTGTTCGAAGCATGTCTTCGTAGGCAGACTGGTCGAACTGGACGACCAGTGTCTTCTTCACGGATCCCACGGATACCGCATCGTGTTGAGCAATTGCTTCCTCGTCAGAAGAGAAAGATGTCCCCAGCAGAGTCGCCATCTTGTTGTCTGATAAAATAAACGAAAGATATGGAAATGAGGCTTTATACGAAAACCCGCTCTTTATGTTTACAAACAAGCAGTACAATTAATCCTATACGAGGATGTCGAGTATAATTTTTAATCTGGGTAAATATTGCTATAGGAGTCTGATCTGCAGTCGATCACTTTGTCCCTTGGACCACACGATGATGAAGAAGTGTCGTAGAAGACAGAAAGCGGCTTCGAAGGTTGCTAAAGAGATTGGATGCTCGATGCCAAAGTCGTCGATCACTACTCTTTGCCTGAGCTCTGGATCCTTCTCTCTTGAAATCTGCGACCAATTTTCGACCTTGGATCTGATACTGGATTTCTTGACCCAATTTTTGACCTTTTTACCTCTGTTGATAGAGGTCTCTATTTATAGAGTTTTAGTGACAGTGACCACTCAGTCGGTATAGAAATCGAGTAGTGGAAAGTACAGCACCCTTTTACACGATGGTTACAATAACCATTGCCCGCGTATAGATGACCTTTTGAATGAGCGTGTGATACGTGTCCAACTAAGGGACAACGCGTATAACTGCTGCGAAGATCATGGCATAGAAGCCACGTAGGTAGTTATCCTTTGTGTAGAAGAGGTTGGCGTAGAAGCCAAGTAGGCATAGAAGCCGAGTAGGCGTAGAAGCCGAGTAGGCATAGAAGCCGAGTGGACGTAGAAGCCGAGTAGGCGTAGAAGCCGAGTGGGCGTAGAAGCCGGGATGATATGGACGTTTTAGCCGAAATTACAACTTTTGGAGATATAATCAAATCTCTTGCATTAAATGCAGAGATCTTCCCCTATCCTGTGCATTAAATGCAGAGGCGTGTCTTGAAGATTTGCCATCATTCTGCACATTAAATGCAGATACGCGCCTCGAATCCTATACGAAGAGTAACTGCTGACATGGCAGCCTGTTTGTCTTCTGCGGAGCGTAAGAAGCTCACGTCTGCCTGTGTAAAACTGGGCAGCGTATCCCCTTGTATGCGTAAAAGCAGTTTATGCAAAGGGGATGTCACTAAACGATGGTTCGGTGACATTTAATCAAATCTCCTGCATTAAATGCAGAGATCTACCATTATCCCGCGCATTAAATGCAGAGGCGTGTTTTGAAGGTCTGCCACCCTTCCTGCGCATTAAATGCAGAGACGTGCCTCGAGAACCTGTCACCGCTCTGCGCATTAAATGCAGAGACGTGCCTCGAGCCCTGTACGAAGAGCAGCTTTTGACGTGGCAGGCTATTTTTCTTCTTTGGAGCGTAAACAGCTCACATCTGCCTGTGTAAAACTAGGCAGCGTATTCCTTTGTATGCGTAGAAGCGGTTTACGCAAAGGAAATGGCAGTAAATGACAGCCTGGGTTGCAGTATCGCGCCATCATTATAGCCGTCGCCTGGGTAGTCGTGCAGTACTCTTTGTCAGGAGTCCAGACGTCAGGTTCATTGCATGATCTGACAGGTTCATTTCGAAGAATACAAAGCGTTCCTCGTACACTTCAATGCTGCATTGAAAGTGGATGAGTTCTACGCCATAAAGGCGATGTAGCACCCTTTTTACGCAGAAACAGCTTAGACATACTGTATTACGCGGATGGTCCTTGAGCCTATATTTTATGCTGTGCTTAGTAAAAAAGCTCTGTTTGTACGTCGATGGCTCTGAGGTCCTCTGTTTACGCTGCCCTGCATCAACATGCTGCGTATGGCTATCCAGCGTATTTTTCATGCTTCTACACTAAGTTGCTGCAGTTTCTGGGGTGCTCGCGCGGGGGACGCGACGGCGAGCGGCGCGAATTCCGGCGGCGGCGCGACGTGCTCCGGGCGGCGCGGCGGTGGCTCTGGGGTTCCGGCGACAACGCTCAGGGATTTAGGTTTAGGGTTTAGCCATTTATATATATATATATATATATATATATATATATATATATATATATATATATAAAAAGAGAGGATTAGAGCGGGTGGGGATTTACACGTGCGGGGGTGGGGTTCTGTTGCCAGCGGGGGGTAGAGTATAGGTTTTTCTTCTTTTTTTTTTTCTTTTTTTTCTTATTCTTTTTCTTATTCTTTTCTATTTCTTTTCTTTCTCTTTTCTATTTCTTTTCTTTCTCTTTTCTATTTCCTATTACATTATTTTTATTACTACTAATAATAATAATATCATTATCATTATTATTATTATTACTATTATTATTATTTATACAAATAACACTATTTATTAACACTTATTATTATTACTACTACTACTAATAATAATAATATCATTATTATTATATTATTACTATTATTATTATTATTATTACTATTATTATTATTATTATTATTATTACTTCAACGCTTATTATTATTATTAGTATATTTATTATAACTATTATTTATTATTATTTGTTTAAACATGTATATACGGTATCAATATTTCAGGAAAAAATTATTAGTACATCTAAAATTCTATCACCTGTCTACAACGATTTTTCTACATACAATAAAATAAGCTAAAATAATAGTTTGCATAATAATTCTCTAAATGCATAATTACCTAATAATTAAAATCTAATAAATTATATTTCTTCTAATTAGCTAATAATTACTATAAATCAAGTAAATAATTAATTAAATAATAATACAATTTATTAAAATTAGGGGTTTTACAGAGTCCATACTTGATGAGGCAACATCTCTCTCAGAGCAATAGTTAGTAACCTCTCCATAAACACATGACAATCATGACTCTTCATCCCTATTAGCTTGCGTTCGTTGAGATCAACACATCTTGCTAGATTTGACACGTAGTCGTCATGAAATCTCAACTTTAAAATTCAGTTGCATATTATCGATTTATCCTCCCTACTCAATGTAAATGGCGTTGGAGGCTTGGCCCAATTGCCATTGCCACTTTGTTTTAGGTGAAAATCTAAACGCCTGTAAATAATTTCCAAGTTCTTTCTTACTTTGACATTGTCTTTTATTTTCCCCTTGATATCCATCACTGTATTGAAGATGTTATCGAATACATTCTTTTCGATATGCATGACATCAAGATTGCGCCTTATGAGATTATCCTTCCAATAAGGTAAGTCCCAAAATATACTCTGCTTCATCCAATTATGCCTACGTCCAAACCCTTCAAAGTGATCATCCGATATCGGATCTTCCATTACTGTCGGCAATCCATCTACCTCTTTCCAAATTTTGTCTCCTGTCAATCTCAACGGTGGATGAGATAGTTCATGTTTACCAGCTCTAAAGGCATCTTTGTTCCTTCTCAATGGATGCGACGCATGAAGGAACTGACGGTGACAATAAAAAGAAGAAGCTTTTCCTCCATTATGGAGATGAAATGCCCTACTCTTTTCCATACATATCAAACAAGAGAAAGTACCATGAGTACTCTACCCCGATAACATCCCATATGCTGGAAAATCTTTGATGGTCCACATGAGAGATTATCTCATCTGAAAGTTCTACTCCTTTTATATATCATATATCCGAACGCTGAATTGCCACAATTGTTTTAACTCATCCACCAACGGCGGGAAGTAGATATCTGTCACGTCCCGCTTCCCAGGATACAGTGAGCCGGCTACGTAACTATATCTCCAAGCTATGTCCCATACAAATACAACCGTACTCGTATTAGCGATTGTCGCCTGTAATATTCTAGGATGGAATGCAAGTCATACTAAAACACTTTCATTACTACAAACTATAATTATACAATATGATTAAAGTACAACTGTACAAGTCTTTACATCAAAACCATTAATATACATAGTTTCAGCTACAAAATATTATTTGTTGTATCCTTAGAACTATTTGAAGATTACTCCTCGACTTCGTCCACATCATAAAAATGTAGTATTTCACCAGAAATTTTGTCTTTCCCTAGTGAACAATACTAGGTTGTCAGAACGACAGCAAGCCTCAGTCAAGAACGGTAAGAAAAATAAAAATATGATATGATATAGTAATGAAAGGAAATGGAATAACTTCTGTATATAAGATTGGAAAGTAGATTTTATATTTATACCTACGACTCAAATAATTCATAAACTAGTATTCTTATAGTGTCTAACAATTCAAGCAATACAAATCCCTATGTCACTACTATAATACACAAACAATCTCCAAAATGATGATACAAATTGGAGAAGAACTCTTTGAATAACCACTTTAACTAGTTTCTCGTCAACAATTTCATACACCAGGGATCAGGCTGTAACTTAGTGACACGGTGCTTAGAATCCGGCCCTACCTCTCATGGGCTTAACAATTAAATTCTTAATCTACCCATTCGATGTTTTAAATCAAAATAGGTGTGTTTATATTTAGGTACAATTAACTCAGACTGGGTGGCATGGTATTATAATCCGGCCCTGCCTCTCATGGGCTTAAACAGGTAACTTAGACTGGGTGGCACGGTATTATAATCCTGTCCTGCCTCTCATGGGCTTAAACATCTAAGTGCGCTAAGTCTCACACACTCAATTCGCAAGGCCTTACGAAAGAGCTTAATTGCTGATCAGCTTTTGTTGTTGTTATTATATTGCAAGATTTTGTAGGTAGAATTCAAGTTGTTCTCCTCCGCCCAATGCTCTCTAACCTAAAGCTACAAACAAATATATTTTATTACTTTATTAATTCTCTGTTATGTATTTCTTATCTATTAACAGTATGCAATAATGCATTTACAAAGTATATCAAGATACAAGTTTACCATCTCTTTACTATTTCCAGGAAACATATATCATGGTAAAAGTCCTTCCAATTTCAGGATAAGTATTAGGACACATAATTCCAAGAAATATTATTTCTTCCAATTTTATACAGAGCCGACAATAACAGGGATTTAAACTTTTAAGTTGTAGTTACGTGGCTCGTGTCCGTGACCTACGAGTCCTAGACTCTGGATAATCGTCCCCTAGTTAAATAAAATATTCTAAGATTGAGGGTTAAAAATATTTGTAATATTTTCAGATTTTGAATTTTGGTTAACTCCTAAAATTCTTGAAAATTTTGGCAGAGTTTTCTTTATATTTCAGGCTCCAGAAAATTTAATAGTTTAAAAATATGAGACCCGGAGCAACCCTCTGTAGTATTCTCCGGGTTCGTCGACCCCTTCGGTGGAGAAACATTCAACACCGGATCGCACGCAATATAATATATATACAAGAATTCAAGTAAAACTTTTCTTACCTTGACAAGTTAGCAAGTTTGCATTTAACATTTATTGGCACTAATCAAGTCAAAGGACATATTTTGTAAGAAACATGATATCCAAGTCTAAGTTCTAATAAAAAATCAAGCTATTTAACAATTTTAGGGTATTAGTTCTAGAAGTCCAAAGAAAAGAGTCCAAGTCAAAATCTACTAAAGAAGCGACAATTTTTGTTTTTGACAAAATCAATTATCCAAAATTTACTAATTTAGTCGTGTATGTTCAAAGACATTAACAAAATAGGCTATGTGTCTCCAAGGTCCAAGATTAGAGTAACCTATACATTTGCATGTCCACAACCAATTAATTTAGCTAATTCTAATGAACTATTCCACTAATTACACTAAATTAAGTATTTGGACAGAATTTATATCACAGAGAATATTAATAAAAGCTACTAGTTTTTTAGTATCTTACTAAGTCTAAGTTAATATAATTAGAACATATCCGTATATCATACTTGGAAGCTTCAAAATCTATGATCAGTTGGGTAAGACTATATTATAAATACTTACATATTTATCTAACAATAGAACGTACATTTGCTTACGAACCTTCTATACAAGGTATATATATATATATATATATATATATATATATATATATATATATATATATATATATATATATATATATATATATATATATATATCATGGAAGAAAATCTTGTTAACTATATTTATGTATATAGGTATATACATAATAATGTCCAAAGTCTAAATTACTTCTATCATGATCAAAATTGTTTTAAAACTAACTTCTTGTACTCAAACATTGCATATCGTGTCCAAATTTTCTATCCAAACTATTTATGCCCTAACTATTTGTGTCCATTACTTTGAATCATATCCAAAAAATATATATAAATTATTATTTTTAGATCTTAAAAGTTCATACCAATCCCTATATAAATAAAATTCAGAATATAATTGAAGATTAATTGACATAAGTGAAATTCAGTTTGGAAATAAATGGGAGAAATGAAAAGAGGACTAGGCTTGTTTGAGCAAAACCTAGGGTTCTTTCATTCCCAAATTTCTTTCAAATTCACAACCTTATTTTGAATGACAAAAAATCATATATATAAATATATTGCTAGAAATTAACCTAAATATGAAATTTTAGAAAGAATTTGGGGAAAGAGGAGTTTATACCAAGGTTAAAGTAGAGGAAGAAGGAGGAGTTTGTTGGAGGAGGAAGGAGAAGCCGGAGAAGGGGGTCACAGGTCGTGGGCAGCGTTGGGTCCAGCGACAACCGCAGCAGTAGCAGCGACAGACACATCAACATTAGGAACAGTAGTAGCAGCTGCAGTAATTATAGAAGAAGGAGAGGAAGGAGATGGAGAAGAATAGATGGTAAGGGTGAAGATACTGGTAAATAAGTAGGGGGTGAGTTGGTTTATTGGAATTGAAGAGATAAGGAGAAGTTGCCATGTCTTTATGTTGGAAATGGAAAAGAAGGCAAGAAAGCCAAGTATTCATGGCTTTGATGAGTCACTAAGCCTGGTTCGGTGGATGCCAGGTTTGTTGATGGTTTATCCCCCCTTGTTTGGTTTATTAATCAAACCCCCCTCTCTACAACAAAGAATTACAACAAGGTTAATTTGCAAATTATAAATTTGAAATAACCTATATACTTATATAAAATAAAAATACAATTATGACACTCTACCCTCCTAAAAAAAATTTTATCCTCGGAATTTGAATTAACAATTAATATATATATCTAAAAGATAACTTACCTTGTTCAGCAAACAAATACGGATACTGGTTCCGCATGTCTTCTTCTTTCTCCCAAGTTAATTCTCCTGGAGAGTCCTTGTTCCAAGCTACTCGAACTAATGGAATGATCCGATTCTGAAGTATCTTGTCTTTACGATCCAAGATTTTAACAGGTCATTGCTTGATACGTAGAGTTGGTCTGATAGTGATTTCCAAATGATCCAAATGCCATGTATGGTTATGTACTCCTTCTAGTGTCGGTGGTAGGGCTAGCTTGTAAGATACTATTTCGACTTTCTCTAGTATATCAAATGGTCCAATATATCTAGGACTTAGTTTTCCTCGAGTCCCGAATCTGATTGTTCCTCCTCATTTTTCAAATATATGAAAATGTCATCAATGAACATTATTATGAATTCATCCAAATATTGATAGAATATTCAATTCATCAGATCCATAATATAATAGGAGCATTAGTTAACTAGAAACTCATAATGTCCATAATAAGTTCTAAAAGATATTTTCTGAACATCCCCCTTTTGACCTTTACTTGATGATACCCATATCTCAAATCAATCTTTGAGAATACCTTAGTTTCTCCTAATTGATCAAATAGTTCATCAATTCTGGGTAATGGGTATTTATTTTTGATTGTTACCTCATTTAAGGCCCTATAATCAATTACCAATCGTAGGGTCCCGTCTTTCTTTTTCACAAATAGCACTGGTGCACCCCATGGCGAAGCACTCGGCTAAATAAACTTTTTTGATAATAATTCTTTTATTTGCTTGTTTAACTCATCTAACTCCTCTTTGTTCATTGAATATTTTTTTTTGGCTATAGGTGCTGCTCCAGGTACCAAATTGATAGAAAATATTACTGCTCTATCTAGTGGTAACCTTGGTAACTCTTCTGGAAATACATATTTAAAATCTTTTACTATTCTTGGAAATTGTTTCCTCTAGTTCATGAAATCTTTCTCGAACTAGTTGTTCAATTTTTTCTAGTTTTTCAGCATCAAACTCTTTCTACTCTCGAACAAATTCACATATTTCTCTATCAGTGAGTTAGAATAAAACATTTCCTTGGCCATAATCTATACTAGCTAATATCTTGGCCAACCAATCCATTCCAAGTACTATATCATAATTATTCATTGGGAAGACTAATAATCTTACTCGAAAAGCTCCACCACCTAACTTAACTCGACATGCTCTACAAACCCGACTAACTTCTACTATGCCATTACCCGTAAGAATTTTTAATTTCTTAAGTAATTATTGAGATTTTATTTCATGTAGAGCCATAAATAAAGATGCTATAAATGAATGGGTTGTCCCAGAATCAAATAATACTGATGCTGGATAAGCTAAAACTAGGATAGTACCTGTCACTACTTCCCTAGCTAGTTCTGTTTCATCAGCATCCATCATGAATGCTTGTCCTTGCTTGTTCTTCTTCTTTCCAGTCTGAGGCTGTTTTGCCTTCTGAGCCTGCTAGAATTGGTAGGCTTGGGATGCGAAGGGTGGTATTCGTTGGTTCTCATAAGTCAACACAGCTTGAGGTACCGGTGCTTGTATCAGAGGTCGAGGACCATTTTCTTGAAGTACTTGCCTGATATTATTTCCTCGGAACATGGGTCGTGGTCCCTACTGCGGGTTTTGCATTACTGGCCCTAAGGTTGATTGTTGTGGACACTGACCAGCTTGGTGATTTTTTGATCCATATATTAAACAAAGTCGTAGGAATTTCCTACAGTTTCTCTTTAAGTGTCCAGGCATTTGGCAATAATTACAGATAAGTGGTCCACCCGAATTATCAACTTGAGGACGTTTGGATGGTCCCTGCAATTGGTTCCTCGAGGATGAAACTCCTATCTCTAAAATTCTCTTCTAGACATGATATCGAAATGGTTGTTTTTCATTAAGCATCATCTCCTGACTTCGTGTAGCTTCTGTTATTTTAGGGTAGGTTTGGCACCGATATGCTGCGACTTTACTCTTTAGTTGGCTCCCTAATCCTTCCAAGAATCTGGATACCTTGGTTTTCTTATCAACTATCATACTTGAAGCAAAATGACTTAGCCTGGAAAATTCTATAATATACTCATCTATCATGAGCTTTCCTTGCTTCAAATGAGTGAACTATCATTCTAACTCTATTCTAGTCGATTTCGGAAAGAACCTTCCTTCGAACTTCTTCTTGAACTTTCCCCAAGTTATTATATTATTTAAATCCTCTGGGTGCTCTGCACTCCACCAGTGCTCAGCAATATCTTCCAACTGGATTCGGATCGTGGATACCATATCCTCAAGACTAACTTTTGATGCTTTTAACAGTCCCTCTATAGTTCTAATCCATTGATCGGCTTCAATCGGGCTTTCTGTTCCCTTAAACTTGGGAGGATTAAGATTTCTAAAATCCTTTAACAACCCATCTTTAAAATTGACAGATATCTGTATGTGTTCCAACACTGTGGCAGTTGTGGCTTGAGCCGTATTTGCGTATTGGTTGTTAGATTCTAAGACCTGCTGGAATAATCTGTATATATCCTTAATAGATGGTTCAGGATGAGCTTGGGATGATGAAGCATGGGATTGGTTGTAATTAGACATTGTCCTAAAAAATTTAAATACAAATTTCTCAGGAATGGTCCTGATTAAATAAAGGTTCAAAGATAAAGAAAGGATCTTGCAAATCGTAAGAATGTTGAACAATAGTGGTTTGAAAAAATATAGACACAAGGATAAAGAAGAAGCACATTTCATTCACTCATAACCAAATGTGAAACAAAATATGCTGCTAGGGGTACTAGTCATCTTACACGTAGGCATACACATATATACATACTATTTATATTCTCACACTTTCTCCCTTCCCAACTTATATATATATATATATATATATATATATATATATATATATATATATTTGTTGTTTCAAAAAAGATACATAGCAGACAAAAAGACCCTTTACATATACATAAGATCCCTAGTCCAGTTTTTCTATGATACGGGTCCATACCCGATTAAGGATTGTAACTTCTGGATATAGTTCTTGAAAGTCAGTCAATGTCCCTTCATATTCCTCTATTTTGGGATAATCATACTCGTACTTTGTGTCCCGAACATAGATATAATAGGTCTCCCTCTCGTGATCTACTTCTGCACCATCATCAATATCTCTAATAACAGGGCACATAACTCCATAGTGTACTTCATAAAATGGTATATGGTACCAGTCTGGTAATTTCCACAACTCCCTCATATATTGCTGGTAACCATATAAAGTGCGATAGCTTCCATCCCACCATATACTTGGAAGAAATGGATCCATAACCTACATTCATAATATCCTTAATTAAGAAATCAATATGGCAATAACTAGATTAAAATACAATCCTAAAAATTATCTTCATAATACCATTGATCCCTTCTTCCAATCACCACTACTGCCTATCTTAGGGTACTTCCAAATAATTCTTATAGATGTGATAAGAAATCCAGGTTTAACCTATACAAATCCCTGACCTATATCCTAAACTATGTTCTTTTATGTTAACCTGGACTTGCATCTTATCCTAGATTCCCTATCATTCACAGACCTACATGGGCCACCACTAAAAGACGTGTCATATCCCGCTTCCCAAGATACAGTGAGCCGGGTACGTAACTACATCTTTAGGCTATGCCCCATACGAATACAACCGTACTCGTATCAGCGATTGTCGCTTGTAATATTCTAAGATGGAATGCAAGTCATACTAAAATACTTTTATTACTACAAGCTATAATTATACAATATGATTAAAGTACAACTGTACAAGTCTTTACATCAAAACTATTAATGTACATAGTTCTAGCTACAAAATATTATTTGCTATATCCCTTAAAACCATTTGAATTACTCCTCGACTTCGTCCACGTAATAAAAATGTAGCATTTTACCAGGAACTTCGTCTTCCCCTATTGAACAATACTAGGTCGTCATAATGACAGCAAGTCCTCGGTCAAGAACGGTAAGAAAAATAAAAATATGCCATGATATAGTAATGAATGTAAATGAAATAACTTCTGTATATAAGATTGGAAAGTAGATTTTATATTTATACCTACAACTTGAATAATTCCTAAACTAGTATTCTTATAGTGTCTAAAAATTCAAGCAATACAAATCTGTATGTCACTACCACAATACACAAATAATTTTCCTAAATGATGATGCAAATTGGAGAACAACTCTTGAATAATCACTTTAACTAGTTTCCCGTCAACAATTTCGTACACCAGGGATCAGGCTGTAACTTGGTGGCACGGTGCTTAGAATCCGGCCCTGCCTCTCATGGGCTTAACAATTAAATTCTTAATTCACTTATTTGATATTTTAAATCAAAATATGTGTGTTTATATTCAGGTACAATTAACTCAGGCTGGGTGGCACGGTGTTATAATTCGGCCCTGCCTCTCATGGGCTTAAATATGTAACTTAGACTGGGTGGCACTGTGTTATAATCCGGCCATGCCTCTCATGGGTTTAAACAAGTAAGTGAGCTAAGCCTCACACACTCAATTCGCATGGCCTTACTAAAGAGCTGAATTGCAGATCAGCTTTTATTGTTGTTATTATACTACGGGATTTCGTAGGTGGAATTCAAGTTGTTCTCCCCGCCCAATGCTCTCTAACCTAAAGCTACAAACAACTATATTTTATTCTTAATTAATTCTCTGCTCTGTATTTCTTATGTATTAACAATATGCAATAATGCATTTCCAAAGTATATCAGGATACAGGTTTTCCATCTCTTTACTATTTCCAGGAAACATATATCAGGGTTAAAGTCCTTCCAATTTTAGGATAAGTATTAGGACACATAATTCCAAGAATTATTATTTCCTCCAATTTTATACAGAGCCGACAATAACAGGATTTAAACTTTTAAGTTGTAGTTATGTGGCTCGTGTCCGTGACCTACGAGTCTTAGACTCTGGATAACCGTCCCCTAGTTAAATAAAATATTCTAAGATTGAGGGTTAAAAATATTTGTAATATTTTAAGATTTTGAATTTTGGTTAACTCCCAAAATTCTTAAAAATTTCGGTAGAGTTTTCTTTGTATTTCAGGCTCCAGAAAATTTAACAGTTTAAAAATATGAGACCCGGAGCAACCCTCCGTATTATTCTCCGGGTTCGCCGACCCCTTCGGTGGAGCAACTCTCAACACCGGATCGCATACAATATAATATATATACAAGAATTCAAGTATTTTTTTTTTACCTTGGCAAGCTAGCAAGTTTGCATTTACATTTATAGGCACTAATCAAGTCAAATGACATCTTTTGTAAGAAACCTGATAACCAAGTCTAAGTTCTAATAAAAAAAATCAAGCTACGTAACAATTGTAGGATATTAGTCCTAGAAGTCCAAAGAAAAGAGTCCAAATCAAAATCTACTAAAGAAGCGACAATTTTTATTTTTGACAAAATCAATAATCCAAAATTTACTAATTTAGTCGTGTATGTCCAAAGACATTAACCAAATAGGCTGTGTCTCCAAGGTCCAAGATTAGAGTAACCTATATATTTGCATGTCCACAACCAATTAATTTAGCTAATTATAATGTACTATTCCACTAATTACACTAAATTAAGTATTTGGACAGAATTAATATCACAGAGAATATTAATAAAAGCTACTAGTTTCTTAGTATCTTACTAAGTCTAAGTTAATATAATTAGAAAATATCTGTATATCATACTTGGAAGCTTCAAAATCTATGATCAGTTGGGTAAGCCTATATTATAAATACTTACATATTTATCTAACAATAGAACGTACATTTGCTTACGAACCTTCTATACAAGGTATATATATATATATATATATATATATATATATATATATATATATATATATATATATATATATATATATATATATATATATATATATATATATCATGGAAGAAAATCTTGTTAACTATATTTATGTATATAGGTATATACATAATAATGTCCAAAGTCTAAATTACTTCTATCATGATCAAATTTATTTTAAAACTAACTTCTTGTACTCAAACATTCCATATCGTGTCCAAATTTCGTATCCAAACTATTTATGCCCTAACTATTTGTGTCCATTACTTTAAATCATATCCAAAATATATGTATAAATTGTTATTTCTAGATCTTAAAAGTTTATACCAATCCCTATATAAATAAAATTTAGAATAAAATTTAAGATTAATTGATATAAGTGAAATTCAGTTTGAAAATAAATGGGAGAAGTGAAAAGAGGACTTGCCTTGCTTGAGCAAAACCTAGGGTTCTTTCTTTCCTAAATTTCTTCCAAATTCATAACCTTATTTTGACTGACAAAAAATTATATATATAAATATATTGCTAGAAATTAACCTAAATTTAAAATTTTAAAAAGAATTTAGGGAAAGAGGAGTTTATACCAAGGTTGAAGTAGAGGAAGAAGGAGGATTTTGTTGGAGGAGGAAGGAGAAGCCAGATAAGGGGGTCGCGGGTAATGGACGGCGGCTTCCGGCGGCGGGCGGCGCGGCGGGCGGCATTGGGTCCAGCGGCAGCCGCAGTAATAGCAGCGACAGATACAACAACCGTAGGAGCAGCAGTATCAGCGGCAGACACAACAACCGTCGGAGCAGCAGTAGCAGCTGCAGTAGCTGTAGAAGGAGAGGAAGGGGATGGAGAAGAATATATGGTAAGGGTGAATATACTGGTGAATAAGTAGGGGTGAGTTGGTTTATTGGAAATGAAAAGAGAAAGAAAAGTTGCCATGTCTTTATGTTGGAAATGGAGAAGAAGGGAAGAAAGCCAAGTATTCGTGGCTTTGATGAGTCACTAAGCCTGGTTCGGTAGATGCCAGGTTTGTTGATGGTTTCTCCCCCCTTGTTTGGTTTATTAATCAAACCCCTCTCTCTATAACAAAGAATTACAACAAGGTTAATTTACAAATAAGAAATTTGCAATAACCTATATACTAATATAAAATAAAAATGCAATTATGACAATATTAATGCTCTTCTTTGGATTTTTCGGACCGGGTATGATAAGTGTCAAGAACATGTAAGGAGTCTTCATGCACATCCATGATGGTAGATTTTAAGGAGTCAAAATCACCGGCCAACAATAGTACTGAGATCCCGACTGTCCGAAAGGAGTGAATCCATCAGAATATAAACCCAACCGGACATTCCTGGGCTCCGCAGCAAATTCAGGATGACCCAAATCAAAATGCTTCCATGCCTCTCCATTGAAAGGAT
Organism: Iris macrosiphon; assembly: GCA_036927795.1. Taxonomy (NCBI): domain Eukaryota; kingdom Viridiplantae; phylum Streptophyta; class Magnoliopsida; order Asparagales; family Iridaceae; genus Iris; species Iris macrosiphon. Next base: position 103,955,468 of record JAYESA010000010.1, on the reverse strand, counting down.
GAGATAAGTCTCCTTCATCCATCTTTCGTTCCTTGCTATGCCATGTCATGTGTTGTGCTGTATTTGCGGACATATACATCCTCTACAACCTCTTTGTGATCGACAAAAACGGCATGTAGTTGTAGGGATGCAACCTTACTCGGGCAGTTAACTTTTCTTTGTCCCGAATTGGCTTGTACCAGTCCGCATAACAGAAAATACATTTATCTTTATCATTGTTCTCTTTATAGTACAACATGCAACCGTTTTGACAATAATCTATCTTTTTATATCCTAATCCGAGTTTTCGTACCATCATCTTCGATTTGTAGAAGTTTTCAGGAAACTCCTTCGATCCTTTTGGCAACAACTCTCTAAAAATGAATTATCCGGTCGTAGCATTCCTGCGGCAAGTTAAAATTAGACTTTAGGTTCAACAACCGCATCACCACTGATAGGACAAAATAAGAATCACAACCCGGGTATAACGGAGTATCGGCATTCTTGAACATATCATAGAATTCCTTCGCATCAGGATTAGGATCCTCCGGATCAAAACTAGGACCGGCCGCATCAAATACCAACTCATGCGCTAGATTTTGCGATCGATATTCAAAGTTATCTCCGAGAGTGGACTCTTCTACCTCCATATTTAAGGAGGAATGATGATATTGCGAAAATAAATATTCTCCTTAAGCTGTCCACTCCTTGTAGTTCGTTACGAAACCCTTTTGTAGATATTCTCCCTCACGAGATCCAACTTTTTGAATGGTATATTATGACATTTGACACAAGGACACTTGATGAGCCTCCGATCCATGAAATAAGGTTGACTACTGACGTATTTGAGAAATTCCTCAACGTTCGCCATGAAATCATCTATCAAACCAATCATACTCTCATGTCGCCGATTGTACATCTACTATCGGTCAACTAAGTATCGACTCATTGTTCAAACCAATTCTGTATGTACGTACCCTATATATTCAAACAATCTCGATTACATACAAGTATCAAAAAACTTAAAGAATAAGAATATTCTAACTTAGTACTTAATTATAATAACTAATTATTATTCACACTAGTTCGATAAAGTAACTACACCATATATATTTATACCCCTAGAACCCCTTCCTAGTATTTTCTAAAATGTTAATAGTTTACTAATAGTTATTTGTTTTCGATACCAAAAAAATTGTTATATGACTAGATGCATTTTTATTACTTGGAATTTGTTCTAATTTCTGAATAAATTTCTCTTCTACCTATTCGCAAATCCTACATTCTAAATATTTTTTACTTTTTTTTTTCAAAGCCAACCTATTAGGATTAGGGTTTACCAGCGTATCGTGTCTGTACGTGTCCGTGTCCAGCATATCGTGTCCGTGTCCAGCGTATCAAAAATACAAAACCATTCATTTTCTCTTCGTATCCGTGTCCAGCGTATCGTGTCTGTACGTGTGTCCAGACCCTCACAATCCAAATGCAATAATTAACTAAATCAAAATGAGGGTTAGGGGTACCTTAGCCAGAGGAGAAGACGATCTGACGAAGGCGGAGGGGTCGGGGGTGGATAAGGAGGGCTTGGGGGTCGGACATCGGAGAAGGAGGAGGAGGAGAGGGTATCGGGGGTCGGTGGAGGAGGAGGAGGAGGATGATGATGAGGAGGAGAGGGCGAGTGAGGGAGATGGGCTACCAGAGAGGGGGAGGTCGCCGGAGAGGGGGAGGGGGTCGGGGGTGGAGGAGGAGGGCTTGGGGGTCGGACGTCGGAGGAGGAGGAGGAGGAGGTGGAGGAGGAGAGGGGGAGGGGGGTTTTGGGGTCGCCGTAGAGGGAGGTCGAGGAGGAGGGGGCCGGGGTCGCCGGAGAGGGGACCGGGGTCGGGGTCGAAGAGACGGAGGCCGGGGTCTGGGTCGGGGAGAGAGAGGTCGAGAGAGAGAGAGAGAGAGAGAGAGAGAGAGAGAGAGATTGAGAATGGGGAAAAATGAAACGCGCAGCGAATGATATTTTCGGCGCTATTCCGTCGCTAAGATAACAACGACGTATTAGCGACGAACTATTAACAAAAAATAATATAATTTGTTTACATGAATAAATTAGTCGTAATTTTGTCGAAAGTCCGTCGCTGACTCAGCGACGGATTACTTTCCGTCGCTGAGATCCGTCGCTAATAGTATTTTTGTAGTGGGTCCAATTTCACTTTTTCCCTCCAAACACAACAATATCACTCCATAATAGGTCACTTTTTGCATGTAGGTCCAATATCACTTTTTCCCTACAATCACAACAAAATGGAGCCATCCAAACACAATAAAAAATTTGTTATTTTTGTTGGTGTTTCTTTTTGAAACACCAACAAAAATAACAAATTTTTTATTGTGTTTGGGCGGCTTCATTTTGTTGTGTTTGGACGATTTTATTTTGTTATGTTTGGAGGAACCTTCATACAAAAAGGTAATAATGGAGATAAAAACAAATAACAAAAAATATAAGAGTAAAAGTAAACGCTAACAAAAAATTTAGAAAAAAATGTTGTATTGGACGGCTTACCTTTATACAAAAAAGTAATAAAAAGATAAAAAGAAAGAAAGAAAAGGACCTACATGCAAAAAGTGACATTGGGAAAAACAAGTTGAAGGGAATACGCCAGGGCGGGTTCATTTTGTATTGTTTTATTTTTTATGTTTGGTATATAATATTCTCTTTTATTAATTTTATTTTTATTTCTCTAAAATTTAAATTAAAAAATAAGTTAATTTTAAAATGTTCATGGAAATGGTCAGGACGTTTTCGTTTCGGTTATTAATTTTAAATACGAGAGAACTAAGAAAAAAAATGCTTTGTGGAATAAAAAAAAAATGTTCAAAACGTTCCTAGTAGTGACGTTTTCATGTTGAAAAAATTAGTTTATTTTGTACAGCAAAAAAGTGAAAAGATGTAAAAATTTAAATTTAAAACTTCCGTAACAAGAATATATATATATTTTTTTTTACATAGAGGAGAAACAAAACGTCCTTGTTAAGGACATATTTGTTCTCTCCTCCCAATTAATTCAAACTTTTTTATCTGAAAATAATTTATTACTACTTTAATTCTCTATAAAAAAAAAATTCTGAAAAAAAAATGTAGCGAAACAATTTCTTTTATACTCACAGTTGTGAGCACCGGCAACAGCGAAGTGAGCTCTTGGTAATAGCTGTAGGAGATGCTGTTGGGGAAACATTGTCGTGCGTTGCCACACTATAAAATGTTGCAACATGCATTCGGAAGGTGTTACAACGTGCACATGGTTATGAACCACAAAACTTCCTAGGATCACAAGTACTATTTTTTCTCGGAAATTACCTAAAGTCCCTTAAGGAACTAGCTTTAAGGAAAAAGAAAGAAAAAAAATCTGATCAAGAACTCTTGTACCCAAGGGCGGAGCCAGAAAAAAAAAGTGGGAACTGAAAAGATATAAAAAAAATCTTGTGACAAACTAAAAAATTTGACAAAAGGCTAAAAATAATAATAAATATCCACACAACAAGCAAGATTCAAACTATGGATCACTCATACTGCACCCACTCACACTACCAACTGATATATTGTTAGTTAGTAAATTAATTTTATATATTTTTAAGCCGGACTACATCCCGGGACAGTCCAGTTTATGCTCCGCCCGTGCTTGTACTCTAAAACATTTCGCATTGTTATTTGAATTTCTTCCAATCCTTCAAAAGACAAATGTTAAGGACACTATGGAGTTTACTATGAAACGATCCAGGATAGGAGACAACACACTTGAGTCAATTTTTTGTTAAAGACTGTCCAAAATATGAGCAACACATTAAAATTCTAATTTATAATTTCTTTCTCTAACAACCACCATATATTGCTCTTCTTACCTTCTTCTTCTTTCCATATCAACACACTTCATCTTCCAAGTCTAATTCTTCCAAATCTTAATTAGAGATGACACCAAACAAGGCTCCTTTCTAATCAAGGTAATTTTTTTTTCTATTTATCAACCAATTCTTCTATATATGTTTTTACAATTATATGACTTTTATATTTGAATGTTAGTTTCTACGTTGATTTTATGTGTTTATAAACACCACTTATTAGATTTTAAGATTCACATATTGATTTGAGAAAGTTATTACAAATTTAACTTATATTCCAATAATTGAAGAAATCATATAACAAAAAAAAACCACTAACCGCACAACTTTCTTGTATCAATAGAAGGTTTTGTCCAAAAGAAATATTATTTTTGTCTCAGATATTATTTTTTAAGTCCCTCTTTCTCGCAACTATTTTTTTCCCCCTCTTTTTGCCAACTAATACTGCAAAAATGTCAAAAACTGCAAAAACCAAATAAAGGAAGCCCAAAATCGAATAATCTCCTCTCCATATTATCTCCCATTTCCTTAAGTCTTCTTCATTAGGACGACATAGTCATAGATTTAGTATTTTTTCTATATTTGTAAATACCTCAATTCCTGCGATGCACAAACTTTCTTGAAGACCCGTGCAATCATTTATGCAATCATTTTCTCCAAGAGTTAGATAGACCACTAAGACAAGAATGAGAAAAATAGGAACAAAAGAGGAAAGTTAAATTTTTGAATATGGCTAACCGATTAAGTTTAAGATTATGATACTCACTAACAATCATGCAATCTTGATAATGTTGATACTTAAACTTAGCATTGTCCAAATATGTATTAAATGTTATCATATTTGCTTCTTTATAATATTTTGTTCGTCAATAAGCAAGATCAGATATGGACATATGCAACGAAGAAATGATGATGAGCTAAAGAAGGTGTTATACTAGAAGATTTCACTGAACCGCCTACTGCATCTTCGGAGACTTGGACTCAGGGGTTCCGCTGTCCGATGAGAGGACGAGAGTCGAGGGGGAAACGCACCCCCCCCCCCCCCCCCCCCCCCGTGGAAGTTCGAGGGCGAAGCCCCCAAAAGGTATTCAGATTCTCAGATCTGTTTATTTTTTGACAACTGCCATCAAGAAGAAAGACGTCTTTAAGTCTACTCAAATGTCAGAAGTTTGACGTCATTGAAGTGCTCTTGGTTTTATATTTTATTCTGTATTTTATCTTTATTGATAGGACAAATGTATACCGGGTTGCATTGGTACTAGGAAGCTCAAACCCTTATCCTAAACAAACAACCTAGTCCACAAACCAAACTAGACCCGAACCCAAAATCCATTCTGGCCTAGGAGAACGAACTCGGTCCCCTGAGACTCAGTTTGGCTGACTTGTTCATCCTAGAGATTAGGGCTCCAACGTTCAAATTTATGAACATTGGGGGACCGAACTCTGCCCGAACTCGGTCCCCAGAAAACCTATAAATAGGCATTGAACCCTCCATTATTTTTCACTCATTCACTCACACTTTCACCTGCCTATTGAGAGCTCTACAAAATTTCTATTCCTAAGATCAACACACAGTCTTTTAATGCCAAGTGCGATCTCGGTTAGAAGTCTGTTCGAGTTGCAATGCTTGATTTCTATTTTGTTTGAAGTTGACAAGCTCTTTGGATCAAAGCTTGTGATTGTAAGATGTCGGTAAACACTTTGGATCAAACTCGTGGTTGTAAGAAGTGGACGTGCCCTTCGGATCAAAGTACGTGTGTACGCTATTTGTATAATAGTAGATTTAACTCCGAGCAATAGTTCCCGGGACTGGATTAGTCCTCCACGAGGGAAACTAGTATACATCGCGGTGTTAGGGTTTGTGATTTTCTGAACTATATCTACTTTCCATGTAATTATTATATTTTTAATTGGTAACTAACTTACTTTGTATTGGGTAATATTGACACACACTCTATTCACCCCCTCTAGAGTTGCCTTCAAATATTGGAATGTTCAAAATTTTCACTATGCTAGAGAAGATTACAACTTTTTAATGGTGAGGAACAAATGAGCATCCCTTTATGTAGCATCAAGGGCTTTGTATAGATCGCCAAGATGATGCTATGTGTCATAAATCTAACATAACTATCTAAAAACTAGATATTCACAATGCACTTATAAAAAATATTTGCAACCAACAAAATACCAACTCCTCTAGAAATAGTAGGAATTCTTTAAAAGTTTGTAGATGAAAAGAATATTCCAAGAAGCTTCCAAGGATGCCATATATCATAAATATCTAGAAACTAGATACCTAAAGGGCATTTTTTTGCACTATATAACGTTGATAATTTAAAGTGCTCAAATAAGTGCATAACCCACCAACTTAAGGTGTTTATTTTTGTACTTAAAGGGCTTATCACTATATAGTGATGCCTTTTAGAAGTGGTAAATTGTAAGCTCAAATCTTGACCCAATGAGAAAAAAAATGGTGTTTGGGATGATAAGTGGGTTTTTGGTGTTGTGGGTTTGAGTCATGTTGGTGCCAATGGTTCAATTTGGTCTAGTTTGGTCTAGTCAAAGTGTCATGAGTCTAGTTTGGTCTAATCAAAGTGTCATGAATGTTGCATAACTAAAATAAAGTACAAGAGTGTTAGATAGTGACACAAAGGTCATAGTGGTAGACTAACTTGTCTAGTACAGAAATGTAAAACTTATTGAAAGACATGAGCTAGTGTTGTATTCCCAAAATTGAAACTATGGTAAGGTGCACCAAAGATATCATCATTGAAAGTATGTAAAATAAATCCATCTCCTAACCCTAATTATCTTAAATAAATTATAATACCACACTAATCTATATATTATCTAAAATTGGGCGAGGGGGTTTATAATATATCCACCTTAGAAAATTTTATTCTCGAAATAAATATCAATCTCTCCTACAGTGAACTAAACATATTTTTAAATATATAACACAACTTATCACTACATTACTCTCTTTAAATTAAACTATATAGTTTGATCGTCTAAGGCGTTTGGTCCTCAAATCTTCTCACCACCATAAATTGTCTCGTCGTTGTTATCATGCTAATCATCATCTGAAAAATAACCACATATAAGCCTATGTTACTCAAGGATGACGCAACATAATCTCAGTTTGAATCTTCCAATATTTATAAAGAAAATGATGTCATACCTTAATTCTCGAAGGAATGCATGGGTTAGGTACTAAAATCCTACAAGCACAAAATTCTTAAGACCACCTATGTAGTATCTAGATCCTTTATTTTGCAGCTAAGAAGGTTATTATCTTATATTCTTTATTATGTATAACGTCATCAATGAATAGTATCCACAATGAAATACTCTAATCTAACTTCTTATAAAAGCTCTTAGTAGCAATAAGTCTAATATAGCCAGTCAGTCATACCTAGTCTAGAAGCTTAACTCAATTAAATTCCTAGGAGAAATATATATAATAAACTATAACACAAGACTATAATTCTATGTTCAATTCTCATGCTACAATATATACTAGCTTTATCATATAGAAATAACTTATCTACCTACCTACTAAGGCTAACCATCTTCTCAAAACTTTATATCGAGGGGAATGAACGAATACAATTATGAAGTCCAATAGTGAAAATCAAATACAAGAGGAGTTTTAAAATCAGTTATGGATTAAGATATTATTCAACATAAATCCTAACTCGCAGGCTTGTTCGGTACAGTGACGTAACCAAAACGATATGTTCTGACCTGCATGGGCCGCCATTAAAACCATGTCACGCCCCAGTCCCAAAATATGTGGGACCAGACACGTGACAATGGTCAGCCGGTACGACTCCGTAGGGCTTTCCAGTTTAATGGACCCGACGAAGTATACTTACACTGTCCATGGATAAGTGATCAAGCTAATTATCTATTTCTATCAACTATCTATATCTCAATCCATATGGCATGAATAAAAGAAAGGTAAATATGACTACTAGTCTGCAACCTAATAATCATATTTTTCGAATATACTCGAAGAAAATAGTATGAGTCTACAAATACTAAGCAGACACAAATGACAGGACGAAGCATAAATATATATACACAGAAGGATAATACATGAAAGGAAAATAAGAAATTATCAACCATCCAACAAAAGATCTCTGTGTCCAACTCAGCTAACCTGGCAACGAACAAGGTCCTCAGTGGGACGTAACAAGATACAAATGATACAAGTCTACTATACAGTATTTAACATGCATGGAAAGACATGAATGAAGACCAGAAATAAGTACAAGAAAAGAACATTACAAGAAAATAACTCTACAGATGTGACATGTCATAGAAAAATATGATCGCCGGCCGGTGAGGCACTCACAGTCCTAAAACAGGTCTCTATCGTAGTCCTGTGAGGCGCTAACGACTGAGTGGTAATAGCTATGTCTATCAAATAATTATGTAAATATGACCACAGTCCAGTGAGGCACGCACAGTCCTAAAACATGTCTCTATCGCAGCCCGGTGAGGCGCTAACGACTAAGTGTTAATAGCCAGGTCTAATATAATACTCCCACTCCTAAGGTACTATATGAAGTCAAGTCAAGAAAACAAGGACTAGGTACACAGGTGAACATACAATAGAAGTAACACAAACAACAATAATAAGTGAGACTACATCTAAACAAGTAAAGAAATCAAGAGACCAGCTGGCTTATAAAAGTACATAAGAGACATAAATGCATGTAAATATCTGTATGTAATTGGCAAGGTATACTTGCTTGGAACACCAAGCTGTTAAGAACCTGCACCTGCCTCCTCGTCAGATCTAATAAGCAAACCTAAATGTATAATATTAAAATTAGTTTTTGTACACTAACATGTACAATATCACAACAAACACAACGTTCTAACTAGGGGTCTTAGGGTTGCTAAGTTGTATATGTTTTTGAGTTAACAACTAATATTCAAATTCTAAATGGTTTTCTATATTAATCCTAGTGTCATCTGGCTAATAATATCATAATTATTCATTTAATAATTATGGTAATAATTTATATTATTCATAAAATAGGTTATTAACATATAAATCTACCTCAGAAACTTATACTATCATTACTAGTTAAAGTCTCAATCCTACGGTGAATAGTTTTCTACCTTTTAACCTTATTTATTATATTTATAAAATCACCAAAACCAAATTCTATATTCTGAAAATAATAATTTAAAATACTATTTTTCACATATTTAACATAGAAATTTAAGTATTTATACACAAGCAAAATATACTAGTTATTTAGCATCAGTAACAATACAAGTATAATCCTAATCTTCACCCTAAAAATAATTATATTCCAACTACAAATATGTAAATATAGGTTATGAAAAAATAATTTATAATTATTATTTTTACTATTTAACAATTTATTTTTTGTAATAAAATCAACAAAACAAAGTAGTTGATATTGACTAGTTTCTAGCTTAACCTATCAAAATAGCCTATTCTTGAAATTCATGTGTTTCATCCTCCAAAATAACATTTAAAATTCTGAAAAAATATATTTTGTAACTTAAAATTTTATTTTCTAAAATATATTTAAGAATCACAAAATATTATAAATAAACTAGTTACACTACTTTATATATATGCACACATATTCAACACTAGTTCCCGCATGATTTCTCCAAAATTACAATGTAACTTAAAAATTATTAAAATTTAGAAAAAGTAGTTTAAAACATGTCTAAAATAAAAATAATAATTTATTATAGGTTTATTTATCATTTTTATCCAGAATAATGAGTTGGTAGATTGTATGGTTTCTAAACTAAATTGTCACGGAGGATTCCTAGTCTAGCATGCAACGATTATATAAAAAAAATTGTTAATTTGTAAAATAAACCTATTGTATGATGTTTAGGACATCTAGGGGGTTCAAGAGGAGGGGATTTTATTTACTAACCTTTTTATAAATTGTGTTGGAAAGCCCTCGAAACTCAGCGTCTCCGAAACTGTTCCAGAATGGACCTCTCATCGTCGTAGCTTCCTGTGTGCCTTGTGTAGCTTGTTCTAGGTGCTGAGTTGTAAAGGAAAATTGTTTAGGAGAGGTAGGTAAAGGATATTTGGGTGCCTTGGTGGTGTTTTGGGGATGTGGAGGTGATGGAGTAGCCTGAGAAGATAATAGGTTGAATTCAGATTCAGCCTGGATACCTTTAATGGAGGGGCTGGTTTGAGGAAGTTTGAGTGAGTTTTGATGGAGGGTTTGTGAAAAAAGTGTTAAGGACAGAGATAGGAAGAATCATACTAAATTTAAGAGAAAGATACTTACTATGGAGGGAGATATGGCCAGATTGGTGGAGACTAGCTGAATTTTGGATTCAGCCTAGATAGACTTGGATGGATGGAGGTATGGAGGGGAATGGAGAAGGTTTTGGGGAATGGTTTATGAAGAAAAAATATTGGGTAGAGGGTTAGAAAGAAGTTTTGTTTAAGTGGTTTGAATGGGGAAGGTGAAGAGATGGGGGTTATGGCCATCATAGTGGGGAGGGGAAAAGCTTGAGTTTTACAAACTCCTAGTAGAGAGGGGAAGAGTTTGGGGGTTACAAACCTTTAGTTGGCAAAATATACTTCTCTAAATACTAAAAAAATAAAATATTATATGAGAAAAAAATGGTGTTTGTTGTTTGGGATGATAGGAGGGTTTTTGGTGTTGTGGGTTTGAGTCATGTTGGTGCCAGTGGTTCAATTTGGTCTAGTTTGGTCTTGTCAAAGTATCATGAGTCTAGTTTGCTCTAATCAAAGTATCATGAATGTTGCATAACTAAAATGTATTACAAGATTGCGAGTTTGAGAGTGACACAAATGTTATAGTGGTAGACTAACTTGTCCAGTACAGAAATATAAAACTTATTGGAAGACAGGAGCTAATGTTATGTTCCCAAAATTGAAACTATGGTAAGGTGCACCAAAGATATCACTATTAAAAGTATGTAAAATAACTCAATCTCTTAACCCTAATTATCTTAAATAAATTAAAATACCATACTAATCTATATATTACCTAAATTTGGGTGATGGAGTTTACATGAAAGTATATGAATGAAAGCTATGTATTTTATACTATTAGCATGAAGCTAAGATAGTGAACCTCAATCCCAACCTTGAACTCCATGACCTAGAGTGGAAGTCATCTAAGTTGTCAAAGTTATCTATACAGGATTAGAGCAAAGTTCAATTATAGTTTAAAGTTACACAATATAACATAAAGTCTATGATGATAAAGAACTATAAAGACAAGTAGGGAAAAACTGTACAAGTATGAGCTAAGAATCATAACAGAACTAGATGATATGAACAAGAGACTAACAATATCATGACCCAATCTCACGCAAGTTCGATCGTCCCTATTGGATATGAAATCACTACGCCAACGCTCCCGCGGGATAATCGTTCTCAGAGGGGCGTGATGCCGTACGAGTCTGGAGTTGCGCTCACACAAGGCGATAACGTCAAACGTCATGGTTATCATTGAAACGACCATGTTGTACCGAAAGTCAAGTATTGTTACAACCAACACAGATCATAGTATATGCAGCAAAACTTTCAAAGGGTCCAAATGAAGATGCCACAAAGGAGAATGCCATAATGGCTTAAAACACTGTTGCTCTTACTTATCCACAAAGTTACTTACCGTTCCATACATTATGTCCCGTATGTCCAAGATGAGCTACTACACCTGCGTCCTGAAAGATATGCCCACAAACGTGGGTCAATACGCAGCTGTACTGGTGAGCGGGGTAGCCTACTTGCCTAAACCAACACTAAGTAGATGGTGAATACAAGCAGTTATATGGTGATCTTTCTACTTGAGCCTAGATTTATTTTATGGCAGTGGCATGACATGGTAAGGAAAGCTGTAAAGCAGTTTACACAAGTTGAACATAAACGTATTAACTCAATCAAATACACTAGCAGTTACATACAAACTCAAAAGAAACTAAGCATACAATCCGTTCTACTCAAATCTCGTAAGTTACGCATGAGCCTATCGAACCATATCACACTCCAAGTCTTGTTAATCTAATCATCGATGCGCATACTCTTTCTCGAGGCAAGGTGGCCGCTCGCCGCTACTCAAACGTACAATCTCAATCGATTCCTATCTATATGAAGGTCACTGGCCAAGCCATAAATGACTATTCTGAGGCATTTTGACTTGATCCAGTACTGAGTTGCAAGTCCGCCTAGTGGTCTCGAACTGCAAGTATTTCGATTGAATGATCTGTCTGAGGTAGCAAGCATCAACAGTGGGTTCGCAACACCCATGCTTCCAAAGCACGTTTTAATGTTTCCTCCATGGCTGAACAGTCCAGGTGCCCCGGTGCCTATCCCATTAGAGGAAACCAAACCCCTCGAGCCTTCTTGCCCCACCATACCAAACTCACCTCCATTCTATCAGATTCACCATTTCTGTTCTCAAATTATAGTCAAAGGCACCATTCTCAATTTATCTCCATTAGCACCATACCGCTTCTCGACATAGTGCTATGATAGGTTGTCACGCCCCAGTCCCAAAATACGTAGGATTAGGAATACGTAAGCATGCCAGCCGTATGTATATGACAACTCCAATATATAGATACCATAATATATACGTACACTGTAATATGAATATTAACTCACATGTAGTATATATATAGTCGCAAGTCACAGAAATACTAATCTCATCCACATAACAAGTCATAGAAAAGAAATAACTAAACTAGAATAATGAGTCTGAATAATCCAAAATAATAGTCGGGTGGAGACAAATCCACTACCAATGACTATATCAATACTAAAATGAGAGAGGAGTATAAAATCTCTAATATAAAATAAGATGATGATATAAATGTATCAGCGAAGCGATCCACCGTTAGAGATAATCAAAGATGCTCAGAAGGTAAGACTTTCTCGGAAGAGATAAGTAGTAAGTCCTGATCCGTGCTCATGCAAATAGTCAAGATCGTCTACACTTGGAAAGGGACCAGGTCCTCAGAGGGACGTAACAAGATACATAGAAGCATGCCAATTGAATACAGTAAAACATGCATAAATAGACAAAAAATATATAAGTACGCTATACAAGACAATCTATATGAATGCATAATGAGGACAACTTTTCGACGTATGGGCATGGGTGGGCTACTCGATCTAAATCTCACAACTCACACATGCGGCAGGGACATCAGAAATTGACATACCTCGGGGGTAGCGACCAGCGCGACACACTACAATAGTGCGTGTTAGATAGTACAATTTACCAGAGTGGTTATAGCCCATACGCCTACTGATTGTCCTCCCCTCCCATGATACTATGTGTCAAGTGCGTGTCAACATATATAGTATATAACTGACTGAAAGAAAAATACACATGCAATGAATATATAAAATATAATAAGTATGCAAAGTATTATAAGTAATTTGGCAAGGTATATTGTCTGGCAAGAAAGCTGCAAAGTGTAACGTCCAAGAGTCAAGCACACAGGATCAGAAACTACGGCCTCAGAATGAACGTCTCCGGATGCTGAAATAAACATCATCAACGTTCTCAGAATAAGCGAGATAGCTAGAAAACACTACCCTTTCGTACAATTTGGACACAGGAGCAAAACGGTAATTTTGGGTCAAAACGGGGTCCACATGTGGCCCACTTTACACCAAAAAGTGTGCCAGGGGTAAAGGTCTCTAAATGGGACAAATTATAGGTCAAACAAATTTTAAACGTCAATACGAACTCAACGGTACGTCCAATTTTGGATTCAGGTGAGCCGAACACAAATTCGCCCAAAAAGTCAACCGTAGGGCCCGTAAATAGGCGGCTTGGTCAACTATCTCAGAATTGCATGAAACTTGGGTCATAGGACCAGCGTGATACCATGAATCTAGTGTCGCAAGTTTCATCACATTCTGACGAGCATACACTAAATGATACAGTATTTTATAAAAGTTACGATACGGGGACTTTTTGCGGATACGGGTTTATTCCAACGCGCACACGCGTCCGAATCAGTTTTCGTAAAAGCCCACACGTTTGGACATACCATACGCACCTTTCGGTGCAACTGGTACGTGACGAGGTGGTCCCGTTTGGCGGGGCGCGCCCCGTATCACAAATTTTAATATTTTAAAAACAAGTTTTTATGGGTTTTCGACCTAATTTAATTATGATTCTAACACATAATAAAATAAAGTAATTAATAGGGTTTGGTCTCGGTTATATGGACTTCACATAGCAAAAAGAAAATCTAAGTTTGGATCTCTGTGGTGGGAGATATGAGTCCTTAAACATGGGTCATCTCAATAGTTTTTCTGAAGTTAAAGTTTTGGTTTTTCTCTAACTTGGTCTCGGTTTTCGCCTAGGGTTACGTGCTGATCGAAGAAAACTAATACACAGAGTTGGAAGAGGGATATGTTGTGATCATACCGGTGAAGACAGGGTCAAATTTGGTCGAGCGATGGAGCAAAAATCAGCTCATGAACAGGGGTTCGTTGCAGTAGTTTTCTGCGCGGCGTGCTCGCGGTCGCGGACGCGGCGGCGAGCGGCGGGTGTAGCGCCCCATTCTCCCGGTGCGGAGGGCGCGGCTAAGAAACACAAGACGGTATCGTTCGATCGGAATAGATTGAATTAAGAACTCGTCCTCGTTATGGATTTGTTTCTTCGGAATCGATTCCCATATTCAGTGGACTGCGCCCCAAGGATCGGCTTAGCGGCAGAGTCAGGAGGGACCTCTCCGCTGCTATCTTTTATTGCCTCGGTTTTCGATATCGGTTGTTGCTTTCGTGCTTTGAGTTGGTTTTGGGATTTGCTTATTTTCCTTGAACGGTTTTGATGGATTCATTGTTTTTGTTCATTGAACTACACTTCTATTCCGAGAATGGAAAGATAGGAAGAAGTATTAATCGAGCTGTTCGTATGCAGGTGAACGAGCAGTAGGCGGCTTGCGAGCGGAGTCGTGAAGCGCCTCTTTCCTTCTCCTTCCAACTATCTAAGTGAGTGGCTACCAACCCGATTAGCTAGCCCTGCTTCCAAGCTTCACAGCTAAAACACTTGCATTCCCTTCGCCCCGATCAAACGATACCATGTAATAATAAAAGAAACCTAGATAAAAGAGAATAGACTTGGTTATTACTGCTTGTCAATCAAACTCGTGAACGGTTACTTACTTGCATGCTTGTTCGTTCGGAATGTTCATCATATGCATAAATTGTAGTTAGAATATAACTTCTTCTATAAATTGTGCTATTTATGAATCATATCGTGTATGCGCATAACTGTTCCTAGAGGCTATGCAAAATGAATCATGCATTACTCGTGTTGCCTCAACTGCGTGAAGTGATAATTTAACTAAACATCGTGTGTTCGATCACGGACAACTTGTGCACAAGGATATAAGTTCTGCGGACGGTCGCTGGGGCACTGGCACCGATCTGATCCGGGCAGACATCGTGTTTATAGTCAATCGTGTGCGGACGGGATAACTTACAACGCATCGTGTTTTCTGAGCTCCTCGTGTTTTCTCGTTGCATGCTATCCTTGTCCTTGACTAGTCCATTATGGCATCAAGCTAGTGATCCTCGTGTGTATATGCTTGCAACGCCTCGTGTGTTTATCGTGTGTATATGGCTTGCAATGCATCGTGTGTTCAACGTGTACATTTAAACCTGTTGCATACTAACTTGTGTCTTTGTGGCAGGGAAGGCATGGTAAGTATTGTGCAGGTAATTCAGACGGGCAGGTAAAATCCACCGAACGGTGGCACGTTCATTTCAGTATAATTCTATATGCTGCTTACTTGTAAATGAACTAAGGCAAGATAGAAACCCATAAATATGCATGTTTCATTAAAACAACGTGTTGATTGGTATAGTTCGGCTAGCTCGCCTTCACCAGCATGTTTCGATATGCTGACCCTCGTTGAAACAGGTTCTCCGAACTAAGGCGAACCGAGCGAGGAGCCGAAGTCGTCTTCCCGATTCCAGTCCAGCTGTTGGCGCATCTTCACCGCGCCCCTGAAGCCTTTTGAAGTCCGAAGCTGCAACTCTTCATACACAAATGCAGCTCCATGGCAAAGCCGTCCTCCAGCCTGGAGGTCTTTATCATTTTGAGTTTATAAAGGGATGTAATATACAGGACTGTTATCTCATTTGAGTCAACACTTTTGTAAGCCGTTCGGCATATTAGCTGACTCGTTCAGGAGTTTGTAATAGATATTCATTATCAATAAAAAGAACTTTTCCATGTTTCAAATCTGTGTTTCAATTTATCTGCGTACTTTGAATATGTGCTTGCTATGCAAATCATTAAAGCCTTGTACGGGCACAACCCCAGGCCCGCACGGCGGTCACGATTCGGGGGACGCCTCAAGTGATTCTACGGAATTGGGTCATGACATAGTGGTATCAGAGCACAGATTCAAGTTCCTTAGACTCGTGCTGGAAAAGTTTCTTTAACGATCAAATTCCTGTGCGAACTCTTGAACTCGCTAGGCCAAAATGAGATACGTTCATGCAATAAGTCCATAATACATTATGATTCTAATGTAATTTACCTTCTTTTGAAGGAATGGTACCAGCGCAATCTGCAGCGCAAGCTCCGAACGAAACACAAGAAAGCAGTTCGGGCACTTCGGGAAGCTCTCGGAGCCAGCGAGGCATATCTCAAGTCGACCCGCTTGAGCGGGTAATGCAAATGTTAGAATCGCAACGACAAAGAGATGATGCTCGCCAAGCCAAGTTCGAGAGTAATCTAGAGACCCGATTCTCAGTCCAACAGAAGCAGGTAGATACCCTGCAACAGATCGTTCAGACTTTGGCTGCCAACTATTCCGTCGCAACAACAACGACTCCGGTGGAACAGCCCGTGCTTGAAGTGGAGATGCCTCAAATCCCAAGGCCGAGGGACGTGACTGCCTTCAACTTGGGCCATTTCAAGAAAGTCTGCAACACCCCATTCAACGGGACTGAGGACCCAGTGGTAGCTCTAGATTGGCTAGCAGAACTAGAAGATCACTTCGCTCTGCTAGAGGTCCCCGAAGAGAAGCGCGTCTCCTACGCGCAACTATAGCTCCGCCTCAACGCACACGATTGGTGGGACGTGCATCGACGATCTCTCCAATTTGATCACGGAGAGGAGGCGATCTCGTGGACGACCTTTCGTGCCGCGTTCGAAGAGGAGTTTATACCCCCTCCAGTGCAACGTCAAATGGAAAATGACTTCGTGCAGCTGCGGCAGGGCAGCATGACAGTGAAGCAGTACTCCGCTGAATTCAACCGACTCTCCAAATTCGCTAGGGCCTATTTACCTGATGCAGCGAGTCGAGCTAGAAGGTTTGAAGGTGGACTACGCCCTGCCATCCATTCGTACGTGGTCAATAATCAGTATGGAACAATGCGTGAAGTCATGAATCACGCCTTATCACTAGAACCACAGTATCCTCACGTTTCCACCGGCGCTGTGCATACCTACAATCACAAACGCCAAGGCAACGATGGAGGAAACACTACTGCAAAGCGCCGAAACAACGGTGGTCAGCACAGGGCAAATCCCAACCAAGTATGTCGATACTGCAACAAACGTGGGCACTCCTTCAATCAGTGTCGTAAGAGACTTGGGTTATGTCTCGCTTGTGGCAATCTAGGCCATGCCATTAATTCCTGCCCGAACCTTCCTGTTCATCGCCCGCAACGTAATAACCCCTAACGGTAAGCATTATTCCTAAGTTTCGGGACGAAACTTCCAATTGGTTGGGTAGGATGTAGCGCCCCGTTCTCCCGGTGCGGAGGGCGCGGCTAAGAAACACAAGACGGTATCGTTCGATCGGGATAGATTAAATTAAGAACTCGTCCTCGTTATGGATTTGTTTCTTCGAAATCGATTCCCATATTCAGTGGACTGTGCCCCAAGGATCGGCTTAGCGGCAGAGTCAGGAGGGACCTCTCCGCTGCTATCTTTTATTGCCTCGGTTTTCGATATCGCTTGTTGCTTTCGTGCTTTGAGTTGGTTTTGGGATTTGCTTGTTTTCCTTGAACGGTTTAGATGGATTCATTATTTTCGTTCATTGAACTGCACTTCTATTCCGAGAATGGAAAGAGAAGAAGAAGTATTAATCGAGCTGTTCGTGTGTAGGTGAATGAGCAGTAGGCGGCTTGCGAACAGAGTCGTGAAGCGCCTCTTTCCTTCTCCTTCCAACTATCTAAGTGAGTGGCTACCAACCCGATTAGCTAGCCCTGCTTCCAAGCTTCACAGCTAAAACACTTGCATTCCCTTCGCCCCGATCAAACGATACCATGTAATAATAAAAGAAACCAAGATAAAAGAGAATAGACTTGGTTATTACTGCTTGTCAATCAAACTCGTGAACGGTTACTTACTTGCATGCTTGTTCGTTCGGAATGTTCATCATATGCATAAATTGTAGTTAGAATATAACTTCTTCTATAAATTGTGCTATTTATGAATCATATCGTATATGCGCATAACTGTTCCTAGAGGCTATGCAAAATGAATCATGCATTACTCGTGTTGCCTCAACTGCGTGAAGTGATAATTTAACTAAACATCGTGTGTTCGATCACGGACAACTTGTGCACAAGGATATAAGTTCTGCGGACGGTCGCTGGGGCACTGGCACCGATCCGATCCGGGCAGACTTCGTGTTTATAGTCAATCGTGTGCGGACGGGATAACTTGCAACGCATTATATTTTCTGAGCTCCTCGTGTTTTCTCGTTGCATGCTATCCTTGTCCTTGACTAGTCCATTATGGCATCAAGCCAGTGATCCTCGTGTGTATATGCTTGCAATGCCTCGTGTGTTTATCGTGTGTATATGGCTTACAATGCATCGTGTGTTCAACGTGTACATTTAAACCTGTTGCATACTAACTTGTGTCTTCGTGGCAGGGAAGGCATGCTAAGTATTGTGCAGGTAATTCAGACGGGCAGGTAAAATCTACCGAACGGTGGCACGTTCATTTCAGTATAATTCTATATGCTGCTTACTTGTGAATGAACTAAGGCAAGATAGAAACCCACAAATATGCATGTTTTATTAGAACAACGTGTTGATTGGTATAGTTCGGCTAGCTCGCCTTCACCAGCATGTTTTGATATGCTGACCCTCGTTGAAACAGGTTCTCCGAACTAAGGCGAACCGAGCGAGGAGCCGAAGTCGTCTTCCCGATTCCAGTCCAGCTGTTGGCGCATCTTCACCGCGCCCCTGAAGCCTTTTGAAGTCCGAAGCTGCAACTCTTCATACACAAATGCAGCTCCGTGGCAAAGCCGTCCTCCAGCCTGGAGGTCTTTATCATTTTGAGTTTATAAAGGGATGTAATGTACAGGACTGTTATCTCATTTGAGTTAACACTTTTGTAAGTCGTTCGGCATATTAGCTGACTCGTTCAGGAGTTTGTAATAGATGTTCATTATCAATAAAGAGAACTTTTCCATGTTTCAAATCTGTGTTTCAATTTATCTGCGTACTCTGAATATGTGCTTGCTATGCAAATCATTAAAGCCTTGTGCGGGCGCAACCCCAGGCCCGCACGACGGTCACGATTCGGGGGACGCCTCAAGTGATTCTACGGAATTGGGTCGTGACAGCGGGCGGCGCTGGTAAGTTGGTTGGCTCAGGGTTGGGTATTAGAGTAAGGGTTTAGGGTTAGGGTTTTGGGAGAGTATATATATATATATATATTGAGAGAACGGGGGGGGGGGGGAGGGGGTTATACTTCTGCTGCTGCTGCTAGGAATTTGTTTAGCGGGTAGGGTTGCTAATTGGCCGGGTAGTCTTAGGAAAGGGTTACAGGGTTTATTTAATTTAGTTTCTTTTCATTTCATTTCATTTCATTTCATTTCTATTCTTTTCATTTCATTTCATTTCATTTCTATTTTTTTCTTATTAATAAATCTATATATATATATATATATATATATATATATATATATAATTCTAGAAAATTATATTTGTACATAAAAATAATCTTTTAATCGTCCATAAGGTCTCCTACATAAAATAAGATAAGGAAAAATAACAGTTTGCTTAATAATTATCTAGCTAAATAATTACCTAATAATTAAATTCAATAAATTCTATTTCTTCTAATTAACTAATAAATACTATAAATAAATTAAATGATTAATTAAATAATTAATACGGTTTTTAAAATTAGGGATTTTACATTCTACCAAACTTACAAAAATTTTGTCCTCGAAATTGACAATAATCCATATTCATAATAAATCACTATAGCTATTACACTTCATTGCTATCTAGCAGTGATTCCTAAAAGTCATGGTCAGTCACCTTAACACTTCTTATTTAATGTCCATACCCTATTCTATTTTCCTCTAACTCGTCTATACTACCCAACTTACAAGAATTCTACTAGTAGTCAAGGTCTCTTGATGCTATTGTCTAGGTGGTAGGACAAATTTACTTATTGGGTCGAGAATCTTGGGATACCTGTCTGGAATCTCATAACCATAATTTTTCTTTATAACCGTCAAGTATCGTAGTCTAATACTGCCATGCCACCAGACCAGTATGTCTGTAAATACTTCGACTACTCTACTATAATGGTCTAGCTGCAGCTGTCACTACTTCGCCAGTGATTTATCATAGTCATCAGTTCGTAACAAGTGCCTTCAACTCTTTACTAGGCATAGTCTAAGTTTTAGGGAAACACTTTAGGTCTGGACTAACTTTATAAAACTATTAGGAGTATGAACTGTAAACCCCCTCACCCAAAATTAGGTTTACTTGGCTTATATAGTGGAATTAGGTCTAGTTTGAACCCAATTATAAATTAGAATACGACATTTGATTTAACTGTACATTATTTTATCGTGTAGCGCACCTTACCGTTGCTTCGTTAATTGGAGCACTATGCTAGCCATTGCCTATCTACAAATTTTACAATATTATCCTAGACGTGCCCGCCTACCTTTCTGATCTTGTGTAATTTATAATCATGCTCTCTGGTGCTACATATTAGTCGCACAATAAACGTCGCGGACGTTATTTCTTAATTCTATATATAATACGACTTTGTAACCTTATGCGTTCCAATCAAAATTGGAGACATAATCTTGACCGCTTTGTACAACCCAAATTTTATTAATATTCTATATTGTACCCTCTACATCCCTGACACTTATATCCGACCAAATTTTATCTCCATGTACTCCTAATTAATTCCAGAATACCATGTGCGGTATCTTAATTTATTAAAATCTAATTTCCATCCTTGTGCAATTTTTCCAATTTTTGGGCACTTTTATGCAAAAATGCGTTTAGGTGTCCCCACCATTGGACAATACGTGAAGAAACCCAACTTTCCCCTTCATAGGCATTTTTTCATAATTTTCGTAATGTACAACGCGCACATCATTCCCCATTTAAATTCTAGCCTTGTATTTAATTAATGTGATTTCTAGCCCTCCAAACATCCCCAAGTGAGCCCAAGGCCCATACCAAGGAGTGTTGACCAAGCCCAAATCCTAGGTTAAACCCAAATCCAAAATTCTACATGTATAAATATACTTTTCCTATTTTTCTCTACCTAAATTAAATACCAAAGCCAAAACCTAATAGGAATGCCTAAACCAGCCGACCCACCCCATCACACGTACTGTTCATCGCCTCCTTCACCCGCCTGACGTCCCCGTCGGCCGGAGCGCCCCCCCAACCGCCGACCGGGTCCAGACTCCCTCGCCCCTCGCCTGAACGTCATCATCCCCTCTATGTTTCATCCTCCGCCACCGCCGTGGTCATCCCCGGCCATCTCCTACCCTCGACCCGTGCCAAACCACGACGTAACCCGGCCATACCTCCCCTCATCGGAGCAGCCAGCACCCCTCCACCACTGTCGTACAGCACAGCCATTGTTTCCCCTGACCTCATCCCCGGTGTTCTGAGCTGCTGCACCGAGCCACCATGACCCACTCTCCTTCCCCCCTTCAGCCAGCCGACCGGAGACCCAAGCCCACCGCCGGAGTCGACAGCCACCCCACCACCTCTGTGCAGCGCAGTTGCCACCACCACCAACACGATCACCCCCTCTCCTCCTCCTCCAAGTCGACTGATCACAACGGCTATTCCCTGAACTCCGGAGATCCGGTGAACCCGACACTGCTGATCTCCTCCCCCTTGTTGACCTGCCTCTATCCCCTCCGCCCTGCTCAGCCTCCCCATGGCCGGAGCAGCACCCCCACCACCTCGTTCTCCTCCGTCTAAATCGATGACCAGCGGCCATCCTCCTCCGCGAAGCAGCGACCCGACTGCACCCACCGCAATCATCCTCACCATCGTCATTCTTGACCGGAGCTCGCCTGAAGTCAGCCCCGAGCCTGATGCACCTTCCTGCCAACACGACCTCCTCCTTGTCCCCGAGATCCACTCCCCGCCGGCCTCAACTCTCCGGACCACCGCTATTATCACCTCGACCGCCTGCATCTCCTCCCAGCCGAGCCCTCGCTTCCCTTGGCGAGAAGCATCGACCACCATTCTCCTTCTCCTCTCTGGCCACCCCTCGGCCAGTCACCACCACTAGCACGAACAACTCTTCCCTCTCCCCTGTCCCAGTCTGACCTCCTCCCTGAGTGACCTCCTCTTCCTTGCTCAGCCTCCATGGCGGAACCTTCCTTCCCCTTGACCGGACTCCGGCAGCATCCAATCATCACCAGCATTAGCCCACATCATTATTGTCAATATCAATACTTATCATCATCATTATCTCATAGCATCCTCGCCATCACCTTAATCTAAATCCACACATTCACCATTGACCACCATTATTGTAGCCATCATCGTCATCCTCGTCAGCGTCGTCACTAACAACGTCGCCCTCATCACCCTTAGTTATCGTCCTCATCGTCAGTACCATCGCCATCGTCATCGACATCGTCATCATCCCAATCATCAGGATCATCAACATTATCATCATTTCTATCATCCTCAACATTGTCATCACCTTTATCTTAAACCATCACCATCATCATCTCTCATTATCAACACATAAAACCCTAATCATTGCCTCGTCATCTTCATTAGCACCATCATCCTTGCCATCACCATCATACACATCACCATGATCGGTATCACCCTTAACCATCACCCTTGGTAACCTCAAACATCGTCACCCTCGTCCTCATGGACATCATAAACCCGTCACCCTTGCCAGACAACCCGCAGCAGTCACCCCCGATTTTCTGTACATGTGCACGCTGACCCCGGAGATCTGTTGGATTTATCTGCACGACTTCAGGAGCCGGATATCGGTACCACGCAGCCTTCTTGCCAGGCAAGTATACCTTGCCTTGTTATACTGTTTAATTTTTGTATTTTAGTTGCCTGTTCATTATTTTAGCTATTATAACTGTGCGCGTCCGATAGAGACTCGAGTGCAGTCAACAAATACGTTGACTTTAGGACTTGTGTCTGACCTAGTGTCTAGTAGACCCACCTAAAGTTGTGGAGTTATTGGTATGACTCCCAAGCCTTGACACATTTCGTACACGTGTTGTGAGTCTCATGTAGGGCATGGTCCTGCGTATGTGGTTGGCCACCTATACGTGTAGGCATGCGACGGATAGGGTATAACTGCTAATAGTGATGCATGTTAGAAGACTTAGCAGTTATTAATAGGCGGAGCGTAGACTATTGCGGTACGACGGTCCAATCCTTGTCCTTGTTTGGTTGTAAGGATTGGGCTATTGTTCTAAGGATAGACTATGAGCCAGAGTTACGACGCCTCGGCATAGTAGCTAAAGCGTGTTGTGGATACAACATGCTTAGATCATTGGGTAGGCATATGGGACACCCCACTCCTTTACACTAGCACCGCACTCGACGGAGTGATACGGACGTATATATATATATATATATATTATTGATACTACATTCTGTAGAGTGTTGGACGTTACTTGGTGATATTACAGATACCACACTCTATAGAACGTTGGACGTTACTGTATTCCCGCGCCCGTGTTATAGGGGGCATGTGTGGCATATACTAGCCGATTATCACGGCTGGTGAATTACGTCAGCATATGTCTAGCCTATACCTTCCCATATACTCACAGTTGTCCTGAAGTTGCATTTCACATAGATGGTTAGGTCACCCCAGAGTTATTTATTCAGTATTTACTTTATGGCATGCTTTTATGTATCTTGTTACGTCCCTCTGAGGACCTGGTTCTTTTCCAGGTGTATTGTTCATGAGTATTCGTAGGAGCACAGATCCGGACTTGCTATGCATTTGCGATGAGGTCTTCTCGTAGAGCCCATGATTGGTAGTTGATATTCTTATGTATATGTATCTTGACTATTGTATATACTTTAGTTCGGTAGTGGATTTATTTCCATCCGACTACCAGCTTTAGATACTTTTCATAGAGATCTAGTTTCATAGCTACTGGTTATTTAATTATATTGATTTTATGGATGAGATCTAGATTATACCATGTGACTTGTGTTAGATTTATACCACTTGTGGATTTTTTATTCATATTACAGCGTACGTGTGTTATGGTTTCCATATATTGGAGTGCCATATTCATACGGCTGGCATGCTTACGTGTCCTGGTCCTACGTATTTTGGGACTGGGGCATGACATATTTTTGTGGTGGCCCATGCAGGTCAGAGCATATTGTCTCGGTTACGTTACTGTATCGAGCAAGCCTGCAAATAGGATTAGAATATAGGATCTCATCCACATCTGACTATGACTCATCTTCCTTCTAATCCACCCTATTTGAAGAATTGTATCCTGCTTGATTCATGAGCATCCCTGATAGCTCCTTGAGTGTAGTCTTCTCCTAGAAAATAGAAGTCCCTGTTGATAGGATGATAAGTAGGGTAACCTTCCTATTAAGAGTACAGCTAGGATATTGACACACCAATAAGTTAGAATGCTTAATGAACCCTAGCGTCCCTTATCTATAGAATAATTTACCATTATTCCTTGTCATAATCATGAATGACCAAAGAGTAGTATATGCACTACTAGAGCTAGTTAGAGATTTGACCCTAATGTTTGACCCTAGTATTGAGGAACCAATAGGAAATCCGAGATCGAATGTAGGGACTAAACCTAATTTGCATAGTGAGATAGTGTTAGAGAACTATAAATATAGATCCTTGTCTTGATATTAGCAGACAGTACCGCAGGAAGCCCAGAGCAATGAGTATGACCTTCCCCTTGATCATACCTCAAATACGGAGATTTGCTCACCACTTTCCCCTTAAGAAACCATGATCTTATCTAAAGTCTTCCTATTTTTGATTTTATATCTCGTTCTCTGTAACCTTAGCGCTCGCTATTGTGCGACGACTACATTTTATTCTTCTTTCATCATCTTTCAAATCGTGCCACATAAACTCTTATGACCGTAGGACAAGTGATTTTATTTCGTGTTAGGATATACAGCTTGCTAGGATTATAGTCGTAATCTTAAATTTTTAATTTCTGTGCTTGGTAGTTAGAACTTGATAGTTTTAAGTTATTTTGGTAGATTGCAACTTGATGATTACCCTTAGTTTTAAACCGCGTAATTCGTATCCATAACCCAATATAGATATATCCTCTTTTCCCTTGAAGACCAGTAATTTCTCCATCCATACTATTGATACTTGTTATATAAGTACTATGATTAAGACTTAAGATGGCTATTACCTGCATGATGCAATAGGAGACCCAAATAAGTACTAAGATCCGTTCCTCATATAGCCCTATAAGAATTTGTACTTTATTTACAAGAACTTTATTAATTTGTAGGATCCCCTTAAGACTGTCACATTATTAGTTAATTAGTTTTAAGTCGGGTAGTATGCCTCACAACATAGTATCACATAGCCCTATTGACCCATTGAGGAAGTATAATAGGATGACACAACTTTAGACTTGTATAAGAAGATAGTGCTTATTCAGACTGTAGAAATTAAAGGTCCTTACCCATATTTGGTCGTCTAGCGACTTAGATAAGGAGTAGTATGACAACTAGAGAGGCTATAGAGTCTTATTTTTGTTTTGTTTATGAACTTGAATTATTTTGTAATTTCTCTTATCATAATCTAGCGTGCTTATATTTTTTTTTTACTACCTCGACTTATGCTGCTATTACAGCCTAGTTTTGCAAGCTCATCCTTTTATCAAGCTTGTTCATGACATATGTATTATTGGACGCGTACACTAATATATTTCAGAATCAGTGTACTACGGTCTGATCAACCATAGTGCGTTTGGTTCGCCCTTCGTATAACTACTTTACGTGGATTGAGATATATAGTGATTAGTAAGACGAATGTACTTGCCCTCTAGATATGTCTGAGCATATTGTATCCGTTACATAACTGTACCGATGCGAGCATGTGGATAGGAATTACCCAAAATAGGATTTTAATCCACAACTGCCTTGACAATTCCCATTGAATTCTTTAAACACCTTGACCCCCATACTCCTAATCTATTACCTCCCCCTTGAACTCTTTATTATTGTTTTTCGTCTTCCCTTATTTCGGAAAGACGAAACCTCGTGCTTAGCATAAGTTGATACACAGATAGTATTAGATGTACCCTATGGGCCAAATACATTATTTGATGATTATTTTGTAACCAAGGGCATATCACATGTAATATATTTGGTGTTAAAATTTTTTGAGGATTGAGTAACAGGATTAAGTAAAATTGAGTAATGAGATTTCTGAAATATAAGAGCCTTATGTAATAGAGGGGTAGATCCTAAGTTGGGTAGCAGTTGCATTATCAACTCAAGAGAAACTTCTCTTAGTTTGTGATCGAGAAAAATTGGATGTAGAGGTTCAAGTCATTTTAAAATTGAGAATTCTAGAAGAATGATTAATATAATAAAGGATTGATGAATTTTTTTAAAAACCGGGATATGGCAAACTAAATACCGATACGTGAGCATATGATTTAAAATTTTAATATTAAGGATTGAATCATTGATTTAAATTTTGAGGATAAATACAAAATATCTAAATTCGGACAATTGGTGAATTAGAATTCAAATTTCATAAATTGAGGCCTTAAATTAAAAGTTAAATGTTGATTGTGGGATTATCTATTTGAAAATATTAAGGATATAATAAAATAAAATAAAAATTTGAAGAGTACGAAATTCACAAGTTTAGGATAGAAATAATAATTGATTATAATTTTCTAGAGAAAATTTTAACAGTAGAAGATTGCGATATAAATTCTGATTTGGGATGTCATAGAGATTTGAATTAAATTGGATGTGGATTATTAAATTGAGAATGGAGAAGACAACGCGATGTGTTGATGTTCAATTTAAATAATGGTCTAATTTGAAAGGGATTTCGATGGATTTGAATAAGTTAAATTTTGGAAGAGATTGTAATTTAACTTGCCTTACGTACGCAAGTGAAGGAGTTAAACCAATTATGCCTTATTTTAATTTCGAGGACGAAATTATTTTTAAGTTGGGTAGATTATAAACTCCCTCACCCAAAATTAGGTTTACTTGGCTTATATAGTAGAATTAGGGCTAGTTTGAACCCAATTAGAAATTAGAACACGACATTTGATTTAACTGTATATTATTTTATCGCGTACCGCACCTTACCGTTGCTTCGTTAATTGGAGCACTACGCTAGCCATTGCCTATCTGCAAATTTTATAACATTGTCCTAGACGTGCCCGCCTACCTTTTTGACCTTGTGTAATTTATAATCATGCTCTCTGGTGCTACATGTTAGTCGAACAATAAACGTCGCGGACGTTATTTCTTAATTCAATATATAATACGACTTTGTACCCTTGTGCGTCCCAATCGAAATTGGAGACATAATCTTGACCGCTTTGTACAACCCAAATTTTATTAATATTCTACACTGTACCCTCTACGTCCCTGATACTTATATCCGACACAAATTTTATCTCCATGTACTCCTAATTAATTCTAGAACACCATGCGCGGTATCTTAATTTATTAAAATCCAATTTCCATCCTTGTGCAATTTTCCCAATTGTTGGGCCCTTTTATGCAAAAATGCGTTTAGGTGTCCCCACCATTGGACAATACGTGAAGAAACCCAACTTTCTCCTTCATAGGCATTTTTTTATAATTTTCGAAATGTGCAACGCGCACATCGTTCCCCATTTAAATTCTAGCCTTGTATTTAATTAATGTGATTTCTAGCCCTCCAAACATCCCCAAGTGAGCCCAAGGCCCATACCAAGGAGTGTTGACCAAGCCCTAATCCTAGGTTAAACCCAAACCCAAAATTCTATATGTATAAATATACTTTTCCTATTTTTCTCTACCTAAATTAAATACCAAAGCCAAAACCTAATGGGAATGCCTAAACCAGCCGACCCACCCCATCACCCATACTGTTCATCCCCTCCTTCACCCGCCTGACGTCCCCGCCGGCCGGAGTGCCCCTCCAACCGTCGACCTGGTCCAGACTCCCTCGCCCCTCGCCTGAATGTCATCATCCCCTCCATGTTTTCTCCCCCGCCACCGCCGTGGTCATCCCTAGCCACCTCCTCCCCTCGACCCGTGCCCGACCACGACGTGACCCTGCCAGACCTCCCCTCACCGGAGCAGCCAGTACCCCTCCACCACTGTCGTACAACACAGCCATCGTTTCCCCGACCTCATCCCCGGTGTCCCGAGCTGTTGCACCGAGCCACCACGACCCGCTCTCCTTCCCCCTTCAGCCAGCCGACCGGAGACCCTGTCACGACCCAATTCTGTAGAATCACTTGAGGCGTCCCCCGAATCGTGACCGCCGTGCGGGCCTGGGGTTGCGCCCGCACAAGGCTTTAATGATTTGCATAGCAAGCACATATTCAGAGTACGCAGATAAATTGAAACACAGATTTGAAACATAGAAAAGTTCTCTTTATTGATAATGAACATCTATTACAAACTCTTGAACGAGTTAGCTAATATGCCGAACGGCTTACAAAAGGGTTGACTCAAAATGAGATAGCAGTCCTGTACATTACATCCCTTTATAAACTCAAATGATAAAGACCTCCAGGCTGGAGGACGGCTTTGCCACGGAGCTGCATTTGTGTATGAAGAGTTGCAGCTTCGGACTCAAAAGGCTTCAAGGGGCACGGTGAAGGTGCGCCAACAGTTGGACTGGATCGGGTAGACGACTTCGGCTCCTCGCTCGGTTCGCCTTGGTGCGGAGAACCTGTTTCAACGAGGGTCAGCATATCGAAACATGCTGGTGAAGGCGAGCTAGCCTGACTATACCAATCAACACATTGTTAAGTGAAGCATGCATATTTTTGTGGGTTTCTATCTTGCCTTAGTTCATTTACAAGTAAGCAGTATATAGAAATTTACTGAAATGAACGTGCCACAGTTAGGTGGATTTTACCTGACCGTCTGAATTACCTGCACAATACTTACCATGCCTTCCCTGCCACGAAGACACAAGTTAGTATGCAACAGGTTTAAATATACACGTTGGGATCACTGGCCAGAAGCCGTTATGGACAATAGTCATTGACAAGTATGTTTGCAACGAAAGCACGTGGTGCGCTGCAAGCATCCCGTCAATCACGTGAGACTAAACGTTGAGTTCCGCCCGGACCGGATCGGTGCCAGTGCCCCAGCGACCGTCCGCGAAACCATTTACCTTGTGCACAAGTTGTCCGTGATCGATCGTTCATAACACGTTAAACATTTATGCAGTTGAGGCAACACGTTGTACAAGACAGGTAACATTACATGATTCGTTTTGCATAGCCTCCTTGAATAATTTATGCTTGACTCAATTATAGAAGAAGATGAATTCTAACTAAAATTGAAGCATATATAAAACATTCCAAGCGAACAAGCATGCAAGTAAGTAACCGTTCACGAGTTTGATTGACAAGCAGTATTAACCAAGTCTATTCTCTTTTATCTTGGTTTCTTTTATTATTACTTGGTATCGTTTGATCGGGGCAAAGGAGTGAAGCTTGGAAGTAGGGCTAGCTAATCGGGTTGGTAGCCACTCACTTAGATTTTGGAAAGAAGAAGGAAAGAGGCGCTTCACGACTCCGCTCGCAAGCCGCCTACTGCTCGTTCACCTGCACACGAATAGCTCGATTAATACTTCTTCCTCTCTTTCCATTCTCGGAATAGAAGTGCAAGTCAATGAACGAAAACAATGAAAATCCATCGAAACCGTTCAAGGAAAACAAGCAAATCCCAAAACCAACTCAAAGCACAAAAGCAACAAGCGACATCGAAAACTGAGGCAATAAAAGATAGCAGCGAAGAGGTCCCTCCTGACTCTGCCGCTAAGCCGATCCTTGGGGCGCAGTCCACTGAATATGGGAATCGATTCCGAAGAAACAAATCTATAACGAGGACGAGTTCTTAATTCAATCTATCCCGATCGAACGATACCGACTTGTGTTTCTTAGCCGCGCTCTCCGCATCGGGAGAACGGGGCGCTACATCCTACCCAACCAATTGGAAGTTTCGTCCCGAAACTTACGAATAATGATTACCGTTAAGGGTTTGGATGTCTGGGATGACTAGCAGAGTAGAGCGGACAGTTTTGTATTGTGTGATTTGGGTCTCCACAGATTAGGCATAAACCGAGTTTCTTTCGACACTGGTTGACGGCATGCCCTTGTCTTTTACAGAAGAGACATATTTGGTTAGCATTAGCCCGCTGCTGACCACCGTTGTTTCGGCGCTTTGTTGCGGTATTTCCTCCATCGTTGCCTTGGCGTTTGTGATTGTAGGTATGCACAGCGCCGGTGGAAACGTGAGGATACTGCGGTTCAAGGGATAGGGCGTGATTCATGACTTCACGCATTGTCCCGTACTGATTATTGACCACGTGCGAATGGATGGCAGGGCGTAGTCCACCTTCAAACCTTCTGGCTCGACTCGCTGCATCAGGTAAATAGGCCCTAGCGAATTTGGAGAGTCGGTTGAATTCGGCGGAGTACTGCTTCACAGTCAAACTGCCCTGCCTCAGTTGCACGAAATCATTCTCCATTTGACGTTGTACTGGAGGGGGTATAAACTCCTCTTCGAACGCGGCACGAAAGGTCGTCCACGAGATCGCCTCCTCTCCGTGATCAAATTGGAGAGATCGTCGATGCACGTCCCACCAATCGTGTGCGTTGAGGCGGAGCTGTAGTTGCGCACAGGAGACGCGCTTATCTTTGGGGACCTCTAGTAGAGCGAAGTGATCTTCGAGTTCTGCTAGCCAATCTAGAGCTACCACTGGGTCCTCAGTCCCATTGAACGGGGTGTTGCAAACTTTCTTGAAGTGTCCCAAGTTGAAGGCAGTCACGTCCCTCGGCCTTGGAATTTGTGGCGTCTCTACTTCAAGCACGGGCTGTCCCACCGGAGTCGTTGCTGTTGCGGCGGAATGGTTGGCAGCCAAAGTCTGAACGATCTATTGCAGGGCATCTACCTGCTTTTGTTGGACTGAGAATCGGGTCTCTAGATTACTCTCGAGCTTGGCTTGGCGAGCATCGTCTCGTTGTCGTTGCGATTCTAACATTTGCATTACCCGCTCAAGCGGGTCGACTTGAGATATGCCTCGTTGGCTCCGAGAGCTTCCCGAAGTACCCGAACTGCTTTCTTGTGTTTCGTTCAGTGGTTGCGCTGCAGATTGCGCTGGATCCATTCCTTCAAAAGAAGGTAAATTACATTAGGATCATAATGTATTATGGACTTATTGCATGAACGTATCTCATTTTGGCCTAGCGAGTTCAAGAGTTCGCACAGGAATTTTGATCGTTAAAGGAACTTTTCCAGCACGAAGTCTAAGGAACTTTGAATCTGTGCTCTGATACCACTATGTCACGACCCAATTCTGTAGAATCACTTGAGGCGTCCCCCGAATCGTGACCGCCATGCGGGCCTGGGGTTGCGCCCGCACAAGGCTTTAATGATTTGCATAGCAAGCACATATTCAGAGTACGTAGATAAATTAAAACACAGATTTGAAACATAGAAAAGTTTTCTTTATTGATAATGAACATCTATTACAAACTCTTGAACGAGTTAGCTAATATGCCGAACGGCTTACAAAAGGGTTGACTCAAAATGAGATAGCAGTCCTGTACATTACATCCCTTTATAAACTCAAATGATAAAGACCTCCAGGCTGGAGGACGGCTTTGCCACGGAGCTGCATTTGTGTATGAAGAGTTGCAGCTTCGGACTCAAAAGGCTTCAAGAGGCGTGGTGAAGGTGCGCCAACAGTTGGACTGGATCGGGTAGACGACTTCGGCTCCTCGCTCGGTTCGCCTTGGTGCGGAGAACCTGTTTCAACGAGGGTCAGCATATCGAAACATGCTGGTGAAGGCGAGCTAGCCTGACTATACCAATCAACACATTGTTTAGTGAAGCATGCATATTTTTGTGGGTTTCTATCTTGCCTTAGTTCATTTACAAGTAAGCAGCATATAGAAATTTACTGAAATGAACGTGCCACCGTTAGGTAGATTTTACCTGACCGTCTGAATTACCTGCACAATACTTACCATGCCTTCCCTGCCACGAAGACACAAGTTAGTATGCAACAGGTTTAAATATACACGTTGGGATCACTGGCCAGAAGCCGTTATGGACAATAGTCATTGACAAGTATGTTTGCAACGAAAGCACGTAGTGCGCTGCAAGCATCCCGTCAATCACGTGAGACTAAACGTTGAGTTCCGCCCGGACCGGATCGGTGCCAGTGCCCCAGCGACCGTCCGCGAAACCATTTACCTTGTGCACAAGTTGTCCGTGATCGATCGTTCATAACACGTTAAATATTTATGCAGTTGAGGCAACACGTTGTACAAGACAGGTAACATTACATGATTCGTTTTGCATAGCCTCCTTGAATAATTTATGCTTGACTCAATTATAGAAGAAGATGAATTCTAACTAAAATTGAAGCATATATAAAACATTCCAAGCGAACAAGCATGCAAGTAAGTAACCGTTCATGAGTTTGATTGACAAGCAGTATTAACCAAGTCTATTCTCTTTTAACTTGGTTTCTTTTATTATTACTTGGTATCGTTTGATCGGGGCAAAGGAGTGAAGCTTGGAAGCAGGGCTAGCTAATCGGGTTGGTAGCCACTCACTTAGATTTTGGAAAGAAGAAGGAAAGAGGCGCTTCACGACTCTGCTCGCAAGCCGCCTATTGCTCGTTCACCTGCACACGAACAACTCGATTAATACTTCTTCCTCTCTTTCCATTCTCGGAATAGAAGTGCAAGTCAATGAACGAAAACAATGAAAATCCATCGAAACCGTTCAAGGAAAACAAGCAAATCCCAAAACCAACTCAAAGCACAAAAGCAACAAGCGACATCGAAAACCGAGGCAATAAAAGATAGCAGCGGAGAGGTCCCTCCTGACTCTGCCGCTAAGCCGATCCTTGGGGCGCAGTCCACTGAATATGGGAATCGATTCCGAAGAAACAAATCCATAATGAGGACGAGTTCTTTATTCAATCTATCCCGATCGAACGATACCGACTTGTGTTTCTTAGCCGCGCTCTCCACATCGGGAGAACGGGGCGCTACAGACCCAAGCCTGCCACCGGAGTCGACAGCCACCCCACCACCTCTGTGCAGCGCACTTGCCTCCACCACCAACACGATCACCCCCTCTCCTCCTCCTCCAAGACGACTGATCACGACGGCTATTCCCTGAACTCCGGAGATCCGGTGAACCCGACACTGCTGATCTCCTCCCCCTCGTTGACCTGCCTCTATCCCCTCCGCCCTGCTCAACCTCCCCATGGCCGGAGCAGCACCCCCACCACCTCGTTCTCCTTCATCTAAATCGATGACCCGCGGCCATCCTCCTCCGCGAATCAGCGACCCCGACTGCACCCACCACAATCATCGTCACCATCGTCATTCTCGACCGGAGCTCGCCTGAAGTCGGCCCCGAGCCTGATGCACCTTCCTGCCAACATGACCTCCTCCTCATCCCCGAGATCCACTCCCCGCCGGCCTCGACTCTCCGGACTACCGTCATTATCACCTCGACTGCCTGTATCTCCTCCCAGACGAGCCCTCACTTCCCTTGGCGAGAAGCATCGACCACCATTCTCCTTCTCATCTCCGGCCACCCCTCGGCCAGTCACCACCACCAGCACGAACAACTCTTCCCTCTTCCCTGTCCCAGTCCGACCTCCTTCCTGAGTGACCTCCTCTTCCTTGCTCAGCCTCCATGGCGGAACCTCCCTTCCCTTTGGTCGGACTCCGGCAGCATCCAATCATCACCAGCATCAGCCCACATCATCATCGTCAACATCAACACTCATCATCATCATCATCCCATAGCATCCTCACCATCACCTTAATCTAAATCCACACATTCACCATTGACCACCATTATTGTAGCCATCGTCGTCATCCTCGTCAACGTCGTCACTAACAACGCCGCCCTCATCACCCTTAGTCATCGTCCTCATCGTCAGCACCATCGCCATCATCGTCGACATCGCCATCATCCCAATCATCAGGATCATCAACATTATCATCATTCCTATCATCCTCAAC
Source organism: Iris macrosiphon (assembly GCA_036927795.1). NCBI lineage: Eukaryota > Viridiplantae > Streptophyta > Magnoliopsida > Asparagales > Iridaceae > Iris > Iris macrosiphon. The sequence goes on along the minus strand of JAYESA010000010.1, from coordinate 103,921,055 downwards.
ATTGTCATCACCGTCATCTCAAACCATCATCATCATCTCTCATTCTCAACACATAAAACCCTAATTATTGCCTCGTCATCTTCATTAGCACCATCATCCTCGCCATCACCATCATACACATCACCATGATCGGTATCACCCTTAACCATCACCCTTGGCAACCTCAAACATCGTCACCCTCGTCTTCATGTCATAAACCCGTCATCCTTGCCAGACGACCCGCAGCAGTCACCTCCGATTTCTGTACATGCGCATGCTGACCCCGGAGATCTGTTGGATTTATCTGTACGACTTTAGAAGCCGGATATCGGTACCACGCAGCCTTCTTGCCAGGCAAGTATACCTTGCCTTGTTATACTGTTTAATTTCTGTATTTTAGCTGCATGTTCATTGTTTTAGCTATTATAACTGTGCATATCCGAGAGAGACTCGAGTGCAGTCAACGAATGCGTTGACTTTAGGACTTGTGTCTGACCTAGTGTCTAGTAGACCCACCTAAAGTTGTGGAGTTATTGGTATGACTCCTAGGCCTTGATACATTTCGTATACGTGTTGTGAGTCTCATGTAGGGCACGGTCCTGCGTATGTGGTTGGCCACTTGTACGTGTAGGCGTACGACGGATAGGGTATAACTGCTAATAGTGATGCATGTTAGAAGACTTAGCTGTTATTAATAGGCGAAGCATAGACTATCGTGGTACGACGGTCCAATCCTTGTCCTTGTTTGGTTGTAAGGATTGGGCTATTGTTCTAAGGATAGACTATGAGCCAGAGTTATGATGCCTCGGCATAGTAGCTAAAGCGTGTTGTGGATAAGACATGCTTAGATCATTGGGCGGGGAGGACGACTAGTAGGCATATGGGATACCCCACTCCTTTACACTGGCACCGCACTCAACGGAGTGATACAGACGTATATATATTTCTGATACCACGTTCTATAGAGTGTTGGATGTTACTTGGTGATATTACAGATACCACACTCTATAGAACGTTGGACGTTACTGTATTCCTGCGCCCGTGTTATAGGGGCATGTGTGGCATATACTAGCCGGTTGTCATGACTGGTGAATTACGTCAGCATATGTCTAGCCTACACCTTCCCATATACTCACAGTTGTCCTCAAGTTGCATTTCACGTAGATGGTTAGGTCACCCCGGAGTTATTTATTCAGTATTTACTTTATGGCATGCTTTTGTGTATCTTGTTACGTCCCTCTGAGGACCTGGTTCCTTTCCAGTGTATTGTTCATGAGTATTCGCAGAAGCACAGATCCGGACTTGCTATGCATTTGCGATGAGGTCTTCTCGTAGAGCCCATGATTGGTAGTTGATATTCTTATATGTATGTATCTTGACTATTCTATATACTTTAGTTCGGTAGTGGATTTGTTTCCATCCGACTACCAGCTTTAGATACTTTTCATAGAGATCTAGTTTCATAGCTACTGGTCATTTAATTATATTAATTTTATGGATGAGATCTAGATTATACCATGTGACTTGTGTTGGATTTATACCAGTTATGGATTTGTTATTCATATTACAGTGTACGTGTGCTATGGTTTCCATATATTGGAGTGCCATATTCATACGACTGGCATGCTTACGTGTCTTGGTCCTACGTATTTTGGGATTGGGGCGTGACATGAACTATTTCAACAATATAACAAATTTCTATTAGGCAAAATGATGCTACTTAAGGGTTAAATTAATAAAAGAATACAAATATTGCTATAGTGCATATACATAAGGGTTATCATTAAGAACTCATCCTTTAGTTATTAATCATTACTAACACATTTATGTTTTAACTAACAAAATAAGGGTGAGGTTGAAGTAAATCAAAAAATTCATAATGGCACGAAAGGATACGACTATGATAGGAAGAGTTAAGTACGAGATAAGGAATGGATATAGAAGAGAAGATAAGCCACCATAAAGGGCGAGATGGTGAAAGAAGGAGAATACTACTACTGCTACTCGCGTCATCCATTAGCATCGCGTGTATGCCATCTGGGTAAAATATCAATATATCCTCATAACTGCTAAACCACCATATATATAATTCTACGTGTATTTATACGCCTAAGATCTAGTATCATAATGGGGTTATGAGTATGCAATGACAAATATAACTAAAAGGTCGTACTTGTATCTATGGCTTCCTATGCCTGTGCTCTTATATTTCTCATAATGAGTGCTTGGCCTATGGGGTATATCTAGTACTATCAGTGTATCAAACTTATACTAAGCACGAACGTTCGTTTTTCCGAAATAGGGGAAGACGAAAAACAACAATAAAGAATTCAAGGAGGAGGTGATAGAATACAAGTACAGGATTCAAAGGGATTAGAAAATTTGAAAGAGAGTTGCCATGGAAGTTGTGGATTAAAATCTTATTTTGGTAAATTCCTATTCGCATGTTCGCATCAGAACATTTATGTACCTGACATGATATGCTCTGGCCAGTCTAGAGGGCAAGTATATTCGTCTAACAAATTGAGTCAACTATATCTCAATCCACATAAAGTAGTAATATGAAGAGCGAACCAAGCACACTAAGGTTGATCAGTGTAAACACCCTAAATTTCAGAAATAAAGTTTAATACAATTTTTCCCGTATTTTTGGTGTTCTTCCGGAATTTACAGCTAAGGTGATTTGGGTTAAATAATTTTTAGTGTGACTTAATGGAGTTAAAATACTCTAAAAGTAAAAAATTTATTGTGTATAATGGAAAACCGGACGCATGGCATTTTTCGGTGAATTTATTGGACACCGGAGCAACGTATCGAGGACCTTTAGCTATTTAGATTGGGAACCAACCCGAACCAATCTAAACCCAGATTAAACCAACCGTTGACCGAACCAAACCGCGGCTAAGCTGAGCCAAGCCAACCCCTTGTAGTGGGTCGGGTCGGGTCGGATCCAGCAACCCGACCCGAAACCCTAATCGAAACCCTAAGTGAAGCCCCCATCGGAATCACTGTGCATGCCTATTTATACCTCGGCTTCCGTGCTGCCGCCGCCGCCGCAAAACTCTGCAGACCCTTATCACCGGAACCCTAGTCAGCCGACGACTCCTCCACCTTCCATCCGTTCCCCTAGGCGTCGACCACCCCTCGACTCCGCCGCCCAGTCGTCCGTTCGAGCGCCGCCACCGCCCAGTCATCCGTGGAGCTGTCGACGACCCCTACTCCGGCGCTGTCGTCGATCAAGCCCACTCCAACCGCGACCACCCGGCCCCGCTCGCCCCCCCAGTTCCAGCCCCCTCGTCGACCACCACACTCGCAGCCGACTCCGGCGCTGCGACTCACCGCCGACCCCGACTCACCGCGGGGAACAGCAGCCGACGAGCCTCCCTCCGCAGACAGGAACGGTTCGCCACCAGCAACCTAGGCAGTCGCTCCGATCCTGACTCGGCTCGTGTCAAGGGGACACGACAGGCACGCGGACGCAGTCGATTCTCGACCAGGACGCAATTTGGACTCTCGGACACGTAAAAAACAGATTCACGTAGCCCTGTTCAGGTACCGTTTCCCCTCGCCTCGCAACTTCGTTTTTAATTCCGTCGATTGCTATGCGTAGACTGTATAACCCTCTCGGTGCCCGTGCAAATCGCTCGGTGCAGCGCGTCCTGTAGTGATCGTACACCGCGATCCAAAACAGGAAAAACAACGCCCTGTTTCACCCCGGAACTGAGTCCGCCCCGCCAATCGGGACGACTTGGTCGCACGCGGTCTTTACCAAACTGTGCGCGACGTTGATACGGTCGTGTGGGTTTTCGCAGAAGTTGATTCGGAGGTGCGTGCACCCCGGAATCAACGCGTATCCGCCGACGACACCCCGTATCCGTTGATCCTGGAACACGCTGTAACTTCGTGTATACACGTCGGATCGAGACGAAATTTGCGCCATCGGATCCGTAGTAATACGCTGGTCCTGTGAGCCAAGTTTGGTTCGATTCCGAGAACGTTGACGAAATCACGTATCGTGGGCCCCACCGGCTCCACTTGACGGGTGATTTTGTGACCGGCTCATCGGAATCTAATTCTGGAAGTTCCGTTGGGTTCGTATCATCGTTCCTGACTTGTAGACGCTGAGTTTGCGGAATTTGGAGACCTTTGACCCTGACGCGCTTTTCGGTGCAAAGTGGGCCCACATGTGGAACCCGCTTTGGCCCGAAAATGACCTTTTTGCCCCTGTGTCCAAATTGGACGTAAGGACAGGCATTTTCAGCTATTTGACATCTTCTGAGACTGTTGGTGATATTTATTACAGCTTTTGGAGTAGTTCCCACCGGATCCACAGATACCAGGGCAGTTGTTGATATTCGGACGTCAGGCAAGTGTACCTTGCCAAACTCTGCAGTTTAGTTATCTATTTTCCTTGTTTTATATATATTGCTATGCATGCTCAACCTAGGACCGTGTGACGTACTTAGCGTCCGATTATCAGTCGGGTGCCGACACTGTACGCAGTGTTGGGTACGGTCATCTAGAGATGGACATCCGTGACACTTTATTCTTGTACTTGTCTTATCAAGTACCATATGACCCAGGACACTTGACACTATTCATGAGACAGGATTTTCCCGAGATATTCGTGGTGATTCTGTATAGGATACAGGACATGGACATTATATTATTAGATACTTATGACTGGTTGCATTTAGCTATGATCGCGCTTGACATGGGCATGAGACGTTGTGGTCATGATATGCGTGGTTACATTGGGTGGGGAGAGACACACAGGCTACAGGCTGTATTTATGTATATCTTCTATTATTGAGAGGTCGCAGGTTCTCGTAGCAGAGCCTGACCCACTACCGGTTATTACCGCTACCGGCTCCCCGACACAGAGCTTGTAGTGGCTCAGCCTGAGACTAGTGATGCTCTCACTTGCATTTACACTTAGATGGTTACATATTTACCCCATTGTTCATTTAGTTATTTATTTGCTGCACTGCTTATCTGTATTTATTGGCATGAGCTTTCTTGTACCTTGCTATGTCCCCTGAGGACCTGGATCCGGATTTTGTTCCCCAGATTTTACAGACGTGGTTTATCCCGAGATCTACGGGACTGGAGCAGGAGCTGATCCAGGAGTTGTACCACCATCTGAGGACGAGGTCTTAGCTGAAGACTTCTCTTGAGCATCCATGTTCATGCTCAGCTTTCATTTATTTATTTCAGTCTTTTACTTTCTGGTCTGTTGAACCATTGTACTAGCTATTTATCGGGTTGTTCCCCGAAGTACTTTGTGAGACTTGGAGATGATTTACATTCATTATTTATTCTGTGGATCATATTTTATATCTTGTGTGGATGAGATTAGTTGTGCCATGATTGTCGTAGACTTGTTTTACAGCTTAAGTATGCCCTGATGGATCCATTATATTGAGTTGGTCCATCAGTGCGTACTGCTGGCCGTTGCCACGCGTCTGGTCCCACGGTATATTGGGACTGGGGCGTGACAATCAGACCATAATGAACTGATTCTAATTTAGACAATATATTAGTGTGGGCCCCCAATAATATATATATCATGAACAAGCTCGATAAAAGAATAAGCTTGCAAAACTAGGCTATAATAGCAGCATAGGTCGAGGTAGTACAGAAAATATAAGTACGCTTGATTATGATGGAGGAAGGTACAGAATAATTTAAGTTCACCAAGAAGATCGGCTACTCTATCTAAATGCATAATAAGGACAACTTTTTGACGTATGGGTATGGGTGGGCTATTCGATCTAAATCTCACAACTCACACACACGGCAGGGACATCAAAAATTGACATACCTCGGGGGTAGCGACCAGCGTGACACACTACCGAAGTGCGTGCTAGATACTACGGTTTACCGGAGTGGTTATAGCCCATACGCCTACTGATTGTCCTCCCCTCCCATGATACTATGTGTCAAGTGTGTGTCAATATATATATAGTATATAAAAGACTGAAAGAAAAACACACATGCAATAAATATATAAAATATAATAAGCATTCAAAGTACTGTAAACAATTTGGCAAGGTATCTTGCCTGGCAAGAAAACTGCAAAGTGTAACGTCCAGGAGTCAAGCACACATGATCAGAAACTACGGCCTCAAAATGAATATCTCCGGATATTGAAATAAACATCACCAACGTTCCCAGAATAAGCGAGATAGCTAAAAAACACTACCCTTTCGTCCAATTTGGACACAGGGGCAAAACGGTAATTTTGGGTCAAAGTGGGGTCCATATGTGGCCCACTTTGCACCGAAAAGTGTGCCAGGGGTAAAGGTCTCTAAATGGGACAAATTATAGGTCAAACAAATTTTAAACGTCAATACGAACTCAACGGTACGTCCAATTTTGGATTCAGGTGAGCCGAACACAAATTCGCCCAAAAAGTCAACTGTGGGGCCCGCAAATAGGTGACTTAGTCAACTATCTCAGAATCGCATGAAACTTGGGTCACAGGACTAGAGTGATACCATGAATCCAATGACGCAAGTTTCATCACTTTCTGACGAGCGTACACTAAATGGTGCGGTGTTTTGCAAAAGTCGCGATACGGAAACTTTTCAAGGATACAAGTTGATTTCGACGTGCACACGCGTCCGAATCAGTTTCCGCGAAAGCCTACACGTCTGGACATACCATACGCATATTTCGGTGCAACTGGTATGCGACGAGACGGTCCTGTTTGGCTGGGCGCGCTCCGTATCATAAATTTTAATATTTTAAAAACAAGTTTTTATGGGTTTTCAACCTAATTTAATTCTGATTCTAACTCATAATAAAATAAAGTAATTAATAGGGTTTGGTCTCGGTTATATGGACTTCACATAGCAAAAAGAAAATCTAAGTTTGGATCTATGTGGTGGGAGATATGAGTCCTTAAATATGGGTCATCTCAACAGTTTTTCTGAAGTTAAAGTTGTAATTTTTTTCCAACTTGGTCTCAGTTTTCGCCTAGGGTAACGCACTGATCGAAGGAAACAAATATACAGAGTTGGAAGAGGGATAGGTCGTGACTATACCGGTGAAGACGGGGTCAAATTTGGTCGAACGATGGAGCGGGAATCAGCGCATGAACAGGGGTTCGTTGCAGTAGTTTTCTGCGCGGCGTGCTCGAGGTCGCGGACGCGACGGCGGGCGGCTTCCGGCGGCGGCGCTGGTAAGGTGGTCGGCTCAGGGTTGGGGATTAGAGTAAGGGTTTAGGGTTAGGATTTTGGGAGAGTATATATATATATATATATATATATATATATATATATATATATATATATATATATATATATATATATATATATATTGAGAGAACGGGGGGGGGGGGTTATACTGCTGCTGCTGGGAATTTGTTTAGCGGGTAGGGTTGCTAATGGGCCAGGTAGTCTTAGGAAATGGGTTATAGGCTTTCGGTTTTTTTAAATTTCTTTTCTTTTCTTTTCAATTCTTTTCATTTCATTTCAATTCTTTTCTTATTAATAAATCTATAATATATATATATATATATATATATATATATATATGTATGAAATTCCAGAAAATTATATTTGTACATAAAAATAATCTTTTAATCGTCCACAAAGTCTCCTACATAAAATAAAATAAGGTAAAATAACAGTCTGCTTAATAATTATCTAGCTAAATAATTACCTAATAATTAAATCCAATAAATTCTATTTCTTCTAATAACTAATAAATACTATAAATAAATTAAATGATTGATTAAATAATTAATACGGTTTTTAAAATTAGGGGTTTTACATAGGTGCAACAACCCTCACTCTGAATGCTCCGTGGCATAATGTCCCAATAGTGACAATGCCCTCTCCGATGTAGTTGTCCAATTTTGAACCATAACTACACACTTTGCTTAACAAAGCGTCCGAACCTAATACTCTTGCGCAATGTACGCTCGCTCAATGAAATATTCCGATGCTCTAACCAAAATGATCAACTCAAAGCCACAACTTATATTCATCCAAATGATGCACATTCTATATACGCCACAGTGCAATGATTCTAATATTCCAGACCAAGTGTTCAAGCTATGTGTTCCATTTATTAGGCATGAAGGAGTAGCGAAGAAGGGACAGATCCTACTCACCAAGTCTGAATCCGTTAACACTCTGTCTTGCCGATACGGTTGATCCCTTAAATTCGTTTTTAATGCGAAGCACGATCTACTCAATTGGTATGACCGTACCAGCAGGCCGTGCTCTCTAAATCATCCAACCCGATCGGACTAAGGAAGATGGTATTATCGCTCCAAATCCCGCTATCTCTGCACTTGTTCTGAATGAACACACTTACTCTATTTGCGTCATCCATGTCGCAGCCCGTTGTGAGGTGCCGCTCTTACCCTACTGACTCCACACGCGATCTGCACATGAAACCAACTCAAATTAGTTCTTGCTCCCAAATTCAACTCATTAAAATGCAACCAAATCTTTGTTTCGTTTCAATCTGACTCAGCGTAATGCACCGTGCGGTGCAGGTCATTATATAATATACAACTTTAAATAAGGTTCTTCCTTGAACCAAACCAATACCCATTACTTTCTCGTATGCCGCTTGTCCATTTTATAAACTCTACTCCAGGTAACTCATACTTTACTGATCCAGACTCATCATCTTCGCTTTACGCTGAACGCTCACACACAAATTCTATATTACCACATCCTCCTTGTAGCTCAATTCGAATTTAACATATCGCTTAGTTTGGATCATAAAAATATCTAAGGCATCCCCAAAATACATGTATTTCAGCCGAGCTTAGCGATAACAAATTTAGACAAGTTACACGGGTATCTTCATGACCAAAATATTTATCGCTTCACTATCGACTGAACCATTCCTAACGTTCATTCCATAACTCATTCGCACACACGCTATTCTAAAAAATAATGATTCTCCACCGACGATCCCTCCACTTGACCCAATTCAGTTCGTATTCTGATTCGACCATTCCCTAGTAAGATCCAACACATGTTTCAAGTCCTTATGCATCCAAGTGCAACAAGTATTCTGCATGGACCTACCATCCAACTATTTCTGAATTCACGCTTGCATCGTCCAAGCTCAACCAACCAAACTTTAACATGACTTCAATCGTACCATGTTCAGCGCACACTATCTCATAATATCAACTTTATGCTCCGAACGATCATCACATCTGACACTACCCCAAAAAAATGACTTACCCAAATATCGTACAATAATCTTAGATCCGTTCGGCCCAACACCTTGCCTGCAAACTCAATTCCTCTCTAGGTGAACACTTATTTAGGGTTCATGTGATCCGCGAAGATTTTGCCGCACGCCATAGGGATAGTGTCGTCATAATTTTAACACGGACACAATCACCATAATTCCTAGTTCATACATGGAATAGTTTTTCTTATGCTGCTTCTACTGCCTCGAAGCACAGGATATCACCTTCGCCCTCTGCATGAGCGTACCACAAACCAAGTCCAATTTTATCTTGTAGATCTGAGGCACATCTGTCCCTTCTGGAAGTGCAAGGATCTGAGTTGAAATGAGCCACAACTTTAACTCCTTGAAGCTAGTTACACAGTCATCAATTCATATGAATGTTATTCCCTTTTGGGGCACGATGAGGCAGAGGCAATGCCATCTTCGATAATCTGCGACTCCGAATTTCATCAGTTGACTTAGGCCATTTTTACCATAATCTTTGATCTTTTGGCTACATCTTCAGCTAAAGAATATCCTAATGATCTCTCAAATCTAACACCCAATCATCTAGGCCTATCTTCAAGATACACCACTCAATATCCATCCCCGACGCATTCCCAAATGTGTCGCCTCAAGGGTCATTTTATGGGTCTACAATATTTACTTGGATTTGGTGGTTAAGTCTCTAGGGTCAGCTATCCCGAAGCTATGCTCGATACCAAATTATAAGTCATCACGATGGACAGTTACTACGAACCATGCTATATCTCATCTACAAATTGATCCATAATCCAATAATACAATCCGAACACACTTCTGGATCCGAGTACTGCATGCACTGCCACTGATGTATGTTCTAATAAAATGATATCTAACCACCTAGAGTCTGACTATCTATCCAAGCCACTATCGATAACTACGCTCGCTAAAACTGTCTTCCAATACTCTGTCATTCTGCCCTGAATTCATCAAAATCCTGAACTGTCATATTCGACTTCTCGCACTACTACTTGCAACATTTCTAAAATCTATAAACTTGCTTTGTTTCTTATCCTTATACCATGCTCCAACACTGTACGTCCAACTCGCTCGTACGACACGATGATTTGCTTTGACATTGCTCTCTTGTTCCGCTATCTTCAAGGTCCATCCGCCATGATCCTTGCTCGCGTTCCATTCTTTAGCACCGTCTTGATTTCTTTGTGTTCTGATACGTCCGTAAGGTCTCGATGACTTTCATGCCAATCCCAACGTAACTCCACTTCATTGCACCATTGTACTAAGTCTATGTATACTACACTCTGAGTCGAACATCTCGAGCGCTAACATCTGAATCCTTTAAGTTCAATGTGATTCTATCACATAACACTTTCAAAACTGAACATATTCCTCTGCTCGACCCATTGCTCCCTTGCGTTATCAAAATCCATAGTCCGTGCTCACTATTCTTCAATACGTCCATCGCTCGTACACCGATGCACCAACTATTTGTCCCTTGTGCTCAACTCTCTGTATCAACAAAAGCTCCACCGAACTTCCAAATCACGCAAGTAAAACTATGATATTCAGCTTCCCGTATGATCGATCTTACCCTATCCTCAATACATGGTCTGCCTTAATACTTCAAATTTTTAACACTCGTTCCATTGCTTATTCCGTTCTCGTCCAACGAAACTTTCATTTATGCGAGTCCATTTCTGATCGCTCAAATCTGATGCATCAAAGAATACCTAAGTCAAACTCTGTTACACCAAATTATAAAACAATCTCATACTACCCCATCCGTTGTGAGCAAACCTATTGCTTATCTTATTCCAAACATTTTTGGCACACACACCACTCTGTGGCGTTCCATATACCACTTGAAAATTCAAGTCTCTCTCGACCAACGGCTACTTTGAACTCACTATTTCGCAGTGATCCGACCGATCAAAACTTAATATTTGCTTGCTCCAAGTTTCAAAACATAACTCAGCCGATGCTCAAAAACTAACTTACAGTGTAAAAGCATGAAAAAGATGCGGCCATGCGACCAACGTCCATGCGCCCCCTAAATAAAAAACAAATGGATCGTACGAACACCATATGACCCTGAAAAGGAACACCCATGTGGTCCAAACAAGCGGCCTGACAACTGACCGCAGGATGACCTGACATGACATCCTGACAACAAAGATGGTGCCTGACATAGAATCCTGACAAAAATAATTTTTCTGATCGCCTTGATGGACGAGAACACACTAAGAGACAAAATCCCCAAGGATGGAGCAGTGACACGTAGACAACCCGACAAAAAGATCCCATGCGTCTCTGGCCTATGCGTCCCAGACTCTATGCGTTCCATGCGACTCTAGCCCATGCTTTCCAGACTCCATACGGTCCATGCGTCTCTGGCCCCGTGCGTTCCAGAATCCGTGCACCCTATTCGTCTTTGGACACGTGTCCCAGATTTTACGTCGACCAAGTCTTGTTGTTGGAACTGAGTGGTCCTCTCCAACCAAATAGCGGCTACGTGTCCATTTGACAAAGTCACGCCTACACAGTTAAAAACTACCCAGATACCCATCCAACAACAAAATCCTAACAAATGTTCACACGGCAGCGAAGCCCGGATTCTCGTGCACAGTTGTAGCACCCTTCCGTTGAGAAGAGACACGTAGCCAACCCCGCCATCCACGCGGCCCAAAATCCATGCGACCACAGAACAACTATAAATAATATGGTATTACCCCCATATAAAAGGCTGGCTATCTGTGAATCAACACTCAAGGGAGAGAGAAGAGCTTCCGTACCAGATCGTCCATGGAGTAAAGAGAGTTGCTATGCTCCTAACCCTCCATCGCCACCCCGAGAAAACAAATTTGTACTTAGATTGTCTCTAGGACTCTTCTTTGTACTTTCTTTGTTTGTTAAATCAAATCCAGTTCTCCCAGTTCTTATTTTGATATTAAATGGAAAACACAGTGGCAACTCTGCTGGGGACTTCCTTCTCCTATGTTAAGAAGTCAATGACACAGTCCGATGCGGTCAAGCTCAGCTCGACACAAAAGATGGTGTTCCGCTTCAACCAGCAAGTGTTCAAAGACATGCTCTCCAGGGACAGTGTGAATCGTTCTCCGAGGCAAGAAAAACCCAAGACGTGGGTAGTCAAGGTCGCTGCACGTCACTCAACTATGAAGCGTGAGCTCCCCGTCTTTCTCCTAACTACAGGGACCGCACATCAGGTGGCCACTGTCTATGCAACAGCCTTTTTCAGCCAAAAGGGTGCTCCCTACTCGAGGACCCACAGAATGTGGGTCGCCAAGCAAGCTGTGCCCTACCCCACTGTCGAGCAGACGCTTTCAGCCTCTCACTCTATTACCAATGACGGTCGTCGGACGAACACCCATAACGTCCATATCTATGTGGCATTCAATGCTGACGCAGAAACTATTCAGCACCCATACTTTAGTAGAGGAAAATACTACGATGCCAGACGTCCTGGTGCTAAGGCAGCTTCTATGCGGCCAAGGACGAGGCCTCATAAGACTGCCCATGTGACATTAACTCACAACCGCAGACAACAGGTCGCATACGACCCCAATAGAGACAGAACCACTATTTTTGATTGTATCTCCTACAACGTAGATCCTATGCGACCTATTAAGAATGGTGAAAACCCAAAGCTGGACCCTTCATATTGTTGACACAAATTGGTCGCAGTCAACCAGATTCTGATAATCGTCAAACATTAGACCTAAAATATAGATGAAGCAGATACTCGATGAACAGATGAAGCAGATACTCGATGCAAAGCATGTCAACTCCTTGAGTACTGTAGTCAGACTCTGGAACAACTATTGGTTTCATATTCAAATATAATCTTTTATTTGAGTTTAAGACTGATGTAAGTTGAGTCGTACTGGCAAATCCTAAATACCTATACCAAGATACCTAGTCCACTCAAATGAACCAAAGAACCTATCCACCAAATTAGGCCACATTCAATAAAAAGTCTACCATACTTAGAGATCGAACCCAGGCCGAACTCGTGCCAAACTCGGTTACCCTTTTGGTATGAAATCAACCAGTTCAATAGCTCCTGATTTCTTGGCCCAACGGTTGGAAATTTGAATTAAACCCCATCCGAATTTTGGCCAAATTTTGTTTGCCTACACCCTATAAATAGGATTGGAATTCTTTATTCTTACACAACTCAATGATTCTTAATCTTCTATCCTATTGTGAGCAAACCTCTAAGCCTTAATTTTTTCCATTTCCAAGATTAACTTTGTAGCATTCCTAGTGCCAAGTGTGATATCGGTCTAGAAGTCTTCAGAGTTATAAAAAGCTTGGTTCCATCAGTTACTCTCTCTATCAAGCTATGAAGTTGCGAGACTTCGGATCAAACCTCCTAGTTGTAAAGAATGGCAAGCCTTCAGATCAAATCTTGTGATTCATTATTGGTGATTATAGTGGATAAAACTCCGAGCTTGAGTTATCGGGAATGGACTAGTACTCTCAGAGGAAAACCAATATACATCTTGGTATTTGCGTTTGCTTTTTCTCACTCTATTGCATATATTCATAACACTGCTAGTAGTATCACTTACACTTGAGATATATTCTAACTGCTAGTAGTTGATCACCATTGTATACCATAGAATTATATTTTAACAGGTAATTTTATTCTGCTGCATACATAAACTCTATTTACCCCCTCTAGAGTTGCCTACACGGTCCTACAATTGGTATCAGGGCGGTTACTCTTTATATTGAAACTTTTACTGATACCATTTTCTCCTACAATTGGTATCAGAACATGTAGTCTCTTATTTAGTTTTTGATCCCAATTACTTTTTCAATTGGTATCAGAGCAGGTACTCTTTATATAGGAACTATTGCTCATACAAATTGCTCCTCAATTGGTATCAGGACAAGTTCTCTTGATTACCGGATTAACAACCAAAGTGTATAACACATGGCAACAACAAGATCACTATTTCCTATCAATGGTGAAAGCCAACTCCTTAATAAGCCACCTATTTTTTACAGCACTAACTATTTATTTTAGAAAATACATATGAGTGCTTTTCTAAAATCTCTTAGCTTTAACTTATGGAATTATGTTACTACTAGTTACAAAAGAGTTGACAAAGCAGATAATGAATATACCAAAGATGAAAAGAAAGCAGCAAGTGATGATGCAAAGGCAATGTATATGCTCTACTGTACTCTAGGAGAAGACAAATTCAAACTTATCTCCAAGTATAAAATATCATATGAGATATAGAAAATGCTGGAAGCAACCTATGAAAACAATGAAGAAGTTGAAAAAGAACCTCATGATATTGCAAGCTTGTATCAAAATGAAGAAGCTACAAGTACAAAGAAAGATGCAGACATTCAATGCAACAATGATGATAGCAAGGAAGAAGATATTGTAAACTTATGTCCAAGTGAAAGTCTAGCAATCAATGCAAGCATCCAGTACGAGGATGACAAAAACCTTCAACATACGACATACTTGTGCTTAATGGTAAGCGAGATAAATAATGACTCTCTAGCAAAAGATATTTCGTATAATGAATTATCTGATGCTTTTAATGATTTATTTGAAGACTATAATATGCTTAGAAATAACTATAAGCAAGCTCGAAAAGATATCAAATCTTATCAGCTTAAAAATAATCAGCTTATTTGCTTACTTAAGGAAGCTAGAGAAAACTCCTCTTCTGATGAATCAATTGAAATCTTCAAACTTAAGCTCCGCTTACAAGAAGCTCTTGACTGCTTTGATGAAAGCAATCAAAAAAATGCTAAACTTAAGGAGGACTTAAAATAGGAAAATGTGAAGTACTCTAATGCCTCACTTAAGATAGATGCTCTTACTACCAAATATGATAATTTATATGCCACCTCTAAAAAGTTAGAGATTAGATTGGGAAAGCAAGTCGTACAACCTACTATTCAGTCTAACACGAGACACATGGCTAAATAAAAGAGCACTCACAACAAGACACCATCAAGCAAACCAAAAGCTTCACACTATCATGCATGTAGAACACAACATACTTCACACAATCATGCATTCTATTACAAATATCTACGCAAGATATGTCACATAACTCATCCTTCTATACCCAACATAAATGCCTATGCTATATGTCATTATTGTGGTTTAAAAGGACACATCACACATCAATGTTAGGCTAGAAAATTAGTTGATATGAATATGTATAAGTGGATTCCTAAAGCTAACAAATATGGATCCAAATCTTGGATACCAAAGTCTTGTTCTAATCATATAGGTGGAATAATTTATGGCAAGATGTAATGGTAAAGGAGAAAGTCGGTGATTGTAAAAAGCTAAATAGATATTCTCATAAAAATTGCACCAGCACGAAACATGACTATTAAGTAATTATGGTAACACAAATTTTCTTATCTATAGTAGTATAATTGTTCTTAAACTATGTAAGAAGAAACTCTTATTAAATAACTCTTCAATATTATGCTCTAAAGGTATAGAAATTATTGTTAAAAAGCCTAAGGGTCCTTCTGTCAACAAGGTGTAAACAGCCTTAAGCGATACGGTACTTAAGAGAGTTCGGACCACCGCTAGCTGGGAACCGGCCCCTACAGCTAATTAATATTAATAAAAATACCTCACTGAGTAATGATATACAAAGAGCTACTTACAAACTTTTTCTAAATATAATTATCATTCATTCAGTAATTGATTGCATATAAATTCTTTTAAATGACTTGTCTAAAAATAATGACGGATAATATCCTGTCATAGTTATAGACCTCATATATTTTATACTTGTATTATTATGAGATCACCTGTATGTTGTTCATATGTGTCACTACCACATTTTCTAGGAAAAGATATTTTGGTCATTTTATAATTAATTAAATATTGTGCTTGCTGAATATTTATTTATTGTTAGATGTTAGATTTTATTTTAGACTTGTGTTAGTGGACCTAATTAGTTTAGATTAGATCCATGGACCAACATTTAATTCTAGTTAGAATTGAGCCCAATAGTAAGCCCATTCATTAGGAGGATTAATTAATTAGTTAAACCAATTGGATTATAACATTTCCTCCTTAATTAATTTCTTCATGACAAGCCCCAAGGGGTATTATGGACATTTCATAGTGCCTTGGAGAGGGGGCAAGGCCGGCCACTATATAAGGGGGTGAAGACTCTCTCTCCTCTCTTTTCTTTATTCCAAATTTAGATCTAAAAATTTTTCTCAACCAAATTCCTTCATCCATACACCAATTCCTACCCAAATTTCTTTCTAATTTCTTCTCTACTCATCATTGGAGGCTATTAGAACAAAAAAAAGTAATAATCTACAAGGAGGAAGCAAGGATCTACAAGGAGGAGCAAGGATCTACAAGTTGAAGGCTCTTGACACTCAACTTGGGATTGTCATTGGGAATCCATCTTCCGATAGGTACAATTTAGTTTTTCCTCTCTAATTAGACTCTAAATCTGTAATTTAATCATTAGAAACCCTCCCATGTACTAAGGCTATCCATAGGAAGTAGAATTAGGTTCATAGGAGGCCATGGAGAAAGTTATGGGGTATTTTGTGTCAATTTTTGGGGAATTCCAAGATTGGAACAAGTGTTTGTCAATAAGTCAATTAGACCAAATTGATATATGTTTGCTTGTGTGAGACTAGTGTCGTGTCCATAATTGGATACATGTAGGTCGTATCCCGACAATTTGGCGTTACGGGTTGATTTGGAGATTTTTTTCTGACACGGGGGTTTGAGTATGTCATATTTTGATACGGGCACGTAGATGAGTAGCTACCACTTCGTGTTGCTTCTAATTATGATTTTAGACTTGCTCGTGTCCTTCGGGATACGTTTGGTGATGTGGTCGAGCCGTATCCAAGAGTATCATAGATTGAGTATGATACGGGTGCGGTGTACTCTACGTGTTTGATACTTTGCATTCTAATTTAATTTACCTTGGTTATAGCTATTAGAGTATTATATTTATAGTTGTTATATGATATATATATATATATATATATATATATGTGTGTGTGTGAGTGTATGTGTATATGTGTGTGTATGTGTGGTAGGGGGTATTGAATAAGCAAAAAGTAGCAATTAATAAGCAACAACAGCAAAAAGCAGCAATTAATAAGCAGCAGCAACAAAAAGTAGCAATTAATAAGCAGCAACAGCAATAAGCAACAATTAATAAGCAGCAACAGCAGCAATAAGCAGCAGCAGTAAGCAGCAGTAGCAATAAGCAGCAGCAGAAGCAGTAAGCAGTAAGCAACAGCAGAAGCAACATCAATAAGCAGCAACAGAAGCAGCGATAAGCAGCAGCAGCAGCAGCAGCGATAAGCAGCAACAGCAACAGCGATAAGCAGAATTAGCAGCAGTAGCTTTAGTATATAGCACAGTGCTTATAGTTTAAATTGTAGATAAGTTAATAAGCTAAGTTAGTTTATATTGATAAGTTAGTTAGTTAATATTGTTAGTAAGTTAGTATATATATATATATATATATATATATATATATATATATATATATATATATATATATATATAAGAACTAGTTAGTATTACCATTGGTTAGTATTATTTCTAGTTTACCTTGAGTTACACCAAGGTAATGAGAGTTAAGGTATCTTGGGTGGGTATTAAATATCCAATTGGTATGCTAGTTATGTTAGTTATAGGTATTGATTTTAGTATTAAATAGTATGTTAGTATTATATAAGTTAGTTAGTTAATTGGTATATATATATATATATATATATATATATATATATATATATATATATATATATATATATATATATATATATATATATATATATATATATATATATGTTAGTTGGTATAGTATAGTTATGAGTTTAAATGCATGTTAGTGTATATATAGTTATATCTAATGACTAGATATATGACCAATGTATTGGGTATTACCTTGAGATTTTAATCAAGGTAAATGGGGTATCTCAAGATAAAGGGTAAACATAGTATCTTAGTATAGTTAGTAGCTAGTATTGTTATAAGTTATGAGTTTAATTGCATATTAGTATATAGTGAGACATGTATAGTTAGTTAGATAATGTTAGATATTGTATTACCTTGTGATACCAAGGTAATGTCAAGGTATTAGTTTATACTCAAGGTATTGAGTTTGTATATTAAGATGGGTGTGTAGGTGATATGATACCACATTTGGTTCAAAGCCAAGGTATCCACTTAGCATTAGTTTAGCTAGGAATACTATATATTTTGTCTTATATATATATTATAGTATTTTCATATCTAATAATTTACGTATCTTATGATACGGTATTGTGTTGGTATCCTAGTATCCTAAACATAGCTAGTATAGCCTAGTTACATAGTGTATGGATCCAATATCTTAGAGATGGACTCATACAACCTAGAAATAGTTAGTTTGACCTAGAGTTGACCTAGTTTGACTATTTTGACTTAGAAATTGCTTTATGACCTAGAATTAAACTAGTTTAATTTATTTTCATTCCAAAACCAAAACCTTGTATTAGTACAATATTCCATATATAGGTCTGTTTGACACCAGTTCGGATACCGTTTTGAATCATTTGCTCTGGACCATAGGAGAGTAAAATCTTTGATAGTTTTCATTATTTGTTTACTACTATAATTCAAGTATTTAGAAATATTAATTATGATTCTTTGACACATTGGTACATGGATTTGTATTATTATTAGATCGTCAGTCATGAGATATTACCTTGATTATCGAGATGTTATCGAATACTGCTTCTTGTTGGTATTGGATAACATTGGATATTATAGGTTAAACATTGGATACATTGGCTAGTAACGTGTCATGATTAGATCCATCATATCAGTCGAGGCAGGGGATACTAATTAAATATGTGATCAAGAACTATCGGCTAGTAGTGTAATCATTGGCTACTAACTAATCATACACTTCACGTATGGTTGAGTTAGCTCCATAGTGTAATCATTGAAAATTCTAAGCCGATCATATATTTAGTTAGTATCTCAAACACATGGTATATTATAGATTATATTTTCAGTTCATAGATTACCCTGTTCTATTTCTGACATTATAGTTTATCTCCTTCATTATTGTACGCATTGATTTATATTTCTGTTGCTAGTTTTGCCTGTTCCTTCATTGTTCTTAAATCATCAGTTATATTCTCATCATATATAGCATCCCCTATTTTACTGTTTTATAGTTTTTGTCAATTAATTGGAACTACTATTGGGTTGTACTATACTCCATTCCTGACTGGATAATATTTTTCAGAGAATCCGGGAGATTGGTGTCCGACATACTACGGACCTCGACCTATAGATGGTGCAGACATGGACCCACTAATTTTGGAGTGACAGCCGGGAGATCTAGCCGGAATCACTAGTTATCATAGTTAGTTTTTTTTAGCATTTTGGTACCAGATTTATTTTTGACATATATTTGAGACTTGGATATTGTTTCTATTTGTTGTTGTTATATTTAGACTGCATAGTTATGTTAGACTTCTTTGATATCTTATCGTGCTATAGATTTATGATTAAGTATTGTGTTGCATTAAGTATCTTGCCCTCCTTCTTGGAGTTGAGATATTATTGGAAGATTATACATTATAGTGAGATGATTAGATAGTATAGTTGACCTAGACAGCGTTCTACCACCGATGCTACGGCATAAGCTGGACGTACCCACGTACTCGTGCCCTTTCACCGGATGCGGGTCGTGACAATATGACTGTTATAGCTTTTTACAAAATATATTTTTTAAAAATCCTGAGCTATCAGAACTCGGACAGAGTTCGGTCTGAACTCGGTCCGAATTTGGTTCAAGTATTTTTATATAACAACAGCAGCCTCGGTTTTGATCTTATTACTTCATCCTCCCAAACCCTTCTTCTCCAAAACAAAAATAAAACCCTTTCCTCTAAAACCCTAGTTTTGTAATCTCCTTCTTTCTCTCTCAACTTGAGATCTAAGGCTCTTGGTGAGATTCTCTTCCATCCCCTTCAATATTTTTAAGGTACAATTTTTACTTTCTCAAACCCTAATTCATGGCTCCTAAATTTGGAAAAAAGAAGAGAAAAGCAAATTAAGCTTCCTTTTCTCAACCCTCTAGTGATGTGGCTCTCTATTCCTTGTTTTCTCCTAATATTCCAAACCAAGGAGAATATGGTGACTTTATTTTTTACTTCTATTGATGCCTTAAATCTATGGTTCAATAATTTTGTACAAAAGAATATTTGCGAGAAAAATTCTATTAATTTTACTACTTTTCATGACCAAAAATATAAACTTGTAGAATTTTATCTTCATCGTCTAGTCAAAACTAGAAAACCCATATATTTGAATGCCATTCACATGTTTTATTACAATCTATCTCATGATAAATGGTCTATCTCTTCGAGAGTGGATGGGATCGACATTGAATTTGACGATACAACTTTGGGTAAAATTCTTGAAATCCCTAAAAAGGGAGATGTCCTAGTTGAGATCGATAAACTCAATTTCAGAGACGACATCACTCTTGATTCTTTCAGGGACATACTTTGTGCCCCTCATCATTGTCCTGAAGGAAAGTTCTGTGCTCGTTATTTTAACTAATATTTTTACGAACTTTACCGTATCATATACTCTACTATCATTCCAAAGCAAACCTCCAAAGATGATGTGACCTATTGGGAGATGTTTGCTGTATATCACTTTTACACATCCACTTTCTTTAGACTTCCTAAGACCATGATTTGGAAAATGATTGACAGTTGTAAACACAAACGTCAACTTTCTTATGCCATGTATCTACCACTCATCTTTGAGCACTTCCACATTCCTATGGAAGAACCTACTTATCTATCTGAGCCAGTTAATCTGACCAAAGTCGGCAGGATTCAACCTATTTCTCTCGTTCATGATGATGATAAATCATCCAGATATGATTCTGATGCACTAGCTGATCCAGCCCCAACTCCTCCTTCTCCTACTCCTACTCCATCATCCTCTGCACAGCCTGCTACCTTGGACTCGATGTTGAGCAAGAGGATGGAGCACAGTGGTAGGACTCAAGAGATGTTCTGCGAGCAATTCAGGTTACAAAATAAGATGATAGCTGCTCAACACTAGGAGAAGAACAATATGATTATCACTCAGCTTCGCGACCAGTCTTATCGTACTACTATTCAGGCCCACACTTTAGCCAACTCCCTAGCAGATCTTCACTATCACCTAGCCCATCATCCTACTGCACCTCACCCAGTGGCTCGTGATCCTTCACTCTCAGGCTACAGGATCGATGATCCATTTGTTCAGCAATACTTCGACCCTACCAGAGCATACTTTGATGATCACCCGCTTGCTGATGCTGCTGATGATAATTTGTGATAGTTTCTTGTGGCTATGTGGATGTATTAGTTTTTCTATTTCAGTGTACTAGAAATAATTGCTTAAAATATTCATAAAATTTTTATGCTATTTTGGTTATTTGCATCTAAATATTTGCAAGTCTTGTTACTTATTCTGATTAAAATAATCCACGTTCTGGTTAATTTTTCTCTTTCCAATTTGTCATAATCACTCGTTACGGGAGAGTTTTTATTTTTTACTATGATATATTGACAAAGGGGGAGAAATGACAAAATGTGATAACAAAATGTGACGATTTGGTTGATATATGGTTGATAACATATAACTGTGATTTATATTCTTGATATACCTACACCTAATTTTTCTATAAAGAAATGTCAAGTTATAGGTCATTCAAATGCTCCCGTTCAAAGAAAAGATCTACTTACGGGGGAGTTTTTTTCTTCTAAAAAGCTAGTTTTCAAAGGAAAGATCTACGTACAAAAAAACTTCGTCTATGTTTCAACTATTTGCATCAAAGGCTATATCAGACTCACTATATGTATTTTGACTTAGTTTGTCAATTATCATAATGGGGGAAATTATTGACACAAAGTGGTCGCAGTCAACCTGATTCGGATAATCGTCAAATATCAGATCTAAAATACAGATGAAGCAGATACTAGAAGAACATATAAAGCAGATACTCGATGCAAAGCATATGTACTTCGTCAGTACTATAGTCAGACTCTGCAATAGCTATTGGTTTCATATTCAAATATAATCTTTTATTTGAGTCTAGGACTGATGTAAGCTAAGTCGCACTGGCAAATCCTAAATACCTATACCCAGATACCTAGTCCACTCAAATGAACCAAAGAACCTGTAGAAGCATAAAAAATACGCTGGATAGCTATACGCAGCATGTTGATGCAAGACAGCGTAAACAGAGGACCTCAGAGCCATCAAACCTGCAACAGAGCTTTTCCGCTGAGCACAGCATAAAAATATAGGCTCAAGGACCATCCGCGTAAAGCATTATGTCCAGGCTGCTTCAGCGTAAACATGGTGCTTTATCGCCTTTATGGCTTAAAACTCATCCGCTTTCAATGCAGTATTGAAGTGTATGAGGAACGCTTCGTATTCTTTAAAAATGAACCTATCAGATCATGCAATGAACCTGACGTCTGGACTCCTAACAAAGAGTACTGAACGACTACCCAGGTGACGGGTATAATAATGGCGCGGCATTGCAACCCAGGCTGTCATTTACTGCCATTTCCTTTGCGTAAACCACTTTTACACATACGGAGGAATACGCTGCCTAGTTTTACACAGGCAGATGCGAGCTGTTTACGCTCCACAGAAGATAAATAGCCTGCCACGTCAAAAGCTGTACTTCGTACAGGGCTCGAGGCACGTCTCTGCATTTAATGCGCAGAGCAGTGACAGTTTCTCGAGGCACGTCTCTGTATTTAAAGCGCCGAATACTCACAGATGCCCGAGGCACGTCTCTGTACTTGATGCACAGAAGGGTGGCAGGCCTTCGAAACACGCCTCTGTATTTAATATGCAGGATAATGGCGGATCTCCGCATTTAATGCAGGAGATTTGATTAAATGTCACCGAACCGTCGTTTAGTGACATCCCCTTTGCGTAAACTACTCTTACGCATATAAGGGAAATACGCTGCCTAGTTTTATACAGGCAGACGTGAGCTTCTTACGCTCCGCGAAGGCAAATAGACCGCCACGTCAGCAGTTACTCTTCATACAGAATTCGAGGCGCGTATCTGCATTTAATGCGCAGAATGATGGTAAATCTTAAAGGTAAGCCTCTGCATTTAATGCACAGGATGGGGGCAGATCTCTGCATTTAATGCAAGAGATTTGATTATATCTCCAAGAGCCGTAATTTTGGCTAAAATGTCCACATCAACTCGGCTTCTACACCTGCTTGGCTTCTATGCCCACTCGGCTTCTATGCCCACTCGGCCTCTATGGCCACTCGGCTTCTACGCCTACTCGGCTTTTACGCCTACTCGGCTTCTATGCCTATTTGGCTTCTACGCCATGGTGATAGTCATTTGGATTCTACGCCAACCTCTTCTACACAAGGGATAACTACCTACGTGGCTTCTACGCCGTGATCTTCGCAGCAGATATACGCATTTTTGTCCCTTAGTTGGACACGCGTCACATGCTCACTCAAAAGGTCATCTATACGCAGGCATTGGTTATTTTAAACCGTCGTGTAAAAGGGTGTTGTACTTTCCACTACTCGGTTTCTACACCGACTGAGTGGTCACTGTCACTAAAACTCTATAAATATAGACCTCTATCAACAGAGGTCTAGGGTCGAAAAAGTGGAAAATTGGAGGTCGAGAGAGGAAGAGATAGAAGAATCCAGAGCTCAGGTAAAGAGAAGGGATCGACGGCTTTGGCATCGGGCATCCACCCTCTTTAGCAACCTGCGAAGCTCCTTTCTGTCTTTCACGACACTTCTTCATCATCGTGTGGTCCAAGGGCTAAAGTGATCGACTGCAGATCAGACACCTATAGCAATATTTACCAAGATTAAATAAATTATACTTAGATATCCTCATATAGGATTAAATTGTACAATCTTGTTTGTAAACATAAAAGAAGGGCGGATTTTCGTATAAGACCTCATTTTCCACATATTATCTTTTCCGTTTATCCGAAATAAGATGGCGACTCTACTGGGGACATCTTTCTCTTCTGATGAGGAAGCTATTGCTCAACACGATACGGTATCCGTGGGATCCATGAAGAAGACACTGGTCGTCCAGTTCGACCAGTCTGCCTACGAAGACATGCTTCGAACAGGGGGTAGCTCTTACTCCCTCTCTGTCCAAAACAACAGGAAGCTGCGTAAGGTCTGGATGCCCAAGACATCCTCTACCATTCCTGTGGACTCTCCGATCTCTCCAACCAATGAGGTTGTAGCATTGCTTCCTCCGTGCCTTGTGCGTAAAATTCAGTCGTCTGTCTCTGGCAGGGCAGACAAAACTTCTGGCAATGCCTCAGCGCTAACCCAGAAGTATACTCCGTGCCTTGCGCGTAAAATTCAGTCGTCTGTCTCTGGCAGGGCCGACAAAACTTCTGGCAATGCGTCAGCGCTAACCCAGAAGTATACTCCACGCCCTGTGCATAAAATTCAGTCGCCTGTCTCTGGCAGGGCCGACAAAACTTCTGGCAATGCCTCAGCGCCAACCCAGAAGTATACTTCGCGCTCTGCGCGTAAATTTTAGTCTCCCATCCCTGGCAGAACAGACGAAACTTCGGACAATGTCTCAGTGCTAGTCCAGAAGCCTATTCCGTGCTCTGCGCATAAAATTCAGTCTCCCGTCCCTGGCGGAATAGACAAAATTTCTGATGATGCCTCAGCGCCAAATCAGGAATCACAAACGCTCTCCGCACGTAAAAATGCATCTGTCTTCCACGGAAGAGCAGATGATCCCTGCAATCTACGCAAGGGAAAGCAAGCGGCGGACTACTCAACTTCTCGGCCTTTACGCCAGCAAGGGAACAATCTGTCCGCCCTCCAGATTACGCGAGAAGCTGATGGCCGACTGAGGACATCCTCAGCTTTACGCCAACCAGAGCAGAGCTTCAAATTACGCCAGGAGAAGCCACTCAGCGTAAAGAAGGCTCAATTTGTGGGAAGACACCCTCCTCGGGGATTATCCGCCACCCAGATGGCCAACCTGTTGTATATAGGTGGCACAGGGAAAACTATGGTTCCCAACATCCGCATGCCCACTGATGTGAACAGAAGGAACAAGCCATCATCTTCTTCTTCTGTAACTCCTCCTGACCTGCGCAATTATCTGATCCAGAAATGCAAGGAGAGGGGATCTTCCAGCATGTCTATTACGCCTCCTAGCGAGCACTGTTGTAATAGTCATAGGATTGTAATTAATTATTGCTGTTCTGGAGCAAAACGGTCAGTTTTCGACCGGTTGAGCTACTCTCCATATTTCCAGAAAGAAGGGCCAATGCATGCATCTGTGAACATGGCTTCACACATACCTAGAGGAGGGTCGGGCTCAAGACGTCATCCCTCTAGAACTCCGAGCCGAAGGAGATTCAACATGCTCCTTAGGAACACCGAAGCTGGGGTGTTCCAAAACACTCGTTCCAGGTCACGACAACCAGCTTCGTACTCTTCTGATTCCGATGCTGGGGGTCGCCAGTCTCCCGAATCAGATGCCAAAAGTATAGAGTCAACTTCTACAGAGACCTATACTAATCTTTCAATGACAGGGAGATGGGAGTTTATGCCATTGGAGATGAGTTCGAGGAAGCTTCCTCGTCCGGGAGCGCTGAGCAACGCATCACTATACTAGAGACATCTCTAAAAGAAATGTAGTCCATAATGGAGAACATACACCAGATGATGCTGACTCAACATACAGCTGCTATGGCTCAAGCGTCGGTCCCTCCAACTCAGATACGCGTGGGGGTGGACTTACCACCAGCCAACACGATCCAAGAGCCTGCTCTAGATCAAGAGTCAGCAGTTCCTCCGCTTCCTCACTCAGAGAATGTATTACCTCCCGCCGGAGTCGCGATGTAATCGATTCCTCATCACTCCGTAGTCCCGCTACCGGCTGAAGATCTGATGCAGGAAGTACGGGAGTTGAAAGCCCAATTTGATGCCCTGAAGCACAAAGATCAGCTCAAGAAATTGGGAATCAACCAACCTTACCCAGCTATCTGGGAAGAGGTCCCTTTCCCTCCTAGATACAAACCACAGACTATGGCTTTGTTCGAGGGAAAAACATCACCGAGTCAATACATGAACTACTTTAGCATGATGATATTGTTGTTACAAGGGAACGACGCCCTCCTCACTCGGGTGTTCAAGGGCTGTCTCTCGAGAGTATCTTACCAGTGGTACCGCAGCCTGGCGGACAACTGCATTACTTTCTTCGAAGACTTCAAGGCTTTATTCTTTACGAGATTCTACGAGGGAGGGATGGACATATCTATGTCCTCTCTCATCGAAGTCAGGCAGAAGGAAAAAGAGAATGTTCGCACTTTCATCGAACGTTTTCATCAAGCTACTCTGCAAATGCCTCTAGGAGTCCCAGACTCGGCATTGGTGGACATCTGCAGGAAGAACCTTCTCTCCGTGATCTCGGTGTTCACGGGACCATATCAGTTCCGTGATTGGCCCTTGTTCATCATCTCAGTGGTAGCCGTAGAGGACAATATTCAGAAGGCGCACGATAATGGCATCATGATCTCGGCCTCTGATAAAGGCAAGAGGTCATCCTCCAACATCGAGCATCCTCGTGCTACCAAGGGTAAAGAAGCTCTGGCAATCAATACGTCCAGGCAAAAGACGGTGGCTACCACGCAGACGAAACCTGGGACTTCCAGGCCCATTGAAGTATACTCTT
Source organism: Iris macrosiphon (assembly GCA_036927795.1). Lineage (NCBI taxonomy): Eukaryota > Viridiplantae > Streptophyta > Magnoliopsida > Asparagales > Iridaceae > Iris > Iris macrosiphon. The sequence goes on along the minus strand of JAYESA010000010.1, from coordinate 103,894,068 downwards.
TCGATGACGACGATATTCCGAGCATATTTGAATGTCTCATCAAAAGCGGCAAGATTACCCTTCCTGAGGTGAGACGGCCCAATGAGGCCGGCAGTACCAACAACCCCAAGTACTGCATCTTCCATAGGTACATACACCACCCCACAAAGGCATGTTATATACTGAAAAGGATGATCCAGGAGTTGATCGATGCTAAGGCCATCACTCTGCGCAACAGCGAGAAGACGGTCACGGCCAACATGATCTTCCTGCAATTTGGCAATCTGCCTCCCCAAGAAATCCCAGACGGTGTTACTTCTATTTTTCGAACGACGATGAACATCGTTAATCTCCCTCCAGCTAGAGGTCAAAATCATGACTTGCTACCACTAACTACCCAGCGAGGCGAGACTATATGGGTTCATCAAGATCTGGTGCCAGAGATCGAGAAAGAGACTCAAGCTGCTAAGGCTAAGTCTAAAAAGAACTCAAAGCACAAACCGTGTCACATGATTATGGTACACTCGGCATCAGAAGACGAGGTCTTGGCTACTGGAACCCGCTCAGAAAAAGCCTACCTCCAGGACTATAGAGCCAGCCAGGAAGATACATCGACAGACGCTTCAGCTGCCAAGCCTTCAGAACTAGAATCCACCGTACCAGAAGCCGGTCCTTCGAGACCAACTTCGGCGGACAAAGGGAAGCAAAAAGAAGTGTGCTTCGATAAACCTGTGAAAAACATTCAAAACAAAGCTTTAGAGAAGCCATACAACTTCGACATTCTAGCCCAACTGGCTAATACACCAGCCAGGCTGTCCATCTTCGAGCTACTCAGGCTCTCTCAGGACACTCGTCAAGCCCTGAGTGAAGCATTAATGCAGGCGGATGCATACTTGACCCAGCTTAAGTCCCCAGACGAGGAACCCATGGCGTGTCCTCAATGCCACAGTGTGATGTAGGTGGTCCCAAATATCACTTTCACTCAAGATGACATGCTGTTAAAACATAACAGGCATGACAGACCCCTCTATTACACCGGGTACATCGGTTCTATAGAAGTCGACCGGATTCACATAGATCCGGGATCATCAATCAACATCATTCCTTATAGTCTGCTTAGACCACTGAGGATTCCTACCAGCGAATTGGCTTATACCACCACTACGATCGTGGGTTTCAACGCCGGAAGAAGTAAGCCGTTGGGGAAAATTTGCCTGAGGATCCAAATTGGCAACTTCAGATCGGTGGCTACATGTTACGTCATCGATTCATAGGTGTCCTACAACATCCTGCTGGATAGACCTTGGATCCACGACCACAACATCGTTCCTTCGACTCTACATCAATGCTTCAAATATGTAGATGCCCGAGGAACAGTACAAACAGAGATTGCTGACCTGAACCCGTTCAAAGGAGTAGAATCCTACTACTCTGATGCCGTGTTGTACTCTCAAGACTGCACGAAAGAGGTGTCAGCCGAAGCAGAGAAGAAATCAAGCCAGAAGAACCTTCTGCCAAGCAACCTCTGTCAATCAAGGTGAAGGACGGACTACTCGTCCAAAAGCCATAAAACCTATGACTATCCACCTGAACGAGACCAGGTCAGGAAAAGGGAGTGATCCTCTAGTGATCACTTTGAACCAGAAGCCTCCACCCTTGGTCATCCACCTCCGGCGCAACAGGCAGCCGAGTGATGTAAATGCAACCGGGAACAGAGTTTCAGATGATAATAAACATCCTCTTTTCCAGTATATTGACGCCCAAATTCCAAATCAGGAATCTTCCCCCTACGACGATATAGAACCTATAGCACAAAAATTCTTGGAAGCTATAGATTCCTATCATCCGTATATATGGGAAGTTGCGTCATCATCCAATGTCACCACGACATATGGACCGCATGAGGATTCTATCTTCATTGTCCCGCCTACTTACAGCAGTCAGCATTCAATAGTCTTCGGCCGCATGCGCAATGAACCGACTGTGCAAGAGGATTCTTCCGACGACGATGCCGGTAAAATGCAGGTTCACAGATACAGCCCGCAAGCTCTGAAGATCATGCAAAATATGGGTTATAACTTGAAGCTGGAACCGGGTCTCAACTACGGGAAAGGCAGACGAATGCCGCTGCATGGCGATCCCTACTATCAACGAACTCGTTTCGGGGTAGGGTATACCACCTCCCTCGCAACTCCTGAGTCAAACGAGGATATCCTTTCCTCCTCTCAAAATGGCTTAGCGCCCTCCGACCCATCTTATGCTCTCGAGCAAACATTATCAGTAAATATGGTAGTGACGGATTCCTTCGAATCAGACGAACAAGAATCTGAACCGTTTGAGAATGACGCTTGGGCTCAGCAAATGGATACACAATGGGAGTTCCGCTTCGAGCAGAGAGAACCTCCCACCGAAGATAAAGTTATCCAGATTGACGTTGGGGATGAACTTTCGCCAAAGCCGATATTTATCAGTAATAATCTTTCCGAAGCAGAAAGGGAAGAAGTTATCCAGCTGATAAAAGAATATATCGACGTCTTTGCATATAATTATGAGGATATGCCAGGCCTTGATCCAAAGGTGGCTACTCATAGGCTCAATATATTGCCTGATTCGAAGCCTGTGAAGCAGCACCAACGTCGGTTTCCCCCGGATATGATGGATGCCATTGAAGCTGAAATCAAGAAGTTGATAGCCTGCGGCTTCATCCGTGAAGAACAATATCTCGACTGGGTCGCCAATGTTGTCCCGGTCATGAAGAAAAATAAGAAAGTACGAGTCTGCATCGATTACCGAGATCTGAACGCAGCCTGCCCCAAGGATGAGTTTCCTCTTCCCATCACAGACGTCATGATTCACAATACATGCGGTTTTGAACGTATGTCTTTCATGGACGGATTTTCAAGATACAATCAAATCAAGATGCATCATGAAGACGAGAAGCATACTGCCTTCCGGACACCATTGGGGGTATATTGCTATACGGTCATGCCCTTCGGATTGAAGAATGCCGGGGCTACGTACCAACGGGCTATGAGTAACATATTCTATGAGCATTTACGCAAGACAGTGGAGTGTTACGTGGACGATGTAGCTGTCAAAAGCCGCCTCAAGGATAATCATATCCAAGACTTGAAGATAGTATTTGAATTGATGCGCCAACATCAACTCAAAATGAATCATACAAAGTCCTTTCTGGGGTATCTAGTGGCAAATTTCTGGGATTTATCATTACCGCCAAAGGCATTCAAGTGGACCCTGATAAAGTCAAGGCCATCTTAGAAATGCGACCGCCCCGCAATCTGAGGGAACTCAGGGGATTTCAAGGTCGTCTGGCTTATATCCGGAGATTCATATCCAACCTCTCTGGAAGATGTCAGCCATTTTCTCGTCTCATGAAGAAAGGTGTATCCTTCGTATAGGATGAAGCCTGTCAGCAAGCGTTCGGCGATATCAAGCGCTACCTCACTAGTCCGCCAGTTCTGGTACCTCCTGTCATAGGAAGACCATTCGTGCTGTATGTTCGAGCGATGGATCATTCTCTGGGATCTCTTCTCGCACAAAAGAACGAGATGGGTTACGAGCAGGCTATCAACTACCTCAGCAGGATGATGGTCAGAGCCGAACACCGGTACAATCCAGTAGAGAAAGAATGCTTGGCTCTGATGTTCGCTATTCAGAAAATGCGACACTATGTCATAGGCCAAACCATTCACATCATCTCCAGGATCAATCCTCTTCGGGTACTGATGAACAAGCCAAGTGTTCCTAATTCCCGACTCGCGACATGGGCGATGTTATTGACACCGTATAACATGGTGTACGTCCCCCAGAAGTTCATAAAAGGCCAAGCGTTGGCTGACTTCCTAGCCGCTCATCCGATTCCGGAGGCCTTCAAGCTGTACGAGGACATTCTCGACGAAGTTGCAGAATGTAATTCCGTAATGGGAAGTGATGCATGGCAACTGTTCTTTGATGGTGCCTCCAGAACTGGTCCCAGGGGAAACGTGGTCTCGGGAGTAGGAATTGTCCTGGTTACTCCTGATAAGCTCTTTATCTACCAAGCATATTCTCTTAGCGAGCCCTGTTCCAACAATGTGGCAGAGTACAACGCTCTACTAATCGGCCTCCAAGTCGCTAAAGAATTGGACGTCGAATCTCTGGAAGCTTTCAGTGATTCTCTGCTGATCGTCAACCAAGTCAGAGGAATATATGAAGTCCGGAATTCAGACCTCATCCCCTATCACCAAGCAACGGTCGAGATAGCCATGACATTTAAAGGATTCTTCCTAGAGCATGTACCTCGATCCCAGAATCTGGAAGCTGATGCCCTAGCCAGTCTAGCTGCAGATTTGGCTACCCCTATAAGGAGGCAGAATTCGGTAATCCTTCTTAACAGAGATGTATTTTGTGTGAAAAATAATTTTCACGTAGAACACAGCTACGCGGTGGACACAGATCCTTCCAGGAGAGACTGGAGAGCCCCCTTTATAGATTTCGTAGCATACGGAATCTTGCCAGAAGATCCTAAAGAAGCAGTATCCGTCAAAAGATGATCATTACGCTTCTATTTCGACGCATCGTCACAATGTCTATATCGCCGGTCTTATGACGGACTATTATTACGATGTCTCTCTGGTGATGAAGCACAGCGGATTATCCGTGAAGCCCACGATGGCGTATGCGGAGCGCATCAACCCGGTCCTAAGCTACAGGATCGCGTCAGGAGAATAGGCTATTACTGGCCTACTATGATCACAGATGCAATAAAGTATGCAAGACAATGCAGAGCCTGTCAGATCCATGCAGACTTTATCCATCAACCTCCCGAATATCTATATCCTACGGTTGCGTCCTGGCCTTTCGAAGCATGGGATATGGATATCATTGGTCCTATTCACCCGTCTTCTTCCAGAGGTCACCGGTTCATACTGGCCATCACGGATTACTTCTCCAAATGGGCAGAGGCGATCCCTCTTGCTGAGGTAAAGACATCTAATGTGATCAGCTTCATCAAGCATCACGTCATTTACCACTTCGGGATACCCCGAAGGATAATCCATGATAATGGGCCTCAATTCATCAGCCAAGCGTTTCAACGATTTTGCGATAAAAATCGGATACAAAATGTCGCCTCTACGACATATAATCCTGCTGCTAATGGTTTGGCAGAAGCTTTCAACAAAACCATTATCAAGCTCTTGAAGAAGTTCGTCTCTTCGAACAAAAGGGATTGGAATGAGAAGCTGGGAGAATGTCTCTGGGTATACCGCACAACGGTACGGGCATCGACAGGGTGCACCCCATTCTCATTAGTTTACGGGAGCGAAGCTGTTCTCCCCATCGAGATCCAAATTCCGTCACTCAGGATAGCCGTGACTAATGAGTTGACTCAAGAAAAGAATGACCTGCTAAGGCTTTAAGACCTAGAAGGATTAGATGAGAAATGCCTCCAAGCTCAACAGCGCATCGTGCTCTACCAAGCACGCATTTCCATGGCTTTTAATCAAAAAGTGAAGGAAAGGGTGTTCAAAGTCGGCGAGCTAGTTTTAGCTGTGAGAAGGCCGATGATTCTTACTCACAGAAGTAAGGGCTAATTCCAGCCCAAATGGGAAGGCCCTTATGTGATCGAGACAACGTTCTCAAACGGCGCTCACAGGTTAGCCCAGCCTAATGGAGACCTGTTAATGGCTCATATCAATGGCAAATTCCTGAAAAGGTACTATGCTTAACCTCCTCTGCTCAAGTGGAATATAGCAAAAACCTCATTCTGACAAAACTACTTCCAAAACGAAACTAGTTGGATCGTATTTCTATCATATCCATATAACCTCTGAATAGATATGTTTAACTAATTTGGAACTTCAAGACCTACCACGTCCATATTACCTCTGATATCACTTTTATCCAAACCTGTCATTTACATTCCGAAATGATGGGTCCACAAAGTCAAATGAAAGCCTCTTTATTATTCCCAAAAAAGAGCAAAAGTACATTGAAAAGCAAAAGCAAAAGTACATCATTGAGGGGGAGCAGTCAGGTCGCAAAGCTGCCGCGCCAGTGCGGCCATCCTCTCAGTCCTGGAATCCAAGACATCAGTGCGAGCCCGCTCCAGCCGTGCCTCATCATTGCTCAGGAGGGACAGTTCGGCTCTAGCCCAAAGAAAACCAGCACGGGCGACTCCTGCACGCGCCAAGTTCTGTTGTGCTACGCCCAATCGGCTATCCGCCACAACTAGAGCTTCCGACGACTGAGAAGCCCACTCTTTTGCCTGAGTGAGTTTTGTTTCCAGCCTGCGGGCCCTCGCTACATTCCTTTCGTGCTCGGCCTGGCACTTCGTTTGAAGAGCAATGGCCTCCTCCAGGACAGCTTTTCCTTTATCCATCTCCTGCTGATGTGTTTGGATGGATTTATTTATGCCTGCCATCTGTTCGGCAAGCCGTGCAGTCATGGAGTCATATCTAGCCTGCACCAGATCTTCAACATTGTCTCGAGCTAGCTGCAAGTATTCGTTAATGGGTTGCTCCAAACCATTAACTATCTCCTCCAGCGTTTCAGCTAGCCCAGTGTCGTCGAATTCTCGGATCGGCACTATCGCGGACCGGGAGGACCTCTTCAGCGACGCAAAGCTCAGATTCTTCGCCAACACCCTTGATATTAACATTTTCAAAATGGTATAGAAGATGCCGGTGTACTACTCGATCAGCGCATCTAGATCCGAATGGACGCCGGGAGTGGCCTCGATATTGGCGAGTCCCCCTCCAAGAACAACCACAGACGATGTCGCCACGACCGTCGTCTCAACAGGTGGTGCGACGAAAGAAGAAGCGCCAATACCGGACGAAGATACCAGCATACTCAAAGGAGGCATTATCGTAATGACAGGCTCGTCCTCCTCTTGAGATATCAGAATCTCGTCGACAAGCGAGCTGGCACCCTAAGATGTTTCCTCTTCTAAATCAGCCACATCCGTGTCGCCGCCAGGACCTGACACAGAGCCAAAGGGCGCATCTATACTGTCCTCCCCGAAGAGGTCTTCCCCTGAAAAGAGGACGAAAGGAAGTTAGTATCGAAATGATGTTAACTTTTCTAAAAAGAGGCGTGAAGACGACATTTACCCATGGTCGACGGCATATATGTCGCATCTGCGGCCTGTACAGCTAAATCATTTCTTAACGATGCTAAGCAAGCTGTCATACCTGGAGAAAGGGGTCTGCTAACTGACGCTGGCAAATAGTCTTCCAGGTCCTCGTCAAACTCCAACCGAGGCTCATCGGCTGGAATCTTGCTGGGTGCACTGACAGACACGGCATGAGTCTCTCCCAATGCTGACCCGAACAAAGATATCCTCATTCGGCTCAGCCCCGAAGGCGATCTCGTTCCACTACCTGAAGTAGTAGCAGCAACGACGGCCACCAGCAGAGATTCTCCGGCACCACCGGCCGAAACATTAGAGGGTCCCTCTCTAAAAGGCGAGGAACCTCCAATCAAAGAATCATCCCCAACATGGGGAGATGCAGGCTCACTTCCAAGAGCCTCAATACCAGGAATCCGGAGAGGACGATTAACCGTCTTCTTCTTCCTCTTGCGAGGGGAAGTTTCCTTCGGAGTAGGAGCCCTTCGCTTCCCGGAGATTACCAAAGGCCCTGCAGGCAGAGGTACTTCACCCCTCGATATCGCCAACAAAGGCTCGTCTGGATTGACGGACTCCTCACCCTCGTCGGAAGAAGCCGAAGGGACTTCGACTCTTCCCCCAGACTTGGAAGAGGGCACCCTAAAACTTCCATGCATATCAAAATTGCGATGGAAGGTGTTCGTTGCCACATAGAACTGGGCATACGAGTGCAGGATGCGCAACTCTGTAGAGAGTGTAATGACCGGCACAGTAAAAATTGCTCCAGTGCAACCCATGAGGAAGTATCGCCAGCCTCTCGCTCCATCAATGAGTTCACCCCTGGACCGAAAGCTGGTGACGACGTTGCCCACGTGCAACTGATCATACCCAAACTGCCTGGCAAACCGACTAGGCAGGTAGGGCTCCAAGAAGCAATGGTCTTCACTACTGTACAGTAAATGGGAAGGTCTAATGCAGACCAACCAATTAAAAGCTTCAGGAGAAAGATTGGTCTTCTCTCTACCTGAATCCTCAAGCCTAATTCCCGATTAATTGCGATGTACAGAGGGGACAGTGCAGAAGAGCTTCCAGCTGTGACTGAAGCCCAGCACCCGCCGACAGTCTAGAACCGTGGTCATATTCCAGTAAGATTTCTGGTAGTTCAACAAGAAACTAGCCCCCGAACTACTGCCGGAGCCGGGAGACATAACCTTGGGGTTATGAAGAATTAACCATCCCATCAGATATAGGTATAGTAATTCTACCCTGGGAAAGCTATCACGCCGAGTTTCATCGACGAGTAGCCCGTCAGTCATGGCCCTCAGGCCAGCTTGAATGCGGCACACCATGGCAGGGAGCAAGCCCAGTCTTGCCCCAAACACCAGACACACTGCAGGCCATAGCATGTTACGATAAATGCGGTCTGCAGATGCGATGCCAGGTACCACCAGTCGGTGCAGCCATATAGAGAGGAAGCCAGCCAGTTGAGCTTTCCTGGACAAAGGCCTGCGGCAGCGCCTCAAATAACTATAGGCCTTAGTGCCTACAGGATACTGTTCTATACCTTCGTCGAGGATCAAGTCCGGAGCCCCAGTGTCTACCATGAGTTCGTCGACTACCTGAGAATTAAGCACGCTCAGAAGATTCACAGGCTGATCCTTGCCCTCCAATACCTTCTCTGGCTTAGCAGTCCTGGACCGATGAAAGAAGAGGTAGGACGTCCATTTATTGATATGAGCCAAATCTGAGTGTTCACCATAAAAAGCGGTGCAAGCGAGGTAGTGGCACATCAGCTTCTGGTACACCTCCACTACCCGAGAGTCTGAATCCCCCAGCTCCCGCTTCGTGGGAACATACTCTTCATATGGAGTATCCCCCATCGGCAGTCCTGAGATCTCTGCCATCTCATGGAGGGCCAATCCCAACTCCCCCAGTGGAGTGGCGAAAGTCCCGGTGAGCAAAATATATCGCTCCATCAGTGCCAGGAACAAGTTGGGGTTAGGAGGTAACCCAACACTGGTGGCACTCATAGCTGCAAACAGACCAATGCCCTCCAACTCGGTCTGAAAATGCTTCAGGGCCCAATCAGCTAAGTGAGTCCATCGAAGGTTTGTAGGGGTGATCCACCCACCGCACCGAGGGTTCACCTTGGGGTATACTCCCCCGTGCCCCATAAAATCATTGCAGAAAGTCGGTAATTGGACCGGCTGGATCACTAAGCTGTCTTCACTCGGGACACTGCCCGGGTATAGTCCCCTGAACATCGTCACATTGCCGGAAGGGCGGCTGACAAACGACCCCTGGTCAGCTCCTTTCAGATGAAAGATCTTTCCCGGCCTGCTGTGAAGATCGGGAGTCAGCGTCCACGACATCCTCTTGGGATGTGTAGCATGAAAGAAACCCGAGATGGGATAGTCTGTCGGCATCTTGGGCAGATACAAAACCAAGCTCCCGGCAGGGAAAACCCAGAGTTCTCTCTTAAGCTTCGTTTGGGACTTCTTGTCAATCATGTCCCCGAAGAGGAAAGCCGGCTTTAGGTACTGGTCCCCGTCTATGTACGTCAGGGGCTCCCCGTTGATCAAGTTCAGCAGCGTTCGCTTGCCCTGAGCCGATATCAAAATTTCCTTTCCATCGGGATACTGGGGCCCGGAGATAGGAAATGTCACGTGTGACAGATCCTCCAGATAGTTGGAGTGCAGCATCCCGGCGGTAGAACCCATCACATCGGCTAGCGGAGACACATGCAAGTTAACTGCAAAAGTGCAAGAAAAACACGTCAGTTCCTATAACTAGACATTACAGATCTTGCAGCATACGCCAAAAATTAACAGTCTGTGCTTTACGCCAAGACCGTAAAAACTTGACCATTACGCTGGAATCCATTTCCTAAAAGCGTAAAGTTCAAGGCTGGCAGTATACAGTCTGTGCTTTACGCCAGACTGATAAAGTTGAGGTATTACGCCAGAATCTTCATCTAGAAGCGTAACACTCAAATTTTATACGCCAACTTTCGACAGTCAAAGCTTTTACGCCAGACTGTGAAAATATGGAGTTTTTGCGCTGACACATTAGAAATGTGGGCATAAAATATGAAACATCTCTGTGCATCATCGTCCTCAAAGAGGCTATCAGCACAGAAGACGACATAGCGCGGTCACGTACAACGTGTGCGAAGAATTTTCAGTCATACTTTTTCGTCCCAAAAGCTCTACTTTTAAGGCTGGGTGCACTGCTCGTTGGCGGGATACTTCGCTCAGAATGAAGTTCATCTTGCCCGACCGAAGACGCTCTCACTTGAGCAGAAGAACGAGAAGAAGAATCAACCTTCTTTCCCTTAGTGGAGGAGGATTGTTTCGTGGCCATTACTGGAAACTTTGAAATCTCGGAGAAGAAACGAAGGAGAACTCGAACAGTCGAAGGCTTTCTTTCGCAGAAGACGGATGAAAAGTTTCTCTCTTAAAAACTTGGGATATATATAGAGTTCGGATGGACTCCTCGAATCCCGAACCAAATCTCCTAATTAATATTCGGTTATGATTGGGTACTACGTCAGCCTATTACTCAGAGAAGGCGGACAGTCAGCAAAATTCGAAAAGTTTTCGCGCAAAGCAGATTCGTGGTTCTTACGCTAAGGAGCTATCTACGCTCGACAGCTACAGATCTACGATTTTACGCTCACAGGCTATAAGTCTATGGTTTTACACCTGGATGCCTTTGTGCTCGGTAGGTTTTATGCTCGAGAGGCTACAAACCTACAACTTCACCCTCAGCAGCTACAAATCTATGATCTCACGCTCGGTAGCGTTTAGTTTACGCTCCGAGGCAACAGATCCATAACTTCACGCTCGAAAGATTTCCTTTTCACAGGCTAAAAACCTACGACTTCACCCTCAGCAGTTACAAATCTATGATATCATGCTCGGTGGCGTTTAGTTTAAGCTCTGAGGCAACAGATCCACACCTTCACGCTCGGAAGATTTCCTTTTCACAGGCTACAAATCTACAGTCCTGTGCCAAAGAGCTTTCTACGCTCGACAGCTATAAATCTATGATTTTACGTTCGAAGGCTACAAGTCTATGGTTTTACGCCCGGATGCTCTCATGGTCGGTAGCTTTTATGCTTGAGAGGCTACAAACCTACGACTTCACGCTCAGGAACTATAAGTCTATGATTTCACGCTCGGTGGCATTTAGTTTATGCTCAGAGGCTGCAAACTTATAATTTCACGCTCTATGACTTTCCGCACATCTGAAAGATACGCCGGACAGAGTACGCGTAAATCTGAACGATTCTCAAGGCGGTCAATTGCAGGAGTTAACACAGAAGATACTCCTTCCTGACCTCAAGATATCCCAAGTACCCGAAGCATACAGAGTTCAATATTGAAAATTACTCTTCTTCATGGGTCGATTCGAAGTTCATCCAGAATCCAGTCTGAATATTTCGTCTGCAGTACAAGATGGTGACTCAGTTTTTGACAGCCAGTTCTCGCCCGGTTCCAAGAGATTTTCGAGAAATCACTCTTGAAGACGACGGTCTGAACAAAAATTATGTTTATCAGAAGTAAAAACAGTTCAGAATTCTACGCGGTTCCTAACAGCAGGACAGTTCGAACACTCGACTGCTAAAGCGACTTTCTGCGCATCCTTAGTTATGCGTAAAAGACAGGACAGGACCTAGCACTCTTTCTATACAGAGTCGGCGTAAAGTATCAGACGTGTCGAAGCTACACATATTCAGACTTCACAGCAAAGTATGGCAAGATGATCATATGCAAAAAAGAAGACGATTTTTATTAAGATTAAAATCAAGAGTACATATGAGGGAAATCCAGTCTACAAGGGTTTTTTTTACTTTCATGATTACATATGAGGGAAATCCCGTCTACAAAGGACTTCCTCATCGTCGTCTGAAGATCGCGCCCAGAATCTGTTCTGCCAGGTTCTCGCTAGGGCAAAATTCTTTATCCATCTTCTCCAGCAGTCAGTCGGTAACCGCAAACTGACTGACATATTGGTCAATGGCGGGAGGAAACAAAACTGGGCATAGACCCATCCTCCAACAGAAGAAAAGCAGAGTAAATCTGCTTTCCTACATCCAACGCCGTGATAGATTGAGTTGAGGTGTTTCACCCAACCCAATCCTGGACAGAGCTAGTCTATCTACTATCGTCCACGGAGGTAACGGGAGAAGGTACCGCTTGCAAGCGGCATGGTGAAATACGACGCTTAGTCTCTCCCGAAGAACCACCATACAAAGTTGCTGATTATCCCGAGCAAAGGAGGCTATGATATCCTTCCATGATCCATCGTTACAGAAGAAATTTGCTCAAAGACGCCATCTTTTTTGGCTCCTTACATGCTGGAAGAACATGGTCTTCTTCTTCCTCAAATCGACCTGACGAACTCCGGCCATCATCTCTGTGTGGTGAAGGAAGTGTGGGAAGAACAGGAAAACTCCTCAGCCTTTTTATAGGCGAAAGAGATCACACTGATCCCCAATAAACTCCGCCATAAATTCATCCATGAAAGAACGTGTCAGGCTTGACCGTTTCAGGCTCCACTCAGAGCGTTTCGAGTTACGAGGAATGGTTCATGCTTCATTCAAAGCATTTCAAATTACGAGAAATTTAAAAGCTTTGAAGGGGGTCTTGTAGAAGCATGAAAAATATGCTGGATAGCTATACGCAGCATATTGATGCAAGGCAACATAAACAGAGGACCTCAGAGCCATCAAACCTGCAACAGAGCTTTTTTGCTGAGCACAACATAAAAATATAGGCTCAAGGACCATCTGCGTAAAGCAGTATGTCCAGGCTGCTTTAGCATAAACATGGTGCTTCATCGCCTTTATGGCGTAAAACTCATCCGCTTTTAATGCAGCATTGAAGTGTACGAGGAACGCTTCGTATTCTTCAAAATGAACCTGTCAGATCATGCAATAAACCTGACGTTTAGACTCCTGACAAAGAGTACTGAACGACTACCCAGGCGACGGGAATAATGATGGCGCGGCACTGCAACCCAGGCTGTCATTTACTGTTATTTCCTTTGCGTAAACCACTTTTACACATACGGAGGAATACGCTGCCTAGTTTTACACAGCCAGATGCGAGCTGTTTACGCTCCGCAGAAGACAAATAGCCTGCCACGTCAAAAGCTGTACTTCGTACAGGGCTCGAGGCACGTCTCTGCATTTAATGTGCAGAGCGGTGACAGTTTCTCGAGGCACGTCTCTGTATTTAAAGCGCCGTATACTCACAGATGACCGAGGCACATCTCTGTACTTGATGCACAGAAGGGTGGCAGGCCTTCAAAATATGCCTCTGCATTTAATGTGCAGGATAATGGCGGATCTCCGCATTTAATGCAGGAGATTTGACTAAATGTCACCGAACCGTTGTTTAGTGACATCCCCTTTGCTTAAACTACTCTTACGCATATAAGGAAAATACGCTGCCTAGTTTTACACAGACAGATGTGAGCTTCTTACGCTCCGCGAAGGCAAACAGACCGCCACGTCAGCAGTTAATCTTCGTACAGAATTCGAGGCGTGTATCTGTATTTAATGCGCAGAATAATGGCAAATCTTAAAGACAAGCCTCTGCATTTAATGCGTAGGATGGGGGCAGATCTCTGCATTTAATACAATAGATTTGATTATATCTCCAAGAGCTATAATTCCGGCTAAAACGTCTACATCAACTCGGCTTCTACGCCTGCTCGGCTTCTATGCCCACTCGGCTTCTATGCCCACTCGGCCTCTATGACCACTCGGCTTCTACGCCTATTCGGCTTCTACGCCTACTCGGCTTCTATTCCTATTTGGCTTCTACGCCATGGTGACAGTCATTTGGCTTCTACGCCAACCTCTTCTACACAAGGGATAACTACCTACGTAGCTTCTATGTCGTGATCTTCACAGCAGATATATGCATTTTTGCCCCTTAGTTGGACACGCATCACATGCTCACTCAAAAGGTCATCTATACGCAGGCATTGGTTATTTTAAACTGTCGTGTAAAAGGGTGCTGTACTTTCCACTACTCGGTTTCTATACCGACTGAGTGGTCACTGTCACTAAAACTCTATAAATTGAGACCTCTATCAACAGAGGTCCAGGGTCAAAAAAGTGGAAAATTGGAGGTCGAGAGAGAGAGAGAGAGAGAGAGAGATAGAAGAATCCAGAGCTCAGGCAAAGAGAAGGTATCGACGACTTTGGCATCGGGCATCCACCCTCTTTAGCAACCTGCGAAGTTGCTTTCTGTCTTCCACGGCACTTCTTCATCATCGTATGGTCCAAGGGCTAAAGTGATCAACTGTAGATCAGACACCTATAGCAATATTTACCCAGATTAAATAAATTGTACTTAGATATCCTCGTATAGGATTAAATTGTACAATCTTGTTTGTAAACATAAAAGAAGGGCGGGTTTTCGTATAAGACCTTATTTTCCATATATTATCTTTTCCGTTTATTATCCGAAACAGAACCTATCCACCAAATCAGGCCACATTCATTTACAAAGTCTGCCATACTTAGAGACCGAACTCAGGCCGAACTCGTGCCGAACTCGGACCGAACTCGGTTACCCTTTTGGTATAAAATCAACCAGTTCAATAGCTCCCGATTTCTTAGCCCAAAGATTCAAATTTTGAATTAAATCCCATCCGATTTTTGGTCAAATTATGTTTACCTTCACCCTATAAATAGGATTAGAGTTCTTCATTCTTACACAACTCAACGATTCTTAATCTTCTATCCTATTATGAGCAAACCTTTAAGTCTTAACTTTTTCATCTCCAAGATTAACTCCCTAGCCTTCCTAGTGCCAAGTACGGTCTCGGTCTAGAAGTCTTCAGAGTTGTAAAGAGCTTGGTTCCATTAGTTACTCTCTCTATCAAGCTGTGAAGTTGACTTCGGATCAAACCTCGTGGTTTAAAGAAGTGGCAAGCCTTCGGATCAAAGCTTGTGATTCACTACTGGTGATTATAGTGGATAAAACTCCGAGCTTAAGTTCTCGGGACTGGACTAGTCCTCTCAGAGGGAAACCAGTATATATCTTGCTGTTTGCGTTTGTTTTCTCTTACTCTATTGCATATATTCATAACACTGCTAGTAGTATCACTTACACATGAGATATATTCTAACTTCTAGTAGTTGATCACCATTGCATACCATAAAAATATATTTTAACAGGTGATTTTATTCTGCCGCATAAATAAACTCTATTCACCCCCCCTCTAGAGTTGCCATACACGGTCCTACACATACTACGTGCCTGCGATAGCTAAGCTGAAGAAGTCCAGGGCAATACGAGCCCGTCAGGATAAAGCAACTGCTCATACGACCGACCGCCAATATGCATCGCTTGTTATTATGCGAGCCTCTGACAGATAGTTATACAAGACTGACCCATGCGTCCAGTCCACATGGACCAATGGACAGGGCCAGTCTCAAAAGTCTTCTACCAGTACCTCAGGGAAACTTCGTGTATGAATCCCAGGCCAGGAAGCAAAGACAGCACCTACGCATCCGTGTGCCCGGGATACTCTGACTCACAAAGAGGATGCAAAGGTAAAACACCCTTCGTATGATTTAGGTGACGTGATTACTCACAAGCACAAAGCAAGAAAAACAACTACGGCGTGCAACGTGCCCTCTCCGAGGCACAGCTGCGCCAACATCATCATCAACTGCTGCTGCAATAAAGCAGCAATACTCACAGACAGACTGTCGGCCTTCCAGCGACTACACCAAAAAGCACCTACCCGACATCAACCCAGGGAACAGAGGCAAGTATCAGAGGTAGAGGAGTTCTCCTTCGCTTCATGCTACTCCACTGGAAAGCTTCCCGCCACTAAGGGAAGAAAAAGGTCAGATACCTCCAGTCTGGTGCTCTCTACTATGGTATCGCAAAGGCGATTACCTGGAAGGCTGACGACGATCCAAGGTACCCGCTCAAGGAAAAGCTGTCATCCCCTGGGGGTATTTCATCCTCAGAATCCCTGGGGGTGGTCCAAGCTGAGGGTAGTGTCCCCCTGGATGTACGCGACAACTCTTCGTTCCGAGGAGACTACGATTCTCAAGGAACGGACTCCTAGATCCCGGAGGATTGCTACTCCCACCAGGATAACACAATCTTCTACGCTGGGGGTAGTATCCCCTCGGAATCGAAGGAAGACATGATGGCTCCCGCCCTCCTTAAAGACCACTCACTACAAGGGTATGAAACAGGGAGCACGGCATCCACTTCCCCCTCTATTTCTCCTCGTGTAAGGATGGTGTACATGGCCGGAGACTACCATGAAGGCCCTAGTGACAAGCAGCACCTCGAGATGTTAGAAACCATGATGCACACAATGAGTGCATCAATGCAAGCTTTGACCCAGATAATGCTAAAAATTAAGACAAATATGGCCTCCCAGCCACCAAGGGCCTCTGGGAAAGCGAACCTGGACCCCGGAACCTATGGGGATTCAATTACGACCGCTCCACCCACGGGCGACGATCATCTCCTACCTGGCTCGTCGGTGCTTTCTGTAGGAGATGAAGCTAAGGAAGCAAGGAGGGAGGTCAAAGAACTTCGGGCTCGCCTAGACTCCATGAGAAATCGGGACTCACTCCATAATCTCGTGGTGCAATAACCATACCCGATAGAGTGGAGGGACGTACCATATCTACCCAAGTACAAGCCCTTCAACATTAACATGTTTGATAGGAAGTCCTCCCTCGCCGCTTCATGAGCTACTTCGAGATTACCATGGGACACTTACCCCAAAGTGAAGCTATCCTTATCGGGCTCTTCGTCGGATCATTGGCGGAGGTAGCTTTCAATTGGTTATGCAGTCCCGAAGATAACTACATCTCATCATTTGATGACCTCAAGCGTTTATTCCTTAACAGATTCTATGAGACAAAAAATGATATGACGATGTCTTCTCTAATGGAAGTCACCCAAGGAGAGAAGGAACTGACAAAAAACTATATTTAGCAGTTCTGACAGGCTACGCTAAGATTGCCTCCTACCAATCCCGAGGCCACACTCATGGAGATGTGCCGAAAGAACATTCTCTCGGTAGTCAGCCCCTTGATGGGCGAGAGCCAGTTCAAGGATTGGACAATATTCATTATAAGTGCTGTCAACACTGAGAAGAAGCTCAAGGAAGATTAGCACTTAGGGATCTATATCCCTATTGCTGAGAAAAAAGGCAAGCGTCCTACAACAACAGCAACAGCAACAACAACAACAACAATAATAATGGCGGCAATAGCAGCCGCGACGGAAAGGGAAAACATGCTATGGTCGCTACCTTGACCAAGAAGCCCGAGGAAAAGCCGACAGAGCCTCCAAAACCAAAAGAGACTTACTCTTTCAAAGATGCTGATGTCAAACCCATCTTCGACATGCTGATGCATGGAGGCAAAATCTGGCTCCCCGACGTTAAATGTCAGTCGGAGGCGGCAGAGATTGCCAACCTGAAGTACTGTCACTTCCACCACTATGTCCATCACCCAACACAGGAGTGATATACCCTGAAGCGGTACATCCAACGTCCGATAGACACCAAGGATCTTTCCCTGGACTTCGATGACGTGATGGTCGCCGCCAACATGGTGTCCCTCCAGTTTGGCAACTTCCCACTGATGGAAGCCCAAGACAGAGTAGTCCCGGCCCCTATGGCCACCATGGAAGTAGTCAACCTTCCACCAGCTCAAGACCAGACGGCCGGGCTAATACCTCTTGCCACACCACGTGGAGAGGTCATGTGGGTCCATCCCGACCTCGTGTCAGACTTGACACAGCCCGCGGTATCCTCCACCGCCAAATCCAAAGGCAAAAAATCCAAGACCTGTTACACAGTTTTTCCTCGACTGAAGAGTTGGTAGTAGGTGTAACAAGGTCAGGCACAATATACCAACTGACGTACGGTGATACACCCTCGATTGTCGTGCCTACCACCAGTGGTCCCAGGCCATCTCAGCCCCTACCGGTGGACAAATCCAAACAGAAAGATACGCGCTTCGATAAGCCGTTGCACAAGGATGCATCACAAGGGCTGAAAAGGCCCTATACTTTCGACATCTTAGCATAATTAGCATACTCTCCGATAAAATTGTTACTATTTGAGCTTTTGCGGCTCTCTAAAGTCACTCGAGCTGCCCTGAGTGAAGCACTACAGAACGTCGATGTCTACCTGACGCAAGTCAAGCCGCTCACCGAAGATCCTGCTGCTTATCCATATTGCAAAAATTCTATGGAGGCGATACCCAATATCACCTTCTCGCAACAGGATATGTTGCTAAAAAATAATAGGCATGATCGACCCCTGTACTATATAAGATATATTAGCGATATCAAGGTGGAAATAACACATATTGACCCAGGATCGTCGATCAGCATCATCCCGAGAAGTTTTCTTCAGACCCTAGGGATCCTGATGCATCGTCTGGCGGCCACCAATACCGCCATCAATGGCATCAACAAGGGAAGGAGCTACCCTCTGGGCAAAATCTGCCTAAAATGCCAGATCGATGACATAAAAATAGAGGTCACCTGCTATTTCATAGACGTAGATACGTCCTACAATATCTTGTTGGGGCGTCCATGGATACATGAACATAGGATCGTGCCATCCGCCCTCCATCAATGCCTAAAATATGTAGACGTACATGATTTCATCAAAATGGAGTTCGCTGACGTCGATCCGTTTAAGAGTATGGAGATCTACTACTCTGACTCGATCCTCAACAAGAAAGTTCACCAAGATAAAGGTGGCAATGAGGCCGACGATGAAGCCGATGCCACAACAGCACCCGAGGAGCTTATGAGAATCCACCTCAAGGCTCGCTCTCCTGATGTGGCCGTACCCCCCATCATCGAATCACGAGGGAAGGAATCTAAATCCCCAGTACCTTCGGCATCGCCAGAACCAATGGTCGTCTGCCTACGTAGGCCAAATCAACCACCAAGAGGAGGTTTTGCCCTATCTATGCCTTTCAAACTAATGGTCGTTTGCCTTCACAGGCCGAGTCGACCACCAAAGGGAGACCCGACCAAGGCTGCATCTCCCGGACCTTTGGTGGTAAAATTACGAAGAAAACCACCAAAGCCTTCGCTTACGCTGGGGGTAGACGGGGAGAAGGATTAGCTGGAGGAATATATATCCGCCAATGTCAACATTCCTTCCCCTGACGATGTAATCCCGTCAGAAGAGATACCTTATTTCCTCAATAAAGGACAACCTTTGAAATACTCAAAGCGTATGCATATAAGTACACTCTACTATCATACCCCGATCTTCCGCATGAACCGACCGCCCCCGTCGGGCATGAATCACCGTGCCAGCGCTCCCGCGGGATGATCATTTCCATCGGGACATGATACTGTACGATCCTGGGATTTCACCCACACAAGACAACATCGTTAAAGTTGTGACTATCATCGAATCGATCGAGTTGTAGTAGAGGGACAATATTGCAGACAATAATTCTTTCTGAGTATATGGGGCAAAGATCAAGGCACGAGGTTCTCTGAATACAATGGTACTGTTCCATATAATATGTCCCTCTATACAAAATCAGCTCAAAGCAATCGATATAGCTCAAGGAATCAAAATTAGATTTCTGGGTCTTAGGGATGAGGCACGACTATCGCTTCCTCGGACAATCTAGTATCTGTGAACAAGCAAACTGTTGGTGGGTCAGCACTTTGGAGAAAGTACTGATGGGTCTAAAATCAACGAATAGAAGCAATATTTCCTGAAACACTAAGTAAGCATGTGGCAAAATATTATATTACTAGTGATCTTTCTAGTTTTACCTATGTTTATTTCATGCAGTACAAGAATGGAGTCATATTTCTTCTTTTCGAAAACTTCTTTAAAAACACAGTTCATATTCGATATACAAGCAAGCAGGCAAGACACGCAGTTCATATATAATAAGCAGATTTATTTACTATCTCTGGTGCATACCGTATCTTACGAGTCATATTTATTTCTATAAAGACTCTAGCATATGCATCTAGTGGACTATCTTCTTAGCATCTCTCTCTTAGCATTTGTATCTTTCTTTTATTAGTTAACATCTTATCGTGTGAACGAGATAAAAGCATATACGAAAATAAGACTTCCCTATGAAAGCATTCAATATAAGAGAGCATGTTCGATAGCATGCATATCACTTATTTAATGATTCTTACCCTTTCGCCGAGCAGTTATCCCTATAGCAGATATACAAGTTATCAATAATTTGCATAAACATATATGTATAAGGTTCTTTTTTCTTTGTCCGTCTCTACATTAAATATTTAGGTATGTAAGGAGGCTGAATTCTAGCATACGACCTAACTATATGATGATCCATGAGTCTACTTCCTCAAGATTAGAAGCGGTATTATCACAGCCCAGCACTGCACTAATGTATACTCGTTCATATATTTAGCTACTTTGACTCATGAACCAGCTATCTAATAGACATGAATACCCCCTGATTGCGAGATTTTTTTTGCCTCAGGGTATTCCTTTGATCTCCCTAGGGCGAACAATCCCCAGTGCCCAAAAAAATTGTTCGTAGGATGATCCTTGTGCACAAGTTGTCTAAGACCAATGCATGAATGCAACTCTATCAGATAAACTCTATATGTATGCAGCAGTTCAATAACAAGCATATAGTCAATCTCTTCTCTCTATCTCTATCTTTGTCTCTGTCTCCATCTCAGTGTGGATATACCGCTATTTCTATCTCTTATGCAGACTGGCTACCATTTCTCTCATACCTTACAAGCATTTTAATAACTTTTATGGGAACATATAACAATCTCTATTTAAGCAAGCAAGCATGAAAACAGTTCTCTATCTCTTTTAATTAAGCATGCAATTCTACTCTTTCTTTCTTTAGCATGACAATGGTTCAATTGATAGTGGTGTCCGTGTATCTAAGCATACAACATTTCTATCTTTAACTAGCATGGCAATTTTCTATCTTTTTTAGACAAGCATTCATATTCTCTAGTTAGGCAAGCAGATTTATTTCAATGAAAAGTTATATGAGTTCTCTTATTAAGCATGCAAAGTCAGGTTCTATCATTCTTCTTATGAAACTATCTTCTTAGAACAAGCATTCAAAAACTTAGATTCATTATTAAGGCATGCAATAATCAGAGAATGAAGTTCTGCCTACTCACCTAGATCAATCGTCTTGTGTTTCGATCGATAACTCTCCAAGAAGGCTTCTGCTCGAGCCAGCAAAGTGATATCTCTTGTACATAGTGCCTACGCGGAGCGGGGAACTACATACTTACCTACCAAGAAAGAGTTTCGTCCTCAAAACTCAAAGAGAAACTTTCGATATCCAAAGCAACGATAGTCCTCATCCCTCACCATCCTCAATCGAAAACTCTAGGAATCAATAACAATTACTCTAGCAACAGAAATCAGAAGCCATAACTCTCAAGCAATAAATCAAATCCATAAAACTTTTGTGCACATCTTTGAGAATATATATGGACTTATTGTATGGAATGCTCTACTCAATAACGATATCAATGTACAAGAAATTGTCATCTTGAAACTTGCAGTAAAATGGGCATAAGCCCAGAAGATCGACTTGCTCTGATACCATTATGTTATGCCACGATCTCCCGCAGGAACCGTCCGCCCCCGCCGGGCATGAATCACCACGCCAGCGCTCCCGTGGGATGATTATTTCCATCGAAACATGATGTCGCGCGAGCCTGGGGTTGCACCCACACAAGGCAACATCGTTAAAGTTGTGGCTATCATCGAATCGATCGGGTTATAACGGAAGGACGGTGTTGCAAACAATAATTCTATCTGAGTATACGGGGAAAAGATCAAGGCACGAGGTTCTCTGAATACAATGGCATCATTCCATACATTATGTCCCTCTATACAAAAGTAGCTCAAAACAATCGATACGGCTCAAGGTATCAAAACCAAATTTTTGGGTCCTGGGGATGAGGCACGGCTATCACTTCCTTGGATGATCCAGCACCGGCGAACAAGTAAACTGTTGGAGGGTCAGCACTTTGGAGAAAGTACTGGTGAGTCTAAAATCAATGAATAAAAGCAACATTTTTTGAAATCAACACTAAGTAAGCATGTGGCAAAATATTACATTACTAGTAAACTTTCAAGTTTTACCTATGTTCATTTCATGAAGTACAAGAACGGAGTCATATTTCTACTTTTCGAAAACTTCTTTAAAATAGAGTTCATATTCGATATACAAGTAAGCAGGCAAGACAAGCAGTTCATATACGATAAGCATATTCGTTTACTATCTCTGGTGCACAACGTGTCTCGTGAGTCATATTTATTTCTATAAAGACTCTAGTATATGCATCTGTGGACTATCTTCTTAGCATCTCTATCTTTCTCTTATTATTTAACATCTTATTGTGTGAACGAGATAGAAGCATATACAAAAACAAGACTTCTCTATGAAAGCATTCAATATAAGAGAGCTTGTTCGATAGCATGCATATAACTTATTCAATGATTCTTACCCTTTCGCCGAGCGGTTATCCCTGCAGCAGATATACAAGTTAGCAACAATTTGCATAAACATATATGTATAAGGTTCTCTTTTCTCTGTCCGTCTCTGCATCAAACAGTTAGGTATGTAAGAAGGCTAAATACTAGCATGCGACCTAACTATATGATGGTCCATGAGTCTACTTCCTCAAGATTAGAAGCAGTGTTATCATAGCCCAGCACTGCACTAATGTATAATTGCTCATATACTTAGCTGCTTTGACTCGTGAACCAGCTATCTAATAGACATGAATACCCCCTGATCGCGAGGACTTCTTTGCCTCAAGATATTCCTCTGATCCCCCCAGGGCGAACGATCCCCAATGCCCCAGAAAATCGTTCGTGGGATAATTCTTGTGCACAAGTTGTCTAAGACCAATGCATGAATACAACTCTATCAGATAAACTCTATATGTATGCATCAATTTAATAATAAGCATCTAGTTAATGTCTTCTCTCTATCTCTATCTCTATCTCTATCTCTATCTCTGTCTCAGTACGGACAAGACACCATTTTTATCCCTTATGCAGACTGGCTGCCATTTCTCTGATACTGTTCAAGCATTTTAATAACTTTTATGGGAACATATAACAATCTCTATTTAAGCAAGCAAGCATAAAAATAGTTCTCTATCTCTTTTAATTAAACATGTAGTTCTACTCTTTCTTTCTTTAGCATGGCAATGGTTCGATTGATAGCGGTGTCCGTGTATCTAAGCATGCAATATTTTTATCTTTAACTAGCATGGAAATGGTTCTATCTCTTTCAGACAAGCATTCAAGTTCTCTAGTTAGGCAAGCAGATTCATTTCAATGACAAGCTATACGAGTTCTCTTATTAAGCATGTATAGTCTGGTTCTATCATTCTTCTTATGAAACTATCTTCTTAGAACAAATATTCAAAAACTCAGATTCATTATTAAGGCATGTAAGAAATAGAGAATGAAGTTCTACCTACTCACCTAGATCAATCGTCTTGTGTTTTGATCGAGAACTCTCTGAGAAGGCTTCCGCTCGAGCCAGCAAAGCGATATTTCTTGTACATAGTCCTTATACGGAGTAGGGCACTACATCTCCTCCCTGGAGCACGGTTTGGGCCTTAACCTGCACACACAAGTGACCACTACATGCACCATGCACCGACTTTTCCCTAGTCAGGATTTTTATTTCTTAGTCCCACCCGGGAAGAAGGAAGATAAGATTATCATCTTTGGCAGAGTGGAATGCCCCCGGTCCTTCATCCCAGAAGAAGAAGAACCGGAATCTGAGACTGGGAGAATGCCACTCTACCGATACAACATACATGCCCGACATCTTATCCAAAAGATAGGATACAACCTGGAGGTCATCAAAGGATTAAACTATGACAAAGGCCGAAGGGTGCCATTATGACTCCCATCCCCTGCGGGCAAGCCCGATGATTACTATCATAAGACTAAGCATAACTTAGGATATATAACACCTCCCACAACCCCCGAGGGCTCAGATAAAGAAGACGAAGAGAGCTCACACTCTTTAAAATCATCAGCCTGTGACTCCGATGTCACCATCGAGAACATGCTCAGACAAATATTGTCCTCCAATATGGTGTTTGTCGACCTTGAGGAAGACAACGAGGATCCATCCGAGCTCTTTGAGATAGAAACTTGGGCCCAATACCTGGGTTCACAATGGAAGATATGATTTTAGCAGTGAGAACCTCCTACCGAGGACAAAGTCGTTCAAGTCAATCAGGTGATGAGACCTCCCCAAAGCCTATCTTCGTCAGCAAAAGTTTGCCCAATGAAGACCGAGAATCCCTATTATAACTCGTCAGAAAATACATCGATGTCTTTTCCTAGAGTTACAAAGAGATGCCAGGACTGGACCCCAAATCGTGGTCCACAAACTCAACATTCGTCCAGACGCTAAACCACTCAAGCAACAGCAATGACGGTTCTAGCCAGATGTGATGGATTCTATCGAAGCTGCAATCAACAAGCTGATAGCTAGTGGCTTCATCCGCGAGGAAAAACACCCCGACTGGGTAGCCAATATCGTGCCTGTCGTTAAGAAGAATGGGAAGATCCTAGTCTGCATTGACTTCCTTGATCTAAACGCTGTATGTCCCAAAGACAAATTTCCTCTTCCAATCACCGACATAATGATCGGCAAAACTTGTGGCTTTGAGCGTATGTCCTTCATGGATAGCTTCTCGGGCTACAACCAAATCAAGATATTTCTCGACGATGAGAAACATACGTTATTTTGGACCCCGATTGGCGTATACTGCTATACGGTCATGCCTTTCGGCCTGAAGAACGTAGGTGCTACATATCAGCGAGCCATGAGCACCATTTTTTGTGAACATCTGCGCAAAATGGTGGAATGCTACGTCGACGATATCCCCGTCAAGAGTCGCTCCAAGGATGATCACTTCCAAGACTTGAGGACTATGTTCGACTTAATGTGAGCGCACCGTCTCAAGAAGAACCCTACTAAGTCCTTCCTGCGAGTCTCCAGTGGCAAATTTTTAGGTTTCGTCATTACTTCCCGGGGTATTCACATTGACCCCGACAAGACGAAGGCTATCCTGGAGATGCACCTGCCAAGGAACTTCATGGTCTCCAAGGGAGGTTAGCATATATCATGAGGTTCATATCAAACCTCTCTGGACGTTGTCGGCCATTCACATAGCTCATGAAGAAAGGTGTCTCCTTTGTTTGGAATGGAGAATGCCAACGAGCGTTTGACAACATCAAAGAATACCTATCAAACCCTCCTATGCTGGTAGCCTCGGTCATGGAAAAGCCATTCCTGCTCTATGTACGCACAATGGATCACTCTCTTGGTGCCATGTTAGCCCAGAATAGCGATTCAGGTCACGAGCAGGCCATATACTATCTCAGCCGAATGATGGTTGGCCCAGAGCATAGATATACCGCCGTCGAGAAAGAATGCCTTGCGCTGGTATTCGCCATCCAGATAACTCGACACTACATGACTGAAGAGACCATTCATGTAATCTCGCGAGTCAACCCCCTCAGGGTCCTCATGACCAAACCTGGGGTAGTCAGTTCCCGTTTGGCTACCTGGGCAATACTATTATCTCCATATGATATGGTATTCATCCCACAGAAGGTCGTCAAGGGTCAGGCATTGGCCGACTTTCTGGCAGTCCATCCGGGGTCAGAAACCTCAAAGCTATATGAAGATATTCCAAACGAAGTGGCAGACACCAACTTTACCTCACACGAAGTAGTTTGGCGAATGTTCTTTGATGGTACTTCAAGAGCAGGGCCCAAAGGCAACATCATCGCTGGGGTTAGGATAGTATTGATTTCCCCATACGACCTCGTCATCAATCGTGCATACTCTCTCGCGGAGCCATTCTCCAATAATGTGGCAGAGTACAACGCCCTAATCATCGAACTCCAGCTCAACAAACAAGTCGGGGTTGAGTAATTGGAAGCCTACGGTGATTATCAGCTAATCGTCAATCAAGTTCGGGAAGTATATGAAGTTCAAAATGAAGACTTGATCCCCTACCACCAAGATGCACATAACATCATCGCAAATTTCGAGATATTCTTTATTGAGCATGTCCCTCGGTTGTAAAATATTGAGGCAGACGCTGTAGCCGGCCTTGCTGCTTCCTTGGCAGTTCCAGACAATGCCCATCAATTAATCACAGTAATCGATCAAGAGCTGGTCTATTCCAAAAGCAACATATGCTTATACCTCAGTTATACAGTGGAGGTCGACACCGATACTCAAGATTGGAGGCTTCCATTCATCGACTATGCAGTCTATGAAATTCTTGCTTAAGACCCAAAGGAAGCTACTTCAATCAGAAGATACTCCCTCCATTTCTATTATGACTCGGAGACCAAAATGTTGTACCGTCGGCCCTAAGATGGCCTTCTGTTCTGATGCTTGTCGAACGCAGAGGCAAAACAAGCCCTCTGCGAAGCTCACGACGGCATCTGCGGGGCGCATCAACCCGGTCCAAAGCTACAAGACCCTCTTCGGAGAATGTACTACTATTAGCGCACTTCATTTACCAGCCATCTAAGTTCCTACACCCAACGATAGAATCTGAGCCGTTTGAGGCATGGGGAATGGACATTATCGGGCCAATCAGTCTGCCTTCATCAAAGGGACATCAGTTCATCCTGGCGATCACCGAATACTTCTTCAAATGGGCGAAAGCTGTCCCACTTGCTGAAGTCAAGATAGCCAACATGATTAACTTTGTCAAGCATCACGTCATATATCGCTTCAGTTTGCCATGTAGGATCGTCTATGACAATGGTCCACCTTTCGCAAGTCACGTTTTATATCGGTTTTGTGATAAAAATCGAATCCAAAACATAGCCTCCACAGCATACAACCCTGCCGCAAACAGTATGGCGGAAGAATTCAATTAAACCATCATTAAGCTCATCAAAAAATTCGTATCTTCCAACAAACGCGACGAGAATGAGAAGCTAGGTGAATGTCTCTAGGCCTACCGTACAATAATTCGGACATCTACTAGGAATACGCCATTCTCTTTGGTGTACAAAAGTGAGACGGTACTCCCGCTGGAGATCCAAATCCCTTCACTACGAGTAGCTCTCTCTAACCAACTAACCACAGATGACAACTACCGTCGACGGTTATAGGAGTTGGAAGTACTCGACGAGAAACGACTCTTAGCCCAATAACACATAAAGTTGTATCATGCGCGTCTCTCTGGAGCCTTCAACAAACAGGTAAAATAAAGAACGTTTCAAGTGGGTAACCTGGTCCTAACAGTAAGAAGGCCGATGGTTATGACTCACAAGACGGTCAAAAAATTCTAACCTAAATGGGAAGGCCCGTTCGTTGTGGAAATCGTATTTTCCAACAGCGCGTACCGGTTAGCAAAATCCAACGGCGACTTGCTCCTGATACCTATCAACGGAAAGTTCCTCAAAAAGCACTATGTCTAAATTGGACTGGTACTCCTCTATTACCAACTACATCGTATCTTCCAGAGCGTTGGTTCATGTCCACAGGACCTCTGGACTGTCGCTCTAATATACTACCACGACGGAGTCTGCCATGTCCATATTACCTCTAAGCAAACTTTCCGGCCTTGACCGTTGATCATCACGTCTACATTACCTCTGATATCGATTGTCTTCCAACTTATCACCCGTACCCAATCAGGAGTATGCCAACGTTGTTAATTTCACAAAAACTGCCACGTCCATATTACCTTTAGCAGGGCTTATCTCAAACCTATTACTTGTACTAATGTGCGCAAAAAAAGTAATGGGTCCACAAAATCTATAACGTCTATATTACCTCTGATAGGATTTGTTTCGAATCTATTACTCGTACCACAAGTATACAAAAGGGTAATAGGTTGAATAAAATCCTCTAGTGGGATGTCCTTAAAATTCATAAAACCTATCACGTCCATATTACCTCTGATAGGGTTTGTTTCGAATATATTACTCGAACCCCAAGTGCGCAAAAGGGTAATAGGTCCACCAAAATCCCCCAGCTGGATATCCTTAAAATCCATAAAACCTATTACGTCCATATTACCTCTGATAGGGTTTATTTCGAATCTATTATTCATACCCCAAGTGCGCAAAAGGGTAATAGGTCCACTAAAAATCCTCCAGCGGGATGTCCTTAAAATTCATAAAATCTATCACGTCCATATTACCTCTGATAGGGTTTGTTTTGAATCTATTACTTGCACCACAAGTGCGCAAAAGGTTAATAGGTCCACCAAAATCCTCCAGTGAGATGTCATTAAAATCCATAAAACCTATCACGTCCATATTACCTCTGATAGGGTTCGTTTCGAATCTACTACTCGCACCACAAGTGTGCAAAAGGATAATAGGTCCACCAAAATCCTCCAGCGGTATATCCTTAAAATCTACAAAACCTATTACGTCCATATTACCTCTTGTAGGGTTTATTTTGAATCTATTACTCGCACCCCAAGTACGCAAAAGGGTAATAGATCGACCAAAATTCTCTTGTGGAATATCCTTAAAAAGCTACGGTATGGTACTACATTCACACTATCTCTAGTACAATACCTAAAAATCTACTCAAGGGTTGTCACGGCCCGCACCCGGAATTGGGTCACGAGTACGTGGGTACGTCCAGCCTACGCCGCAGCATCGATGGTAGAACGCTGTCTAAGTCTTGATGCTATCTAAATAATCTCACACGAGCATCCGACTCCATGAGGAGACACGGATACCACAATATAATATGAACAACATATTTGATCATATAACTACAGCATGATAAGATCTCGAAGGAACAAGTAAGATGCAACACAAGTCTAAAATAGAAATAGTCTAACTCAACAATATAATCCAAGTCTCAAAGAGTATGCCGGAGACAAATCCGGTACCAAAAATAATCTGCTAAAAGAACTAACTAGATAAATAGTGATTCCGGCTAAACCTCTCGGAATCACAACTGAACTACCAAGTCCAAGTCTGCAGCTACTCACCCTGTGGTCCATAAATGTCGGACACCAGTCCTCTAAGGCATAGTCTGGAAAATATTTTCCAGTCAGGAAGGAGCAAAGTACATCTCAAATAACAGTTCAATTTAATTGATAAGGGCTATAAAACAATAAACAGATAATGCTATATACTGAGAGAAGACAGTGAACAAATACAATGGCATAATAAAGAGACAGGCAATATAAAGGGACAGGCAATATAGACAATATGAAACAGTCAGTGCATAAATGAAATGAAGAGAACGAGGTACAATATCATATACGGGTGATATGGTATATGATCTAAAATGGAGAACTGTAACTATTCTAAGTGTTTGAAATATCAGTCTATCATGTGATCGGCTTGGGACAAGATCATGCTGGTTACATATGATTAGCTATGATTCATGTAAGGTCTGGCTAACCATTGGGTTAGCTATGATATAAGTAGTGGTCAGGCTAATCATATATAACAGCTATGAGTCATGTAATGGTCAGGCCGCACCCGACGTGAAGTGTAGGGTGAGCTATGATGCATGTAGAGTTGGGTATGATCACATAATCTACTAATATTTCCCCCGCCCCCAACTAGTACAGTGGATCCAATCACGACACGTTATGATACACGAGCAATATCCAATATATCATGTACAAGGTCTAAATATCAATGTCGTGTACAATGTCAATACGATAATCAATGTAACATCTCATGACTACAGATCCAATCTATATACTAGTCCGTGTAGCACAGTGACAAGAATCAGATGTAATATTTCTAGATACTGGAATTATAGATATTATCAAATAATTGGAAATTATCAGAGAATGTACTCGCCTTGGGTCCTTAGCTGGTAACACCAATGTCCTGTTCCAGAGTATCGTCTGGTTGATCCAACAGTCCTATAGACATATCATAAAATAATACAATATTGCATCAGACAGTCGAGGATACTAATCACATAATCAAAAATACACTGAACTCGGGACTACGCTAGGTATGACTCTGGTCAACTAGGGTCAGTGTGCGTCAAGTTGCACGGGAATCGCGTCTGTAATTGTTGTGCAATCAGACAGTCGAGGATACGGGTCTCGCCAGTACGTCAGTGTACATGGCAGTCTGCTAACAGTTCACAGGGTCACAAGGTCATGTGTAGTTACGGGTATCCGTATTTACACTCGGGTTACCTAGTAGAGATACATATATGAATATATATATTATATTCATAATATATATACCAATTAATTACGTACATAATATATGTATATACACTAATAGAATTATATAATATATATATATATATGTTTAAAAATATACATACCACATATATATTTATATATATACAACAACAAATGTTTATATATATATATATATATATATATATATATATATACAAAAGAATATATTATACATATTTTCAGTAAAATTATACATATACTATATTTATATATATACATGTACCAATTTAATACATATACCAATTACGTATATGTGTACAAATATATATATATATATATATATATATATATACCAAAATACATTTACTAAACATATACCAATACACACACACACACACACACACACACAAACACACACACACACACATATATATATATATACCAAAATAATACTTATACTATATACAGGTATATATAAACCAGTACGAATATATTAACATATATCATATATACGGATATATTAATATATATATTAAATACATATATATAAATAGAGAAATACACTAAATACATGTATATGCGTATTCGTATACGAATCATACTAATACAACATACATATATGCACACATACGTACATACGTACACGCGTACGTATATGCAAGGGAAGGAAGCCGTACCTGCGCGCGTGCACGACGACGGGGAAGACGACGAAGATGATGATGACGTCGACGATGGTGTCGATGACGATGACGACGTTGCTGAATGGTGATGAACACGCAGGAGGCCAGGTCGAGGTGCTCCGGTAGTGGCCGGAGAGCTGCTGGGGACGTCGACGAGGGAGAGGGAAGAGGAGAATGGCCGGTGTTCACGTCGGGGAGGTCTGGGCCGGAGCAGGGAGTTGGCCGGTGGGGTTGAGTTGAGCGGGTGGTCGAGGGGGAGAAAGGGAGGTCGAGGTGGAAGTCTGGAGGAGGTCAAGAAGAACCGGGAGGTGGAGGTGGAGGATGAGATCCGGTGGCGGGGTTCACGACGGTCTGGAGGAAGTCGTAGAGCGGGGTCGGGGTGCTTCAAGCGGAGGAGAGGGAGTGTTGGTCGGGGAAGGGGGTCGACGTGTCGAGGCTTGGAGGTGCAGAAGGAGGAGCGGGATGGTGGTGAGAGCAGGGTGTGCAGCGGGGGAGATGGCCGGACTGAGGGGGAGGCTCGGGATGAGTCGTGCTGACTCGCCGGGGAAGATGGGATACAGGGAGGTCGGGCTCCGATATGCTCGACGGAGAAGGGTGCAGGTCGGTATTGACGTGGAGTCGGGTCGACGGTTCCAGCCGTTGGTCGAGGGCGAAGACGGAGTGCACGAGACTACGATGCTGCCGTGCTGTCGAGGGAGCTCGGGTTACAGCAGTAAAGCCGGGGAAGGAGGCCGGAATCCGGCTGGGGAGTGGCTCGGTTCACCTAGGTTTGAATTAATAAAAATGAAGAGGAAGAAGAAGAAGAGAAGAAGAAAGGAAAAAAATAAAAAAGGAGAAGAGAAGCTACGGTTGGATTTGTAAGTAGGGAGGAGAGAGAAAATAGGGGCTTTCCTAGGTTTGGGGATCAGGGATTTCTTGGGAAAGGGTGCATGAAGAGACATTAAATAGGAGAGGGTGATGTAGAGTGGGTAGTGATGATGATTCCCATTTTGAATGAATGGCCAGGATTGATCATGGGGAATTTACTCATACAAAGAGAGGGGTTGGTTGACTAGTCAAATATTAGGGCTCTCTATTTGGTTTGAACCAATGGGGTGTTGAGACCTAATGCAATATTTGCAAACAAGCCCCTTAAATTTGGGTATTTGCACGGACACATAAAATGATAAAAAATTGGTCGACGATTTGGTGTTTGATGTTTTGTAGGGTGAGGGGGTTTTGTGTGTTTTGTATGGGCTTAATGAATGTGGTATTTGGATTAAAACGGGTTAAAACAGGATTAGTTAAAGTTGGTATCCCCAATTTAATTAGAATAAATGCAAGCGGTGTTCTAAAATTAATTAGGAGTACATGGGGCCAAAATTAGGTTGGGACACAAATATCATTAGTGGGGTTGCACGAAAAATGGGTCGAGATTGCCTCCAATTCCGATTGGAACGCACAACGATACAAAGTTAGAATTTATTTAGAAATTAATAAACGTCCACGATGAATATTGTGCGGCTAAAATGAAGCACAAGAGAGCATAATTATAAGTTACAAAAAGGTCAGAATGGAAGGCGGGCACGTCTAGGGCAAGGTTGTGAAATTTGTTAGAAGACAAAAAATAGGGTAGCGCTCCAAATATCGAGGCAACGACAAGGCGCAACAATTAAATAAAATTACGGTAATTAATTACAACCTCAACAATTTAATTCTAAATAGAACAAATTAAATACATAATCCTATAATTCTGTCAGGTGTTCACCTAGCGGGCTTCTAGGTCAAGTCTACTAGCTCAAACATTAAGAACATTGTACATAATATTATAAATACACATCTCATGTAATTATTTAAATTAAATACACGCAATATTAAATATATATAAAAAATCAAAAATATCCCTGTTTTTGGAACGTGGTAGTGACAAGTCTACCCTCCTTAAAAGAATTTCGTCCTCGAAATTTAAATCCTTAGTAGTAGTGTTTATTTATTATATATATTATTCCATCAAATCTAGATTTATCAAGCCATATAATCATAAAGTAAATCCATATTGCTATTCCACAAAATCTTTAAAATTATATAATTATCGTATTCCTGAAAATCTTCGGAGTAAAATCAAATTCCATTTTTATCACAATTTCTTCCAAAATTTTAAGTTAATAATTAAATACTCAAAATTTAACATCTAATCCTCTAATTTTAAATCCAATAAATGCACATTTTTATAAATTAAGAAATCCCATCTAAAATACTAATCCATAAATCCAATCGATGCACATTTATAAAATATAAATTCTCATCCCGGAAATTGAATTCAAACACTAATCCATTAATGATTTTATTCCTTGATTTCCCTTTTTTTTTCATAAAATACTCAACAATGCGATAGTTATGGAATCTTCAAATGCAATATTTATAATATAAATTTTTAAATTCATATTTTTGCAATCAAATAAAGAAAATAATAATCTCCCTAATTTCCTTCAATTTTAATAACAAATTCAATCATATCATAATCTTCCTAAAATTAATAAATCATCAATTCTGCCATGTTAGATTCTTAACTCTTTATTTAAATTAATGTTTATACTCAAAATTTAAGCATCTTGTCTCTCTTGTCAAGTCATAACCTCTTCCTAAATCTACTACGGTCAAACCCCAAATAATCAAGGTCTAAGAAAATTCTACCTACAGTCATACAACATACAATCTAGAGGAAACATGCATGGCTATGGTCTGTTTTGTCATGGTATTGCAGTCTCTGTTAGGGTGTGCTACTAACTATATTCTAACAAGAAAATCATGAATATAAGCTACGGTACTAGGGAATCAATCAATCAAAAGACGAAAAAAGGAACATGAGGAAAGAAAAGAAGGAACCTGCTAACATATTACTTGCAGTATCTTCTATCTCTAACATACACTTAACTTTGGCACATCCACTAACTAATTTCTATTCTTGTACACTGATATCCGTATCAACTAATCATTACACTACTAGAAAAAGCGGGATTAGCGACGCATTTTAGCGAC
This sequence comes from Iris macrosiphon, assembly GCA_036927795.1. Taxonomy (NCBI): domain Eukaryota; kingdom Viridiplantae; phylum Streptophyta; class Magnoliopsida; order Asparagales; family Iridaceae; genus Iris; species Iris macrosiphon. The sequence continues at coordinate 103,860,055 of JAYESA010000010.1, read as the reverse complement.
TCCGAACGAAAACGTCGCTAAATCAGCGACTCCGTTAAAAACGTCGCTAAATCAGCGACTCCGTTAAAAACGTCGCTAGACGTCGCTGAATGGCAACATTTAGCGACGTTTAGCAAATTTTATTAAGATTTAAAAATATTAGTCGCTATAAGTTTGATTAAGGTCGCTAAACGTCGCTAATATGTATAATTTAGCGGTATTTAGCGTCGTAATTAGCGACGTATGTATTAAAAATATTTAGCAACGTATTTAGCGACGTGTTTGACGTCGCTAAATTTTTATTTAGCAATATTTTTTTTACGTTGCTAAACGTCGCTAAATTTTGGTTAAATAGGGCTCAGTTTTCTTTTCCCCTATCTGCGAAAATTTCAAAAGTTTTCGTAACCTTTCGATTTCCCCCACCACCCTTCTCCGGCGACCGACAATCGGCTCTCCACGGCTGTGGCAACTCCGGCATCCCCCTCCTCCTCCTCGAGCTCTAGGTAAACCCTAACTCTCTCTCTCTCTCTCTCTCTCTCTCACACACACACACACACACACACATGTGACACTGACACAACACACACTTGACAGACACAACACACACTTGACAGACACGACACACACACATAGATGCACACGACACACAGACACAGACACAGACGCAGACACACATACACACACAGACACTGACACACACACACAACACCTAGGGTTAGGGTTAGGTTTTTTAACCTGGGGTTAGGGTTAGGGTTAGGTTTAGGGTTTTTGATCAGGGGTTAGGGTTAGGTTTAGGGTTAGGTTTTTTGACCTGGGTTAGGGTTAGGGTTAGGTTTTTTGATCTGGGTTAAGGCTGGGGATAATAAGGAAAAAAACAAGGTTTACATAAAACAAGAAATGTACAAGGAGAAAGCAATAAATTTTGTTTATATTTTAAACTGTTCTACTGATGGATATCCATTTCTAGTAAACTAATAACTAATTAGACAGTGATCAATTTGGTGGCTTGTTATTTAACTTTTTAGGTCTCTCTTACATGCTTTATTCTAATATACAACTTTACAGGCTGATTAATAATGCATCTTAATAAGTCTGTGTATGATCTATAATTCTTTAATAGTATCGTGCTCTCATGTTTCGATATTGTGTTTTGCCAATTGTGATGTTCTCACATCATAAGTCAGAACATTACTTGTACTTGATGGTCATGTTTATGGTTGTCCCAGTTGCATTAGTTGTTTGTGGCACTTCCTTCCCCACTAATACAGTACAACTTAGTCCAAGAGGAAATGTGGTAGTGAGAATGAAATTATTGTTATGTAAGAAAATTAATGGATGATCTAATGGGATGATGAATCAGTATTATGCATAATAATGTATGGTAGTAACAATATGTGGACAGTTCTTTCTTTTCGATTATATCTGAGAGAAATATGTGCCTGTCCTCTGACAAAGATGTAACAATAAAAGTGTTTAGTAGACATGAAATTGATTGAACTCTCTTTATTAAGAGAGCCAAAGTTGTGGGCTTTTCATATTATTGGTATGATATGAATCGACTAGTAGTTTCAGCTTGATTTGAATATGAGGAACCTATTGTATCCAGTTTTGTTTTACTACTTTTTTCAATGTTATGAGAAGTCACTATTAATAAGTTTGATAGAGCTCTATTGATAGTTGACCAAACAATTTATTTAGCGAAGTGAGATGTAGTTAATTTTTTTAGTCTTAAAATCATTAAGAGAATGTTGCACATTTCTATTTACCAAATAGTTGAATAGTACTTTCGTACTTGGGTGATACTTATGATACAAAAACTATGATACTTCATACTTATCTTATTTTTATGGAGAAAGATTATGAGTTGTTAAGGCTAACTCTCCTCTAGTTCTGCTAACCTTCTCATAAACTCCATCCATAAAGTAAAGGCTTGGACTTAGTTGCAGTAGCAAGAGTTGGGCAACAATGGTAGCACTGATGTGGAGGGGTAGTATGTGTGTAATTCTAAGGTATTGAGGGTTGATTTGATATGTGTCTGAGAGGGCACTGCAAATGTGAGTGCAGGTGTCCATGTGTTATGTGAGTTCAGGTGTGTGCAAGTGAATGAGGATAGTACTAGAGAGGTAAGTAACAGTTAAGTGTTGAGTGCCAAGGTAGATAGGTAATTGGTTAAGATAGGTTAGATAGTAAGATATTGGTTAAAAGAAGTTGATATCAGTTAGAATAGCAATGTGGAGTAGTGTTATAAGTTGGGCTAATAAAATAGAAGACTTGACAAAACCCTAATAATCATCATCATTCGTATTATCATCTCCATCATCAACACTACCAATAGATTTGTATCCGTTGGTTGACTAGATACATCTTATAGTGTTTTTATTGTTAGGACAAAATATTGAGCAATAGATATTATGGTATCGTTATTATACTGCAACAAACAGCTAATTCTTTGTGAGTCATCTAATTCTTCCATTCCGCATTATTAAGGATATATCTTAAGTAATATCTGTTATTAATTATATTTTTTGTTTTCATCTATCTTACCAGATGGCACCCAAGAGAGCGATACCTCCTACTGTTAAGGAGGAAGTGATGCCTCCTACTGTTAAGGAGGAAGTGATGTCTCCTACTGTTAAGGAGGAAGAGATACCACCTGCTGTATCTCAGACGGGGAGTTCCAGTCACCCAGCACCCATAGCGGAGATTGATAACATAAACACTGTTTATGCGCAGTATTTGAGGGAGTGGTATCTGCCCCAGCGTATTGGATATCCTCGAGATTGATACTGTGATATTTTATATACTTATATATTATGTATTTTGTGTGACTGTGATAATATACATTTTGTGACACTGTTTATGCCCTGTGATACTGTGATAATTATATATTATGTATTGTGTGACTGTGATATTTGTGTGTATTAATTGTATGACTGTGATATTTGTGTGTATTAATTGTATGACTGTGATACTTTTATTCATATTAAATATTGTTAATCCGGTATTGAGTGTTCCACCGAAGGGGTCGGCGAACCCAGAGAATTCAACGGAGGGTTGCTCCGGGTCTATTTTTAATTAGAAATTTATAAATTGCAGTTTGGAACAATTCAGTTTTTTTTTAATTTTTTTTGTAAATTTAGCGACGTATTTAGCGACATTTAGCGACTCCTAGCAACGTTTTTTATACGTCGGTAAACAAGTCGCTACTTAGCGACGTCAAACGCCGTCGCTAATGACGTCGCTAAATGTCGCTAAATACGTCGCAAAATATTGACATGGCAGTACTGCCAGGTCATTAAAGACGTCGCTGTTACGTCGCTATATAAGTCGCTAATTAGCGACGTTTAGCGACATTTAGCTACGTCGCTAATTAGTGACTGAGAGTCGCTAAACGTCGCTAAGTTAGCGACATGTTCTAAGTCGCTAAAAAACGTCGGTATAGCGACGTTTAGTGACATTTTTTCTTTCAGCAACGTTATTATTACCGACTTCTGTAAAATGTCGCTAATTACGTCGCTAAACGTGTTTAGCGACTTTTTTTGTCATTAAGCGACGTTTTTGGGCGTCGCTAATTTGACTTTTCTGGTAGTGTTAGTCCACAAGACATCCATGAATACATCCTCATTGCATACACCTGTCTATTGATACCTAAATCTGATACCAAGAATCTTTAATATATCCATGGTTTAATAATGCATCCAAAGTTTGATACCTCTATCCCTTTAGGTACCACAGTTTCTACTACAAGCACACTCGCTGCTAGCTTTCTTGCCTACTATAATTATTCATACTAGCTGTTCTTATCACTCAAGTGCACACCAAGTGCAACACACCCTACTAAGTACTGTTCTCTCTAATACAACTCTAGATGGACACCCAAGTCTGTTTGCAATGCCATCTCAATCATGCCCAAGTCAATAGATCCTTACATATGCACTTCATCCACTCATATACTAATATATATATATATATATATATATATATATATATATATATATATATATATATATATATATATATATATATCTTACCCACCATAAAATTTAATCCTCCAATAAAATCATCAAAATTTTACTTCTCGAACGATTTAAAATAAAATGCATATACTTCCCCAAAAGTCAAATACTCAATATCGAAATAAAATTTTAATCACTTCTAAAATCATTATAGCTTTGACTATGTTTATTGAATCAAATTTAATCCTCAAACTTTTTAATAACATAAAATCTCAACTCTTTAAAATTCTTAAAAAAATTGAAATTTATTTTCACTCTTCAATTTCAAATCCACAAATATACATATAAATGCTCACGGTCTCTAATACTCAAGGTGCACTCAAATACACCCATTGTCTACAACTCTCAACTGTGTACTGAAATTTGTACTGCCCGAATTACTTGCACTATTACTTCCAAATGATCAAAGTTATCATCACACGTATTTTCTCCAATGAGTTTCTATCTATATTAACTGATATACTAATTTAACATTATCATACAAGGCACTTATTATTAGCACCTTGCTCAACTAATCCTCGATATAGAATCATTAGTACCCTTGGTATGATAACACTAGCTTCATTATTGGATCATCTCATCAAACTTATTAGAACTCACGATTACTTGCACCTTCTATAACACCCATGTTTCACTTTACTCTCATGGACAAGTATATGGTTCCTCATCTCGATTGATGTATATGTATTTTCCTTTAATCTTTTACAGCCTGTTAAACTAATCTGTGATACGCTTCACAACTTTTATTACCAATCCTGATATTTCTCTACTCATGACATCTCATTAAAATCCTTATGCATATATATTTCTTTATTTTTAACACACCCGGTATCAAATTTACATCTCATTAAATTGAACATCATGCTCCATTAATCCTTAACACAATTTCTTGATACTTAATTGTTTACATAGATCATCCAATTACATAATCATGATTATCCAGGACGGGTATGCTGGCTCTGATACTAACTCTTGGAACCATCACTGATACTCTTTACTCTCCTTCTACTTATAGTACTATAATAACACCTATCCTAGAGCTATTGCTACAAGGTACTATGCTATGGGTTAACTCTAGATTAATGCCTACTGCTCACATGTCCAACTAGGAAATACTTACAAACTCACAAGCAATACTCAGTCAATACTAATACTCAGGACACAGACCTAATTGCAAGTCACAAATTATCATACTAACAAGGATCTTAAGGAAATAAAGCTCAAAAGGAACTGGATTAAGGAATGAAGATATCTTTACTGCTAGCAACAAAAGGAAGTGATGGAACAAGGTCCTATAATAACGAAATAGATAAGTATTGAGATGGTACTTTAAGAACCAATTTAAGATACAACCTGATAATCATACACGTCTGTCAGAAATTATGACACTCAGAATCCTTGCCATGCCAGTAAGCATAGATGCGATAAACGACAGGTTCCGTAACTAAGGTATGCAACTCTATAATCATGTCATCTAGAATCTTCGCCACGCCAACCGGTATGGCTGCGATAGACTCTAAGTTTCATAACTACAGTATGTACATCCAAGCCAGGTTCCTATGTTCTCGTCACGACAGCTAATTTGGCTACAATAAACTCTAGGTTTCATAACCAAAGTAGACGTTTTACCTTTCTCACTGTTCTTATCAACATATGTCATCAGATGATACCGTAAATTTTAGTCCGTAAAATTTATCTCGATATGAAATCAACTCTACAACGATACCAAGAATTTAAATTTAACAACTGGTCAACAAGAATCAAACTCAATATCAACAAGCGAGAACAAACGAAATAAGGGGAAAGGAATTAAATTGGAATTCATAATGAGATTCTCGGGGGTCATCCCAGGAATCTCTCAAATAATTCATGATTGAGTATCATCTCTCATACTAGTATCATATGTCCTATATTCTATAGCAGGCACGCAGTAGTACAACTAATACGTCGCACTACCACGACATCGCGCAACTTGCGAAGTTTGACCTACATGGGCCACCACTAAAAACGTGTCATGACCCACACTCAGAATTGGGGCACAAGTACGTGGGTACGTCCAGCCTACGCTGCAGCATCGGCAGTAGAATGCTGTCTAGGTCTTGATGCTATCTAAATAATCTCACACGAGCATCCGACTCCATGAGGAGACACGGATACCATAATATAATACGAACAACATACTCAATCACATAACTACAACACGATAAGATCTCGATGAAAAAAGTAAGATGCAACACAAGTCTAAAATAGAAATAGTCTAACTCAACAATATAATCCAAGTCTCAAAGAGTATGCCGGAGACAAATTCGGTACCAAAAAAATCTGCTAAAAGAACTAACTAGATAACTAGTGATTTCGGCTAAACCTCCCAGAATCATAACTGAACTACCAAGTCCAAGTCTGCAGCTACTCACCCTGTGGTCCATAAATATCGGACACCAGTCCTCTAATGCATAGTCTGGAAAATATTTTCCAGTCAGGAAGGAGCAAAGTACATCTCAAATAACAGTTCCATTTAATTGATAAGGGCTATAAAATAATAAACAGATGATGCTATATACTGAGAGAAGACAATGAACAAATGCAATGGCATAATAACGAGACAGGCAATATAAAGGGACAGGCAATATAGACAATATGATACAGTCAGTGCATAAATAAAATAAAGAGAATGAGGTACAATACCATATACGGGTGATGTGGTATATGATCTAAAATGGAGAACTGTAACTATTCTAAGTGTTTGAAATATCAGTCTATCATGTGATCGGCTTGGGACAAGATCAGGCTGGTTACATATGATTAGCTATGATTTATGTAAGGTCAGGCTAACCATTTGGTTAGCTATGATGCAAGTAGTAGTCAGGCTAATCATATATAACAGCTATGAGGCATGTAATGGTCAGGCCGCACCCGACGTGAAGTATGGGGTAAGCTATGATGCATGTAGAGTTGGGTATGATCACATAATCTACTAATATTTCTCCTGCCCCCAACTAGTACAGTGGATCCAATCACGACACGTCATGATACACGAGCAATATCCAACATATCATGTACAAGGTCTAAATATCAATGTCATGTACAATGTCAATACGATAATCAATGTAACATCTCATGACTGCAGATCCAATCTATATACTAGTCCATTTAGCACAGTATCAAGAATCAGATGTAACATTTCTAGATACTGGAATTATAGATATTATCAAATAATTAGAAATTATCAGAGAATGTACTCGTCTTGGGTCCTTAGCTGGTAACACCAATGTACTGTTCCAGAGTATCGTCTGGATGATCCAACGGTCCTATAGACATATCATAAAATAATACAACATTGTATCAGACATTACACTAATCACACAATCAAAAATACACTGAACTCGGGACTATGCTAGGCATGACTCTGGTCAACTAGGGTCAGTGTGCGTCAAGTTGCACGTGCGTCGCATCTGTAATTGCTGTGCAATCAGACAGTCGATGATACAGGTCTCGCCAGTACGTTAGTGTACATGGCAGTCTGCTAACAGTTCATAGGGTCACAAGGTCATGTGTAGTTACGGGTATCCGTATTTACACTCGGGTTACCTAGTAGAGATACATATATGAATATACATATTATACTCATAATATATATACCAATTAATTACGTACATAATATATGTATATACACTAATAGAATTATAATATATATATATATATATATATGTTTAAAAATATACATACCATATATATATTTATATATATACAACAACCAATGTTTATATATATATATATATATATATATATATATATATATATATATATATATATATATACAAAAGAATATATACATATTGAATATATATATACATATTTCAGTAAAAATATACATATACTATATTTATATATATATATGTACCAATTTAATACATATACCAATTACGTATATGTGTACATATATATATATATATACCAAAATACATTTACTAAACATATACCAATACATACATATATATACATACATATATATATATATATATATATATACCAAAATAATACTTATACTATATACAGGTATATATATACCAGTGCGAATATATTAACATATATCATATATACGGATATATTAATATATATATATATTGAATACATATATATAAATAGAGAAATACACTAAATGCATGTATATATGTATTCGTATACGAATCATACTAATACAACATACATATATGCACACATACGTACATACGTACACGCGTACATGTACGCGAGGGAAGGAAGCCGTATCTGCGCGCGTGCACGACGACGGCAAAGACGACGAAGATGATGATGACGTCGACGATGGTGTCGATGACGACGACGACGCTGCTGAATGGTGATGAACACGCAGGAGGCCAGGTCGAGGTACTCCGGTAGTGGCCGGAGAGCTGTTGGGGACGTCGACGAGGGAGAGGGAAGAGGATAATGGCCAGCGTTCAGGTCGGGGAGGTCTGGACCGGAGCAGGGAGTTGGCTGGTGGGGTTGAGTTGAGCGGGTAGTCGAGGGGGAGAAAGGAAGGTCAAGGTGGAAGTCTGGAGGAGGTCGAGACGAACCGGGAGGTGGAGGTGGAGGATGAGATCCGGTGGCGGGGTTCACGGCGGTCTAGAGGAAGTCATGGAGCGGGGTCGGGGTGCTTCAGGCGGGGGAGAGGGAGTGTTGGTCGGGGAAGGGGGTGGTCGTGTCGAGGCTTGAAGCTGCAGGAGGAGGAGCGGGATGGTGGTGAGAGCAGGGTGTGCAACGGGGGAGATAGCTGGACTGAGGGGGAGGCTCGGGATGAGTCGTGCTGACTCGCCAGGGAAGATGGGATACAGGGAGGTCGGGCTCCGGTGCGCTCGACGGAGAAGAGAGCAGGTCGGTGTTGACGTGGAGTCGGGTCGACGGTTCCAGCCGTTGGTCTAGGGAGAAGACGGAGTGCATGAGACTACGGTGCTGCCGTGCTGTCGAGGGAGCTCGGGTTGCAGCAGTGCAGCCGGGGAAGGAGGCCAAAATTCGGCTGGGGAGTGGCTCGGTTCACCTAGGTTTGAATCAATAAAAATGAAGAGGAAGAAGAAGAAGAAGAAGAAGAGAAGAAGAAAGGAAAAAATGAAAAAGGAGAAGAGAAGCTACGGTTGGATTTGTGAGGAGGGAGGAGAGAGAAAATGGGGGCTTTCCTAGGTTTGGGGATTAGGGCTTGCTTGGGAAAGGGTGCATGAAGAGACATTAAATAGGAGAGGGTGATGTAGAGTGGGTGGTGATAATGAGTCCCATTTTGAATGAATGGCCAGGATTGATCATGAGAAATTTACTCATACAAAGAGAGGGGTTGGTTGACTAGTCAAATATTAGGGCTCTCTATTTGGTTTGAACCAATGGGGTGTTGAGACCTAATGCAATATTTGCAAACAAGCCCCTTAAATTTGGGTATTTGCACGGACACGTAAAATAATAAAAAATTGGTCGACGATTTGGTGTTTGGTGTTTTGTAGGGTGAGGGGGTGTTGTGTGTTTTGTATGGGTTAATGAATAGGGTATTTGGATTAAAATGGGTTAAAATTGGATTAGTCAAAGTTGGTATCCCCAATTTAATTAGAATAAATGCAAGCGGTGTTCTAAAATTAATTAGGAGTACATGGGGCCAAAATTTGGTTGGGACGCAAATATTATTAGTGAAGAAGACTCAGAACAGAATATTATCCTAATTTGGGTTGCACGAAAAATGGGTCAAGATTGCCTCTAATTCCGATTGGAACGTACAACGATACAAAGTTAGAATTTATTTAGAAATTAAATAAACGTCCGCGACGAATATTGTGCGGCTAAAATGAAGCACAAGAGAGCATAATTACGAGTTACAAAAAGGTCAGAATGGAAGGCGGGCACGTCTAGGGCAAGGTTGTGAAATTTATTGGAAGACAAAAATAGGGTAGCGCTCCAAATATCGAGGCAACGACAAGACGCAACAATTAAATAAAATTACGGTAATTAATTACAACCTCAAAAATTTAATTCTAAATAAAACAAATTAAATACATAATCCTATAATTTGGTTAGGTGTTCACCTAGTGGGCTTCTAGGTCAAGTCTACTAGCTCAAACATTAAGAACACTGTACGCAATATTATAAATACACATCTCATGCAATTATTTAAATTAAATAAATGCAATATTAAATATATAAAAAAAATCAAAAATACCCCTGTTTTTGGAACGTGGTAGTGACAAGGGTCAAGGCAAATCTGGTAGTTAAATGCATAGATGACAGCCTGACACTGTTTGCCCATGCAGCTTATTGACCATGCGGCCCGAACATACCCCATCCATGCTTCTTATTCAAAGTATTTCAATCTTATCAGTTTAAAAACTTTGAAGGGGGCCTTGTAGAAGCATAGAAAAGATGCGGCCATTCGACCGACGTCTATGCCCTTTTCCCCCAAAAAAAAATAGATGGATCGCTCGGACACCATATGACCCAGAAAAGGAACACCCATGCGGTCTAAACAAGCGGCCTAACAACTGGCCGCAAGACTACCTAACATGACATCCTAATTACAAAGATGGCGCCTGACACAGAATCAAGACAAAAAGAATGTGAGCAGCCTGATTTTATCATAGGATTAGTTTGGTAATTAATAATTATTTATTTTATTTTAATATTTATTCAATAATTTAATCGAACTTTGGAAACCAACCCCCATGGTTTTAAGATCTTGAATGCAACACTAGACTTTTTCTTTCAACCAACCTAGCATGCTGGACTTAGACGAGTCAAATTAGGCTCCTGCCATAACTGCCCCTCACAAATTTGTAATCCTATGCCTTGTTTTGGTCGCACAACTTTCGCGCACAGTTATGAGAAAATGATGATTAATTAACCTTTTTACCATGGCGTACGATTTTAATACGCCACACCAACCCATTGATCCCAACTAAATTTATGCTATGAGCCTAACTGGTCCTATTACGCACATGACCCTCGAGTTACGTTATTTGAACCCCCTGCACGCTCCCAATTTAATATTATATAGAAAATAAAATTTAGGAATTTATTTAATTAATTTAATAAATATATTTTTAATTAATATAAATTGGTTGTAGATTATTTATTGGAGAAAATATAAATTTTCTAGAATTTTTACAAGTGCCTAACTATTTTTGGGAATTTCCTGCATTTAATTATTGAATAAATAAAAGAATAAAATAAAAGAAAGAGAAAATAGAAATTAATAACCCTACCCAAACCGAATAACCCAAACCCTACCCTAAACCTAAATCCACTAACTAAAACCCATCAACCAAACCCATTAACCCCCCCTCTCCCACGCACAGGAGCAAAACCCCTCCCCCCTCTATATATATACATACATATATATATGTTGTCACGCCCCAGTCCCAAAATACACGGGACCAGGCCACGTGGCAATAGCCAGCTGACACGTCTCCAAGAATATCCCAATTTAATGGATCCACAAAGAGTGGTACGCTATCCTATAATACTAACAGGTACAATATCAGTCAATAACAGGTAATCTAATCGCATCCATAATATAAAGAGCAAGAAGTACTACATAAACTGCTGGAAGATAAATACCAGTCTGAAATATCATAGTACACACCAAGATATCTGGTAGGAACAAACCCACTGCTATGACAGAATAAAAGTACTAAAATGAGATATAAAAGATAATGACTAGGGCATCGGCTCTAGATAATGATGCACCCAATCTAGGCTGAAGGCCTACCAACTGATCACGAAAATTCTGACGGCTGTACCTCTAACTCCTCAGCTATAGCAAATATTGTCTCCTGTCCGGGACCGTATACTATGGGGTAGAAAGCCTCGTCCAAATCTGGAAAGGTACCAGGTTCTCAGAGGGATGTAACAAGATACATAGAAGCATGCCATATATAAATACTGAATAAGATAAATACCATAAAGGGTGTGCTAGCCATCTAAGTGAATGCAATGTGAGAACAACTGTGAGTATATGGGAAAGTGTAGGCTAGATATATGCTGACATAATTCACCAGTCGTGGCAACCGGCTAGTATAGGCCACACATAACCCCTATAACACGGGCGCAGAAATATAATAACGTCCGACATTCTATAGAGTGTGGTATCTGCAATGTCCTCAAGTAACGTCCAACACTCTACAGAACGTGGTATCAGTAATATATAAATACGTCCGTATTACTCCATCGAGTGCGGTATCAGTGTAAAGGAGTGGTGTGTCCCATATGCCCACTAGTCGTCCTTTCCTCCCAATGTAGATATACCAGTCAAATAATCGACGCGCATATCCCTTATCTAAATGCCAAGTCTCTATACTGAGATAGTACTAGATTAGCTTGCTAACCGTGATGTACGTCACACGTGGCGATAGCTAGTCGATCACGCGAACTCGCATCCCAACATGAGATTTGTCACTACGACTACGTGTAAAAGTGTCAGGTCTTGGAAGATAACAGGGTATCATCCAACAAGGTGAGTCTGCTAATGACTAAGTCCATGTATACTAATCATCGACGTGTCCGTCGAATGTACCGAGACAATCTCGAACGCACACAGTTGTATAAAGCAAAACAACAGCATATAATACAGCATTTCCATAATTTAAATTAGACAGCAAAATATAGCAAGGTATCTTGCCTGACTTCAAGAGATGAATGCCAAAAGCCTGCTCTGGTAACGTCTCCTGGCTGATCCAAAGACCCTAGACAACAATATAACACAATAATATAGGCATCAGGTGTTACGCATTATCTACATACGGTTAATACGCTATTCTTGAATACTGTCACGAGTTCACTGTTGCTCGAGTACAGCATCACGTGCGCACGTAGCTAGGGTGTACACGTGTTCTGTCTTCGGTTAACAGGTGTCTCGAGGTAATAATTATCCAGTTACGGGTTGTCCATGATTTCTATTCTATGTGGACATGTCTCTATTCTCCATGTTTGTACATACTAGGATTTATATCCGGAGGTTTCTACCGAATTACCTGTCCTTGGTAACTGGTCGCTAGTTTAGAATAATTAGTTATTAAATAATGTCTAATTAAAACTCATTTCCATGCATAAAATATTAATTAGTTTTGAGTTATTAATACACTTCCATATCGACACGGCGACACAAAAGAGAACACTAGGACACAAGAGAGACGGGTTCCATGAACGAGTACATGATCAACCGAACGAGGGGGTACGCTCGCTGGTCGACTGTTCCTTTCGACGAGGGTGGCTCCGGTAGCGTGGACGGATCCGTCTAGCGGGTGGTGGGGTAGTCGGGATCGGGCAGTGCTCCTGTCGGGAGCAGTCGGTAGTGCTCCGGTCGGGAGCAGTCGGTGTTGTGGTGAGCGGCCGATCGGGAGCAGTCGGGGTTGGGGTGTGCGGCTGGTTGGGGACCAGTCGGCATTGGGGTGTGCACCGGTCGGGAGCAGTCGGGGTTGGGGTGTGCGGCCGGTTGGGGAGCAGTCGACGTTGGGGTGTGCACTGGTCGGGGAGTCGGGGCTGGGGTGTGCACCGGTCGGGAGTAGTCGACGTTGGGGTATGCATCCGGTTCGGAGCAGTCGGGGTTAGGGTGTGCGGCCGGTTAGGGAGCAGTCGGCGTTGGGGTGTGCGGCCGGTTGGGAGTAGTCGGGGCAGGGGTGTCCGACCAGTTTTGGAGCAGTCAGTGTTGGGATATCCGGCCGGTTGGGGAGCTCGGTTTAGATGGGTGTTATCTGATAAAATAAACGAAAGATATGGAAATGAGGCTTTATACGAAAACCCTCTCTTTATGTTTACAAACAAGCAGTACAATTAATCCTATACGAGGATGTCGAGTACAATTTTTTAATCTGGATAAATATTGCTATAGGAGTCTGATCTGCAGTCGATCACTTTGTCCCTTGGACCACACGATGATGAAGAAGTGCCGTAGAAGACAAAAAACAGCTTCGAAGGTTGCTAAAGAGAGTGGATGCTCGATGCCAAAGTCATCGATCACTACCCTTTGCCTGAGCTCTAGATTCTTCTCTCTTGAAATCTGTGACCAAATCTCGACCTTGGATCTGATACTGGATTTCTTGACCAATTTCCGACCTTTCTTCTGACCTTTCTTCGACCCTGGACCTCTGTTGATAGAGGTCTCTATTTATAGAGTTTTAGTGACAGTGACCACTCAGTCGGTGTAGAAACCGAGTAGTGGAAAACACAACACCCTTTTACACGACGGTTATAATAACCATTGCCTGCATATAGATGACCTTTTGAATGAGCGTATGACGCGTGTCCAACTAAGGGACAACGCGTATAACTGCTGCAAAGATCACGGCGTAGAAGCCACGTAGGTATTTATCCTTTGTGTAGAAGAGGTTGGCGTAGAAGCCAATAACCGTCACCATGGCGTAGAAGCCAAATAGGCATAGAAGCCGAGTAGGCGTAAGCCGAGTGGGCGTAGAAGCTGAGATGATATGGACGTTTTAGCCGAAATTATGGCTCTTGGAGATATAATCAAATCTTTTGCATTAAATACAGAGATCTGCCCCCATCCTGCGCATTAAATGCAGAGACTTGTCTTTAAGATTTGCCATCATTCTGCGCATTAAATGCAGATACGTGCCTCGAATCCTGTACAAAGAGTAACTGCTGACGTGGCAGTCTGTTTGTCTTCTGTGGAGCGTAAGAAGCTCACGTCTGCCTGTGTAAAACTGGGCAGCGTATCCCCTTGTATGCGTAAAAGCAGTTTACGCAAAGGGGATGTCACTAAAGGACGGTTCGGTAACATTTAATCAAATCTCCTGCAAAAAATGCAGAGATCCGCCATTATCCTGTACATTAAATGCAGAGGCATATTTTGAAGGTCTGCCACCCTTCTGCTCGGGCATCTGTCAGTATTCTGCGCATTAAATGCAGAGACGTGCCTCGAGAACCTGTCACCGCTCTGCGCATTAAATGCAGAGACGTGCCTCGAGCCCTGTACAAAGAGCAGCTTTTGATGTGGCAGGCTGTTTGTCTTCTATGGAGCGTAAACAGCTCATATATGCCTATGTAAAACTAGGCAGCATATTCCTTTATATGCGTAAAAGTGGTTTACGCCAAGGAAATGGCAGTAAATGACAGCCTGTGTTACAGTCCCACGCCATTATTATAGCCGTCGCCTGGGTAGTTGTGCAGTACTTTTTGTCATGAGTCCAGACATCAGGTTCATTGCATGATCTGACAGGTTCATTTCGAAGAATACAAAGCATTCCTCGTATACTTTAATGCTGTATTAAAAAGCGGATGAGTTTTACGCCATAAAGGCGATGTAGCACCCTGTTTACGCTGAAGCAGCCTGGACATACTGTATTACGCGGATGGTCCTTGAGTTTATACTTTATGCTATGTCCAGTGGAAAAGCTCTGTTGCACGTTGATGGCTCTGAGGTCTTCTGTTTACGCTGCCCTGTATCAACATGCTGTGTATAGCTATCCAGCGTATTTTTCATGCTTCTACAAGACCCCCTTCAAAGCTTTTAAATTTTTTGTAATTTGAAATGCTTTGAATGAAGCATGGAACGTTCCTCGTAATTTGAAACGCTTTGAATGGAGCCTGAAATGGTCGAGTCTGACACGTTCTTTCAAGGCTGACTTTATGGCGGAGTTATTGGGGATCGGTGTGATCACTTTCGCCTATAAAAAGGCTGATGAGTTAACCTGTTCTTCCCACATTTCCTTCACCACACAGAGATGATGGTCGGAGTTCGTCGGGTCGACTTGAGGAAGAAGGAGACCATGTTCTTCCAGTATGTAAGGAGCCGAAAAAGATGGCATCTTCGAGCAAATGTCCTTTGTAACGATGGATCATGGAAGGATATCATAGCCTCCTTTGCTCTGGATAATTAGCAACTTTGTATGGCGGTTCTTCAGGAGAGAGGAAGGGTCGTATCTGACCACACAGCTTGCAAGCTGTATCTTCTCCTGATACTTGCGGACGAGAGCAGACACACTAGTTGCCGTCCGAGATTGAGTTGGGTGAAATATCTCAACTCAATCTGTCATGGCGCTGGACGCAGGAAAGCAGATTTACCCTGCTTCCCTGTATTGGAGGATGGGTCTGCATAATTTAAGCAGGCCCAGTTTTGTATCCTTCCGCTATTGATCATATGTCAGTCGATTTACGGACACCGACTGACTGCTGGAGAAGATGGATGAAAAATTCTGCCTCATGCGAGAACCTGGCAGAACAGATTCTGGGCACGATCTTCAGACGACGATGAGGAAGTCCTTTGTAGACCGGATTTCCCTCATATGTAATCATAAAAATGAAGAAAAACCCTTGTAGACTGGATTTTCCTCATATGTAATCATGCTTTTAATTTTAATAATGTAAACCCCCTCGATTTATTCTGTAGATAGTTAGGATAGATTTAGAAAATTTTGGTTTTCGTAGCAGATGTCGAGATTTAGAGTAGAGATAATTTTATCTGGTATTTAATTCATTTTAATTAAAACCTTTGTTGCGCTCTATCATTGCTTGATTATTCGGAGCCCAAATATCAGCCCATAAATTTCATCGGGCTTTTATACTTTTGACTTGACTCGCCAAATTAGGCACTGGACTTTTCCGTCACTTAAAATCAGTTTTTTGTTGTGCTGTAAATTAATTGCACGACTTCCGAAAAATCGTAACCCATATTAAATTCCGTATCGGACACATGTGTCGTTACTCTCAATTTTGAGATACCAACTTAACCCGTTGAGCCGGACCAACTAAAGGGTCCAAGACTGACTCAAACCCCACCATTTTTGACCTCTGCTTCATTTTCGGATTTTGACCCCAAGTGCCCCCAATTAATTTAAATTCGCGGGACACTTTATTTCTATTTAAATTGGGGATACGAACTTTGTCAATTCTATTTTTAATCCTTAATTAATCCCAATGCCATTTTAATTAAACCCGTGCCTAACGCACAACACCCTCTCACCATGAAAATTACTAAACACAATTTTCTCCAAAATTTTTGCGTCATTTTATGTGTTTATGCAATTTCCCGAATTTAAGGGGCTAAGTTGCAAATAATAAATTTATGTGTCATCACCCTATTGGCCATGAACAATGGAGAGGTCCCAAAATGGGGTCCTATTCTCACCCATCCATTCACCCCCTTCATGAAGATACCCACTTTTCTTCATGACAAATCTCCACCCTCTATTTTGAATAGGATAATCACCACCCTCCATTCCCTTCACAAACCCCTATAAAACAATACCTCACCCCACCCTCAAAGCACACCACCGGCCCTAATCCCAAGGAAAACTCCCCCCCTCTTTCTCTCTCCTCCTCCATTTATTTCCTCCATGCAAAGAAGCACCTCCCTTCATTAAAATCCTTCTTCCTCTTCCTTTATTCTTCATCTTCACCCGACTCCAGCTCCAGTTCCCTGACCGACCGGCTACTCCGGCCGACTTCAGCCGACCCGCCGACCTTCCCACCGGACTGCACAGCCGACCGCTGTGCGTTCTCCTTCGACCACCCGCCGGCGCAGTTCCCCTGCTGTGCGTCCCGCCGGCACTGTGCAGCACCGACTCGCCGCTGTGCGTCTCTTCCAGCGGTGCACCTCACCCGACCGGCCCTTGCGACCCCGACCGACCGGACCGAGCAGTCTGTACAGCCACCCCCGCTGGCCTGTGTGACCCCGCTCCGATGCACAGCCACCCCCCGCGCTGGACCGAGCCGTCCTCCGCTCCGGCCTCCTCCCTATCCGACCATTACCACCACCATCACCACCCCTACCAGCCTACACTACCACCACCATCACCACCACTACCACCTCTTCACCACCACCTCCGGCCACGCTCCGGCCAGCCAGCAACCTCGCCACGTAGAGGTCGACTCTTACCCTCCCCTCTCTTGTGTTTAATTCCAGAATTTGTTATCTAATTAAATAGGAAGATATATGGTTATTTATATATTAACTAGGGTTGTGCTTATATCATATTGATATATATGGTTAGTGTAATATAAATAATCATATGTTAACTATGGGATTAAGGTTTATATTGGCTAAGTCTAATGAGGATTAATGTGCCTGTGGATTTTAAATAACTTAAGGATGGGTTTAAGAAGGTTGACATGTTTTAGGATATATGTATTATAGTGTTCATGTATCTTGTATTTTATATAGTTGGATTCGGATATTGAGATGTGGTTGGAGTTTAGTTTCATAAGTTATGAAATGAAATTACGGATATACACTAAGTAGAGATGCTAGGTTGTGATGTTAGGATTATGAATTAATATATGCACTATTGGCTATGGTTGTTGTGCTTGCATTTAAACACTGAAAAGAAATGGTGAAAATGACTCATTAATTTAAACCAAGGAGCAGTTTTAATTTAAAAAAATGATGGAGGGATGTCGACCCTAGGGTGAGTGTTGGAAATTGTGGATAAAGTGACGGAGGACGGTGAATATTAATTATTGCTTGAGATTGAGACGTCAACGTGCATGTAAACATCTGTGGAAACTGAGGATAGGATCAAGTTGTGATTAACCAAATATCGTAATTGAGGATTGGGCCTGATGATATTATGCAGGTGATTGATTTCGAGATAGGTATTATTCGGATCAAGGATCAGAGATTGAGGACTGTAAAATTAGTATTTAACTATTAGAGTTTGGGACTGAGTTTAGTTGTAGATGCGTGTAGCACCCCTGCCTGTCATAAAATAGATTATTGATTCTGGTTTGTAACTCATCTCTAGGTACTGCGGAACCTGAGGACTTGGACGCGGTACCAGATCCCCCTCATCAGCAGCCGCACGCAGGCAAGTGTACCTTGCCACCCTGTATTTCAGTTTACAGATATCTGTTGTTCTTTATGTACTTCGTGCGCGTTTTATGTTGACGTTCGATACTCCGCGTCCGGTTCACAACCGGGTGTTGACATTCGACGTAACGTCTTAGAATAATTGCTAGATGCTTCACAGCACCTCGATGCACGTACCTGAGTACATCGACACCCCAGGACACACTTATACACCGTGATCGTGCCAGATTCCTGTTTCCTAATACTGACATCATGACCAGAGACTGGAACGACCTTAGGGTCGCGTCTGTTGAGTTATTTCTGTATGTCAAGACTGTAGTTAGAGGTTCAGGTTCAGCGCACAATCGTTGACCGCTTGGGAAGGGGAAGACAGTTACTAGAGGTTTGGGCTACTCTGCACGGGCTTATATATGTATATGTAGTGATCCTGTATTATAGTGTAGTGGTATCACCCGTGTGTCTCTGTGCTCGGAGCTACGGTACGACCCGTGTGTCTTTGTGTTCGGAGCTACGGTTTATTTTAGAAAGCCCATGCGTCAAATATTGTCTTTAAACTGTGTCACACTTGTTTGGTTATGTTAGTTTACCCTGTGTTGCACTTGTACTATCAGTTTACCTGGCATGTTGTATTTCTGTACCTTGTTACATCCCTCTGAGGACCTAGTTCCCTTCCAGGTGTAGGCTACGAGGATTACCCGGAGGAGTACGGACCGGTCATCTATCCAACAGCTGTACTCACTGCCGAGGACGAGGTCATTCCTGAGGACTTCGCCTGATCGCTGGTAGTGACTCTTTCCTTAGGACGGTATCATTACCTAGTTACCTGCTGCCGTCCCAAGTTATCTTATTGCTTACTTTCATTCCAGTATATTTGTACTAGCGGGTTTGTTCCAGTGTGACTACTCTAGTATTTGTACTTGATACTTATTTAGATATTTCCTTCCTGTATATTAGTCGTTGTATTTACTTCTATTGTGCTCTTATATTTTTGCCTGTGGATGAGATTTAGATTGAGTATACTTGTGTTATGTGATGGGTTATTCATTGTACTTCACAGCTTAAGTGTACTCCGACGGGCCCATTAGATTGGAAAGCCCGCCGAAGTACGCTGCTGGCCATTGCCACGTGTCTCGGTTTCTTTACTTATGGAATCGGGGCGTGACAAGGTTTTTGTGGTGGCCCATGTAGGTCCGATTTAAATCGTCTTGGTCATCTAACTGTGCCAAGCGAGCCTGTAAATTAGGAATAAGAGTTAGAAATCTCATCTGCAAAGTTTAAAACCTTTACATGACACCTCTATCTCGATATACCAAATTGCATCTTGTTTATTTTCCTCAAACGCTGATCGCAGTCATGACTTCTTTTCAGAGTTATGAATCTCCGTAGTAGACGTGTCTGCAGCCTAGCGACGTTCCCCAAGACGCGAAATCATCCGGAGAACCGGATCTGGAGCAGGTCCTTCTACTGACTCCAGCTCCCATGGGAAAGTCATCTGGACATCCCGAGGTGCCTTCAGACGGACACCAGACTCCACATCAGGCAGGACCTGAGGATCGAAGGATCCCGAGTCAGGAGGAGCAGCAGCTACCACCTCCTCCACCATTCCCGCACCAGATGCCCTTTATGCCATTCCCCACAGGGCAACCGATGGATGGAACCCAGATATTTCAAATGATGTATGCGATGATGCAGGCCTAGCAGTAGGCCCAGCAACAGGCTTAGCAGCAGGCCCAGCAGCACCAGGCTAAGACCCTGAGAGAGGGCATCGTGACGGCCTTGGGGCAGGCATCACCACCAGCATACGAGCCGACGTGAGGGTCTGTCATAGACTTTCGACGTTTGATGCTGCAACCTTTTGCGGGCACCGAGGAGCCGACGGAGGTCCACGCTTGGCTCACCTGCATTCAGCACCAACTGGAGGCTACCGACCTCCCCCGACACCGATGGATGACGGCTGTCAGGATGCAGCTCACCGGCAACGCGCATCACTGGTGGCTTTCCGAGGAGCAGCGTTTGGGACTGGATCATGCCACCTGGGAAGAGTTCTCTAGGCTCTTTCAGGAGATGTACATACCCTCTACCGCCCGAGCAGAGCTTCGGGACAGATTCCAGAACCTTAGGCAGGGGAGTATGACTGTAGAGGAATACAATTCTGAGTTCCTCCGCCTGAGCAGATTTGCACCATACCTGATCCCCACTGAGGAAGCGAAGGCCGAAAAGTTTTATGAGGGCCTGAGTTTTGAGACCCAGAGGCTTATCGGGTCCACCGCCCCACCTCTTACTCCGAGGTACTACTTGTAGCACGACGCCAAGACCGCATCAACAAGATGGAGGCTAGCCAGAAGCGCTCCTATGCGTCGCCATCAGCAGTCCGAGCCCCGCAGGGAGGACCTGCGAAGCGCCCTCTCGTACAATAGCAGCAACAGAGGACAGCACCACAGCAGGGAGCTGTCATCCCCACATGCCATTTCTGTGGCAAGAGGGGACATTTGATGAGGGACTTTCGACGGAGGTTGGGCGTATGTTTGAGATATGGATCGGCCCAGCATGCCATCCGAGATTGCCCTGAACAGAGAGATCCAGTACAGATGGTTCATCGGCCAGCCCTGCCAGCGCCGAGGCCTTATCGGCAGCCTCCTGGACCGAGGCCACATTACGCAGGAGCTGGAGCACAGCTACCACCAGCACCAGGGGGAAACCAGAGGAGGCCACCCTTGGCCCCACAGGCAGGACAGTTCCACCAGGACCGACATCAGTCGAGGGCACCGGCACCGAGACAGGGACAGGCCTATGCTATGACTATAGAGGAGGCCGAGACAACTGGAGAAGTGATCGCAGGTATAATCTTAGTAGCTTCATTACCAGCATTAGTCCTATTTGATTCTGGTGCCACACACTCTTTTATAGCTGCTAGTTTCGTGGCTACCCATAGAATAGCCACCGTACCCCTTCCGAAGGTCAAGAGGATCCTTACGGGAGGTAGAATAGTACCTTTTAGTGACACTTGTAGATCATGTTCAGTAGTTGTCTGCGGGCGAGAGATGTGTGCCCGATTTTTGGTTTTCTTCATGCCGGACTATGACATTGTCCTAGGCATGGATTGGTTGAGCCAATACCACGCAACGCTAGATTGCCATCGTGGTTGTGTCATCTTTAGACCCCTAGATCACCCAGAGTTTGAGTTTCTTCGGGGAGCCCGAGAGCATGGTGTCTAACCTACCCTAGCAACACACATTGCAGAAGGTGAACTGACGTACCCTCACTTTATAGCAGAGTTTGAGGATGTGTTTCCAGAGGATCTCCCAGGACTGCCACCTGACAGAGAGATTGAGTTCACTATAGAGTTGACTCCAGGAGCCGAGCCAGTTACTTCCCCCGTTTACAGACTAGCACCGAAGGAGTTGGTTGAGCTGAAGGTTCAAGTAGATGATCTCTTAGATAAAGGTTTCAAACAAGCTAGTGTATCTCCATGGGGAGCACCCATTCTGTTTGTACCGAAGAAGGACGGGACGGTACGCTTGTGTATCGATTACAGGGCGCTAAATGCTGTAACGATAAAGAACAAGTATCCACTGCCGCGCATCGATGATTTGTTTGATCAACTTAGCGGTGCATGTGTATTCTCGAAGATCGATCTTAGATCCGGTTATCATCGGATCAAGGTACGGAAAGAGGACATCCAGAAGACGGCCTTTCGGACGAAGTATGGCCATTATGAGTTTTTAGTCATGCCATTTGGTTTAACTAACGCACCAATAGTATTTATGTGTTTGATGAACAATTTCTTCCACCAGTACTTGGATAAGTTCATGGTGGTATTTATAGACGACATTTTGATATATTCCAAAAGCCAGGAGGAGCATGAAAGGCATCTCAGGATCGTGTTGGAGACGCTGAGACATGAGTGGCTATACGCCAAAATCAGCAAATGTGAGTTCTACTTAGATAGAGTACCATTTCTGGGACACATAATCACCGGAGATGGACTATCAGTTGACCCGGAGAAGATAGCTGCAGTAGAGACCTGGCCTACCCCTACATCAGTTACGGAGGTTAGGAGCTTCCTCGGACTTGCCGGATATTATCGGAGGTTCGTGAAAAACTTCTCGAGGATAGCTGCGCCTATGACGCGACTGACGCGTAAAGGCGAAGAGTTTATCTGGACTGACGAGTATCAGGCGGCTTTCGATGAGCTGAAGAAGCGTCTGACATCAGCACCAATTTTGACACTACCTTCAGGATCCGGAGGATTTATAGTGTACAGTGATGCATCAGGGAGCGGATTGGGATGTGTACTGATGCAACACGGCAAGATGATAGCCTATGCATCGAGACAGCTGAGAGTTCATGAGAAGAACTATCCGACGCACGACTTGGAGCTAGCTGCAGTGATATTTGCACTAA
Organism: Iris macrosiphon; assembly: GCA_036927795.1. Classification (NCBI taxonomy): domain Eukaryota; kingdom Viridiplantae; phylum Streptophyta; class Magnoliopsida; order Asparagales; family Iridaceae; genus Iris; species Iris macrosiphon. The sequence continues at coordinate 103,836,865 of JAYESA010000010.1, read as the reverse complement.
AGCTATGGAGACATTACCTTTATGGTGAGCGTGTTGAGATTTATAATGATCATAAAAGCCTGAAGTACGTCTACACGCAGAAGGAGCTCAACATGAGGCAGAGACGCTGGCTAGAGTTGATGACAGATTATGACATTGAGTTACAGTACCACCCTGGCAAGGCGAATGTCATAGCAGATGCCTTAAGTAGGAAGCGCATGGCATACTTTTTGACGACGCAGCGACAGTTGATAGAGGATCTCCAGGAGCTTGGAATAGAGATCGTATTGCCAGGCATGGATGGACAGATGGCCAGTCTTGAGGTTCAGTCTACTTTGATTGAGAGGATCAAGGCAGCATTGCCTACAGATACAAGATTTCGACGTCTGCGAGAGAGGACAGAGTCCGGCATACAGACGGGACTCAGGATTCACGTAGACAGAACATTGAGGTACGGAGATCGCCTATATGTTCTGAGTGGCGAGCTACGCCAAGAGTTGATGACCAAGGCTCATAGCTCGATTTATTCCATTCATCCCGGGGGTACGAAGATGTACCGAGACTTGAGGCAGCATTTCTGGTGGCATGGGATGAAGAGAGAAATTGCAAGATTTGTGGCGAAGTGTTTAGTTTGTCAGCAAGTCAAGGCTGAACATCAGAGGACTGCAGGATTATTGCAACCACTTCCCATTCTCGAGTGAAAGTGGAAACACATTACCATGGACTTCGTCACAGGATTTCCGCGAAGCCCTAGCGGGAAGGATGCAGTTTGGGTTGTCGTAGACAGACTCACCAAGTCTGCACATTTCTTGCCCTTCCAAGTTGGGCAATCCACAGAGATACTAGCTGACATGTATATGAGGCAGATAGTACGATTATATGGAGTGCATGTCAGCATCGTATCGGATCGTGATTCCAGATTCACGTCACATTTTTGGCGGAGTATGCAGGAAAGCCTAGGAACTTGCCTCAAGTTCAGCACTGCATATCATCCACAGACTGATGGACAGTCAGAGCGCACGATACAGATATTAGAGGATATGTTGAGAGCGTGCATGATTGATTTTGGAGGATCTTGGGAGGACCACCTACACTTGGTGGAATTCTTCTACAATAACAGTTACCAAGCCAGCATACAGATGGCACCTTATGAGGCACTGTACGGCAGGAAATGTAGGTCACCAGTTTGTTGGAGTGACGTAGGAGAGCGTCAGATACTTGGTCCAGAGTTGGTGACACAGACAGTGGAGAAGGTCAAGCAGATTCAGAGCCACCTGCGTGCAGCACAAGACAGACAGAAATACTGGGCAGATGCGCACCACAGACCATTGGAATTCAAGGAGGGTGACCATGTATTTCTGAGAATATCGCCCACTCGTGGTACCATCAGATTCAGAGGCAGAGGCAAGCTGAGTCCGAGGTATATCGGACCTTTTGACATTTTGGAATGAGTTGGCGAAGTGGCTTACCGTCTTGCATTACCTCTATCATTAGAGGGAGTACATGACGTATTTCACGTATCGCAGCTGAGGAGATATGTCGCAGACCCTAGCCACGTACTTGATCATTCGGAGATTACAGTCGGCCCCAGTCTATCTTACGTATAGCAGCCAGTTGAGATCCTCAATCACAGCGAGAAGACTTTGAGAGGGCAGACGATTCGACTGGTCAGAGTGGCATGGAAGCACCATTCACCAGACGAGTCTACTTGGGAGTGCGAGGATTCTATTCGACAGCGTTTCCCGTACTTATTTGAGGAGCAAGGTACGAATTTCCGTACGGCATTAGATTACTAGTTGTTTTAAAATTCTTTTAGATATTATCGTGCTTTACTTTTTAATTTCGGGGACAAAATTTTCTTAAGTTGGGAAGAATGTAAACCCCCTCAATTTATTCTGTAGATAGTTAGGGTGGATTTGGAAAATTTTGGTTTTGGTAGCAGATATCGAGGTTTAGAGTAGAGATAATTTTATCTGGTATTTAATTCATTTTAATTAAAACCTTTGTTGTGCCCTATCATTGCTTGATTATTCGAAGCCCAAATATTAGCCCATAAATTTCATCGGGCTTTTTTACTTTTGACTTGACTCGCCAAATTAGGTACTGGACTTTTTCGTCACTTAAAATCAGTTTTTGGTTGTGCTCTAAATTAATTGCACGACTTTCCAAAAAATCGTAACCCATATTTAATTCCGTGTCGGACACCTGTGTCGTTACCCTCAATTTTGAGATACCAACTTAACCCGTTGAGCCGAACCAACTAAAGGGTCCAAGACTGACTCCAAGCCCCCACCATTTTTGACATTTTCGTCATTTCCGGATTTTGACCCCAAGTGCCCCCAATTAATTTAAATTCGTGGGACACTTTATTTCTATTTAAATTGGGGATACAAACTTTGTCAATTCTATTTTTAATCCTTAATTAATTCCAATGCCATTTTAATTAAACCCGTGCCTAACGCACAACACCCTCTCACCATAAAAATTACTAAACACAACTTTCTCCAAAATTTTTGCGTCATTTTATGTGTTCATGCAATTTCTCGAATTTAAGGGGCTAAGTTGCAAATAATGAATTTATGTGTCATCACCCTATTGGCCATGAACAATGGAGAGGTCCCAAAATGGGGTCTCATTCTCACCCATCCATTCACCCCCTTCATGAAGAAACCCACTTTTCTTCATGACAAATCTCCACCCTCTATTTTGAATAGGATCATCACCACCCTCCATTCCCTTCACAAACCCCTATAAAACAACACCTCACCCACCCTCAAAGCACACCACCGGCCCTAATCCCAAGGAAAACTCCCCTCCTCTTTCTCTTTCCTCCTCCATTTATTTCCTCCATACAAAGAAGCACCTCCCTTCATTAAAATCCTTCTTCCTCTTCCTTTATTCTTCATCTTCACCCGACTCCAGCTCCAGTTCCCTGACCGACCGGCTACTCCGGCCGACTTCAGCCGACCCGTCGACCTTTCCACCGAACTGCACAGTCGACCGCTGTGCGTTCTCCTTCGACCACCCGTCGTTGCAGTTCCCCCGCTGTGCGTCCCGCCGGCACTGTGCAGCACCGACTCGCCGCTGTGCGTCTCTCCCAGCGGTGCACCTCACCCGACCGGCCCGTGCGACCCCGACCGACAGGACCAGCAGTCTGTACAGCCACCCCCGCTGGCCTGTGTGACCCTGCTCCGGTGCACAGCCACCCCCCGCGCTGGACCGAGCCATCCTCCGCTCTGGCCTCCTCCCTATCCGACCATCACCACCACCATCACCACCTCTACCAGCCTACACTACCACCACCATCACCACCTCTTCACCACCACCTCCGGCCACGCTCCGGCCAGCCAGCAACCTCGCCGCGTAGAGATCGACTCTTACCCTCCCCTCTCTTGTGTTTAATTCCAAAATTTGTTATCTAATTAAATAGGAAGATAAATGGTTATGAATATATTAACTAGGGTTGTGTTTATATCATGTTGATATATATGGTTAGTGTAGCATAAATAATCATATGTTAACTATGGGATTAAGGTTTATATTGGCTAATTCTAATGAGGATTAATGTGCCTGTGGATTTTAAATAACTTAAGGATGGGTTTAAGAAGGTTGACATATTTTAGGATATATGTATTGTAGTGTTCATGTATCTTATGTTTTATAAAGTTGGATTCGGATATTGAGATGTGGTTGGGGTTTAGTTTCATAAGTTGTGAAATGAAATTACGGATATACACTAAGTAGAGATGCTAGGTTGTGATGTTAGGATTATGAATTAATATATGCACTATTGGCTATGGTTGTTGTGCTTGTATTTAAACACTGAGAAGAAATGGTGAAAATGACTCATTGATTTAAACCAAGGAGCAGTTTTAATTTAATAAAATGATGGAGGGATGTCGACCCTAGGGTGAGTGTTGGAAATTGTGGATAAAGTGACGGAGGACGGTGAATATTAATTATTGCTTGAGTTTGAGACGTCAACGTGCATGTAAACATCTGTGGAAACTGAGGATAGGATCAGGTTATGATTAACTGAATATCGTAATTGAGGATTGGGCCTGATGATATTATGCAGGTGATTGTTTTTGAGATAGGTATTATTCGGATCAAGGATCAGAGATTGAGGACTGTAAAATTAGTATTTAACTATTAGAGTTTGGGACTGAGTTTAGTTGTAGATGCGTGTAGCACCCCTGCCTGTCATAAAATAGATTATTGATTCTGGTTTGTAACTCATCTCTAGGTACTGCGGGACCTGAGGACTTGGACGCGGTACCAGATCCCCCTCATCAGCAGCCGCACGCAGGCAAGTGTACCTTGCCACCCTATATTTCAGTTTATAGATATCTGTTGTTCTTTATGTACTTCGTGCACGTTTTATGTTGACGTTCGATACTCCGCGTCCGGTTCACAACCGGGTATTGACATTCGACGTAACGTCTTAGAATAATTGCTAGATGCTTCACAACACCTCGATGCACGTACCTGAGTACATCGACACCCCATGACACACTTATACACCGTGATCGTGCCAGATTCCTGTTTCCTGATACTGACATCATGACCAGAGACTGGAACGACCTTAGGGTCGCGTCTGTTGAGTTATTTTTGTATATCGAGACTGTAGTTAGAGGTTCAGGTTTAGCGCACAATCATTGACCGCTTGGGAAGGGGAAGACAGTTACTAGACGTTTGGGCTACTCTTCACGCGCTTATATATGTATATGTAGTGATCCTGTATTATAGTGTAGTGGTATCACCCATGTGTCTCTGTGCTCGGAGCTATGGTACGACCCGTGTGTCTCTGTGTTCGGAGCTACGGTTTATTTAAGAAAGCCCACGCGTCGAACATTGTCTTTAAACTGTGTCACACTTGTTTGGTTATATTAGTTTACCCTGTGTTGCACTTGTACTATCTGTTTACCTGGTATGTTGTATTTATGTACCTTGTTACGTCCCTCTGAGGACCTGGTTCCCTTCCAGGTGTAGGCTACGAGGATTACCCGGAGGAGTACGGACCGGTCATCTATCCAGTAGCTGTACTCACTGCCTAGGACGAGGTCATTCCTGAGGACTTCACCTGATCGCTGGTAGTGACTCTTTCCTTTGGACGGTATCATTATCAAGTTACCTGCTGCCGTCCCAAGTTATCTTATTGCTTACTTTCATTCCAGTATATTTATACTAGCGGGTTTGTTCCCGTATGACTACTCTAGTATTTGTACTTGATACTTATTTAGATATTTCTTTCCTGCACATTAGTCGTTGTATTTACTTCTATTGTGCTCTTATATTTCTGCCTGTGGATGAGATTTAGATTGAGTATACTTGTGTTATTGTCACGCTCCAGTCCCAAAATATATGGAACCAGGCTACGTGGCATTGGCCAGCTGACACGTCTCCGAGGATATCCCAATTTAATGGATCCTGGCGAAGCGTGCTACGCTGTCCTAAATCTAACAAGTCTAATATAAACAACAGACAGTGTCTAATCTCATCCACAAACAACAAGTAAATACTGAAATGAAAGACTGGAACATAAGGACATAGTAGAATGACATAATACAACTGAAATATGTCTGGTGGGAACAAACCCACTACAAATGTTAGAGATAAAGTACTGATAGTCCAGAAATAAAGTACTGAAAATAAGAGTGACTAGAACAACTGCTAACTAGGTAAGGAGCTCCTGTCATAGGCGGAAGGCCTACCAATCTGATCAGGGGTACTCTGATGGAAGGACCTCTAGCTCCTCGTCAAGAGCAACCCTCGTCTCCATACCTGGCCCGTAAACTGTGGGATAATAGGCCTCATCCAGATCTGGAAGATAACCAGGTCCTCAGAGGGACGTAACAAGATACAATATGCATGCCAGATATAGTACTGAATAAATGTAAGGACAACCTCGGAACATATAGGTAGGTGTAGGCATAACGTCCAACATCCTCTAGAGTGTGGTATCTGCAACGTCCATCATTCTGAAGAATAAGGTATCTGTATATATATATCATCCACACTCTAAGGGACGTGGTATCTGCAATATATATACGTCCGTAACACTCCGAAGAGCGCGGTGTCTGAATATAGGGAGTCACCGGGTCTGTGGTTCCTCTGGATACCACGGAGTCCGATGGGTGTATCCCATACGTTTATCAGTTGTCCTTCCCGCCCAATGTAGATACGCAAGTCGAATGCACGACTTGAGTGTACCGTATCTAGATGTCAAGTCTCAATTAACTATATTACTCTAGAATACATGCTAGTCCGTGATGCGTATTGTGCGTACCGATAGCGAATCGAGTACGCGGACCCGTATTCCAATATGAATGTACCATCGTGATACGTCTATAGTGCCATGGTCTAGGAAGATATCAAAATATCCTCACAGTCGAAGGTGAGTCAGCTAGCAACTAGGTTTAGTATACTACTCATCGACGCATTGTCGACTGCACCCGAGTCAATCTCGGACGCGCACAGTTTTATGCATATTTGAAACATTTATCATTTAATTTTAAGCAGTAAATCAGCAAGGTATACTTGCCTGTCCCGGGTAGCTGCGAAATCCAAAGACCTGCTCCTGATGCCTCGGCGGTACTGTCCAGCAATCCTATATAGGATATAGTAATGACCAAATTAGTCGCTACAATAGCACGACTAAGACACACTGCTTGTATCTACAACTGACATAGGGTCGGGACTGTATATATATATAGCTAATACAAGTATATACATATACACTAAATCATATTTAATTATATTAAAATAATATATTTGTTTAATAGTACAAAAATAGTACTTATGTATTAATTAGTATATACTAATAATACACACAGTAAATATGTATACATAATTGGTAATAACATAAATTCATATATTTATACATATACATATATTTAGATAGAAATTATGTACATAAGTAAAAATACACATTCATTTATTTATATCTAAATATATACATACCAATATACCTTCTATAAATACATTAAGTACATAAATTATTATACATATATATATACTTATATCTACAAAATAAAAAATATTGCACCAATAGCATATAATATAGAATAATACATAGTATATATACCATGTATATTAACTATACAATATTTCAATGTACATAAATATACATCATACATATGTACATATAATTTATTTGGTATAAAAACAATTATTAAGTATTTAAACACTATGTATTTATATACATACATATAATAATTAGGAAATGTACTCATGTATGAAACATATTTCTGAATACATTTATTTAACATATACTTTAGGTATTTAAATAAATATATATAAAGTATTTAAGCTTCTAGTATATATGTATATTATGTATATATATACATTATATTTGTAAATACTTACTTATATATTTTTATCATTTATAAATTATACTCATAATTATTAAACAGTATTTATACATATTTTTATACATAAACACTACTGAAATACAGGAAATAATATATATAATACTGTATACGTATTTAAATATAGAATACATACTATATATATATATATATATATATATATATATATATATATATATATATATATATATATACCTTTGCAATCTAAAATACATGCTTGAATACTAATATTTACACATAGAATACCGTACCTCAGCGATGCTCGGGTCGAGGGGGTCCTGGTGGCCGGCCGTAGACGGCTGGGGTGGCCGGACGGAGCTCCGACATCGCGCGGGGGGGGGGGGGTTCGACAACAGCAGCAGCGGGCCTGGAGCTGTGGCGCTGCGGGGGCGATTGCTGCTCGGGGTGTCGACGTCCGGGGCTGAAAGTCGACGGGGAGGGAGAGGACTGGCAGGAGGTGGCGTCGGTAAAGTTTGGCGGTCGGCGGTGCTAAGGTGGCAGAGTACAGGCCGGTCGGGTGGTCGGCTTTGTGCGCGGGAGGGTGATGCTCGGGTTAGTGTGGACTGCTGGAGGAGTTGCTGCCAGCGGCTAGGCGGCGGGTGGCGGTGGTTGCAGGTAGGGGAGGGTCCGGTGAAGGGGTCTGGGTCGGTATGGGGGTCGCCGGACACGGTGGTTGGCCGGAGTAGGGCGGCGGGTGAGGGAAGACAGGGGTCGGGCTAGGCTGGTTGTTTTAAGGAGAATAGGTTTCTCTTGGGTTTTTGGGGTTTGTGAGCCTTCTATGTGGTGTAAATTAATGTATAAGTAGGAGAGAGAGAGAGAGTAAGGGGGCTGCCTTGGGATTAGGGCCGACTGGACCTATTTTTTTGGGGAGTTGGGGATGTCCATCAAGATGAGGGGAGGGCTAGGAATGGGGCATTTCAAATGTAGGGCCATGATGTGCCCTTCCTAAAGTAAGGTAAGTACAAAGGAATTGGGGGAAAATAAATGGATACGGTTAGGGCATGACCAATTCTTTCTTCATGATGTTTGGGCCAATGAGAGGGGGACACCTCATTGCAATTTTGCAAATAGGCCCCTAAACATTTTGGTATTTGCACAATTCCTGAAATTGGGGATTTAATGCAACCAAACACCATGTTTGGTGTTCCTCATTAGGCTAGGATGGTGTATGGTGTTTTGTATGAGGCTTGTGGGTGTGGATGTGGGTTTGGGTTGGAGTAGGGTCTAATTCAATTGAGGTTAGGTCACCACATTAATTAATTCGTAATTAATGCACCGGTGTTTCTAATTTAATTTAACGAGAACCGGGGGTCTAAATTGGGTTGGACAAGGGTCATTAGTGTGGTAGGCTCAGTGTACAATAATATCATGATCTGGGTTGGTCAAGACGGATCGAGGTTTGGTCTCAATTTCGATTGGAACGGACAACGAACGTAATTACGCCATTTATTTAAATTGCGTACGGACGTTTGTAACGATTTTTGTGCGACTAAAATTGGGCACGAAAATCAATATCCGGGGTCTGTTCTAGGTTCAATATAATGGGTTAGCATGTCTAGGCCAAGTATGTGGAAATTGTTTTAGGGTAACAGCTAACAGCTAGGGTAGTATCCTAAAATAATAAATCATTGTACAAGTATTATAACACTATATAATAATCTTAATTATACCTAGTTAACCCTAATTAGGCCAAATTAATTAATTAACCCTAATTTTTGGTCGAGGGGGTTTACAACATACCCTCCTTAGAGCATTTCGTCCTCGAAATTAAAACAGACATATATCAAAACTATTGAATGAAATAAATACTATCACATACCTAGGCCTTCGAAGAGATGGGAAAAACGTTGCCGAATATCGTCCTCTCGTTCTCAGGTTGATTCACCTGGTGCGTGATGCCTCCATGCGACACGAACTAGAGGGATAGTCTGGCCTCGCAGTACCTTATCGCTTCGGTCTAGGATCTCTACTGGCTCCTCCTGGTATGACAAGCTTGGACCAACGGTGATCTCCGAGTGGTCAAGCACATGACTCGAATCTGGTATGTACCTCCTCAGCTGAGATACATGAAAGACGTCGTGAACTCCTTCCAGTGTCTGCGGTAAGGCCAATCTGTAAGCAACTTCCCCGACGTGCTCTAGCACATCGAATGGTCCGATGTACCTCGGACTCAGCTTCCCTCTGCCTCAAAATCTGATGGTTTTTCTGGTAGGTGAAATCTTCAGGAACACATGTTCTCCAACCTGGAACTCTAGGGGTCGTCGATGCACATTAGCCCAATGCTTCTGCCTGTCCTGTGCTGCTCGTAGATGCCCCTGGATCTTCTTCACCTTCTGCACTGTATGGCTGACCAACTCTGGTCCTAGAATCTGTCTCTCGCCTACATCGCTCCAACATACTGGGAATCGACACTTCCTACCATACAATGCCTCATAGGGAGCCATCTGAATGCTCGCCTGATAGCTGTTGTTGTAGGAAAATTTGACCAAGTGTAAGTGGTCCTCCCATGAACCGCTGAAGTCGAGCATGTATGCCCTCAACATGTCCTCCAGCGTCTGAATGGTGTGCTCGGATTGTCCATCTGTCTGCGGGTGGTACGAAGTACTGAACTTAAGGCGGGTACCAAGACTCTCTTGCATACTCCTCCAAAAGTACGATGTAAACCTCGTATCCCGGTCAGACACGATACTGACTGGCACTCCATGCAATCATATAATCTCCCTCATGTACATGTCTGCCAAGACTTCCGTAGATTGCCCTACTCTGAAGGGTAAAAAGTGGGCAGACTTGGTGAGTCTATCTACGATTACCCATACCGCATTGCGACCACTAGGACTTCTCGGAAAACCCGTAACAAAGTCCATGGTGATGTGCTCCCATTTCCACTCCGGTATCGGGAGCGGTTGAAGTAATCCGGCAGACCTCTGATGCTCAGCCTTGACTTGCTGACACACCAGACACTTAGCCACAAAGCGAACTATCTCTCTCTTCATCCCGTGCCACCAGTAGTACTGCCTCAGGTCTCGGTACATCTTCGTGCCTCCTGGATGTATAGAATAGGTCGAACTGTGGGCCTCCGTCATCATCTCCTGGCGTAGCTCTCCATTTAGAACATAGAGACGATCTCCACATCTCAAAGTCCTGTCCTCGTGTATACGCAGTCCCATCTGTATTCCAGCCTCTATCCTCTGTCGAAGCCTCTGAAATCTGGCGTCTGTCGGCAAAGCAGCCTTGATTCTCTCCACCAATGTCGATTGCACCTGGAAACTCGACATCTGGCCGTCTACTCTGGGCATAACGACTTCGATACCCAACTGTTCTAGATCTCTCAACAGATGTTGTTGGGTAGTCAGGAAAAATGTTATGGGCTTCCTGCTTAAAGCATCGGCTACCACATTAGCCTTTCCCGGATGGTACTGCAGCTCAATCTTGAAGTCCACCATCACTTCGAGCCAACGTCTCTGCCTCTGGTTCAGGTCCTTCTGGGTGTAGACGTATTTCAGGCTCTTGTGATCGGTGAATATCTCCACGCGCTCTCCATACAGGTAGTGCCTCCAAAGCTTCAAAACAAAGATCACTGCGGCAAGCTCCAAGTCGTGGGTAGGATAGTTCTTCTCATGGGTCCTCAACTGCCTAGAGGCATAGGCGACAACCTTTCCATGCTGCATCAAGACGCATCCTAATCCTTTCCCGGACGCATCACTATAGATCACGAATCCTCCGGGTCCAGAAGGTATGGTCAAGATGGGTGCTGTAGTCAGACGCTTCTTCAGCTCATCGAATGCCGTCTGACACTCCTTTGTCCAGGTGAACTCCTGATCCTTGCGGGTCAAGCGGGTCATCGGCTCTGCGATCCTTGCGAAGTTCTCTACGAACCTCCGGTAATACCCGGCAAGTCCTAGGAAACTCCTCACCTCCAAGACGTTGGTAGGGGTCGGCCACGTCTCTACTGATAAAATCTTCGTGGGATCTACTGAAATACTATCTCCTGAGATAACGTGTCCAAGAAATGCGACACGATCTAGAAGAAACTCACACTTGCTCAGCTTGGCATAAAGCCTCTCTCGTCTCAGCGTCTCTAGCACTAGCCTCAAGTGCTCCCCGTGCTCCTCGTGGCTCTTCGAATACACCAGGATGTCGTCGATGAAGACTACCACGAACTGGTCCAGATACTCATGAAAGACTCGGTTCATCAGGTTCATAAACATAGCAGGCGCATTTGTCAATCCAAAAGGCATCACTAAGAACTCGTAGTGACCATAGCGAGTCCTAAGTGCTGTTTTTGGAATGTCCTCCCTTCGCACCTTCACCTGATGGTAGCCCGATCTCAAGTCGATCTTCGTGAACACCACTGCTCCTGTCAGCTGGTCGAACAGATCGTCGATTCGCGGTAGAGGGTACTTGTTCTTGATAGTCAGAGCATTAAGGGCTCTGTAATCAATGCACATCCGGAACGTCCCGTCCTTCTTGGGTACAAACAGCACTGGTGCTCCCCAGGGTGATGCACTAGGACGAACGAATCCCTTGATCTGCAACTCCTCTAGCTGTAGCTTCAGCTCGTCAAGCTCCTTCTTCGCCAACCGGTACACATTTGATGATACCGGTGCTGCTCCAGGTACTAGCTCAATGGTGAACTCCACCTCTCTATCAGGCGGTAGGCCTGGCAACTCCTCTGGGAAAATATCTTCGAACTCTGCAACAATTTCTGGGGGTGCCGTCTCCATCGCCATGTAAGCTCCAACTGCGTGTCCTACTCCTCGCTCGATGGTGCCTCGCATGAATTCGAACTCCGGGTGTCCTGGCAGTCTAAAAGTAACGCTACCCTTCCGGCAATCTAGCACGGCATTGTACTGGCTTAACTAGTCCATGCCCAGAACTACGTCGAAAGCTGGCATTGGGAGTACCAATAATCGCGCTCTCATATCCCTACCACAAACTACTACCGAGCACGTTCTAATGGTGCTGGTAACCGGTACGATGCCTCCTCCGGTAAGTATTCTCCAACTCTTAGGTAAGGGGGAGGTTGCTACTCTATGCATTGCTACGAAGCTACTAGATATAAATGACAGTGTAGCTCCAGAATCAAATAGTGCAGTTGCAGGTAATGATGCAACTAGAATTGTACCTGCTATAGCCTCTCCCTCTGGTTCCTCCTCGATAGATGCTAAAGCAAAGGCTTGCCCGCGCCTCTGCCCTCATGCCTGCTGTCGGGCCTGGTTGAAGTGTGCCTCCTGTGGGACCAAGGGTGGTCCTCTCTGCTGTCCTCCGGTAGCTGGTGGACGCTGACCTTCTGCTGGGGGTAGTATCCTCAGTGGTGCTACTGGTGGTCTCTGTCCAGTCTGGGGTGCTCCATCTCTACGCTGGGGGCAGTCTCTAGCAAGGTGCTGGCTGGCTCCACAGACCATGCAGAGTCCGAGCTTCTTTCGGCAGTCTCTGATGATGTGTCCCCTCTTGCCACAGAAGTGACAGGTCGGAAGCTCCTTCAGCTGGTACGGCACTGTCCTCTGCTGCGCCTGAGCTCCTGGACGACGGATCGGTCCTCCTGCTCCTTGTTGGGTCCTGGCTGGTACGTTCGTGCTGGAACGTCTCGCTCCTCCTCCTATAGCCCCCTGGATCCTCGCCTCTGATAGGACCTCTTCATAAGAGATCCTCACCTGGGTAGAAGTGTACCTCTGCAGCTCGTGAGAGAGGCCATGGTGAAATCTTCTGGCCTTCTCCAGGTCGTTGGGGATCAGGGCTGCACCAAATCGGCTGAGTCTGCTGAACTCTCCGTCGTAGGCGTCCACAGTCAGGTTCCCCTGCTCCAGGTGCAGGAACTGAGAGTACATGGTGTTCCTTACCGTAGCTGGGAAATACTTTGCGTTGAAGTGTTCCAGAAATTCCTCCCAAGTCTGCTATCTGCCGATGCTGCACTCCATAGAGTCCCACCAGTGATGGGCGTTGCCTGTGAGTTGAGCCCTCACCGCGGTCATCCAGAGGTCGGGGTGTAGTTGCGAACCCTCTAACAGCATCTCAGTGTTGGAGACCCAGTCCGAGATCTCCTCTGCCGTCTCCTTGCCCGAGAAGGTTCCCGGGCCCATCTGTCTGAAGCCTCGTACCGTGCCTGCTTGCTGGACAGGTGTAGGTGCTGGTGCTGCTGCTTGGGCAGGTGCCCTCTCTAGTACTGCCATCAGACCCTGTCTCAGAGTCTCCATCTGCTGCCACTGGGCCTGCATCATCATCTGGAAGAATTGCATCATCTGGGGCTGTCCCTCCGCTGGTGGCATCTGAGGTAGAAACGGTAGAGGTGGTGGAAGAGGTACCTCCGGCTGTCTCCTTGGTATCTTCTCGGGTGCCGGCCTCTCGTACTGCGGCATCGGTGTCGCCCTCGAGGTCTGCCCCTCGAAGTACTGCCTCGGGATCGTCTGCGACGTCTGGCCCTCTGGCTGCTGCGTCCCTTCGTCGGGAGAGACCTGATGCCAGTGCATCATCGGGGCCTGAGGGATCACCTATGCCTCCGGCTGAGGCTGCTCTCTGGGTGGTCCCTGAGTCGTATCCTCCCTCGGTGCTGCAGGTGGCACTAGGGCACCAAGTATCTCACGTCTACTGTGAAGGTTCATCTCGCTGTAAGAGATAGAACTTCATTAGAAAGAGTACGGAAACAATCAAACAGGATGCAGATATATTTAAAATTTGGAAGAGGTTCAAGGGCGTAATCAAGTGGATGAGACCTAGTAATTTCTATCCTATTGCAGGCTCGCTGGGCACGTTGCCATACCACAAGCGATAAACATTTGATGTTAATGATCTGCATGGGCCACCACTAAAACCATGTCACGCCCCAGTCCCAAAATATATGGAACCAGGCCACGTGGCATTGGCCAGCTGACACGGCTCCGAGGATATCCCAATTTAATGGATCCTGGCAAAGCGTGCTACGCTGTCCTAAATCTAACAAGTCTAATATAAATAACAGGCAGTGTCTAATCTCATCCACAAACAACAAGTAAATACTGAAATGAAAGACTGGAATATAAGGACATAGTCGAATGACATAATACAACTGAAATATGTCTGGTGGAAAAAAATCCACTACAAATGTTGGAGATAAAGTACTGATAGCCCGGAAATAAAGTACTAAAAATAAGAGTGACTGGAATAACTGCTAACTAGGTAAGGAGCTCCAGTCATAGGCGGAAGGCCTACCAATCTGATCAGGGGTACTATGATGGAAGGACCTCTAGCTCCTCGTCAAGAGGAACCCTCGTCTCCACACCTGGCCCATAAACTGTGGGATAATAGGCCTCGTCCAGATCTGGAAGATAACCAGGTCCTCAGAGGGACGTAGCAAGATACAATATGCATGCCAGATATAGTACTGAATAAAAGTAAAGAGGGGTGTGCTAACCATCTAAGTGAATGCAATATAAGGACAACCTCGGAACGTATAGGTAGGTGTAGGCATAACGTCCAACATCCTCTAGAGTGTGGTATCTGCAACGTCCATCATTCCGAAGAATGAGGTATCTGTATATATATATCGTCCACACTCTAAGGGATGTGGTATCTGTAATGTATATACGTCCGTAACACTCCGAAGAGCGTGGTGTCTGAATATAGGGAGTCACTGGGTCTGTGGTTCCTCTGGATACTATGGAGTCCGATGGGTGTATCCCATACGTTTATCAGTTGTCCTTCCCGCCTAATGTAGATACGCAAGTCGAATGCACGACTTGAGTGTACCGTATCTAGATGTCAAGTCTCAATTAACTATATTACTCTAGAATACATGCTAGTCCGTGATGCGTATCATGCGTACCGATAGCGAATCGGGTACGCGAATTCATATCCCAATATGAATGTACCATCGCGATACGTGTATAGTGCCATGGTCTAGGAAGATATCAAAATATCCTCACAGTCGAAGGTGAGTCAGCTAGCAACTAGGTTTAGTACACTACTCATCGATGCATTGTCGACTGCACCCGAGTCAATCTCGGACGCGCACAGTTTTATGCATATTTGCAACATTTATCATTTAATTTTAAGCAGAAAATCAGCAAGGTATACTTGCCTGTCCCGGGTAGCTGCGAAATCCAAAGTCCTGCTCCTGATGCCTCGGCGGTACTGTCTAGCAATCCTATATAGGATATAGTAATAACCAAATTAGTCGCTACAATAGCACGACTAAGACACACTGCTTGTATCTACAACTGACATAGGGTCGGGACTGTATATATATATAGCTAATACAAGTATATACATATACACTAAATCATATTTAATTATATTAAAATAATATATTTGTTTAATAGTACAAAAATAGTACTTATGTATTAATTAGTATATACTAATAATACACACAGTAAATATGTATACATAATTGGTAATAACATAAATTCATATATTTATACATATACATATATTTAGATAGAAATTATGTACATAAGTAAAAATACACATTCATTTATTTATATATAAATATATACATACCAATATACCTTCTATAAATACATTAAGTACATAAATTATTATACATATATACATATATACTTATATCTACAAAATAAAAATAATTGCACCAATAGCATATAATATAGAATAATACATAGTATATATATCATGTATATTAACTATACAATATTTCAATGTACATAAATATACATCATACATATGTACATATAATTTATTTGGTATAAAAACAATTATTAAGTATTTAAACACTATGTATTTATATACATACATATAATAATTAGTAAATGTACTCATGTATGAAACATATTTCTGAATACATTTATTTAACATATACTTTAGGTATTTAATTAAATATATATAAATTATTTAAGCTTCTAGTATATATGTATATTATGTATATATATACATTATATTTGTAAATACTTACTTATATATTTTTATCATTTATAAATTATACTCAGAATTATTAAACAGTATTTATACATATTTTTATACATAAACACTACTGAAATACAGGAAATAATATATACAATACGGTATATGTATTTAAATACAGAATACATACTATATATATATATATTTGCAATCTAAAATACATGCTTGAATACTAATATTTACACATAGAATATCGTACCTCAGTGATGCTCGGGTCGAGGGGGTCCTGGTGGCCGGCCGTCGACGGCTGGGGTGGCCGGACGGAGCTCCGACGTCTCGCGGGGGGGGGGGGGGGTCGACAACAGCAGCAGCGGGCCTGGAGCTGTGGCGCTGCGGGGGCGATTGCTGCTCGGGGTGTCGACGTCCGGGGCAGAAAGTCGACGGGGAGGGAGAGGACTGGCAGGGGGTGGCGTCGGTGAAGTTTGGCGTTCGGCGGTGCTAAGGTGGCGGAGTACAGGCCGGTCGGGTGGTCGGCTTTGGGCGCAGGAGGGTGATGCTCGGGTTAGTGTGGACTTCTGGGGGAGTTGCTGCCGGCGGCTAGGCGGCGGGTGGCGGTGGTGGCAGGTGGGGGAGGGTCCGGCGAAGGGGTCTGGGTCGGTGTGGGGGTCGCCGGACACGGTGGTTGGCCGGAGTAGGACGGCGGGTGAGGGAAGGCAGGGGTCGGGCTAGGCTGGTTGTTTTAAGGAGAATAGGTTTCTCTTGGGTTTTTTGGGTTTGTGTGCCTTCTTTGTGGTATAAATTAATGTATAAGTAGGAGAGAGAGAGTGAGGGGGCTGCCTTGGGATTAGGGCCGGCTGGACCTATTTTTTTGGGGAGTTGGGGATGTCCATCAAGATGAGGGGAGGGCTAGGAATGGGGCATTTCAAATGTAGGGCCATGATGTGCCCTTCCTAAAGTAAGGTAAGTACAAAGGAATGGGGGGAAAATAAATGGATACGGTTAGGGCATGACCAATTCTTTCTTCATGATGTTTGGGCCAATGAGAGGGGGACACCTCATTGCAATTTTGCAAATAGGCTCCTGAACATTTTGGTATTTGCACAATTCCTGAAATTGGGGATTTAATGCAACCAAACACCATGTTTGGTGTTCCTCATTGGGCTAGGATGGTGTATGGTGTTTTGTATGAGGCTTGTGGGTGTGGATGTGGGTTTGGGTTGGAGTAGGGTCTAATTCAATTGAGGTTAGGTCACCACATTAATTAATTCGTAATTAATGCACCGGTGTTTCTAATTTAATTTAACGAGAACCGGGGGTCTAAATTGGGTTGGACAAGGGTCATTAGTGTGGTAGGCTCAGTGTACAATAATATCATGATCTGGGTTGGTCAAGACGGATCGAGGTTGGGTCTCAATTTCGATTGGAACGGACAACGAACGTAATTACGCCATTTATTTAAATTGCGTACGGACGTTTGTAACGATTTTTGTGCGACTAAAATCGGGCACGAAAATCAATATCCGGGGTCTGTTCTAGGTTCAATATAATGGGTTAGCATGTCTAGGCCAAGTATGTGGAAATTATTTTAGGGTAACAGCTAACAGCTAGGGTAGTATCCTAAAATAACAAATCATTGTACAAGTATTATAACACTATATAATAATCTTAATTATACCTAGTTAACCCTAATTAGGCCAAATTAATTAATTAACCCTAATTTCTGGTCGAGGGGGTTTACAACATACCCTCCTTAGAGCATTTCGTCCTCGAAATTAAAACAGACATATATCAAAACTATTGAATGAAATAAATACTATCACATACCTAGGCCTTCGAAGAGATGGGAAAAACGTTGCCGAATATCGTCCTCTCGTTCTCAGGTTGATTCACATGGTGCGTGATGCCTCCATGCGACACGAACTAGAGGGATAGTCTGGCCTCGCAGTACCTTATCGCTTCGGTCTAAGATCTCTACTAGCTCCTCCTGGTATGACAAGCTTGGACCAACGGTGATCTCCGAGTGGTCAAGCACATGACTCGAATCTGGTATGTACCTCCTCAGCTGAGATACATGGAAGACGTCGTGAACTCCTTCCAGTGTCTGCGGTAAGGCCAATCTGTAAGCAACTTCCCCGACGTGCTCTAGCACATCGAATGGTCCGATGTACCTCGGACTCAGCTTCCCTCTGCCTCAAAATCTGATGGTTTTTCTAGTAGGTGAAATCTTCAGGAACACATGTTCTCCAACCTGGAACTCTAGGGGTCGTCGATGCACATTAGCCCAATGCTTCTGCCTGTCCTGTGCTGCTCGTAGATGCCCCTGGATCTTCTTCACCTTCTGCACTGTATGGCTGACCAACTCTGGTCCTAGAATCTGTCTCTCGCCTACATCGCTCCAATATACTGGGGATCGACACTTCCTACCATACAATGCCTCATAGGGAGCCATCTGAATGCTCGCCTGATAGCTGTTGTTGTAGGAAAATTTGACCAAGTGTAAGTGGTCCTCCCATGAACCGCTGAAGTCGAGCATGTATGCCCTCAACATGTCCTCCAGCGTCTGAATGGTGTGCTCGGATTGTCCATCTGTCTGCGGGTGGTACGAAGTACTGAACTTAAGGCGGGTACCAAGACTCTCTTGCATACTCCTCCAAAAGTACGATATAAACCTCGTATCCCGGTCAGACACGATACTGACTGGCACTCCATGCAATCATATAATCTCCCTCATGTACATGTCTGCCAAGACTTCCGTAGATTGCCCTACTCTGAAGGGTAAAAAGTGGGCAGACTTGGTGAGTCTATCTACGATTACCCATACCGCATTGCGACCACTAGGACTTCTCGGAAAACCCGTAACGAAGTCCATGGTGATGTGCTCCCATTTCCACTCCGGTATCGGGAGCGGTTGAAGTAATCCGGCAGACCTCTGATGCTCAGCCTTGACTTGCTGACACACCAGACACTTAGCCACAAAGCGAACTATCTCTCTCTTCATCCCGTGCCACCAGTAGTACTGCCTCAGGTCTCGGTACATCTTCGTGCCTCCTGGATGTATAGAATAGGTTGAACTGTGGGCCTCCGTCATCATCTCCTGGCGTAGCTCTCCATTTAGAACATAGAGACGATCTCCACATCTCAAAGTCCTGTCCTCGTGTATACGCAGTCCCATCTGTATTCCAGCCTCTATCCTCTGTCGAAGCCTCTGAAATCTGGCGTCTGTCGGCAAAGCAGCCTTGATTCTCTCCACCAATGTCGATTGCACCTGGAAACTCGACATCTGGCCGTCTACTCCGGGCATAACGACTTTTATACCCAACTGTTCTAGATCTCTCAACAGATGTTGTTGGGTAGTCAGGAAAAATGTTATGGGCTTCCTGCTTAAAGCATCGGCTACCACATTTGCCTTTCCCGGATGGTACTGCAGCTCAATCTTGAAGTCCACCATCACTTCGAGCCAACGTCTCTGCCTCTGGTTCAGGTCCTTCTGGGTGTAGACGTATTTCAGGCTCTTGTGATCGGTGAATATCTCCACGCGCTCTCCATACAGGTAGTGCCTCCAAAGCTTCAAAGCAAAGATCACTGCGGCAAGCTCCAAGTCGTGGGTAGGATAGTTCTTCTCATGGGTCCTCAGCTGCCTAGAGGCATAGGCGACAACCTTTCCATGCTGCATCAAGACGCATCCTAATCCTTTCTCAGACGCATCACTATAGATCACGAATCCTCCGGGTCCAGAAGGTATGGTCAAGATGGGTGCTGTAGTCAGACGCTTCTTCAGCTCATCGAATGCCGTCTGACACTCCTTTGTCCAGGTGAACTCCTGATCCTTGCGGGTCAAGCGGGTCATCGGCTCTGCGATCCTTGCGAAGTTCTCTACGAACCTCCGGTAATACCCGGCAAGTCCTAGGAAACTCCTCACCTCCAAGACGTTGGTAGGGGTCGGCCACGTCTCTACTGATAAAATCTTTGCAGGATCTACTGAAATGCTATCTCCTGAGATAACGTGTCCAAGAAATGCGACACGATCTAGAAGAAACTCACACTTGCTCAGCTTGGCATAAAGCCTCTCTCGTCTCAGCGTCTCTAGCACTAGCCTCAAGTGCTCCCCGTGCTCCTCGTGGCTCTTCGAATACACCAGGATGTCGTCGATGAAGACTACCACGAACTGGTCCAGATACTCATGAAAGACTCGGTTCATCAGGTTCATAAACATAGCAGGCGCATTTGTCAATCCAAAAGGCATCACTATGAACTCGTAGTGACCATAGCGAGTCCTAAATGCTATTTTTGGAATGTCCTCCCTTCGCACCTTCACCTGATGGTAGTCCGATCTCAAGTCGATCTTCGTGAACACCACTGCTCCTGTCAGCTGGTCGAACAGATCATCGATTCGCGATAGAGGGTACTTGTTCTTGATAGTCAGAGTATTAAGGGCTCTGTAATCAATGCACATCCGGAATGTCCCGTCCTTCTTGGGTACAAACAGCACTGGTGCTCCCCAGGGTGATGCACTAGGACGAACGAATCCCTTGATCTGCAACTCCTCTAGCTGTAGCTTCAGCTCGTCAAGCTCCTTCTTCGCCAACCGGTACACATTTGATGATACCGGTGCTGCTCCAGGTACTAGCTCAATGGTGAACTCCACCTCTCTATCAGGCGGTAGGCCTGGCAACTCCTCTGGGAAAACATCTTCGAACTCTGCAACAATTTCTGGGGGTGCCGTCTCCATCGCCATGTAAGCTCCAACTGCGTGTCCTACTCCTCGCTCGATGGTGCCTCGTATGAATTCGATCTCCGGGTGTCCTGGCAGTCTAAAAGTAACGCTACCCTTCCGGCAATCTAGCACGGCATTGTACTGGCTTAACTAGTCCATGCCCAGAACTACGTCGAAAGCTGGCATTGGGAGTACCAATAATCGCGCTCTCATCTCCCTACCACAAACTACTACCGAGCACGTTCTAATGGTGCTGGTAACCGGTACGATGCCTCCTCCGGTAAGTATTCTCCAACTCTTAGGTAAGGAGGAGGTTGCTACTCTATGCATTGCTACGAAGCTACTAGATATAAATGACAGTGTAGCTCCAGAATCAAATAGTACAGTCGCAGGTAATGATGCAACTAGAATTGTACCTGCTATAGCCTCTCCCTCTGGTTCCTCCTCGATAGATGCTAAAGCAAAGGCTTGCCCGCGCCTCTGCCCTCATGCCTGCTGTCGGGCCTGGTTGAAGTGTGCCTCCTGTGGGACCAAGGGTGGTCCTCTCTGCTGTCCTCCGGTAGCTGGTGGACGCTGACCTTCTACTGGGGGTAGTGTCCTCAGTGGTGCTACTGGTGGTCTCTGTCCAGTCTGGGGTGCTCCATCTCTACGCTGGGGGCAGTCTCTAGCAAGGTGCTGGCTGGCTCCACAGACCATGCAGAGCCCGAGCTTCTTTCGGCAGTCTCTGATGACGTGTCCCCTCTTGCCACAGAAGTGACAGGTCAGAAGCTCCTTCTGCTGGTACGGCGCTGTCCTCTGCTGCGCCTGAGCTCCTGGACGACGGATCGGTCCTCCAGCTCCTTGTTGGGTCCTGGCTGGTACGTTCGTGCTGGAACGTCTCGCTCCTCCTCCTATAGCCTCCTGGATCCTCGCCTCTGATAGGACCTCTTCATAAGAGATCCTCGCCTGGGTAGTAGTGTACCTCTGCAGCTCGTGAGAGAGGCCATGGTGAAATCTTCTGGCCTTCTCCAGGTCGTTGGGGATCAGGGCTGCACCAAATCGGCTGAGTCTGCTGAACTCTCCGTCGTAGGCGTCCACAGTCAGGTTCCCCTGCTCCAGGTGCAGGAACTGAGAGTACAGGGTGTTCCTTACCGTAGTTGGGAAATACTTTGCGTTGAAGTATTCCAGAAATTCCTCCCAAGTCTGCTATCTGCCGATGCTGCACTCCATAGAGTCCCACCAGTGATGGGCGTTGCCTGTGAGTTGAGCCCTCACCGCGGTCATCCAGAGGTCGGGGTGTAGTAGCGAACCCTTTAACAGCATCTCAGTGTTGGAGACCCAGTCCGAGATCTCCTCTGCCGTCTCCTTGCCCGAGAAGGTTCCCGGGCCCATCTGTCTGAAGCCTCGTACCGTGCCTGCTTGCTGGACAGGTGTAGGTGCTGGTGCTGCTGCTTGGGCAGGTGCCCTCTCTAGTACTGCCATCAGACCCTGTCTCAGAGTCTCCATCTGCTGCCACTGGGCCTGCATCATCATCTGGAAGAACTGCATCATCTGGGGCTGTCCCTCCGCTGGTGGCATCTGAGGTAGAAACGGTGGAGGTGGTGGAAGAGGTACCTCCGGCTGTCTCCTTGGTATCTCCTCGGGTGCCGGCCTCTCGTACTGCGGCATCGGTGTCGCCCTCGAGGTCTGCCCCTCGAAGTACTGCCTCGGGATCGTCTGCGACGTCTGGCCCTCTGGCTGCTGCGTCCCTTCGTCGGGAGAGACCTGATGCCAGTGCATCATCGGGGCCTGAGGGATCACCTATGCCTCCGGCTGAGGCTGCTCTCTGGGTGGTCCCTGAGTCGTATCCTCCCTCGGTGCTGCAGGTGGCACTAGGGCACCAAGTATCTCACGTCTACTGCGAAGGTTCATCTCGCTGTAAGAGATAGAACTTCATTAGAAAGAGTACGGAAACAATCAAACAGGATGCAGATATATTTAAAATTTGGAAGAGGTTCAAGGGCGTAATCAAGTGGATGAGACCTAGTAATTTCTATCCTATTGCAGGCTCGCTGGGCACGTTGCCATACCACAAGCGATAAACATTTGATGTTAATGATCTGCATGGGCCACCACTAAAACCATGTCACGCCCCAGTCCCAAAATATATGGAACCAGGCCATGTGGCATTGGCCAGCTGACACGGCTCCGAGGATATCCCAATTTAATGGATCCTGGCAAAGCGTGCTACGCTGTCCTAAATCTAACAAGTCTAATATAAATAACAGGCAGTGTCTAATCTCATCCACAAACAACAAGTAAATACTGAAATGAAAGACTGGAATATAAGGACATAGTCGAATGACATAATACAACTGAAATATGTCTGGTGGAAACAAATCCACTACAAATGTTGGAGATAAAGTACTGATAGCCCGGAAATAAAGTACTAAAAATAAGAGTGACTGGAACAACTGCTAACTAGGTAAGGAGCTCCAGTCATAGGCGGAAGGCCTACCAATCTGATCAGGGGTACTATGATGGAAGGACCTCTAGCTCCTCGTCAAGAGGAACCCTCGTCTCCACACCTGGCCCGTAAACTGTGGGATAATAGGCCTCGTCCAGATCTGGAAGATAACCAGGTCCTCAGAGGGACGTAGCAAGATACAATATGCATGCCAGATATAGTACTAAATAAAAGTAAAGAGGGGTGTGCTAACCATCTAAGTGAATGCAATATAAGGACAACCTCGGAACGTATAGGTAGGTGTAGGCATAACGTCCAACATCCTCTAGAGTGTGGTATCTGCAACGTCCATCATTCCGAAGAATAAGGTATTTGTATATATATATCGTCTACACTCTAAGGGATGTGGTATCTGCAATGTATATACGTCCGTAACACTCCGAAGAGCATGGTGTCTGAATATTGGGAGTCACTGGGTTTGTGGTTCCTCTGGATACCACAGAGTCCGATGGGTGTATCCCATACGTTTATCAGTTGTCCTTCCTGCCCAATGTAGATACGCAAGTCGAATGCACGACTTGAGTGTACCGTATCTAGATGTCAAGTCTCAATTAACTATATTACTCTAGAATACATGCTAGTCCGTGATGCGTGTCGTGCGTACCGATAGCGAATCGGGTACGCGAATCCGTATCCCAATATGAATGTACCATCGCGATACGTGTATAGTGCCATGGTCTAGGAAGATATCAAAATATCCTCACAGTCGAAGGTGAGTCAGCTAGCAACTAGGTTTAGTACACTACTCATCGATGCATTGTCGACTGCACCCGAGTCAATCTCGGACGCGCACAGTTTTATGCATATTTGCAACATTTATCATTTAATTTTAAGCAGAAAATCAGCAAGGTATACTTGCCTGTCCCGGGTAGCTGCGAAATCCAAAGTCCTGCTCCTGATGCCTCGGCGGTACTGTCTAGCAATCCTATATTGGATATAGTAATAACCAAATTAGTCGCTACAATAGCACGACTAAGACACACTGCTTGTATCTACAACTGACATAGGGTCGGGACTGTATATATATATAGCTAATACAAGTATATACATATACACTAAATCATATTTAATTATATTAAAATAATATATTTGTTTAATAGTACAAAAATATTACTTATGTATTAATTAGTATATACTAATAATACACACAGTAAATATGTATACATAATTGGTAATAACATAAATTCATATATTTATACATATATTTAGATAGAAATTATGTACATAAGTAAAAATACACATTCATTTATTTATATATAAATATATACATACCAATATACCTTCTATAAATACATTAAGTACATAAATTATTATACATATATACATATATACTTATATCTACAAAATAAAAATAATTGCACCAATAGCATATAATATAGAATAATACATAGTATATATATCATGTATATTAACTATACAATATTTCAATGTACATAAATATACATCATACATATGTACATATAATTTATTTGGTATAAAAACAATTATTAAGTATTTAAACACTATGTATTTATATACATACATATAATAATTAGTAAATGTACTCATGTATGAAACATATTTCTGAATACATTTATTTAACATATACTTTAGGTATTTAATTAAATATATATAAAGTATTTAAGCTTCTAGTATATATGTATATTATGTATATATATACATTATATTTGTAAATACTTACTTATATATTTTTATCATTTATAAATTATACTCAGAATTATTAAACAGTATTTATACATATTTTTATACATAAACACTACTGAAATACAGGAAATAATATATACAATACGGTATATGTATTTAAATACAGAATACATACTATATATATATATATATTTGCAATCTAAAATACATGCTTGAATACTAATATTTACACATAGAATACCGTACCTCAGTGATGCTCGGGTCGAGGGGGTCCTGGTGGCCGGCCGTCGAAGGCTGGGGTGGCCGGACGGAGCTCCGACGTCTCGCGGGGGGGGGGGGGGGTCGACAACAGCAGCAGCGGGCCTGGAGCTGTGGCGCTGCGGGGGCGATTGCTGCTCGGGGTGTCGACGGGGCTGAAAGTCGACGGGGAGGGAGAGGACTGGCAGGGGGTGGCGTCGGTGAAGTTTGGCGTTCGGCGGTGCTAAGGTGGCGGAGTACAGGCCGGTCGGGTGGTCGGCTTTGGGCGCAGGAGGGTGATGCTCGGGTTAGTGTGGACTTCTGGGGGAGTTGCTGCCGGCGGCTAGGAGGCGGGTGGCGGTGGTGGCAGGTGGGGGAGGGTCCGGCGAAGGGGTCTGGGTCGGTGTGGGGGTCGCCGGATACGGTGGTTGGCCGGAGTAGGACGGCGGGTGAGGGAAGGCAGGGGTCGGGCTAGGCTGGTTGTTTTAAGGAGAATAGGTTTCTCTTGGATTTTTAGGGTTTGTGTGCCTTCTATGTGGTGTAAATTAATATATAAGTAGGAGAGAGAGAGTGAGGGGGCTGCCTTGGGATTAGGGCCGGCTGGACCTATTTTTTTGGGGAGTTGGGGATGTCCATCAAGATGAGGGGAGGGCTAGGAATGGGGCATTTCAAATGTAGGGCCATGATGTGCCCTTCCTAAAGTAAGGTAAGTACAAAGAAATGGGGGGAAAATAAATGGATACGGTTAGGGCATGACCAATTCTTTCTTCATGATGTTTGGGCCAATGAGAGGGGGACACCTCATTACAATTTTGCAAATAGGCCCCTG
The DNA here is from genome assembly GCA_036927795.1 of Iris macrosiphon. Classification (NCBI taxonomy): domain Eukaryota; kingdom Viridiplantae; phylum Streptophyta; class Magnoliopsida; order Asparagales; family Iridaceae; genus Iris; species Iris macrosiphon. The sequence continues at coordinate 103,810,778 of JAYESA010000010.1, read as the reverse complement.
AACATTTTGGTATTTGCACAATTCCTGAAATTGGGGATTTAATGCAACCAAACACCATGTTTGGTGTTCCTCATTGGGCTAGGATGGTGTATGGTATTTTGTATGAGGCTTGTGGGTTTGGATGTGGGTTTGGGTTGGAGTAGGGTCTAATTCAATTGAGGTTAGGTCACCACATTAATTAATTCATAATTAATGCACCGGTATTTCTAATTTAATTTAATGAGAACCGGGGGTCTAAATTGGGTTGGACAAGGGTCATTAGTGTGGTAGGCTCAGTGTACAATAATATCATGATCTGGGTTGGTCAAGACGGATCGAGGTTGGGTCTCAATTTCGATTGGAACGGACAACGAACGTAATTACGCCATTTATTTAAATTGCGTACGGACGTTTGTAATGATTTTTGTGCGACTAAAATCGGGCACGAAAATCAATATCCGGGGTCTGTTCTAGGTTCAATATAATGGGTTAGCATGTCTAGGCCAAGTATGTGGAAATTGTTTTAGGGTAACAGCTAACAGCTAGGGTAGTATCCTAAAATAACAAATCATTGTACAAGTATTATAATACTATATAATAATCTTAATTATACCTAGTTAACCCTAATTAGGCCAAATTAATTAATTAACCCTAATTTCTGGTCGAGGGGGTTTACAGTTATGTGATGGGTTATTCATTGTACTTCACAGCTTAAGTGTACTCCGACGGGCCCATTAGATTGGAAAGCCCTCCGAAGTACGCTGCTGGCCATTACCACGTGTCTCGGTTTCTTTACCTATGGAACCGGGGCGTGACAAATAAAATCGTCTTTCTTCTGTGTATATGATCATCTTGCCATATATTTTTGCTGTGAAGTCTAAATATGTGTAGCTTCGACACATCTGATACATTACGCCGACTCTGTTTAGAAAGAGTGCTAGGTCCTGTCCTGTCTTTTACGCATAACTAAGGATGCGTATAAAGCCGCTTAGCAGTCAAGTGTTCGAACTGTCCTGCTGTTAGGAATGAGGAACCGCGTAGAATTCTGAACTGTTACTTCTGATAAACAGAATCCTTGTTCAGACTATCATCTTCAAGAATGGTTTCTCGAAATTCCCTTGGAATAGGGCGAGAAATGGCTGTCAAAGACTGAGTCACCATCTTGAACTGTAGACGAAATATTCAGACTGGATTCTGGATGAACTTCCAATCGATCCAAGGAGAAGAGTAATTTTCAATATTGAACTCTGTACGCTTCGGGTACTTGGGATATTTTGAGGTCAAGAAGGAGTATCTTCTATGTGAACCCTTACAATTGACCGCCTTGAGAATTGTTCAGATGTACTGTACTCTGGCCTACGTATTTTTTTAGATATACGGAAAGTCATAGATCTGTAACTGTAAATGAGCGTAAAATCATAAGTTCGTAGCCTCTCGAGCGTAAAAGCTGCTGAGCATGAGAGCATCCGGGCATAGAACTGTAGATTTGTAGCTTCTGAAAAGGAAATCTTTCGAGCATGAAACTGTGGATCTGTTGCCTCTGAGCGAAAAAGCCACCGAGTGTGAGATCATAGATTTGTAGCTGCTGAGCGTGAAGTCGTAGGTTTGTAGCCTCTCGAGCGTAAAAGCTACCGAGCATAAAAGCATCCGGGCGTAAAACAATAGACTTATAGCCTATGAGCATAAAACCGTAGATCTGTAGTTGTCGAGCATAAAAAGCTCCTTAGCGTAAAAACCACGAATCTGCTTTGCACGGAAACTTTTCGAATTCGCTGACTGTCCGCCTTCTCTGAGTAATAGGCTGACGTAGTACCCAATCATAACCGAATATTAATTATGAGATTTGGTTCGGGATTCGAGGAGTCCATCTGAACTCTATATATACCCCAAGTTTCTGAGAGAAAAACTTTTCATCCGTCTTCTGTGAAAGAAAGCCTTCGACTGTTCGAGTTCTTCTTCGTTTCTTCTCCAAGCCTTCAAAGTTTCCAGTAATGGCCTCGAAACAACTCTCCTCCTCTAAGGGAAAGAAGGTTGATTCTTTTTCTCGCTCTTTTGCTCAAGCGAGAGCGACTTCGGTCGGGCAAGGCAAGCTTCATTCTGAGCGAAGTGTTCCGTCGACGAGCAGTGCACCTGGCCTTAAAGGTAGAGCTTTTGGGACGAAAAAGAACGGCTGAAAATCCTTCGCACACGTTGTACGTGAACGCGCTAGGTCAAGGAAGATGATGCACAGAGATATTTCATCTTTTACGCCCACACTTCTAATGTGTCAGCGCAAAAACTCCATATTTTTGCAGTCTGGCGTAAAAGCTTTGACTGTCAAAAGTTGGTGTATACTTTATAATTTGAGTGTTACGCAGGGATGGAAATTTCGGCATAGTAACTCAAATTTTGGCAGTCTGGCATAAAATACAGACTGTCGAAAACTTTGCGCATACTGCCAGTCTTGAATTTTATGCCTTAGGAAATGGATTCCAGCGTAATGGTCAAGTTTTTACAGTCTTGGCGTAAAGTACAGATTGTTGATTTTTGGCATATGCTGCAAGATCTGTAATGTCTAGTTATAGGAACTGATGTGTTTTTCTTGCACTTTTGCAGTTAATTTGCATGCGTCTCCGCTAGCCGATGTGATGGGTTCTACCGCCGGGATGCTACACTCCAACTATCTGGAGGATCTGTCACACGTGACATTTCCTATCTCTGGGCCCCAGTATCCCGAAGGAAGGGAAATTTTGATATCGGCTCAGGGCAAGCGAACGCTGCTGAACATGATCAACGGAGATCCCCTGACGTACATAGACGGGGACCAATACATAAAGCCGACTTTCCTCTTCGGGGACATGATTGACAAGCAGTCCCAGACGAAGCCCAAGAAAGAGCTCTGGGTTTTCCCTGCCGGGAGCTTGGTTTTGTATCTGCCCAAGATGCCGAGAGACTATCCCATCTCGGCATTCTTCCATGCTACACATCCCAGGAGGATGTCGTGGACGCTGACTCCCGATCTTTATGGCAGGCCAGGGAAGATATTTCATCTGAAAGGAGCTGACCAGGGGTCGTTTGTCAACCGCCCTTCCGGCTCTGTGACGACGTTCAGGGGACTGTACCCGGGCAGTGTCCCGAGTGAAGACAGTTTAGTGATCCAGCCGGTCCAATTACCGACTTTCTGCAATAATTTTATGGGGCACGGGGGAGTATACCCTAAGGTGAACCCTCGGACAAGTGGGTGGATCACCCCTACAAACCTTCGATGGGCTCGCTTAGCTGAATGGGCCCTGAAGCATTTTCAGACCGAGCTGGAGGGCATTGGTCTGTATGCAGCTGTGAGTGCCACCAGTGTTGGGTTACCTCTCAACTCCAACCTGTTTCTGGCACTGATGGAGAGATATATTTCGCTCACCGGGACTTTTGCCACTCCACTGGGGGAGTTGGGATTGGCCCTCCACGAGATGGTAGAGATCTCGAGACTGTCGATGGGGGATACTCCATACGAAGAGTATGCTCCCACGAACCGGGAGTTGGGGGATTCAGACCCTCGGGTAGTGGAAGTGTACCAGGAGCTGATGTGCCACTACCTCGCTTGCACCACTTTTTATGGTGAGCCCTCAGATTTGGCTCACATCAATAAATGGACGTCCTACCTCTTCTTTCACCAGTCCAGGACTGCTAAGCCAGAGAAAGTATTGGAAGGCAAGGATCAGCCTTTGAATCCTCTGAGCGTGCTTAATACTCAAGTAGTCGACGATCTCATGGAAGACGCTGGGGCTCCGGACTGGATCCTCGATGAAGGGGTAGGAAAGTATCCTGTAGGCACTAAGGCCTATAGTTATTTGAGGCGCTGTCGCAGGCCTCTGTCCAGGGAAGCTCAAGTGGCTGGCTTCCTCTCCATATGGCTGCGCAGACTGGTGGTACCCGGCATCGCATCTGCGGACCGCATTCACCGTAACATGCTATGGCCTGCAGTGCGTCTGATGTTCGGGGCAAGACTGGCCTTGCTCCCTGCCATGGTGTGCCGCATACAAGCTGGCCTGAGGGCCATGACTGACGGGCTACTCGCCGATGAAACTCGGCGTGATAGCTTTCCCAGGGTAGAATTACCATACATGTATCTGATGGGATGGTTAATTCTTCATAACTCCAGGGTTATATCTCCCAGCTCTGGCAGTAGTTCGGGGGCTAGTTTCTTGTTGAACTACAAGAATTCCTCCTGGAACGTGACCACAGTTATAGACTGTCGGCAGGCGCTGAACTTCAGTCACAGCTGGAAGCTCTTCTGCACTGTCCCCCATGTACATCTCAATCAACAGGGGATCAGACTCCAGGATGTAGGCGACGGGAAGATCGTTCTTTCTCCTGAGTCTTTTAATTGGTTGGTCTACATTAGACCTTCCCATCTACTATACAAAAGTGAAGACCATTGCTTCTTAGAGCCCTACCTGCCTAGTCGGTTTGCCAAGCAATTCGGGTACGACCAGTTGCACGTGGTCAATGCCATCACCAGCTTCAGGTCCAGGGGCAGACTCATTGATGGAGCCAGAGGATGGCGATATTTTATCATGGGTTGCACTGAGGCAACTTTTACCGTGCCCGTCATCTCACTCCCTACGGAGCTGCGCATTCTCTATTCGTATGCCCAGTTCTACGTGGCAACCAACACCTTCCATCGCGATTTTGATATGCATAGAAGTTTTAGGATGCCCTCTTCCAAGCCTGGGGGAAGAGTCAAAGTCCCCTCGGTTGGCGTCCAAATGAGCCTCTGTTGGCGGTACCGAGGGGTGAAGTACCTCCGCCTGCAGGGGCTTTGGTTATCTCTGGGAAGCGAAGGGCTCCTGCTCCGAAGGAGACTTCCCATCGTAAGAGGAAGAAGAAGACGGTTATTCATCCTCTCCGAATTCCTGGTAAAGAGGCTCCCAGAAGTGAGCCTGCATCACCCTATGTTGGGGATAATTCTTTGATTGGAGGTTCCTCGCCTTTTAGAGAGGGACCCTCTAATGTTCCGACTGGTGGTGCCGGAGAATTCTTGTTGGAGGCTGATGTCGCTGCTACTGCTTCAGGTAGTGGAACTAGATCACCTTCGGGGCCGAGCCGAATGAGGATATCTTTATCCGGATCAACATCGGGAGAGACCCCTGTCGTGTCTGTAGGTGCACCCGGCGAGATTCCACCTGGTGAGCCTTGAGTGGATCTCGGCGAAGATTTGGAAGAGTATCTGCCGATGTCTGTTAGCACCCCCCTTCTCCAGGTATGACAGCTTGCCTAGCATCACTAAGAAATGATTTAGTTGTACTGGTCGCAGACGCGACATATACACCATTGGCCATGGGTAAATACCGTCTTTTATGCCTCTTCTTTAGAGAAATTAACATTATGTTGATATTAACTTCCTTTTGTCTTCTTTTCAGGAGAAGACATCTTCGGGGAGGGCAGTGTAGATGCTCCCTTTGGCTCTATGTCAGGTCCTGGCGGCGACACGGAGGTGCCTGACTTTGAAGAGGAGACACTTTCGGGTGCCGGCTCGCCTGTCGAAGAGATCCCGATATCTCAAGAGGAGGACGAGCCTGTCATTGCGACAATGCCTCCTTTGAGCACGCCGGTCACTTCGTCTGGTGTTAGCACTTCTTCTTTTGTCGCGCCACCTGTTGAGGCGACGGTCGTGGCAATATCGTCTGCGGTTGTTCTTGGAGGGGGACTCGCCAATATCGCGGCCACTCCCAGCGTCTATTCGGATCTAGCTGCGCTGACCGAGCAGTATACTAGTATCTTCTACACTACCTTGAAAATGTTAATATTAATGGTATTGGGGAAGAATTTGAGATTTGTGTCGCTGAAGAGGTCCTCCCAGTCCGCGATAGTGTCGATCCAAGAATTCAACGACACTGGGGTAGCTGACACGCTAGAGGAGATAGTTAATGGTTTGGAGCAACCCATTAACGAATACTTGCAGCTAGTTCAAGGCAACATTGACGGTCTCGTTAAAGCTAGGTACGACTCCCTGACTGCGCAGCTTGCTGAACAGATGGAGTCTCTGAATAAGTCCATCGCGGCTCAGCAGCAGGAGATGGATGATGAGCATGTCCAATTGGAGTATGTCATCCCCGAGTTGACCCAGTGTGAAGCCGAATATGAGGAAGTGGCAGCGAAGGCTTGCATATTGAAGGATGAGCTCGTTTGAGTAGAGGCGAAGGCTCTCTCTTTGTCGGCGGCCCGAGATGTGCTGAAGGAGCGACGGGCAACTGTTCAGCAGAATCTGGCACGTGTAGGTGCTTTCCACTCAAGTTTTGTGCGGACTCGGTCTGAGCTAGTTGCTTCGAATAGCGATGTGGCCAGGTTAGAACGGGCTCGTGCCGATGTCTTAAACTCCCGGGATGAGAGAATGGTTGCTCTGGCGCAGCAGATTCGCGATCTAACCGCTTCCCCCAAATGATGTACTTTTTTGCTTTTCAATATACTTTCGCTCTTTTTTGGGAATAATAAAGAGGCTTTCATCTGACTTTGTGGACCCATTATTTTGGAATATAAATGACAGGTTTAGGTGAAAGTGATATCAGAGGTAATATGGACGTGATATACTCTCGGTAAGTTTTAGCAGGATATATCTATTCAGAGGTTATATGGACATGATAGAATATGCTTTTAGCTAAATTTTGTACACAAAACACTATCAGAGGTAGTATGGACGTGATAGGTCTTGAAGTTCCAAATTAGTTAAACATATCTATTCAGAGGTAATATGAACATGATAGAATATGATCCAACTAGTTTCGTTTTGGAAGTAGTTTTGTCAGAATGAGATTTTTGCCTTATTCTACTTGAGCAAAGTAGGTTATGCATAGTACCTTTTCAGGAATTTGCCATTGATAGGAGCCATTAACAGGTCTCTATTAGGCTTGGCTAACCTATAAGCGCCGTTTGAGAACGTCGTCTTGATCACATAAGGGCCTTCCCATACTCATGTGAGTAAGAATCATCGGCCTTCTTACGGCTAAGACTAGCTCACCAACTTTGAACACTCTTTCCTTTACTTTTTGATTAAAAGCTCTAGAAATGCGTGCTTGGTAGAACGTGATGCGTTGTTGAGCTTGGAGGCGTTTCTCGTCTAATCCTTCTAGCTCTTGAAGCCTTAACAGGTCATTCTTTTCTTGAGTCAGCTCATTAGCCACGGCTATCCTGAGTGACGGAATCTAGATTTCGATGGGAAGAACTGCTTCGCTCCCGTAAACTAGTGAGAATGGTGTACAACATGTCGGTGCTCGTATCGTTGTGCGGTATGCCCAGAGACATTCTCCCAGCTTCTCATTCCAATCCCTCTTGTTTGAAGAGACAAACTTTTTCAAGAGCTTGATAATGGTTTTGTTGAAAGCTTCCGCCAAACCATTAGCAGCAGGATTATATGCCGTAGAGGCAATATTTTGTATCCAATTTTTATCGCAAAATCGATAAAATGCTTGGCTGATGAATTGAGGCCCATTGTCATAAATTATCCTCCGGGGTATCCCGAAGCGATAAATGACGTGATGCTTGATGAAGCTGATCACGTTGGATATCTTCACCTCAGCAAGAGGGATCGTCTCTGCCCATTTGGAGAAATAATCTGTGATGGCCAGTATGAACCGGTGACCTCTGGAAGAAGACGGGTGAATAGGACCAATGATATCCATACCCCATGCTTCGAAAGGCCAGAATGCGACCGTAGGATGTAGATATTCAGGAGGTTGATGGATAAAGTCTGCATGGACCTGACAGGCTCTGCATTGTCTTGTATACTTTATTGCATCTGTGATCATAGTAGGCCAATAATAGCCCATTCTTTTGATGTGATCCTGTAGCTTAGGATCGGGTTGATGTGCTCCACATACGCCATCGTGAGCTTCACGGATAATCCGATGTGCTTTATCACCAGAGAGACATCGTAATAATAGTCCGTTATAAGACCGGCGATATAGACATTGTGAAGATGCATCGAAATAGAAGCGTAATGATCGTCTTTTGATGGATACTGCTTCTTTAGGGTCCTCCGACAAGATTCCGTATGCCACGAAATCTATAAAGGGACTTCTCCAGTCTCTCTTTGGAAGATCTGTGTTCATGGCGTAGCTGCGTTCTATGTGAAAGTTATTTTTCACACAGAATAAATCTCTGTTAAGAAGGACCACCGAATTCTGCCTTCTTATAGGGGTAGCTAAATCTTCAGCTAGACTGGCTAGGGTATCAGCTTCCAGATTCTGAGATCGAGGCACATGTTCCAGGAAGAATCCTTTGAATATCATGGCTATCTCGACCGTTGCTCGGTGATAGGGGATGAGGTCTGGATTCCGGACTTCATATATTCCTCTGACTTGATTGACGATCAGCAGAGAATCACCGAAAGCTTCTAGAGATTCAACGCCCAATTCTTTAGCGACTTGGTGCCCGATTAGTAGAGCATTATACTCTGCCACATTGTTAGAACAAGGTTCGCTAAGAGAATATACTCGGTAGATGATGAGCTTATCAGGAGTAACCAGGATAATTCCTACTCCTGAAACTACGTTTCCCCTGGGACCAGTCTTGGACGCACCATCGAAGAACAGTTGCCATGCATCACTTTCCATTACGGAATTATATTCTGCAACTTCGTCGGGAATGTCCTCGTATAGTTCGGAGGCCTTTGGGATCGGATGAGCAGCTAGGAAGTCAGCCAACGCTTGGCCTTTGACGGACTTTGAGGGACGTACACCATGTCATACGGTGTAAATAACATCGCCCAAGTCGCGAGTCGGGAATTAAGAACACTTGGCTTGTTCATCAGTACCCGAAGAGGATTGATCCTGGAGATGATGTGAATGGTTTGGCCTGTGACATAGTACCGCATTTTCTGGATAGCGAACATCATAGCCAAGCATTCTTTCTCCACGGGGTTGTACCGGTGTTCGGCTCTGACCATCATCCTGCTAAGGTAGTAGATAGCCTGTTCATGACCCATATCATTCTTCTGTGCGAGAATAGCTCCCAGAGAATGATCCATCGCTCGAACATACAGCACGAATGGTCTTCCTATGACGGAAGGCACCAGAACTGGAGGATTAGTGAGGTAGCGTATTATATCACCGAACGCTTGCTGACAGGCTTCGTCCCATACGAAGGATACACCTTTCTTTATGAGACGAGAAAAGGGCTGACATCTCCCAGAGAGGTTGGATATGAATCTTCGGATATAAGCCAGACGACCTTAAAATCCCCTGAGTTCTCTCAGATTATGGGGCGGTCGTATTTCTAAGATGGCCTTGACTTTATCAGGGTCCACTTGAATGCCTTGGGAGGTAATGACAAATCCCAAGAATTTGCCACTAGATACCCCCAGAAAGGACTTTGTAGGATTCATTTTGAGTTGATGTTGGCGCATCAATTCAAATACTGTCTTCAAGTCTTGGATGTGATTATCCTTGAGGCGGCTTTTGACAGCTACATCGTCCACGTAATACTCCACTGTCTTGCGTCAATGCTCATGGAATATGTTACTCATAGCCCATTAGTAAGTAGCCCCGACATTCTTTAATCGAAGGGCATGACCGTATAGCAATATACCCCCAATGGCGTCCGGAAGGCAGTATGCTTCTCGTCTTCAGGATGCATCTCGATTTGATTATATCCTGAAAATCCGTTCATGAAAGACATACGTTCAAAACCGCAAGTATTGTCAATCATGACGTCAGTGATGGGAAGAGGAAACTCATCCTTGGGGCAGGATGCATTCAGATCTCGGTAATCAATGCAGACTCGCACTTTCCCATTTTTCTTCATGACCGGGACAATATTGGCGACCCAGTCGGGATGTTTCTCTTCCCGGATGAAACTGCAGGCTATCAACTTCTTGATTTCAGCTTCTATGGCGTCCATCATATCTGGGCGGAACTGGCGTTGGTGCTGCTTCACAGGCTTCAAATCGGGCAATATATTGAGCTTATGAGTAGCCACTTTTGGATCAAGGCCTGGCATGTCCTCATAATTCCACGCAAAGACGTCGATATAATCTTTTATCAGCTGAATAGTTCTTCCCTTTCTGCTTCGGAAAGATTATTACTGATAAATATCGGCTTTGGCGAAAGTTCATCCCCAACGTCAATCTGGATAACTTTATCTTCAGTGGGAGGTTCTCTCTGCTCGAAACAGAACTCCCATTGTGTATCCATTTGCTGAGCCCAAGCGTCATTCTCAAATAGTTCAGATTCTTGTTCGTCTGCTTCGAAGGAATCCGTCACTACCATATTCACTGATAATGTCTGTTCAAGAGCATAAGATGAGTCGGAGGGCGCTGAGCCATTTTGAGAAGAGGAAAAGATATCCTCGTTCGACTCAGGAGCTGCAAGGAAGGTGGTATACCCTAACCCGAAACTGGTTCGTTGGTAGTAGGGATCTCCATCCAGCGGCATTCATCTGCCTTTCCCGTAGTTGAGAACTGGTTTCAGCTTCAAGTCATAACCCATACTCTGCATGATCTTCAGAGCTTGCGGGCTGTATTTGTGAACCTGCATTTTACCAATGTCGTCATCGGAAGAATCTTCCTGCATAGTCGGTTCATTGCGCATGCGGATGTTGGGAACCATAGTTTTCCCCGTGCCACCTATATACAACAGGTTGGCCATCTGGGTAGTTGATAATCCCCGAGGAGGGTGTCTTTCCGCAAATTGAGCCTTCTTTACCCCGAGGGGCTTCTTCTGGCATAATTTGGAGCTCTTCTCTGGTTGGCATAAAGCTGAGGATGTCCTCAGTCGGTCGTCAGCCTCTCACGTAATCCGGAGGGCGGGCAGATTGTTCCCTTGCTGGCGTAAAGGCCGACAAGTTGAGTAGTCCGCCGCTTGCTTTCCCTTGCGTAGATTGCAGGGGTCATCTGCTTTTCCGCGGAAGGCAGATACATCTTTACGCACAGAGCACGTTTGGGACTTCTGATTTGGTGCTAAGGCATTGTCACAAATTTTGTCTGTTCCGCCAGGGACGGAAGACTGATTTCTACGCGGAGAGCGCGGTGTAGGCTTCTGGAGTAGCACTGAGGCATTTTCCGAAGTTTTGTCTATTTTGCCAGGGATGGGAGACTGAATTTTATGCGCAGAGCGTGGAGTATACTTCTGGATTAGCACTGAGACATTGTCCGAAGTTTTGTCTATTCCGTTAGTGACGGGAGACTGAATTTTACGCGCAAGGCACGGAGTATACTTCTGGATTGGCGCTGAGGCATTGCCAGAAGTTTTGTCTGCCCTGTCAGAGACAGGCGACTGAATTTTATGCGCAAGGCACGGAGGGAGCAATGCTACCACCTCGTTGGTCGGAGAGATTGAAGAGATCGGAGAGTCGACAGGAATGGTAGAGGATGTCTTGGGCATCCAGACCTTACGCAGTTTCCTGGTATCTTGGATAGAGAGAGAGTGAGAGCTACCCCCTGTTCGAAATATGTTTTTATAGGCAGACTGGTCGAATTGTACGACCAGTGTCATCTTTACGGATCCCACGGATACCGTATCGTGTTGAGCAATTGCTTCCTCGTCAGAAGAGAAAGATGTCCCCAGCAGAGTCGCCATCTTGTTGTCTGATAAAATAAACGAAAGATATGGAAACGAGACTTTATATGAAAACCCGCTCTTTATGTTTACAAACAAGCAGTACAATTAATCCTATACGAGGATGTCGAGTACAATTTTTTAATCTGGATAAATATTGCTATAGGAGTCTGATCTGCAGTCGATCACTTTGTCCCTTGGACCACACGATGATGAAGAAGTGCCGTAGAAGACAGAAAGCAGCTTCGAAGGTTGCTAAAGAGAGTGGAAGCTCGATGCCAAAGTCGTCGATCACTACCCTTTGCCTGAGCTTTGGATTCTTCTTTCTTGAAATCAACGACCAAATCTCGACCTTGGATCTGTTACTGAATTTCTTGACCAATTTTTGACCTTTCTTCGACCCTGGACCTCTGTTGATAGAGGTCTCTATTTATAGAGTTTTAGTGACAGTGACCACTCAGTCGGTGTAGAAACCGAGTTATGGAAAGCACAGCACCCTTTTACACGACGGTTACAATAACCATTGCCTGCGTATAGATGACCTTTTGAATGAGCGTATGACGCGTGTCCAACTAAGGGACAACGCGTATAATTGTTACAAAGATCACGGTGTAGAAGCCACGTAGGTAGTTATCCTTTGTGTAGAAGAGGTTGGCGTAGAAGCCAATAACCGTCACCATGGCGTAGAAGCCAAGTAGGCATAGAAGCCGAGTAGGCGTAGAAGCCGAGTGGGCGTAGAAGCCGAGATAATGTGGATATTTTAGCCAAAATTACGGTTCTTAGAGATATAATCAAATCTCTTGCATTAAATGCAGAGATTTGCCCCCATCATGCGCATTAAATGTAGAGGCTTGTCTTTAAGATTTGCCATCATTCTGCGCATTAAATGCAGATACGCGCCTCAAATCCTGTACGAAGAGTAACTGCTGACGTGGCAGTCTGTTTATCTTCTGTGGAGCGTAAGAAGCTCACGTCTGCCTGTGTAAAACAGGGCAGCTATCCCCTTGTATGCGTAAAAGCAGTTTACGCAAAGGGGATGTCACTAAACAACAGTTCGGTGACATTCAATCAAATCTTCTGTATAAAATGCAGAGATCCGCCATTATCCTGCATATTAAATGCAGAGGCATGTTTTGAAGGTCTGCCACCCTTCTACTCGGGCATCTGTCAGTATTCTGCGCATTAAATACAAAGACGTGCCTCGAGAACCTGTCACCGCTCTGCGTATTAAATACAGAGACATGCCTCGAGCCCTGTACGAAGAGCAGCTTTTGACATGGCAGGCTGTTTGTCTTCTGTGGAGCGTAAACAGCTCACATATGCCTGTGTAAAACTAGGCAGCATATTCCTTTGTATGCGTAAAAGCGGTTTACGCCAAGGAAATGGCAGTAAATAACAGCCTGTGTTGCAGTCCCGCGCCATCATTATAGCCGTCGCCTGGGTAGTTGTGCAGTACTCTTTGTTAGGAGTCCAGATGTCAGATTTATTGCATGATCTGACAGGTTTATTTCGAAGAATACAAAGCGTTCCTCGTACACTTTAATGTTGCATTGAAAAGCGGATGAGTTTTATGCCATAAAGGCGATGTAGCACCCTGTTTATGGTGAAGCAGCCTGGACATACTGTATTACGCAAATGGTCCTTGAGTTTATACTTTACGCTGTGTCCAGCAGAAAATCTCTGTTGCACGTTGATGGCTCTGAGGTCTTCTATTTACGCTGCCCTGTATCAACATGCTGCGTATAGCTATCCAGCATATTTTTCATGCTTCTACAATGGGGAGGTCGGCTAGGGTTTTGTGGGGGATGATGAATAGTAGTTTATTGGGGTTTTGCATGAGGGGGTTTGTATTTATAGTTGGTGATGGAGATTATGGGCTGGCCTTGTGTGTGGGCCTGTCCTGCCTTGTTGGGGGTTAGTCTATGTAGCAGTGTGCAAGGTGGGCTTGGTCGGGTTTGTTTGAGGTGAAGTTGACCTCAAACACAATCAATTTAAATAATTGCAAGGCGCTCTCTCAAGAACTGCGGCGTAGCTAAGGTGAGATGCAAGGGCGAGGTGCGTTAAGACATATATAGACGCACATTAATCCTAATTAATGCCAAATAAATCCTAGCGTCTCGATTTAATTCTAATAAATCTTGAATTGGTCGAGGGGGTTTACAATCTACCCTCCTTAGAGTATTTCGTCCTCGAAATTAAAACCTACGTATGGTAAGAAGTTCCGACTGAATAAAAAATGCTAATACGTACATAGTCCATCGAAAAGATGGGGATAACGCTGTCTAATATCCTCCTTATGTTCCCAAGTCGACTCGCCTGGTACATGATGTTTCCATGTGACGCAAACTAAGGGAATGGTCTGTCCTCTCAGTACTTTCTCGCTCCTGTCCAGAATCTCGACGGGCTTCTCTTGGTATGATAAGATTGGGCCAACTGTGATCTCTGAGTGATCAAGTATGTGACTCGGATCCGGTATGTATCTCCTCAGCTGAGATACATGGAAGACGTCATGAACTCCTTCCAAGGTCTGCGGCAAGTCTAATCTGTAAGCAACTTCTCCAGCGCGTTCTAATATCTCGAATGGTCCGATGTACCTCGGACTCAGCTTCCCTCTGCCTCCAAATCTGATAGTCCCTCGAGTAGGTGAGATCTTAAGAAATACGTGATCTCCAACCTAAAATTCTAAGGGTCGACGATATGCATTCGCCCAATGCTTATGTCTGTCTTGTGCTGCTCGAAGGTGCCCTTGGATCTTCTTCACTTTTTCTACTATACGAACAACCAACTCTGGTTCGAGAATCTGTCTCTCGCCTACATCACTCCAGCATACTGGGGAACGACATTTCCTTCCATACAACGCTTTATAGGGAGCCATCTGGATGCTCGCCTGATAGCTGTTGTTGTAGGAAAACTCGACCAGATATAAATGGTCCTCCCATGATCCTTCGAAGTCAAGCATGCACGCTCTCAACATGTCTTCTAGCATCTGAATGGTGTGCTCTGACTTGCCATCTGTTTGTGGGTGATACGCTGTGCTAAACTTCAGGTGAGTACCGAGACTCTCTTGCAAACTCCGCCAAAAGTATGACGTAAACCTCGTATCCCTGTTAGACACGATGCTAACTGGCACTCCATGTAGGCGCACAATCTCTCTCATGTACAGATCTGCTAAGGCCTCCGTCGATTGCCCAACTCTAAAGGGTAAAAAGTGTGCAGACTTGGTGAGTCTATCCACAATTACCCATACTGCATTGCACCCACTAGGACTTCTCGGGAAGCCCGTAACAAAGTCCATGGTAATGTGCTCCCATTTCCACTCCGGTATAGGTAGTGGTTGAAGCAATCCTGCAGATCTCTGATGCTCAGCCTTGACTTGCTGACACACCAGGCACTTGGCCATAAAGCGTGCTATCTCTCTCTCTTCATTCCGTGCCACCAGTAGTATTGTCTCAAGTCCCTGTACATCTTCGTGCCTCCTGGATGAATAGAATAGGTTGAACTGTGTGCCTCTGCTATCAACTCCTGACGAAGTTCTCCATTTAGAACATAAAGATTATCTCCACATCTCAAAGTTCTGTCTTTATGTATACGCAGTCATGTCTGCATTACAGCCTCTGTCCTCTGTCTAAGCCTCTAAAATCTGGCGTCTGTCGGCAAAGCAGCCTTGATTCTCTCCACTAATGTTGATTGTAATTGGAAAGTCGACAATTGTCCATCTACTCCGGGCATAATGACCTCTATACCCATATGTTCTGGCTCTCTCAACAGATGTTGTTGGGTGGTCATGAAGAATGCCATGGGTCTTCTGCTTAACGCGTCAGCTACTACGTTGGCCTTTTCCGGGTGGTACTGTAGCTCGATCTTGAAGTCTGTCATTACCTCGAGCCAACGTCTCTGCCTCTGATTAAGATCATTCTGAGTGTAGACGTACTTTAGGCTCTTATGATCAGTAAATATCTCCACTCTCTCTCCATATAGATAGTGTCTCGAAAGCTTCAAGGCAAAGATTACTGCTGCAAGCTCCAAGTCCTGAGTGGGATAGTTCTTCTCATGTATCCTCAACTGTCTAGAAGTATAAGCTACAACCTTTCTATGCTGTATCAAGACACATCCTAATCCTTTTCCAGACGCATCACTATAGATCACGAATCCTCCAGGTCCAGATGGTATGGTTAAGATAGGTGTAGTAGTTAAACGCTTCTTCAGCTCATCGAATGCTTTCTGACACTCCTCTGTCCAGGTGAACTCCTGCTCCTTGCGGGTCAAATGGGTCATTGGCTCTGCAATCTTCGCAAAGTTCTCTATGAACCTCCGATAATATCCGACAAGTCCTAGAAAGCTTCTCACTTCCGAAACATTGGAAGGGGTTGGCCATGTCTCTACCGATGAAATCTTCGCCGGGTCTACTGAGATTCCATCTCCTGAGATAACGTGTCCAAGGAAAGCGACACGATCCAGAAGAAACTCACATTTGCTTAGTTTGGCATAAAGTCTCTCGCTCCGTAGAGTCTCTAACACTAGTCTCAGATGCTCTTCGTGCTCCTCGTGGTTCTTTGAATACACCAAAATGTCGTCGATGAAGACTACCACAAACTGGTCTAAGTATTGGTGGAATACTCTGTTCATCAAATTCATGAATACAGCTAGCGCATTCGTCAGCCTAAATGGCATTACTAAAAACTCGTAGTGACCATAACGAGTCCTGAATGCTGTCTTCTGAATGTCCTCTTTTTGCACCTTCACTTGATGATAACTCGATCTCAATTCAATCTTGGTGAACACTACTGCTCCTATCAACTGGTCGAATAAATCATCGATTCGCGGCAGGGGGTACTTGTTCTTGATAGTCAAAGCATTAAGAGCTCTGTAATCAATGCACATGCGTACTGTTCCATCCTTCTTGGGTACGAACAACACTGGTGCTCCCCATGGTGATGCACTAGGATGGATAAATCCCTTGCTCTGCAACTCCTCTAATTGTAGCTTCAGTTCATCTAACTCCTTCTTCACCAATCGGTATACATTAGAAGATACCAGCGCTGCTCCGGGTACTAGCTCGATTGTGAACTCCATGTCTCTATCTGGCGGTAAGCCTGGCAGTTCTTCGGGAAATATATTCTCAAATTCTGCAACTATTGGTGGGGGTGCAATCTCCATAGCCATGCAAGTTCCCGCTATCTGTCCTACACCTTGTTCGACGGTCCCTCGCATGTACTCGAACTCCAGTTGATCTGGCGGTCTAAAGGTGACGCTACCCTTCCCGCAGTTCAGTACAGCATTATACTAGCTTAACCAATCCATGCCTAACACAACATCAAAGTACGGCATAGGCAATACCAAGAATCGCGCTCTCATCTCTCTACCACATACAACTATCGAGCACTTTCTGATAGTGCTGGTAACCGGCACGATACCTCCTCCAGTAAGAATCTTCCAACTCTTAGGTAAGGGGGGAGTCGCTACTCTATGCATTGCTATAAATCTACTAGATATAAATGATAGCGTAGCACCAGAATCAAATAATGCAGTTGCAGGTAATGATGCAACTAAGATGGTACCTGTGATAGCTTCCCCTTCTGTTTCCTCCTCAGTGGCTGCTAAAGCAAAGGCTTGTCCCTGCCTCTGTCCTTCTGTCTGTTGTCAGTTCCGGTTGAACTGTACTTCCTGTGGGGCCAAGGGTGGTCCCCTTTGAAATCCTCCAGGTGCTGGTGGTCGCTGACCTCCTGGTGGGGGTAGTATCCTCGGGGCTGGTGCTGCTGGCCTCGGTCCTATTTGTAGTGCTGTCTCTCTGTGTACGGGCAATCTCGGATAAGGTGCTGACTGGACCCGCATATCATGCATAATCCCAACTTCTTTCGACAATCTTTAACGATGTGTCCCTTCTTGCCATAATGGTGACAAGTCGGAAGCTCCTGCTGTGGGTATGGCGCTGCCCTCTGCTGTGTCTGTGCTCCGGGAAGACGAATCGGTCCTCCTGCTCCGGGCTGTGCTCTAGCTGGTATAGTCGTGCTGGAACGTCTAGCTCCTCTGACGATAGCCTCCTGGATCCTCGCCTCTGCAAGAACCTCTTCATAAGAAATCATCGCCTGTGTAGTGGTATACCTCTGTAGCTCGAAATTGAGTCCATGGTGAAATCTCTGGGCTTTCTCGAGATCATTGGGTATCAGGACGGCACCAAATCTGCAAAGGCGGCTGAATTCCGCATCATATGCGTCAACAGTCATATTTTCCTACTCTAGATGTAGGAACTGGGAGTACAGGGTATTTTTGACTGTAGCTGGAAAATACTTTGCGTTGAAGTATTCTAGGAAATGTTCCCAAGTCTGTTTCTTCCCTACACTGCGCTCAATAGAATCCCACCAGTGATGGGCGTTGCCTTTTAGTTGGGCCCTCACTACGGTCATCCAAAGATCTGGTTGTAGTTGTGAAGCCTCTAGCAACATCTCTGTGTTGGTGACCCAATCAGAGATCTGCTCGGCAGTCTCATTGCCCGAGAAAGTATCTAGTCCCATCTGTCGAAACCATCTAACAGTGCCACCTATCTGGGCTGGTGGAGGTGCTGGTACTGGTATTACGACAGGTGTCCTCTCTAGTACTGTCATCAGACTCTGTCTCAATGTCTCTGTATGCTCCCACTGTGCTTGCATCAATGCCTGGAAGAACTGAAGCATCTGTGGGTGGCCATCTAGCTGTGGCATCTGGGTGGATAAGGTGAAGGCGGTGGTAGTGGAATCTCCGTGTCACGCCCCAGTCCCAAAAATACGTAGGACTAGGACACGTAAGCATGCCAGCCGCATGGATATGACAACTCCAATATATGGAAACCAAATTCACACGTACGCTGTAATATGAATATTAATCCACAAGTGGTATAAACATATGTCACAAGTCACAGGGTATAATCTAGATCTCATCCACCAAAATCATATAGAAAGAAATAAACAGTATCTATGAAACTAGATCTCAATAAGAAGTATCTAAGGATGATAGTTGGATGGAAATAAATCCACTACCAACTCGAATGGGAAAAGTAAATACAATATAAGTACAAGACGATCAATCAATATATAAGTATACCAGCTATCGATCACGGCTCGAAGAGAAGACGTCCACAAAGCATCTACAACCATCCAAATCTGCGCTCCTGCAAATACTCAAGAACGGATACACCTGGCAGCGGACTAGGTCCTCAGAGGGACATAACAAGATACTTAAACACATGCCAATAAAGTACTAAAAATAAACATCCATTGGGGTCGCCTAACCATCTATGTGAATGCAGTTTGAGAACAACTTTCTAACAAGTGGGCTATATGGCCATAAATAGGATTGGCATGGTTCTCTTGGAGATCCAGGGGCCTACAAAGGCACGTCGTCTTTTGAACGGCGGAGGCCCGCCAAGTAGTATAGGTGTCATCATGACCGCGCATCTCCGGCGGAGCGTACGGGTTACACAAGGAAAGTGCAACGGAGCCCAAATGCCTTACTTGTTGTTCTCCCCACCCCATGCTCTAAGTATGTCACATCCATGACACGATAACACTCTAATAACTGCCAAGTCCACTAGCATGCAAAGTTTCTAACAGCAGTTATTCCTAAAGCACGGCCCACACGTACAGGAGGCCAACCTGCACGCAAGTCCGTGATCTACACGAGACTCACAACTCGTGTAACAACTGTGTCACGGCCAATGAACCTAAAGATGCTACATGATGATGGAGTAGTCTCATAAACAAGGTCAATGCAAATACATAAATAAAACATACCGTAACGACACCGTCGCGCGCATTTTTACATAACAGTTAAAATATATGAAAAGACAGAAAATAAAGATGCATGCAACATATGGAATAAAAATAACAGTACAATGGCAAGGTATACTTGCCTGACAAGAAAGCTGCGCTGTACCAATAACCTGCTCCAGAAGTTGCGCAGAACAAATCCAATATCCTCTAAAGTATTAGGGAATAGCGTGACGCCACCAAGGATGCTGAGCCCTGTGAGATAGGCGCTATGCCCTGGTATATCCTCCTGTATTACCGGTGTCCCGTAATCCATCAGCATAAGGTGTAACGTCGTCAACCCGTCAGCCCAAAAATACCTCCCCTCGATAAACAGTTGAGCTGCTGCGGGAATCGACGATACCCACAGCGGCAGTAACGGCAGCAGGGGACTAATGAATGCAAGAACAGTAGACATGTACACAAAATGCACCGAGAAGAAACTAATAGCAGCCAAGTGAGGCAGGCCTGGAAAATGGTAATCTTGGCGGTCGTCAGAAGTACGCTGCCGATAGCATGGTTGATCACCTCGATGCACCTGTCCTTCAAAGACTTAGAATGGGCAGCAGGCCGACAACCTGCTCGGTGGCCCCGCCGGACTCGGAGGTGATCAAGTAGTACAATACCCCCAAGAAGACCATCAACTAGGAAACAAAATTGACCACCTCGGCAGCTCCAGACACTATAGCGAGAACTACGGCGAGCACGAGGCTGGTACTGCCGCCGAGCAAGGTGGTTCCGCTGGCGAGTACGCGCTTCGAGACCTTGATCCCTTGGAAGGCAAACTCCTATGCCTTCTCCACCAAGTCCACCCTAGTAACCAGCAGCTCTCTTACGATCGAGTCAAGCTCGTTGTAAATCTCCGCCCACTCCAACTTAGCAATAATCCTATAGTATGTCCAAGGCTTGAGGTCACAGTTGTCAAGGTCGAATTTAGGTCCTTAAGTCACCTCAAGAGCCTTTATATCAATATTGCTATCTTCTTCAATTCTTAATATGCAAAATCTTCCATCTGCTTCGTTTCCTTCTGTGATGAGCAACCATAGGAGATGGTAGAGTTTTAGTGGGGCCTGAAGGTGCGCGGTGGAGATGTTCGCAAGGAATAGGAAAGTTTGGCGTCGACGTTCTCCAGTCGATCTGGGTTGCTCACTTGATGTTGCGGGGCGTTGAGAGACAGGGAAGGCCTGTGTGCTTCGACGAAGTCTGGTCGACGTCTTTCGGTTGGCGATGCGTTCGGCGTACGAAAGCACCAGCGAGCGCACATGGTACGGAGTCAGCCTCGTCGCAGTGGTGTCATTCATCTCGACGAGCGGGTCTCACGGCCCTCTGTGTGGCTTCGCGTGGGAATGGTGGATCACGACAGAGGTTGCATAGTCTCGGATCTGGAGACGACGGCTTGCGGGGAGCCGGGGGTTGGTGACGTGCAGGTTAGGTAACGGGTTTGGGGTCGCATGACGTAGACTCATACGACGGTGAGAAGCTCGCCTGACACATTACAGTTGACGGGGTCGGCTAGGTTGGTTGTCCCCGTCCGGGGGTCTGCACACAATTTTATATCGCTTCCTGGAAGCTGAGGCATGCTATTGATGAGTAGTATAGGTAGATGGGAACTCAAGTAGGACATAGATGGAAGGATGGTTTTGGATTAGTATTTTGCTTTACGTAGTATATAGGGGAGAGATAGAGAGAGATGGGGGTGCATAGGGATAGGGAAGTCGGCTATAGTTTTAGGTTTTAGGAATCAAAAGGAAAAGTAAAAAGGGAATGATGTATTTATATACACATAGGGTTGGGTTGACCTAGGAATAGTTTGACTTGGTCAAACTCTCCTTGGGATTGGGCCTTGGGATCACATGAAGATGTTGGGTTATAAATTACAATTATTTAATTGTAAGGGTTGGATTAAAATAGGAGGGCGAGGTTGCGTTTGAAATTCCAGAAAATTATGAGAAAATCTACGTGAAGGAAAAAATCGATTCCTTTGTGAATTGTCCAATGGTGGGGATACCATAGTGCATTTTTGCATAAAAGCCCCCAACAATTGGAAAAATTGCACCAAGGCGGAAATTAGATTTAATTAATTAAAATTATTGTGCACGATGTTCTAGAATTAATTAGGAGCACAGGAAAATAAAAATAGGCGGAACAAAGGGTCTGGGACGTAGAGGGGACAGTGTAGAATATTAATAAGATTTGAGATGCACAAGATGGGCAAGATTGTGTCTCCAATTATCGTAGCATCGGTAATGTGTGCTACACGATATAAATTAATGCATAATTAAATAAATGTCGTGTTCTAAATCAAGTTGGCTCAAACTAGCCCTAATTTCACTATCTAATCCAAGTAGCCCTAATTTTGGGTGCGGGGGTTTACAATCTACCCAACTTAAAACAATTTCGTCCTTGAAATTAAACTAGGGTAGGGTTTCTCTATCTAACCTCACTTGATTGCAGTATAAGAATTCTCCTTAAGTTAACATGGTAGTTTCTACCCAACTTAGAATTTACCCATCTATCATCTAAGGCTATACACCTAAGAAGGCTATGTCCCAAATTTATTTGATCATGTTATTTAATCCTCAAAGTCTTTTAACACCAAATATATCCTCTATGATATGCCCTTAATCACTTATAAAAGGTAGTCACCAAACAATGTGATTGGCCTATGGGGGATATCTAGTACTATTTATATATCAAACTTATACCAAACAAGATGTTTCGTCTTTTCGAAATAAGGAAAGACGTAGATCAATAAATAAGAGTTCAAGGGAGAAGTAATAGAATGCAAGTATAGGGATCAAGGCATTTCAAGGAATCCAATGGGAATTGTCAAGGCAGTTGTGGACTGAAATCCTATTTGGTAGATCCATATTCGTATGCTCATATTAGTACAGTTATGTAACCAATACGACCCGCTCAGACATATCTAGAGGACAAGTACAGGTGTCTACTAGTCAATTATATATTTCAATCCACGTAAGGTATTATTGCGAAGGACGAATCAAGCGCACTATGGTTGATCAGACCGTAATACACTGATTCTGAAATATATTAGTGTGTCGACCCACTAATACATATGTCATGAACAAGCTCGATAAGGAATAAGCTTGCAAAAACTAGGCTATAATAGCAGCATAAGTCAAGGGGGTACAACAAATATAAGTACGCTAGATGATGATGAAAGGAGGTACAGTCAATTCAAGTTCCCAAAACAAAACAAAATATGCAATAATAATAAAGACTTTACAATCTCTACAGTTATCATACAACCTCCTTGTCTAAGTCGCTAGTCGTCCAAATAGGTCATGGACCTCTAAATTCTATCGTCTGAATAAACGTTGTCGTCTAATACTAGCATACAATTAATGTTATTCAGTTACACTGCCTCGATGGGTCAAGTGGACTATGTGATACTAGGTTGTGAGACATACTACCCAACTTAAAAGAATTAAACTAGTACTGTGACAGTCTTAAGAGGATCCTACAAAACAACCTTGCACATGCACATAGAACAGAAACTCTTATTAGGGTCTCCTATTGCATTATATAGGTAAGGGTCACCTTAAGTCTTAATCATAGTGCTCATAGGATAGGTGTCAATCGTAGGGATAGAAAAGTTACTAGTCGTTAAGGGAAAAGGAATTTAACTCGTATCGAAGTGAGGGTACAAATTTAGTGGTCTACAACTAGGGGTAATCATCACAATCTAATTGAACAACTCAACTATCAGGTTCTAACTACAAGGTACACAATTCAAAATTCAAGATTATAACTATGACTATAGCAAACTATATATCCTATCGTAGAGTATAATCACTTGGTCTATGATCAGAGGTGGCAGGTGGCACGAGTTTTAAAAGATGAAGAAGAAAAACATGATTAGTCGTCGTACAAATACCAAGTGCTAGGGTTTCAGAGGAACAATTATATAAAATTAAATGGAGGACTCCAGATAGCATCATGGTTTTCCAAGGGGTATGCTAGTCTCTGTGTTTGAGGTATGATTAGGTAAATATTCTATGCATTGCTCTTGGCTTTCTAAGGTACTGTCTGCTTATCTCAAGACAAGAATCTAAATTTATATCTCTCCAATACTTATCTAACTGTGAAGGTTAGGTTCAGTCCTAATATTAAATTTTGGTTTTCTATTGGTTCCTCAATGCTAGTGGCAAACATTATGGTAAAACTTCTAGCTAACTCTAGTAGTGTCTATACTACTCTCAAGTCTTCATAATACATCAAGGAGTAATGGTAAACCAATCTAAAGATAAGAAATTCTAGGGTTCACTAGATATTCTAAACTTAGTGGTGTGTCTATATTCTCGTTGTATTCTTAATAGGTGTGCTACTCTAATTATTATCTAACAACAGGAACTTCTATATTCTAGGAGAAGGCTATACTTAAAGAACTATTAGGGAAGCACATGAATCAAGCATGATGCAATTGTTCAAATAGAATAGATAGGAGGAAGATGAATCATAGTCAATGTGGATGAGATCCTATACTCTAGTCCAAGGTGCAGGCTTGTTCGGTACAGTAACGTAACCGAGACAATATGCTCTTGACCTGCATGGGCCACCACAAAAATATGTCACGCTCCAGTCCCAAAAATACGTAGGACTAGGACACGTAAGCATGCCAGCCGCATGGATATGACAACTCCAATATATGGAAACCAAATCCACACGTACGCTGTAATATGAATATCAATCCACAAGTGGTATAAACATATGTCACAAGTCACAGGGTATAATCTAGACCTCATCCACCAAAATCATATAGAAAGAAATAAACAGTATCTATGAAACTAGATCTCAATAAGAAGTATCTAAGGATGATAGTTGGATGGAAACAAATCCACTACCAACTCGAATGGGAAAAGTAAATACAATATAAGTACAAGACGATCAATCAATATATAAGTATACCAGCTATCGATCACGGCTCGAAGAGAAGACGTCCACAAAGCATCTACAACCATCCAAATCTGCGCTCCTACAAATACTCAAGAACGGATACACCTGGCAGCGGACCAGGTCCTCAGAGGGACATAACAAGATACTTAAACACATGCCAATAAAGTACTAAAAATAAACATCCATTGGGGTCGCCTAACCATCTATGTGAATGCAGTTTGAGAACAACTTTCTAACAAGTGGGCTATCTGGCCATAAATAGGATTGGCATGGTTCTCTTGGAGATCCAGGGGCCTACAAAGGCACGTCGTCTTTTGAACGGCGGAGGCCCGCCAAGTAGTATAGGTGTCATCATGATCGCGCATCTCCGGCGGAGCGTACGGGTTACACAAGGAAAGTGCAACGGAGCCCAAATGCCTTACTTGTTGTTCTCCCCACCCCATGCTCTAAGTATGTCACATCCATGACACGATAACACTCTAATAACTGCCAAGTCCACTAGCATGCAAAGTTTCTAACAGCAGTTATTCCTAACGCATGGCCCACACGTACAGGAGGCCAACCTGCACGCAAGTCCGTGATCTACACGAGACTCACAACTCGTGTAACAACTGTGTCACGGCCAATGAACCTAAAGATGCTACATGATGATGGGGTAGTCTCATAAACAAGGTCAATGCAAATACATAAATAAAATATACCGCAACGACACCGTCGCGCGCATTTTTATATAACAGTTAAAATATATGAAAAGACAGAAAATAAAGATGCATGCAATATATGGAATAAAAATAACAGTACAATGGCAAGGTATACTTGCCTGGCAAGAAAGCTGCGCTGTACCAATAACCTGCTCCAGAAGTTGCGCAGAACAAATCCAATATCCTCTAAAGTATTAGGGAATAGCGTGACGCCACCAAGGATGCTGAGCCCTGTGAGATAGGCGCTATGCCCTGGTATATCCTTTTATATTACCGGTATCCCATAATCCATCAGCATAAGGTGTAACGCCGTCAACCCGTCAGCCCAAAAATACCTCCCCTCGATAAACAGTTGAGCTGCTGCGGGAATCGACGATACCCACAGCGGCAGTAACGGCAGCAGGGGACTAATGAATGCAAGAACAGTAGACATGTACACGAAATGCACCGAGAAGAAACTAATAGCAGCCAAGTGAGGCAGGCCTGGAAAATGGTAATCTTGGCGGTCGTCAGAAGTACGCTGCCGATAGCATGGTTGATCACCTCGATGCTCCCGTCCTTCAAAGACTTAGAATGGGCAGCAGGCCGACAACCTGCTCGGTGGCCCCGCCGGACTCGGAGGTGATCAAGTAGTACAATACCCCCAAGAAGACCATCAACTGGGAAACAAAATTGACCACCTCGGCAGCTCCAGACACTATAGCGAGCACTACGGCGAGCACGAGGCTGGTACTGCCGCCGAGCAAGGTGGTTCCGCTGGCGAGTACGCGCTTCGAGACCTCGATCCCTTGGAAGGCAAACTCCTATGCCTTCTCCACCAAGTCCACCCTAGTAACCAGTAGCTCTTTTACGATCGAGTCAAGCTCATTGTAAATCTCCGCCTACTCCAACTTAGCAATAATCCTATAGTATGTCCAAGGCTTGAGGTCACAGTTGTCAAGGTCGAATTTAGGTCCTTAAGTCACCTCAAGAGCCTTTATATCAATATTGCTATCTTCTTCAATTCTTAATATGCAAAAGCTCCCGTCTGCTTCGTTTCCTTCTGTGATGAGCAACCACAGGAGATGGTAGAGTTTTAGTGGGGCCTGAAGGTGCGCGGTGGAGATGTTCGCAAGGAATAGGAAAGTTTGGCGTCGACGTTCTCCCGTCGATCTGGGTTGCTCACTTGATGTTGCAGGGCGTTGAGAGACAGGGAAGGCCTGTGTGCTTCGACGAAGTCTGGTCGACGTCTTTTGGTTGGCGACACATTCGGCGTACAAAAGCACCAGCGAGCGCACATGGTACGGAGTCGGCCTCATCGCAGTGGTGTCATTCATCTCGACGAGTGGGTCTCACGGCCCTCTGTGTGGCTTCGCGTGGGAATGGTGGATCACGACAGAGGTCGCATAGTCTCGGATCTG
This sequence comes from Iris macrosiphon, assembly GCA_036927795.1. NCBI lineage: Eukaryota > Viridiplantae > Streptophyta > Magnoliopsida > Asparagales > Iridaceae > Iris > Iris macrosiphon. The sequence continues at coordinate 103,784,475 of JAYESA010000010.1, read as the reverse complement.
GAGACGACGGCTTGCGGGGAGCCGGGGGTTGGTGACGTGCAGGTTAGGTAACGGGTTTGGGGTCGCATGACGTAGACTCACACGGCGGTGAGAAGCTTGCCTGACACGTTGCAGTTGACGGGGTCGGCTAGGTTGGTTGTCCCCGTCCGGGGGTCTGCACATAATTTTATATCGCTTCCTGGAAGCCGAGGCATGCTATTGATGAGTAGTATAGGTAGATGGGAACTCAAGCAGGACATAGATGGAAGGATGGTTTTGGATTAGTATTTTGCTTTACATAGTATATAGGGGGGAGAGAGAGAGAGAGAGAGATGGGGGTGCATAGGGATAGGGAAGTCGGCTATAGTTTTAGGTTTTAGGAATCAAAAGGAAAAGTAAAAAGGGAATGATGTATTTATATACACATGGGGTTGGGTTGACCTAGGAATAGTTTGACTTGGTCAAACTCTCCTTGGGATTGGGCCTTGGGCTCACATGAAGATGTTGGGTTATAAATTACAATTATTTAATTGTAAGGGTTGGATTAAAATATGAGGGCGAGGTTGCGCGTTTGAAATTCCAGAAAATTATGAGAAAATCCACGTGAAGGAAAAAATCGATTCCTTTGTGAATTGTCCAATGGTGGGGACACCTCAGTGCATTTTTGCATAAAAGCCCCCAATAATTAGAAAAATTGCACCAAGGCGGAAATTAGATTTAATTAATTAAAATTATTGTGCACGATGTTCTAGAATTAATTAGAAGCACAGGAAAATAAAAATAGGCGAAACAAAGGGTCTGGGACGTAGAGGGAACAGTGTAGAATATTAATAAGATTTGAGATGCACAAGACGGACAAGATTGTGTCTCCAATTATCGTAGCATCGGTAATGTGTGCTACGCGATATAAATTAATGCATAATTAAATAAATGCCGTGTTCTAAATCAAGTTGGCTTAAACTAGCCCTAATTTTACTATCTAATCCAAGTAGCCCTAATTTTGGGTGAGGGGGTTTACACTCCGGCTACGCAGTAGGTGTCTCCTCAGATGTTGGCTTCTCAGTCTGCGGCATCGGTGTAGCTCCAGAAGTCTGTCCCTCACAATGTTGCGTGGGGATTGTCTGGGAAGTCTGTCCCTTAGGCTGCGGTGTAGGATCGCCCTGCGATATCTTGTGCCAATGTATCAGAGGGGTCTGTAGCGGGGGTTGCCCTTGGGGTACTTCGTCTCTTTGAGTGGTGTTATCTGGCACTGCGGCACGGGGTACTCCTCGTCCACTGCACAAATTCATCTTGCTGCAAGAGATAGGACTTCATTAAAAGAGTACGAATCAAACAAGTAGGATGCAAATATTTAGAAGCAGTATCAAGGAGGTTCAAAGAAGAATCAAAAGTGGGTGAGACCTAGTAATTTCTACCCTATTGCAGGCTCGCTGGGCATGTTACCATACTACTAGCGAAAATGTCAGAAGACCTGCATGGGCCACCACTAAAACCATGTCACACCCCAGTCCTAAAATACACGGGACCAGGCCACGTGACAATAGCCAGCTGACACGTCTCCGAGGATATCCAAATTTAATGGATCCACGAAGAGTGTTACGCTGTCCTATAATACTAACAGGTACAATATCAGTCAATAACAGGTAATCTAATCTCATCCACAATATAAAGAGCAAGAAGTACTACATAAACTGCTGGAAGATAAATACCAGTCTGAAATATCATAGTACACACCAAGATGTCTGGTAGGAACAAACCCACTGCTATGACGGAATAAAAGTACTGAAATAAGATATAAAAGATAATGACTAGGGCATCGGCTCTAGATAATGATGCACCCAATCTAGGCTGAAGGCCTACCAACTGATCACGAAAACTCTGACGGCTGTACCTCTAACTCCTGAGCTGTAGCAAATCCCGTCTCCTGTCCGGGGCCGTATACTGTGGGGTAGAAAGCCTCGTCCAAATCTGGAAAGGTACCAGGCCCTCAGAGGGACGTAACAAGATACATAGAAGCATGCCATATATAAATACTGAATAAGATAAATGCAATAAAGATTGTGCTAGCCATCTAAGTGAATGCAATGTGAGAACAATTGTGAGTATATAGGAAAGTGTAGGCTAGACATATGCTGACGTAATTCACCAGTCGTGGAAACCGGCTAGTATAGGCCACACATGCCCCCTATAACACGGGTGCAGGAATACAATAACGTCCGACATTCTATAGAGTGTGGTATCTGCAATGTCATCAAGTAACGTCCAACACTCTACAGAACGTGGTATCAGTAATATATAAATACGTCTGTATCACTCCGTCGAGTGCGGTATCAGTGTAAAGGAGTGGGGTGTCCCATATGCCTACTAGTCGTCCTCCCCTCCCAATGTAGATATACCAGTCAAAAAATCAACGTGCATATCCCTTATCTAAATGCCAAGTCTCTATACTGAGATAGTCCTAGATTAGCTTGCTAACCGTGATGCACGTTACACGCGGCGATAGCTAGTCGATCACGCGAACTCGCATCCCAACATGAGCTTTGTCACTATGACTACGTGTAAAAGTGTCAGGTCTTGGAAGATAACAGGGTATCATCCAATGAGGTGAGTCTGCTAATGACTAAGTCCATGTATATTAATCATCGACGTGTCCGTCGAATGCACCGAGACAATCTCGGACGCACACAGTTGTATAAAGCAAAACAACAGCATACAATACAACATTTGCATAATTTAAATTAGACAGCAAAATATAGCAAGGTATCTTGCCTGAGTCTTCAAGAGATGAATGCCAAAAGCCTGCTCTGGTAACGTCTTTTGGCTGATCCAAAGACCCTAGAAAATAATATAACACAATAATACATGCATCAGGTGCTACGCATTATCTACATACGGTTAATACGCTATTCTTGAATACTGTCACGAGTTCACTGTTGCTCGAGTACAGCATCACGTGCGCACGTAGCTAGGGTGTATTTGTGTTCTGTCTTTGGTTAACAGGTGTCTCGAGGCAATAATTATCTAGTTACGGTTGTCCATGATTTCTGTTCTATGCGGACATGTCTCTATTCTCCATGTTTATACATACTAGGATTTATATCCGGGGGTTTCTACCGAATTACCTGTCCTTGGTAACTGGTCGCTAGTTTAGAATAATTAATTATTAAATAATGTCTAATTAAAACTCATTTCCATGCATAAAATATTAATTAGTTTTGAGTTATTAATATACTTCCATATCGACACGGCGACACAAAAGAGAATACTAGGACACAAGAGAGATGGGTTCCACGAACGAGTACCTGATCAACCGAGCGAGGGGGTACGCTCGCTGGTCGGCTATTCCCTTCGACGAGGGTGGCTCCGGTAGCGTGGACGGATCCGTCTAGCGGGTGGTAGGGAAGTCGGGATCGGGCAGTGCTCCGGTCGGGAGCAGTCGGTGCTGGGGCAGTGCTCCAGTCCGGAGCAGTCGGTGTTGGGGTGAGCGGCCGGTCGGGAGCAGTCGGGGTTGCGGTGTGTGGCCGGTTGGGGAGGAGTCGGCGTTGGGGTGTGCACCGGTCGGGGAGCAGTCGGGGCTGGGGTGTGCACCGGTCGGGAGCAGTCGGCGTTGGGGTATGCGGCCGGTTGGGAGTAGTCGGGGTTGGGGTGTGCGGCCGGTTGGGGAGCAGTCGGCGTTGGGGTGTGCGACCGGTTGGGAGCAGTCGGGGTTGGGGTGTCCGACCGGTTGGGGAGCAGTCGATGTTGGGTTGTCCGGCCGGTTGGGGAGCTCGGTTTAGATGGGGAGGTCGGCTATGGTTTTTTAGGGGATGATGAATAGTAGTTTATTAGGGTTTTGCATGAGGGGGTTTGTATTTGTCATGACCCGCACCCGATATAGGGATACGAGAGCGTGGGTACGTCCAGCCTACGCCGCAGCATCGGCGGTAGAACGCTGTCCAGGTCATGTAACTATCTAATCAATCTCACATGAATACCCAACTCCATAAGGAGACGTGGGTATCATAAAATAATGCTAGAAATACTCAATCACATAAACTAAAGCACGATGAGATATCAAGGCAAGCAAAGAAATACAAGACAAGTCTAATGACAAAATAATCATACCTGCAATCAGTAACTTCCAATCCTCAAGTGTGTCAGAAACAAGTCCACTAAGGTCACAGTCTGGAAAATGTTTTCCAGTCAGGAAGGAGCAAAGTACATCTCTAAATAGCAGTTCTATATTAATGATATAAACTATGTAGCAGTTCTAGATGGAAATATATATGAGATGCATGTATAGGTACGAGAAATGTACAAAAAGGAAATACTGGAAATACTGTAAGTAAATGCAGGAAAAGAAACAATATGTCAATGAGCAAGAAACCTATGACTTAGTGTGTGAGTACTAGCTTTAACATGTGATCGGCTTGGGAACTTGATCAGGCTGGTTACATGTGATTAGCTATGATTCATGTAAGGTCAGGCTAACCGTTGGTTAGCTATGATGCATGTAGAGGTCAGGCTAATCACACGTAACAGCTATGAAGCATGTAAATGGTCAGGCCGTACCCGACGTGAGATGTGGGGTGAGCTATGATGCAGGTAGAGTTGGGTATGATCACATATCTATACTAAAATACTCCCCACCCCCGACTGGTATAGTAGATCCAATCGTGGTATGCTATGGCACGAGATTCCCTAGGGAGGTAGCAAATCTCCCCGGATCTCAGTGTCTGTACATGCACAAGATAACAAGGAAACAAGTCTTGTACAAGCTACACCATGAATAAGGAATAACATCTCATGACGAGATCCGTGTATACCAATCCGTGTAACCAGCGTGTCAAGAGCATGGATATCTACACTAGATACAGTGAACATAGGGAATATCATAAATTAGAAACTAATCAGAGAATGTACTCGCCTTGGGTCCTTAGCTGGTAAAACCAATATCCTGTCCCAGAGTATCGTCTGGAGGATCCAACAGTCCTATAAACATATAATAAATATAACCTTGCATCAGATGTTATACTAGCACAACACAAATCCATGAAGTCAGAGGCTCTGCCAGATATGGCACTGGTCAATCTAGGGTCAGTGTGCGTCAAGTTGCACGACGTCGCGTCTGCGATTGCTGGGCAAGACAGACGATCAAAATGGTACAGGGCTTGCTAGTGCGTCAGTGTACGCGTGGCAGCCAACTAACATTCACAGAGTCATGGGTCAGGTATAGTTACGGGGTGTCCGTATTTATACTCGGGTCATCTAGTACCCATATATATATAATATATATATATACTACTAACATACATACATATTATTCATTTGGTATGAAAAATAGATGTGTATTTATTTTCTTTAAATAAAACTAATACTTGTATATATATATATATATATATATATAAAGTAAGGATAATATTGTATGTTTAATTATATAAAATCCAATAGGACTTACTTTACACAAGATATATATACATATGAATATAACCCAAAAATAGAATTTACTATATGTACTAAATTTCCAAAAATACAATTTACAATATATATATATTGCTATCATTATTATTATTAATATACTAAGACTAATACCAAATTAAATTTATACTACATATATATATACAGATATACCAATAAAAATACAATACCATATACTTGCATATGAGTACATATACATATACTAAATTAAAAATACAATACTAACATATATGAGGAATACATAAATACCAATTCATGAATTAAATTTGTACTAGTATATACTTTTTATTAAATAGATGTTATATCTAAAATAACCAATATATATATACCGAGAATATATATATAGTATATACAAAATATATATATATATATATATATGAAATTAAATATATATACTAGAATACGTATTTATATATAAATCATACTTAAATATATATATGTACATATACATATACCTATTATCATTTATTATACACATTAATTACATTTATATACTAAGTATATATATACTATACTTATACATGTTTTAAACACTAAGTAAATAAATAATATACATATACATATATTAAATACATACATATATGTATATACGTATGTATATATATATACATATATATACATAGGAAGAAGGAAGAGGGAGAAGAAGAGGAAGAGGAGCTCACAGGGGGGTCGGCTGGTGGTGCACAGCCGGAGGGGAGCTGGCCGTGGTGGTGGTGGAAGTTCTCGTGGTCGGTGGAGGAGCTAGGAGGGATCGGAGCTCGGCGGGACCGGGCCGGAGTGGAGAGGAAGGGAGAAGGAGCAGCGGGAGACTCGGGGCTGTGCTCGAATGAGGGGAGGAGAGCTCGCCGGGAAGTGGTGTTCGTGATGGTGGTGATAGGTGGAGCTCCGGGTGGAGGTGGAGCCGGGCTTGTGATGGTGGTGGTGACGGGATTGATGGTGGTGGCGGTTCTAATGGTGATGGTGGTGGTGCTGGGGGTAGCCGGCCGGCGCAGCAGCCGAGCAGCGGCGGCGGCCGAGCAGTAGCAGCCGGCGGTAGCAGCAGCCGAGCAGCAGCAGCTGAGCAGTAGCAGCCGGCGGCAGCAGCTGTTGAGCAGCAGCGGCTGAGCAGTAGCGGGGCTGACGGCAGGCCGGGGTCGCCGTCGTTGGCCGCCGGAGGTGGGGGCTTGGCCGGAGTGGGGTTGGGAAGGAGAAGATGGTGTAGGGAAGAAGAAGAATGAAGGAAGGAGTTTCTTTGTATGGAGAGGGTGATGTGGCTCCCTAAATATTTAGGGCCGGCCAAATATTGCATGTAGAGTTGCTTTGGGAAGAGTGTTGAGGGATTTTTAAGGGTGTTGTGTGGTGGGGATGACTCCATCTTAAATGGAGGGCCATGATTTAACATGGAGAAAATGCAAACAAAAGAAAGGAGGAGAGAGGGGGTCGTGAATGAGGGGTGAGGATTTACCCATTTAATGAATGGCCAAGATTAAATATGAATGAATTTTCATATGGGAATGAGGTGTTGACACCAAATGCCAATTTGTAAATTAGCCCCCTTAAATTTGGGTATTTGCACAGATGCATGAAATGACAAAAATTTGGCGGGCGATTCGGTGTCTGGTGTTTTGTAGGGTGAGGGGGCGTTGTGTGTGTCGCACGGGCTTAAATAGCAGGGCACTGGAATTAAATTGGGATTTTCGGAATCGGTTAAATTAGTATCCTCAATTTAATTAGAAATAAAATGCAAGTTGTGTTCTAAAATTAATTAGGAGTACATGGGGCCAAAATCAGGTCAGGTCATTAATACCAATAATGAAGAAAACTCGGAACAGAATATTACCCTAATTTGGGCCGCACGAAAAATAGGTCAAGATTTCCTCCAATTTTAATTGGAACGCACAATGATACAAAATAGGGATTTATTAAATAACGTCCGCGACGATTTTTGTGTGGCTAGAAATAAGGCACAGAGAGCATCATTATGAGTTGCAAAAATAGCAGAATGGAAGGCGGGCATGTCTAGGCAAGATTGCAAAATTTGTTGGAAGACAAAAGTTAGGGTAGCGCTCCAAATATCGAAGCAAAGGCAATGCGCAATAATTAAATAAATTACGGTAGTTAATTAAAATCTCCAATAATTAAATTCTAGATAAAAAATTAAATACCGAATTCCATAATTCGGACAGGCGTTCATCTACTGGGCTTCTAGGTCAAGTCTGTTAGCTCAAAACAAATGAACACTGTAATAATTATATATTTAATTACACATCACATAATTATTTAAATTAAATATACTATCATACAATTACTTAATTGTAACTACAATAATATTAAATATTGTTAAAAGTCGAAAATACCCCTGTTTTCGGAATATGGTAGTGACAAGTCTACCCTCCTTAAAAGAATTTTATCCTCGAAATTTAAAATCCTCATAGTAGCGTTTATTCATACACATTATCATTTCCCTCAAAGTTTAAATCAACCACGAAATCAGGTAATAATCCACAATGTCTTTTCACAATTTTTTAAAAGTTCTGAAATTATTGCATTCCTGAAAATCCTCGAAATAAAATCAAAGTCCCTTTTTATTAAAATTTTCCTTGAAAGTTTTAGTTAATAATCCAATACTCAGAATTTAATATCCACTCCTCAATTTTGATTTTAATCAATTCACATATATAAAAATATAATCTCGTTCCATAAGTTTGAATTTAAACATTTATCCATCAAAATTTTATTTCTCGATTTCCTCTTCCTCAAAATACTCAACAATACGATACTTAAGGATTCTCCAAATGCGATATCCAACTATAAAATTCTAAAATTCATAACTTGTAACCAAATAAATTTAATGATAGTCTCCCAAATTTCCAAATTTTAATAACCAATTTAATCACATCATAATCTTCCTGGAATTAATAAACCACCAATTATGCAATGTTAATTTCTTAACCCTCTATTTAAATCAATGGTTATCCTCGAATTTAATCATCTTGTCTCTCTTGTCAAGTCATAACTCCTTCATGAATCTTCGTCATGGTTAAACCCCAATAATCATGGTCTAAGAAAGATCTTCCTACAATCATACAACATGCAACCTAATGAGATATGTACGGCCATGGTGTCTTTTGTCATGGTATTGCAGTCTCTGCATCAGGGTGTACTACTAACTACATTCTAACAAGAAAATCATGCATACAACTATTGTACTAAGGAATCAATCAATCAATCAAATAGAGAGGGACAGAAGGAAGAAAAGAACAGAACATAGCCTTCTAACACAACCATAGGTTTAATGATGCATCCAAAGTTTGATACCCTTATCCTTTTAGGGACCACTATTTCTACTACAAGCACATCCACTGCTAGCTCTCTTACCTACTACAATTGTTCATACTAGTTGTTCTTATCACCCAAGTGCACGCCAAGTGCAACACAGCACACTAAGTATTGCTCCTTCTAATACAACTCTAAATGGACACCCAAGTCTGTTTGCAGTGCCATCTCAAGCATGCACAGCCAACAGATCCTTATATATGCACTTCATTCACTCATATACTAGTATATATTTCTTATCCACCATAAAATTTTATCCTCAAAATAAAATTATCAACATTTACTTTTCGAATGATTTAAAATAAAATGCATATACTTTCCTCAAAAGTCAAATATTCAACATTGAAATAAAATTTTAATCACTTCCAAAAATCTTCATAGCTTTGACTATGTTTATTGAATTGAATTTTAATCCTCAAAAACTTTAATAACATAAAATCTTAACTCCTCAAAAACTTTAAAAATTGAAATTCATTTCCACTCTTCAAATTATAAATTTAAATCCACAAGTATACATATAATACTCACAGTCTCTAATACTCAAGGTGCACACAATATACCAATGGTCTACAATTCTCAACTGTGTTCTTAAATTTGTACTGCCCGGATTACTTGCAATATTACTTTCAATAATCAAAGTTATCATCACACATATTTTCTCCAATGACTTTCTATCTATATTAACTGGTACACCATTCTAATTATCATCACACGAAGTTCTTACTGTCATTAGCACCTTGCTCAACAAATCTTTGATATAGAATTACTAGCACTATTGGTATGGTAACTCTAGCTTCATCATTAGATTATCTCATCAAACTTATTAGAACTCACGATTATTCGTACCTTTTGTAATACACATGTTTCTCTTTACTCTCATGGGCAAGTATATGGCTCCTCATCTCGATTGATGTATATGTATTTTCCTTTTAATCTTTTACAGACTGTTACACTAATCTGTGATACACTTCATACCTTTCATGATTAATCTTGATATTCCTCTACCCATGGCACACTCATTAATACCCTTTATGTATATACATTTCTTTACCCTTGACACACCCAAGTAATCAATCATCAAATCGAACATCATGCTCCATTAATCTTTAATACAATTCTTTGATACTTAATTGTTTACATAGATCATCCAATTACATAATTTTATGACTATCCAAGACTGGCATGCTGATTTTGATACTTACTCTTGGAACCTTCACTGATACTCTTACTCCTCTTTCTATAATACCAATACTAATTATAATAATATCTATCATAGAACTATTGCTACAAGGTACTATACTATGGGTATCTCTAGATTAAGGCCTACTTCTCCCATGTCCAACTAAGAAACACTTACAAACTCATAAGTCACACTCAGTCAACACTAATACAACACACAAACAAAATTTCAAGTCACTAATTATCATACTAACAAGGAATCCTCAAAGAAGCTCAAAAAGGAACGGGATTAAGGATTGAAGGTATCTTTACTGCTAGTAAAGAAAAGAAGCGATGGAACAAAGTCATGGAATAACAGAAATGGATAAGTTTTGAGATAATACTTTAAGAACCATTTTAAGATACAACCTGATAATCATACACGTCTGTCCGAAATCATGAGACTCAGAATCCTCGCCACGCCAGTAAGCATAGATGCGATAAACGACAGGTTCCGTAACTAAAGTATGCAACTCTATAATCATGTCATCTAGAATCCTCGCCACGCCAACCGGTATGGCTGCGAGAGACTCTAAGTTTCATAACTAAAGTACGTACATCCAAGTCAGGTTCCTACGTTCTTATCACGACAGCTAATATGGCTGCGATAACTCTAGGTTCCATAACCAAAGTAGACGTTTTACCTTTCTTACTGTCCTCATCAACATACGTCATCAGGTGATACCATAAATTTTAGCCCGTAAAGTCCATCTTGATATGAAATCAAACTCAACAACGATACCAAAAATTAAATTTAACAACTGGTCAACAAGAATCAAACTCAATATCAACAAGTGAGAACGGACAAAAACAAGGGGGAAGGATTTAAATTGGAATTTATAATGAGATTCTCAAGGGTCGTCCCAGAAATCTCTCAAAAATTGTGATTGAGTATCCTCTCTCATCCTAGCATCCTATGTCCTATATTCTATAGCAGGCAAGTAGTAGTACAACTATGATGTCGCACTACTACGACATCGCACAACTAGCAAAGTCAGACCTGCATGGGCCACCACTAAAATGTGTCACGACCCGCACCCGATATAGGGATACGAGAGCGTGGGTACGTCCAGCCTAAGCCGCAGCATCGGCGGTAGAACGCTGTCTAGGTCATGTAACTATCTAATCAATCTCACATGAATACCCAACTCCATAAGGAGACATGGGTATCATAAAATAATGCTAGAAATACTCAATAACATAAACTAAAGCACGATGAGATATCAAGGCAAGCAAAGAAATACAAGACAAGTCTAATGACAAAATAATTATACTTGCAATCAGTAACTTCCAATCCTCAAGTGTGTCAGAAACAAGTCCACTAAGGTCACAGTCTGGAAAATGTTTTCCAGTCAGGAAGGAGCAAAGTACATCTCTAAATAGCAGTTCTATATTAATGATATAAACTATGTAGCAGTTCTAGATGGAAATATATATGAGATGCATGTATAGGTACGAGAAATGTACAAAAAGAAAATACTGGAAATACTGAAAGTAAATGCAGGAAAATAAACAATATGTCAATGAGCAAGAAACCTATGGCTAAGTGTGTGAGTACTAGCTTTAACATGTGATCGGCTTGGGAACTTGATCAGGCTGGTTATGTGTGATTAGCTATGATTCATGTAAGGTCAGGCTAACCGTTGGTTAGCTATGATGCATGTAGAGGTCAGGCTAATCACACGTAACAGCTATGAAGCATGTAAATGGTCAGGCCGTACCCGACGTGAGATGTGGGGTGAGCTATAATACATGTAGAGTTGGGTATGATCACATATCTATACTAAAATACTCCCCACCCCCGACTGGTATAGTAGATCCAATCATGGTACGCTATGGCACGGGATTCCCTAGGGAGGTAGCAAATCTTTCCGGGTCTCAGTGTCTGTACATGCACAAGATAACAAGGAAACAAGTCTTGTACAAGCTACACCATGAATAAGGAATAACATCTCATGACGAGATCCGTGTATACCAATCCGTGTAACCAGCGTGTCAAGAGCATGGATATCTACACTAGATACAGTGAACATAGGGAATATCATAAATTAGAAACTAATGAGAGAATGTACTCGCCTTGGGTCCTTAGCTGGTAAAACCAATGTCCTGTCCCAGAGTATCGTCTGGAGGATCCAACAGTCCTATAAACATATAATAAATATAACCTTGCATCAGATGCTATACTAGCGCAACACAAATCCATGAAGTCAGAGGCTCTGCCAGATATGGCACTGGTCAATCTAGGGTCAGTGTGCGTCAAGTTGCACGACGTCGCGTCTGCGATTGCTGGGCAAGACAGACGATCAAAATGGTACGGGGCTTGCTAGTGCGTCAGTGTACGCGTGGCAGCCAACTAACATTCACAGAGTCATAGGTCAAGTATAGTTACGGGGTGTCCGTATTTATACTCGGGTCATCTAGTACCCATATATATATAATATATATATATACTACTAACATACATACATATTATTCATTTGGTATGAAAAATAGATGTGTATTTATTTTCTTTAAATAAAACTAATACTTGTATATATATATATATATATAAAGTAAGGATAATACTGTATGTTTAATTATATAAAATCCAATAGGACTTACTTTACACAAGATATATATATACATATGAATATAACCCAAAAATAGAATTTACTATATGTACTAAATTTCCAAAAATACAATTTATAATATATATATATATATATATTGCTATCATTATTATTATTAATATACTAAGACTAATACCAAATTAAATTTATACTACATATATATATACAGATATACCAATAAAAATACAATACCATATACTTGCATATGAGTACATATACATATACTAAATTAAAAATACAATACTAACATATATGAGGAATACATGAATACCAATTCATGAATTAAATTTGTACTAGTATATACTTTTTATTAAATAGATGTTATATCTAAAATAACCAATATATATATATACCGAGAATATATATATAGTATATACAAAATATATATATATATATATATCAAATTAAATATATATACTAGAATACGTATTTATATATAAATCATACTTAAATATATATATGTACATATACATATACCTATTATCATTTATTATACACATTAATTACATTTATATACTAAGTATATATATACTATACTTATACATGTTTTAAACACTAAGTAAATAAATAATATACATAGACATATATTAAATACATACATATATGTATATACGTATGTATATATATATACATATATATATACATAGGAAGAAGAAAGAGGGAGAAGAAGAGGAAGAGGAGCTCACAGGGGGGTCGGCTGGTGGTGCACAGCCGGAGGGGAGCTGGCCGTGGTGGTGGTGGAAGTTCTCGTGGTCGGTGGAGGAGCTAGGAGGGATCGGAGCTCGGCGGGACCGGGCCGGAGTGGCGAGGAAGGGAGAAGGAGCAGCGGAAGACTCGGGGCTGTGCTCGAATGAGGGGAGGAGAGCTCGCCGGGAAGTGGTGTTCGTGATGGTGGTGATAGGTGGAGCTCCGGGTGGAGGTGGAGCCGGGCTTGTGATGGTGGTGGTGACGGGATTGATGGTGGTGGCGGTTCTAATGGTGATGGTGGTGGTGTTGGGGGTAGCCGGCCGGCACAGCAGCCGAGCAGCGGCGGCGGCCGAGCAGTAGCAGCCGGCGGCAGCAGCAGCCGAGCAGCAGCAGCTGAGCAGTAGCAGCCAGCGGCAGCAGCAGTTGAGCAGCAGCGGCTGAGCAGTAGCGGGGCTGACGGCAGGCCGGGGTCGCCGTCGTTGGCCGCCGGAGGTGGGGGCTTGGCCGGAGTGGGGTTGGGAAGGAGAAGATGGTGTAGGGAAAAAAAAGAATGGAGGGAGGAGTTTCTTTGTATGGAGAGGGTGATGTGGCTCCCTAAAAATTTAGGGCCGGCCAAATATTGCATGTAGAGTTGCTTTGGGAAGAGTGTTGAGGGATTTTTAAGGGTGTTGTGTGGTGGGGATGACTCCATCTTAAATGGAGGGCCATGATTTAACATGGAGAAAATGCAAACAAAAGAAAGGAGGAGAGAGGGGGTTGTGAATGAGGGGTGAGGATTTACCCATTTAATGAATGGCCAAGATTAAACATGAATGAATATTCATGTGGGAATGAGGTGTTGACACCAAATGCCAATTTGCAAATTAGCCCCCTTAAATTTGGGTATTTGCACAGATGCATGAAATAATAAAAATTTGGCGGGCGATTCGGTGTCTGGCATTTTGTAGGGTGAGGGGGCGTTGTGTGTGTCGCACGGGCTTAAATAGCAGGGCACTGGAATTAAATTGGGATTTTCGGAATCGGTTAAATTAGTATCCTCAATTTAATTAGAAATAAAATGCAAGTTGTGTTCTAAAATTAATTAGGAGTACATGGGGCCAAAATCAGGTCAGGTCATTAATACCAATAATGAAGAAGACTCAGAACAAAATATTACCCTAATTTGGGCCGCACGAAAAATAGGTCAAGATTTCCTCCAATTTCAATTGGAACGCACAACGATACAAAATAGGGATTTATTAAATAACGTCGCGACAATTTTTGTGCGGCTGGAAATAAGGCACAGAGAGCATCATTATGAGTTGCAAAAATAGCAGAATGGAAGGCGGGCATGTCTAGGGCAAGATTGTAAAATTTGTTGGAAGACAAAAGTCAGGGTAGCGCTCCAAATATCGAAGCAAAGGCAATGCGCAATAATTAAATAAATTACGGTAGTTAATTAAAATCTCCAATAATTAAATTCTAGATAAAAAATTAAATACCGAATTCCATAATTCGGACAGGCGTTCATCTACTGGGCTTCTAGGTCAAGTCTGTTAGCTCAAAACAAATGAACACTGTAATAATTATATATTTAATTATACATCACATAATTATTTAAATTAAATATACTATCATGCAATTACTTAATTGTAACTACAATAATATTAAATATTGTTAAAAGTCGAAAATACCCCTGTTTTTGAAACGTGGTAGTGACAGTATTTATAGTTGGTGATGGAGATTATGGGCTGGCCTTGTGTGTGGGCCTGTCCTGCCTTGTTGGGGGTTGGTCCACGTAGCAGTGTGCAAGGTGGGCTTGGTCGGGTTTGTTTGAGGTAAAGTTGACCTCAAACATAATCAATTTAAATAATTGCAAGGCGCTCTCTCAAGAACTGTGGCGTAGCTAAGGTGAGATGCAAGGACGAGGTGCATTAAGACGTATATAGACGTACATTAATCCTAATTAATGCCAAATAAATCCTAGCATCTCGATTTAATTCTAATAAATCTTGAATTGGTCGAAGGGGTTTACATATGTTTACATGTACAAACCTTAACCCTAACTTAATCCCATCTCCACCACCACCCTAACTATCGCCAGACCCGGGGCGCCGCCACCCGCAGCCGCACCGTGGACCGCGGCCACGCCGAGCCGCCGCGCCGAGCCGTCTCACAACAGCATAACTTTGGCCCTACTTTGCGCGCAGCCACCGCCCTCCTCGTTCGTCTAAATTGTGTTTCATCTTTGCTGGTACGTTCAAAACCTAACTCTCTAAGATTCTCTTCAAGTTGATCGAATTTAGGCTCCCCGGTTTGATAGAAAAATCAACCGAAAGTTTGCCGAAAAACTATTCGAAAATAGTTCAGAATTTCAGTCCAAACTCCCATGTTCATGTCCAATTTGCCACCAACCCATTTATACTTTCAAAATCTAATTGAAAGAACTTTTTCACAATATAACCAAGATTTTTACTGTTCTTTTAGTTTTTATTAGTTTGCTATAATGGTTAAATTATTCTTGTTCCAAAACGATCAAAAACTTATTTTTAAAACACCTAAATACTTGCTATACAGGGTACGTCCCGCCAAATGAGGCGACTTCGTCATGTGCAAGTTGCATCAAAAGGCACGTAACATAAACGCGGACGTGTGGGCTTTCGCAGAACTTGATTTGGATGTGCGTTCACACCGGAATTAACGCGTATCCGCCAAAAAATACCGTATCGGCCTTTTCTAACACTCGATGTAACTTCGTATGTACATATCGTTTTGCAGCGTTACACTGGTCCTTTGACCCAAGTTTGGTTCAATTCTGAGAACGTTGACGAAATATCGTTTCGTAGGCCCTACGGTTCCATAGACGGATGATTTTATGATCGGCTTATTGGAATTCACTTTTGGATGTTTCGTTAGGTTCGTATCATCATTCTGGACTCATAGACACTAAGTTTGATGAATTTGAAGAACTTTGTCTTTGGCACATTTTTCGGTGCGAAGTGGGCCACATGTGGACCCCGCCTTGACCTAAAATTGTCAATTTTGCCCCTGTGATCAAATTGGACTTATGGGTAGTCAATCCTAGGTATTTCGAGTATTCTGAGAATATTGGTGATGTTTGTTTCAGCAACCGGAGGTGTACGTGCGAATTTCACTTTTTCAGGAGTAGTTGACGGAGTTCAGAACCCAGGCAAGTGTACCTTGCCAAACCTGCAGAGGTCCTGTTATATTATATGCTTGTGTTTCTTTTGTTTATATATATATTCTTGTGATGTGCCTATTCAACCTAGGACCGTGAGACGTTGCTTAGCGTCCGAACAATATTCGGGTGTCGACGCTGTACGCGGAGTCGTACAATGTCACTTAGAGAGTCGATTTCGCAAACCTATATTTTTACGTGCTTGCTTTATCAAGTATGCCATACCGTAGGACACGTGACACTATTTTATATGACAGAATCTTTCCTGAGATATTCATGGTGATTCTGTATAGGCTTATAGGATTCGTGACATGAGACTTGCATATTATATGGATATTATTATGACTCGTTGTACTAGCTAGAGGTCATGATCTTGCGTGTTATGGACATGAGACATCGTTGACATGAGACATGAGATTACATTGGGTGGGGAGAGACACACAGGCTACAAGTTGTTACATATATATATATATATTTATTATTGTGCTGCTTTAGCCTCTGTTCCAGAGCTTGGCCCATTACTTGATATTTCTGCTATCGGCTCCCTGACACAGAGCTTGTAGTGGTTTCAGCCTGAGTACTAGTGATGCTTTCATTTGTATTTCACTTAGCTGGTTACATAGCTTGCCCTCAGGATCTGTTTATATTTACTTGCTGCATTTTATTTAGCTTGAGTGTTTATTGTACCTTGTTATGTCCCCTGAGGACCTGGATCCGGATTATGTCCCCAGGTGTAGACGAGGGAGCTATCCCGAGGTTTACGAGAAAAGTGATACTATTGGAGATGTACAGGTTGCAGAGGACGAGGTTGTTTCAGAGGACTTCTCTTGAGCACACAGTATTCTTACCAGTCATTATTTATGCTTAGTGTTCTTGGATATTTGATCTTGTAGTGACTTTTGGATATTATACATGGATTTATTTTCCTTTCCATTTTGATGATGGGTTGTTCCCCATGACATTATTTATATTGCTTTGATTGGACAGATCATTTTATATTATTGTGACTAGATTTGTCTTTTTGTGATTTTGTTACTTATTGTGGATGAGATTAGATTAATAAACTATGACAGGTATTCGTACACCATTTTTATGTATTACAGCTTAAGTGCACTCTAACGGGTCCATTAAGTTGGGTTTGCCTATTGGATTTGTGCTACTGGCCATTGCCACGTGGCTAGTCGCTCGATATTTTGGGACTGGGGCATGACAAGGTTTTTGTGGCGGCCCATGCAGGTCTACAAATATATTGCTTTGGTTTTAACTAAGGGACCGAGCAAGCCTGCGATTAGGATAATAATAAATTTATAGGATCTCATCCACATATTGACATATTCTTGACCTCTATATCAGACTCGAACTTAATTTCTTGACTTGCATCATGCTTGATTCATTTGTGCGAACCTCATAGTTTAATTTGTGTGCAGTGTAATAAATCTACGAGCCAGTGACGAGACTCCTGCAGGTACACCACCAAGTGTTGTGGTTACCTACGACGATGGAGTGACGCTATCGAGTGGAGATCCCTCCACTCAATAAAGCAATCATGCAAATCAGCATGCCATGAGGTTCCAGCGAGACGATATTCTACCACTACCGTAATTCACTCCACCGATGCCAGTTTTTCAGCCAGGGCAGCCTATAGAAGGACATCAGCTAATTCAGGTTTTCTATGCAATGATGCAAGATCAATAGTAGGTTCAGCAAGAGGTCCAGCAATGTCAGGCAGAGAACTTAAGGAACAGTATAGTGACAGCATTGGAGAAGGTGACTCCACCAGCCAGACAACCATCGACAGGATCCATCTCGGATTTTTGCCACCTGAAGCCACGTACATTCTCAGGCAAGGAGGAGCCCACAGAGGTCCATGAGTGGCTCACTAACATCCAACATCAGTTGGAAGCAGCTGAGCTTCCGAGGGAGTGCTGGATGACTGCCGTCAGGATGCAGCTGACGGACAATGCACATCACTGGTGGCTTTCTGAAGAGAAATGACATGGGTCAGACCGAGTTACTTGGGAGGAGTTCTCTAGACTCTTCCAGGAGATGTACATTCTATCTATTGCTCGGGAGAAACTTCGAGAAAAGTTTAATCGTCTCACCCAGGGTAATATGACGGTGGAAGAGTACAATGCGGAGTTCATACGATTGAGCCGCTTCGCACCTATACTGATCCCGACAGAAGAAAAAAAGGCAGAGAAATTCTTTGATAGACTGAGCTTTGAACTACAGAGACAGATTGGCAAAGCTGTACCTACTTCTTATACGGACGTCCTTGTTGCAGCTCGACGCATGGAGCACATCCACAGGAGGGAGTCCAGCCAGAAGAGATCGTTCGCATTAGTACCAGCTCGAGCACCACACGGAGAGCCTGCAAAGCGACCCCAGATGAGTCCACCACAGAGAGCAACATCACGAGCCCCATCCCTTCCTACTTGTCACTACTATGGCAAGGTAGACCATATTGAGAGAGAGTGAAGACGCAAATTGGGATTATGTTTAGCTTGCGGATCCAGTCAGCATTCAACCAGGGATTGCCCTGAGCGCCGGGGAGGAACACCAATGGTTCACCGACTAGCTTTAACAGCATCGGAGTCAATCCAGCAGCCACATCGACCAGCTTATCCAGCACCAGGAGCATCACAGGCAGAAAATGGAGGATTCAGACCACCAGCACCAGGAGGATATCAGCCGAGGCCACCCTTGGCACCACAGGCAGAACTTTTCCAGCAGGCCCAGCAACAACAGAGGGCACCACCACAGGGACGTGGACAGGCTTTTGCGATGACTGTGGAGGAGGCACGGACTCGAGGAGTAGCAAATATGAGTAAGATTTAGTCTTATCATAGCTAGTTATAGTAACGAATATTCCTAGTAATATTTTAGCATGTGCCTGTTTGTTCTATTCCCTAGCCTATACCTAGTATTATGTTAGCATGAACTTGTTAGTCTAGATTAGTAATATGTCAGTGGTACCCAAGTTTTATAAGTTGTTGATTCACGCTCTAATCAGACTCCTTTACTCTTGAGTTACTTATCTCTCATTGCCTAGGAAAAAGTTTTATTGCTTCCCTACATGTTCTGCTTGAACAAAACTCTCACCCTTTCTCTCGATTTTTCCCTTGTTCATGGTCCTTTATCCTTTGTGTCGTGCTTCAACAAATGTCATGCAACAAAGTCATCTCTTCTAGAGCAAACCTTTCTTGAGCATTTATGTTTTATTTTTCTTAATTGTGAGCACACAATTCTTTTAAGGTGGGTAGATTGTGAGCACCCTAATTTTTTTATAGGGTTAGTTTGGTAATTAATAATTTTTTTTAATATTTATTCGATAATTTAATCGAACTTTGGAAACCAACCCCCATGGTTTTAAGATCTTGAGTGCAACACTAGCCTTTTTTCTTTCAACCAACCTAGCATGCTCGACTTAGACGAGTCAAATTAGGCTTCTGCCATGACTGTCCCTAACAAATTCGCAATCCCATGTCTTGTTTTGGTCGCACAACTTTTGCGACACAATTATGAGAAAATGATAATTAATTAACCTTTTTACAATGGTGTACAATTTTAACACGCCACATTAACCCATTGATCCCAACTAAATTTATGTTATGAGCCTAACTGGTCCTATTACGCACATGACCCTCGAGTTACGTCATTTGAACCCCTGCATGCTCCTAATTTAATATTATATAGAAAATAGAATTTAGGGATTTCTTTAATTAATTTAATATCAATTAATATTTATTAAATATATTTTTAATTAATATAAATTGGTTGTAGATTATTTATTGGAGAAAATATAAATTTTTTAGAATTTTTGCAAGTGCCTAACTATTTTTGAGAATTTTTTGCATTTAATTATTGAATAAATAAAAGAATAAAACAAAAAAATAGAAATTAATAACCCGACCCAAACCCAATAACCCAAACCCTACCCTAAACCCAAATCCACTAACTAAAACCCATCAGCCAAACCCATTAAAACCCCCCTCCCACGCCCAGGAGCAAAACCCCTCCCACCACTATATATATATATATATATATATATATATATATATATATATATATATATATATATATATATATACAAACCCTAACCCTAACTCAATCCCATCTCCACCACCACCCTAACCATCACCAAACCCCGGCGCGCCGCCCGTAGCCGCACCGCCGCGTCGAGCCGCCGTCCCCCCCCCCCCCCCCCCCCCGCGCGTGCACAACAACACAACTTCGGCCCTACTTTGTGCGCAGCCAACACCCTCCTCGCTCTTCCGAATTATGTTTTGTCTTCGCTGGTACGTTCACAACCTAACTCTCTAGGATTTCCTTTAAGTGGATTGAATTTAGCCACCCCGGTTTGATCGAAAAAATGACCGAAAGTTGGCCGAAAAACTGTTCGAAAACAGTTCAGAATTTTAGTCCAAACCCCTATGTTCATGTCCAATTTGCCACCAACCCATTTAATATTTTCAAAATATAATTGAAGAAACTTCTTCACAATATAACCAAGATTTTTACTATTCTTTTAGTTTTTATTAGTTTGCTATAATGGTTAAATTATTCTTGTTCCAAAATGACCAAAAACTTGTTTTTAAAACACTTGAATTCTCGCGATACGGGGTGCGTCCCGCCAAATGAGGCAACTTCGTCGTGTACGAGTTACATCGAAAGACACGTAACGTAAACGCGGACGTGTGGGCTTTCGAGGAACTTGATTTGGATATGTGTGCACACCAGAATCAACGCGTATCCGCCAAAAAATACCGTATCGGCCTTTTCGGACGCTCATTATAACTTCGTGTGTACTTGTCTTTTCTTAACGAAATTTATGCCATCGAATTCGCAGCGTTACGCTGGTCCTGTGACCCAAGTTTGGTTCGATTCTGAGAACGTTGACGAAATATCATTTCGTGGGCCCCACGGTTCCACATGACGAGCAATTCGTGATCGGCTTATCGGAATTCACTTTTGGATGTTCTGTTGGGTTCGTATCATCGTTCTGAACTCGTAGACACTAAGTTTGATAAATTTGGAGAACTTTGTCTTTGGCACATTTTTTGGTGCGAAGCGGGGCCACATGTGGACTCCACTTTGACCCAAAACTGTCAATTTTGTCCTGTGTCCAAATTGGACATATGGGTAGTCAATCCTAGCTATTTTGAGTATTCTGAGAATATTGATGATATTTGTTTCAGCATTCGGAGGTGTACATGCAGATTCTACTTTTCCATGAGCAGTTGACGAAGTTCAAAACCCAGACAAGTGTATATTGCCAAACCAGCAGAGTTCTTGTTATATTATATGCTTGTGTTTCTTTTATTTATATATATTCTTATGATGTGACTGTTCAACCTAGGACCGTGAGACGTTTCTTAGTGTCCGAACAAGATTCGGGTGTCGATGCTGTACGCGGAGTCGTGCAACGTCACTTAGAGAGTTGATTTCGCGAACCTATATTTTTACGTGCTTGCTTTACCAAGTACGCTATACCGTAGGACACTTGACACTATTTCATGTGACAGAATCTTTTCTAAGATATTTATGGTGATTCTGTATAGGCTTACAGGATTCGTGACATGAGACTTGCATATTACATGGATATTATTATGACTCGTTGTACTAGCTAGAGGTCATGATCTTTCATGTTATGGACATGAGATGTCGTTGACATAAGATATGAGATTATATTGGTTGGGGAGAGACACACAGGCTACAGGCTGATTACATACATATATATTTATTATTGCGGTGTTTTAGCCTCTATTCCAGAGCTTGGCCCATTACTTGATATTCCTGCTACCGGCTCCCTGACACAGATCTTGTAGTGGTTTCAGCCTGAGTACTAGCGATGCTTTCATTTGCATTTTACTTAGCTGGTTACATAGCTTGCCCTGAGGATCTGTTTATATTTTACTTGCTGCATTTTATTTGGCTTGAGTGTTTATTGTACCTTGCTATGTCCCCTGAGGACCTGGATCCGGATTATGTCCCCAGGTGTAGACGAGGAGAGCTATCCCGAGGTTTACGGGACAGGTGCTATAATTGGAGATGTACAGGTTGCAGAGGACGAGATTGTTCTGGAGCACTTCTCTTGAGCACACAGTATTCTTACCAGTCATTATTTATGCTTAGTGTTCTTGGATATTTGATCTTGTAGTGACTTCTGGATATTGTACATGGATTTATTTTCCTTTACATTTTGATGACGGGTTATTCCCCGTGACATTATTTATATTGCTTTGATTGGACAGATCATTTTATATTATTGTGACTAAATTTGTCTCTTTGTGATTTCGTTACTTATTTTGGATGAGATTAGATTAACAAATTATGACAGGTATTCGTAGACCATTTTTATGTATTACAGCTTAAGTGTACTCTAGCGGGTCCATTAAATTGGGTTTGCCCATTGGAGTTGTGGATCTGGCCATTGCCACGTGGCTAGTCCCTCAATATTTTGTGACTTGGGCGTGACAAAGAATTTTTCTAATTGCCTCGAAGGACGAGAACACACTAAGAGACATAAGCCCCAAGGATGATGCAGAGCCACGTGGACAACCCGAGAAAAGATCCCATGCATCTTTGGCCCATGTGTTCCATACGACTCTGGCCCATGCATTCCAGACTCCATGCGTCTTTGGCCCCATGCGTTCCAGACTTCGTGCACCCCGTACGTCTTTGGCCAAGTCCACTTTAGAGATTCCACGTTGACCAAGTCTTATTATTTCAACTGAGTGGTCCTCTCCAACCAAATAGTGGCTATGTGTCCATTTGACCAAGTCGCGCCAACGCAGTTGAGAACCGCCCAGATACTCATCCAATAACAAAATCCCTACAAATGTTCACGCGGCATCGAAGCTCGAATTTCTATACACAGCTGTAGCACCCTTTCATTGAGAAGAGATACGTGGCCAACCCTTCCATCCATACGGCCGAAAATCCATACGGCCACAGAACAACTATAGATAACAGAGTACTATTCCCATGCAAAAGGCTAGCTATCTGCAAATCAACACTCAATGGTGATAGAGGAGTTTCCGCACCGGATCGTCCATGGAGTAAAGAGAGTTGCTACACTCTTAACCCTCCATCATCACCCCCAGAAAATAAATTTGTACTTAGATTGTCTCCTAGGACTCTTCTTTGTACTTTCTTAGTTTGTTAAATCAAATCCAGTTCTCCCAGTTCTCATTTTAATATTAAATAGAAAACATACACTTTCATTACCCACGTTCATTACGACAATTCCATTGATGTTTATCGAAACATTCTAACACTGTGATCACTACGTGGTATACCATATACCACTCAAAATCAAGTCACTTCTTACAATATACTTACTCCGCATCGATCCAACATCCGTTTGAGCTATCCATTATGCATTGACCCTGCCGACCATAACTCAACCGTTTACTCAAAGTTTGATATGAAACTCAGCCAATGCATGAACCATCTTACTCTTTTATTGATCGCGTCCGTTGAAACTTGCGCAACATTCCATTCCTTATACTCTTAACTATCTCTCAAATTGTTTGACACATTCGCTACACGAGCAACTTGTGCAACGTTCTCTCTCCCTGATATTCTAAGTCACTACATAAATCTGTTCAACACATTCGTTGTACGAGTAACTCGTGCAACATTCTCTCTGATATTCCCAGCCAAAGATCAAACTCCGTCCAACCCATCCACTACCGTCCAATGTCTCAATTCACAATATGATAACATACCCATCTCGTCTAGCAAACCAACTACACCACCGATGCAACCAAAATCTCCCAATGCAACAAGCGACACAAACGTAATGATATCTCACAACTAGCTGCACGAATGCAACAATGCCGTAAAACTTGCTGCACAGATGCAACAATGCCAAACGATGCTACACGATTCTATCGAAATCCTACGAAAAGGAATGCAACAAAAAATATGCATATACAACCAACAAATATATAAACTTATTGCATGGAACTTCCAATGTGGCACTGAGTAGAGCCAAGAGCCAAACGATTCGCGAAAGCTATTTAGAGTTTATGATTAACCAAGCAAAGTAAAAAGTTCGAGGAAGTAAACTAGGCTCTTTGATACCAAATGTCACACTATAATCTCTCGCAAGTTCGATCATCCCCGCTAGACGTAAAATTACCACGCCAATACTCCCGCAGGACAATCATTCTCATCGGGGCGTGATGTTGTACGAGTCTGGAGTTGTGCTCTTATAAGGCGATGACGTAAAACGTCATGGTTATCATCAAAATGTCCATGTTGCAGTGAAAGTCAAGAATTGTTACAACCAACATAGATCAGAGTATATACAACGAAGCTCTCAAAGGGTCCAAATGAAGATGCCACATTTACTTACAACACTCTTGCTCTTACTTACGCAAAAATGTCACTACCACATTTTTAGATGAGGGTATGTTTGTCATTTAACATATTATTATTTAGTAATTAAATATTATATATTGTGCAACTAATTAATTATATTAAGTTGTTCTATTTAATTATTTGTTAGTTGGCTAGCCTATGGTTATTTGGACTTGTCATTAGTGGACCCATTAGTTGTCATAACACAATTGAGCCCAATATTATACTAGGCCCATTAGACCCATTCTCTTAATTAATTAAGGAGATTAGATTAGTTCATAAAGAATTAGAAGATTCATAATATAGCCCTTGTGCACTTCTCTAGAGTGGGGCTCGAGTTGGTGTGCACTTCAAGGAAGGGGATGTTGTAGTCTTAACTCAAAAGCAGGCAGCAGCAACATATGTTGCAGTGGATGCAGGGGCAGTTCAGGTACTTGATGAGTAAGTGAGGGAGTGAAGAGATAGCAGCAACATCAGTAAATAACTGAGCTCTAGAGGGGAGGGGGATATTCTGGTCTGTTCAGACCAAGGAGATACATATTAACAGCAGCAGCAACTTGCTGTTATCAAGAGCAGCAAATGTGAACAAGATGGAAACTAGTAGCAACAGTTATGGTGAGTTTTGAGTAGGTATTGATGAGAAGCTAGTTAGTAAATATTAGCTATAGTTATATACTAAGTAATTAATAGTGGTTAGTTAAGGTATTAGCTTTATATCCATTGATATATGAATTTGGTATTAGAAGTACTTATAGTAAACTAAATATCAGCTATAATTAGCTAGTATTTATATATATCAGTAGCTAAGGTATTGTACATAGGCCAGAGTATTAAGTTAATAATATTGGTTAGGTATTACTTATACACTAAGGTATGACCTAGTATAGCTAATACAAGCTCGTGTTAGCTAGTTGGTGATCAATATGGACTAATTAACTTAGTATTGACCTATTTTAGCTAGAGTGACCTAGAAATGGCCTAGAAGAGCATGTTTTAGTGCATTTAGCTCATTTCTCATTCTTTACACCAAGTGACATGATAATTGCTATTTAGATGTGTATGAAACCAGCTCGAATACCGAGATATACTATTTTCTCAGGACTATAGATGAGTACATTATCTGATAGTTTTCTTATTTGATAGCCTCTATGTTTCATGTATTTAGTATTGAGATATTTGATTCTTGACACGATGGTTACACAGATTGGTATACTTGAATCATGGTTATGAGATATTATTATTGTGATGACTCAATGATCGTCGTGTCGTACTTCGTGATTACTCAATGATTACCATGATATCTTAGTGATTATCTAGACCGTGATTATAGTGCATGATATTATAGACCGTGCAATGTGATATACATGTTATAACGTGTCATGATTTGGATCCGTGTACTAGTCCGGGGTTGGAATAGTATTAGTGGATATGTGATCATACCTTATAGCCCATGATTTAGTGTAGCCTGTGATAGTTGGCAGATCATGCAACTCACGTGTGATCATGCTAGCTCACCTTTTATATATAGCCCGTGTTAGGCCCAAGCCGATCACTTTATCTTACTAATATTTTAAGGTACATTTAATATATTGTTTCCTTTATTCCAGTTCATTATATTATTTTTTCTCACCATTATTCAGTTTTTGCCACTATTTATCATGATGCTCTTTCTCGTGATGATTACTAGTTTAGTTTTCCATCATTTATTTTTATTGCTATTACTGTTTCATAGTTTCTGTCAATTATTGGAACTGTTACTGGATTTTATTTTGCTCCAATCTTAACTGGATATATTTTTCAGATGATTCATTAGAGGACTGGTGTCCTACGTACTATGTATCACAGGATGGCAAGTGTCATGACCCACACCCAGAATAAGGGTACACGTAGTGATCAACGTCCAGCCTACGCCGCAGCATCGACGGTAGAACGTTATATGGGTCATCCATACTATCTAAACTTATCATACAAAATATATATGGTACCTATCAATGATATCTCAACTCCAAAAGGAGAACAATATGGTATATGATAATGATACTCAATCACAGTGTCAAATTAAGGAAGATAAAGCACAATAAGGAATAAAAGAGGAAAATAGATAATACATCCACAAGTCTAAAATAGTATATACATGCCAAAATGTCTCAATAAAAGTCTAATACAAGTCTAAACAGTAAGTCTAAGCCTCCTCAGTATCTGGCACTAGGTCCTCCTGCTCTAAAGGAGTGTCCTCTAATGGTACGTCGTCCTGCAGTCCGTAGTAGGTGGGACACTGATCCACAAGCCATTCATCTGAAAAATATATCCAGTCAGGATTGGAACGAAGTACATACCTCTGAAGTAGTTCCAAATACATAATCGAGCATATATAACAGATAATAAAAAATGATATAAGATAACCAGCCATAAGAAATAGAGTGAACTAGAGTGAACAAGTAATGTACTGGAATAAAGAACATGCAATATGAATAACTGTAATTGAATAGAAATAGATAAAACTAACTAATGTGCTATAGAGTACAAGTTTATTATATGATCGGGTTAGGTTGAACACGAATACAATATGGTAACTCGATTACATGTGTGATATGTAATCGACATGTACACGAATACACTGGGCTTGATCACATAACCAACTCTTACTCCCCCATCCCTAACCAATACTTATGGATCCAATCACGACATGTTACGAACACGAATATGGGCACACTGAACACAAGCAGTGTGTGAACACGAAGTACACTAAAATCAATATCCGATACACACGATAAAATATATATGAAGGAGTACCCGCTAAACACGATAAGGGATAACATCTTCTAACATGATCCATATAGTACCAGTCCGTGTAACTACTGTGTCAGAATCAAGTATACAGTTTTAGAACATGCGATATATACACCATCATAAAATAAAAACTAACAGAGAGATGTACTCGCCTTTGGTCCTGAGCAAGTGTGTCTCTCGATGCCCACGCTGGTATCACACTCCTATTTAGAAAACATCAAGTTAATTTGTGTAATACGAGAGAAATGGGTTAAAATGCATACCTCAAGGTCAATTTCTAAGTCTCACTAGGTCCATACTAGGGTTAGGCTCATACTGGCCACTAACTAGCTAGAACTAACTAAACTAGCTATACTAAGTTATTACCTAGGAATGAGCTATAATGGGTATTAATACTAAGGTAACTTTCTATACTAGTTAGTTATAGTTTACACCTTAACTAGTACTTCACTATTGAGCTTGTATTAACCCAACTGATACTAATACTCAATAACTGACATCCTTAACATATTATCACTGATACCTATTTTAACTAGAATACACTAACTGACCTTAGTTAATACTAGTATTTCTAACCCTTGACCCCATCACCTGGCCAAGTCAACAGTTTCTGCCCCTGAACTCAAACTCCTTCCTATTGTGATACTCAGCAAGGTATCACTCAATACTATAACAGTGTACCCATTGTACAACTGCTGCCCATTAGGTGCAATCTCATCTGATACAGATGTATCCGTATCTCTAAACTGATGGATCAGTAATTGGGATTCCAATCTAATACCACTATTCTTACTGATGGTAGCAAGTGATAACTAGCCTACTTTCACCCCATCAATCCTATCTACACACAACAATCATCTTTCTCTCACAAAGGTGGTATGTGAATGCAAGCCTGATCACTCCCTTGAGCTAATCTAGAACATACTACACTCAATAATATATACTCACTCACACACTAAAAACATAACATATTCACCATAACACTTAAGTTCCCCTCGAACTAATGTGTGATACACCCAAGGTATCACCCAGCTGCTCTTAACCCAACCCAACTGTCCTTACCTATAATTGTTGATCAGAGCTTCTTTCAGGTATGTTATATTGGCATCAATTATTCTATTATATATACCAAACCCATTTTTGACCAATTGGTTCGTCTATCATAGGCGACCGAACCCTCCCCCTAATTACTAGACTGACCTGCTATAATAATTCCATAAATACCTAGCGAAGATATGGCAAACAAATAAAGTAAAGTAAAGAAGGAGGATATTCCGAAGATAGCTTTTGGGACTCGGTATGGCCAATTTGAGTTCATGGTGATGCCGTTTGGGTTGACCAACGCCCCGACGGTATTCATGAATCTAATTAACATGGTGTTCCACCAGTATCTTGATAAGTTTGTGGTAGTATTTATTGATAATATTCTGGTGTATTCGAAGACCCCAGAGAAGCATGAGGAGCACCTGGGGATAGTTCTGGAGACTCTCAGAAAGAAGAAGCTTTAGGGCAAGCTTTTGAAGTGTGAGTTCTTCCTTGACAAGGTTAAATTCTTTGGTCATGTGATTACATGTGACGGGATCTCAGTGGACCCAAAGAAGATTTCAGCAGTGAAATCGTGGGCTACTCTAAGTTCAGTGGTAGAGATCAAGAGTTTTCTTGGGCTAGCAGGTTATTACTAGAGGTTTGTACACGACTTCTCCCGAATTACGGAGCCTATGACTAGGCTGACCAGGATGGATATAGAGTTTGTTTGGACAGAGGAGAATCAGGCCTTTTTTGAGGAGCTAAAGAATAGGTTGACGACAGCTCTAGTTTTGACGTTGCCATCAGGATTGGGTAGATTCACTATCTATAGTGATGCTTCAAGGACGGGTTTGGGTTATGTCTTACAGCAGAATGGGAATATGATTGCCTATGCTTCCAGGCAATTACGTCATCATGAGAAGAATTACCCAACCCACGATTTAAAGTTGGCAGCGATCATTTTGCTCTAAAGCTGTGGAAACACTATTTGTACGGAGAGCGTGTGGAGATCATCACAGACCATAAGAGCTTGAAGTATGTGTTTACCCAGAAAGAGCTAAAAATGAGACAGCGGCAGTGGTTGGAGTTGATAAAAGATTTTGACATATCATTACAATACTGTCACACCCCAGTCCAAAAAATACGTAGGACTAGGACACGTAAGCATGCCAACCTCATGGATATGGCACTCCAATATATAGAAACCAAAATCCACACGTACGTTGTAATAAGAATATTAATCCACAAGTGGTATAAACATGTGTCACAAGTCACAGGGTATAATCTAAATCTCATCCACGAAATCAAATACAAATAAATAACCAGTATCTATGAAGCTAGATCTCAATATAAGTATCTAAGGATGATGGTTGGATGGAAACAAATCCACTACCAACTCGAATGGAAAAGTACAACACAATAAACACAATATATGAGAATACCAGCTAACAGCCACGAGGCTCGAAGAGAAACATATGTAACCATCCAAATCTGGGCTCCTGCAAATACTCAAGAACAGATACACCTGGAAAGGGACCAGGTCCTCAGAGGGACGTAACAAGATTCATAGAAGCAAGCCAATTTGAATACAGTAAACATGCATAATGTTTAAAAATATATAAGTATGCTGTACAAGACAATCTATATGAATGCAAATAAGGACAACTTTTTGACGTATGGGCAAGGGTAGGCTACTCGATCTAATCCTCATAACTCATACACTCGTCAGTAGACATCATCAGCCGACATACCTCGGGGGTAGCGACTCTCGGACTCCATCAATCGACATACCTCGGGGGTAGCGACCATCGGACACGACCACCATAGTGTGTGCTAGTTACTACGGTTTACCAGAGTGGTTAAAAGCCCATACGCCTAATGATTGTCCTCGATGATACTAAGTGCGATGTATTTGTCAACATATCTAATACATAGTAATGACTGAAAAAAACTATACATGCAAGAAATATATAAAAATGCAATAAATATACAAAAATATACTAAGCATGCAAAATACTGTAAGCAATTTGGCAAGGTATCTTGCTTGATCTGAAAAAGAATGAAGTCCCAACTCAAGGCGTTGTCCGATCTACCCGTCACATAAATTAAATAAATTAGGTTACAAAAGTGGGTGAATAGGTTCCTCCATTTTAATCTATTTTAATTCTGAATAAAATAACCTAAAAATGATTCTAAATAAATATTTATATAAGTAAATATATCAAGAAATTCATTTGCTAATTAACTAAGAGAATACTCTAAAGAAATTCAATATCTAAATATAATAATATAAAATATATACAAAATATCTATTTTGGGTGAGGGGGTTTACAATCTACCCAACTTACAAAAATTTCGTCCTCAAAATTAAAATAGGACATGGTTTCTCTCTATCTAATATCACTTGATCATAATCTAAAAGAATTCACCTCAAGTTTAACAATGCAATTTCTACCCAACTTAGAATTACTCACCTATCAAATAAGGCTATACTTTTAAGAAAACTATTTCTCAAATTATTTAATCATGTTATTCAATCCTTAAGGTTTTAACACCAAACATCTCCTATGATATGCCCTTAATCAATTATAAAGGAGAGTCAATAAGTCATGTGATTAGCCTTATGGGGTATATCTAGTACTATTAGTGTCAACTTATACCAGCACGAGGTTTCGTCTTTCCAAAATAGGGGAAGACGGAGAGCAATAATAAAGAATTCAAGATGAAGGTGACAGAATACAAGTACGAGGTTCAAAGAGATTAAAAAATTCTAAAAGAGAGTTGTCAGGACAGTTGTGGATTGAAATCCTATTATTTATTTATTTTGGTAATTTCCTATTTACATGCTCGTATCAGTACAGTTATGTAACCGATACGATGTGTCAGACATGTCTAGGGGCAAGTATATCCGTCTACTACCATATATCTCAATCCACATAAAGTAGTCATGCGAAGAGCGAACCAAGCATACTAAGGTTAGCTAGACCTTAATACATCAATTCTGATTAGGCAATTGTATCATTGTGTGACCCAATAATACATATGCCATGAGCAAGCTCGATAAAAGAATAAGCTTGCAAAAACTAGGCTATAATAGCAGCATAAGTCAAGGTAGTACAGCAAACATTAATACGCTGGATTATGAGGAAAGAAGGTACATAACAATTCAAGTTCACAAAAGATAAGACTCCACAATCTCTACAGTTGTCATACTAACTCCCTGTCTAAGTCGTTAGTCGACTAAATAGGGGTATGGGCTTCTAAGCTCTACAGTCTGATGAAACATTATCTTCTTATGCTAGTACACAGTTAATGTCATTCAGCTACACTTCAATAATAGGGCAAAAGACTATGTGATACTAGGTTGTGAGGTATACTACCCAACTTATAACAATTAACTAATACTGTAATTGCCTTAAGGATACCGTAGAAACTCCTGTTAAGGTCTACGAGAAGGGGGTCTTGGTACTTATTAGGGTATCCTCTTTTATTACATAGGTCATGGTCGTCCTAAGTCTTAATCATAACGCTCATAGAGCAAGTGTCAATAGTAAGGATAGAAGAGTTACTGGCCGTCAAGGGAAAAGGATCTAACTCGTATCGAGGTGGGGGTACATGTTACGCAATTTAAAACTAAGGGATAAGCACCATGTCTCAATCTACAAGAATAGCTTAAACCATCAAGTTCTAACTACCAATCACATAATTCAAAAATTCAAGAGTAACAACCAAAATTCTAGCAAGCTATATATCCTAACATAGAATAAAATTACTTGGTCTACAATCAGAACTGTCAGATGGCACGAGTTGAAAGATAAAGAGTAGAAGAAAAAAATTTAGTCGTCGCACAATTAGCGACGCTAAGGTCGCAGAGGAACAGTATATGAAATTAGAATAGAGGGATCTAGATAGCATCATGATTTTCTAATGGGAAGTGGTATGCTAGTTGTTATGTTCGAGGTATGATCAAGGAAAAGTGTTGATTACATTCCTCTCGGCTTCCTAAGGTGATATCTACTAATAATAAGACAAAAATCTAAATTTGTAGTTCTAATATTACTATCTCACTACAAAAGTTAGGGTTGGTCCTAATATTCGACCTTGGATTTCTAGTGGTCCCTCAATACTAGGGTCAAACAATATGGTTAAATTTCTAACTGACTCTAATAGTGTTTATACTACTCTCAAGTCTTCATAATACATCAAGGGGTATTGATAAACTAATATATAGATAAGGAATTCTAGGGTTCACTAGATATTCTAAACTTAGTGGTGTGTCAACACTCTAGTTGTACTCTTAATAGGAAGGTTACCCTACTTATCATCTAACGACAGGGACTTCTATATTCTAGGAGGGGGCTATACTCAAGGAACTATTAGGGAAGTAAGGAATCAAGCAGAATACAATTATTCATATAGAATGGATTGGAAGGAAAGTGAATCATAGTTAATTATGGATGAGATCCTATACTCTATTCCTAGGTGCAGGCTTGTTCGGTACAATAATATAACCGAGACAATATGCTCTCGACCTGCATGGGCCACCACAAAAATATGTCACGCTCCAGTCCCAAAAATACGTAGGACTAGGACACGTAAGCATGCCAGCCGTATGGATATGGCACTCCAATATATGGAAACCAAAATCCACACCTATGCTATAATAAGAATATTAATCC
This sequence comes from Iris macrosiphon, assembly GCA_036927795.1. Taxonomy (NCBI): domain Eukaryota; kingdom Viridiplantae; phylum Streptophyta; class Magnoliopsida; order Asparagales; family Iridaceae; genus Iris; species Iris macrosiphon. Next base: position 103,751,167 of record JAYESA010000010.1, on the reverse strand, counting down.
ACAAGTGGTATAAACATGTGTCACAAGTCACAGGGTATAATCTAAATCTCATCCACGAAATCAAATATAAATAAATAACCAATATCTATGAAGCTAGATCTCAATATAAGTATCTAAGGGTAATGGTTGGATGGAAACAAATCCACTACCAACTCGAATGGAAAAGTATAACACAATAAACACAATATATAAGAATACCAGCTAACAGCCACGGGGCTCGAAGAGAAGACATCCTCGAAACATATATAACCATCCAAATCTGCGCACCTGCAAATACTCAAGAACAGATACACCTGGAAAGGGACCAGGTCCTCAGAGGGACGTAACAAGATACATAGAAGCAAGCCAATTTGAATACAGTAAACATGCATAATGTTTAAAAATATATAAGTACGCTGTATAAGACAATCTATATGAATGCAAATAAGGACAACTTTTTGACGTATGGGCAAGGGTAGGCTACTCGATCTAATCCTCACAACTCATACACTCGTCAGTGGACATCATCAACCGACATACCTCGGGGTAGCGACCCTCGGACTCTATCTATCGACATACCTCGGGGGTAGCGACCATCGGACACGACCACCATAGTGCGTGCTAGTTACTACGGTTTACCAGAGTAGTTAAAAGCCCATACGCCTAATGATTGTCCTCGATGATACTAAGTGCCATGTGTGTGTCAACATATCTAATACATAGTAATGACTGAAAGAAAACTACACATGCAAGAAATATACAAAAATGCAATAAATATACAAAAATATACTAAGCATGCAAAATACTGTAAGCAATTTGGCAAGGTATCTTGCCTGATCTAAAAAAGAATGAAGTCCCAACTTAAGGCATCGTTCGATCTACCCGTCACATAAATTAAATAAATTAGGTTACAAAAGTGGGTGAATAGGTTCCTCCATTTTAATCTATTTTAATTCTGAATAAAATAACCTAAAAATGATTCTAAATAAATATTTATATAAGTAAATATATCAAGAAATTTATTTGCTAATTAACTAAGAGAATACTCTAAAGAAATTCAATATCTAAATATAATAACATAAAATATACACAAAATATCTATTTTGGGTGAGGGGGTTTACAAATACCATCCAGGGAAGAAAATGTAGTTGCTGATGCCTTAAGCAGGTATCCAGTGGCTATGTGCTTGACTACGGACAAACATTTATTGGCCGATCTTGAGAGATTGGGTATTGAGGTGCTGGTACCTGGTTTCGAGATACAGATGTAGGGATTGTGGATACAGTCAGAGCTGATGGATAGGATTCGAGCTACGTAGTATAACGATGAGTCTCTGAGGAGCATCATAGCATAGGTTTGGATGAGATTATCCGAGGACTTCACTATTGCTGAAGATGGATCACTACGGCACGGTACCAGGTTGTGTGTGCCAAGTGGGATGTTGGACAAGGAGGTTCTTCAGGAGGCGCATCGATCACAGTACTCTATACATCCTGGTGCTAACAAGATGTATAGAGATATGAGAGAGCATGTATGGTGGTTTGGTATGAAGTGGGAGGTGGCACGCATCATATCCAGATATTTAGTGTACCATCAGGTAAAGGTATAGAGACAGAGGCCAGGTGGTTTAATTCGGCCTTTACCCATTCCAGAGTGGAAGTGGGAGCATGTTACTATAGATTTTATTTTGGGACTTCTGTATTCTATAGGAGGAAAAGATGCAATTTGGGTCATCATAGACAGGTTGACCAAATTGGCCCATTTTTTGCCATTCAAAGTGGATACATCTACGAAGAAGTTAGCGGAGATATATGTGCAACAGATTGTCAGATTGCATGAAGTTCTTGTGAGTATAGTCTCAGATCGAGTTAGTCACTTCATATTTCACTTCTGGAGGAGTTTGTAGGCTAACTTGGGCACCCAGCTGAAGTTTAGTACTACATATCACCCCCAGACGACGGGCAGTCGGAGAGGACAATTCAGACTCACGAGGATATGGTTTATATTTATGTTTTGAATTTTAGAGGCTCTTGGGAGGATCATCTTCACCTGGTAGAGTTTGCTTACAACAACAACTACCAGGCCAGTATCGAGATATCACCATTCGAGGCTTTATATGGACTAAGATATCGCACTCCTCAATCTTGGGATGATGTTGGTGAGAGAGCCTTGTTGGGACTGAAGACGATTCCCTTGATACGCATCACGTTGAGGCATCACTCTCTGGAAGAGTTTACCTGGGAGAGAAAAACCGAGATGCGCGAGTGATACCCATATCTCTTTGAGCCGTAAGGTATCATTATTTCTTGCTTGCTGTGATTGCTTGTTGTAGTACTAGTTCTTTCCTTAAATTTTGAGGACAAAATTTTTCTAAGGAGAGTAGACTTGTCACTATCATATTTCTAGATGAGGGTATGTTTATCATTTAATATATTATTATTTAGTAATTAAATATTATATATTATGATACTAATTAATTATATTGAGTTATGATATTTAATTATTTGTTAGTGGGCTAGACTGTGGTTATTTGGACTTATTATTAGTGGATCCATTAGTTGTCATGATACAATTGAGCCCAACATTAGACTAGGCCCATTAGACTCATTCTCTTAATTAATTAAGGAGATTAGATTAGTTCATGAAGAATTAGAAGCTTCCTAATATAGCCTTTCCTAATTAAATCTCATGACTAACTAGTAAAGGCATCTTGGACATTGTATATTGCTTGGAAAGTGGGAAAGAGAGGGGGCCGACCACATAAAAAGGGTCTCTCTCTCTCTCTCTCTCTCTCTCTCTCTCTCTCTCTCTCTCATTAGTTCATTCATTTAAGATCTCAAATTGTGTTCTTCTCCAAATTGACTTATTTCTCTACCAAATTTAACCCAATTCACACCCATTTTCTCTCAATTTCATCATCTAAGAATCATTGGAGCTTGGATTGCAAGAAGCGCTTGAAGGAAGAGGAATTGACAAGGAGATTATGTCTTAATTGTGTTTATTGATCATTTTATTGGGAATCTATCTTCCAATAGCTAAATTCTGGATCCACTCTATAATCTAGACTCTAATTCATGCATTTAACCATTAGAAATTATTCTTTGGCTTAGGGCTATCCATAGGACCAAGAACAAGGTTCATATGACTTGTATTATGAATTCTATATGATAATTTGTGTCCAATTAGGGGGAATTCCGAGATTAAAACTTCAAGTATGTGTCATGAGACCAATTAGATATAATTAAACTTAGATTAGGGTTGTCAGACTAAGTATGTGCCAACAATTGGACACGAGTAGATCATATCATAGTATTTTATGATACAGTATGATACAAGGCTCATTTGGGGCATTTTGTATGAATGCTCTTCAATTACTATTGCAACAAGTTACATTAGTTATGAAATAGTATATTTGATATGTATGAATGATTATTGTGGTGTGTTGGGGTTTTTGGCATTCCATTGGGTTACGTATCATAGAATATCACCCATATATGTATATGTTATATATATATATATATATATATATATATATATATATATACACACACACACATTGCTAGTTATATGTTAGATGTATTGGTTTGCTCAGGTGGGGACTGTATTCAGTCTAGTGGAGTATGGGGACTGTAATGGCTCGGGTTGAAGGGAATTAATAATGCAACAACAGTAGCAACAAGTATCCTAGCAAGGAAGAGTGGCAGCAATAGTATAAAGGCTTGTGTTCAGTTGAACTAAATACGAGGGATAGGATGACAGTTGCAGTAGGTTGATTCAAGTATTGAATGGGTGGGGAACACCCCACTGTGTTTAGTATAGGATGACAGTGGTGAATCGGGGTGGTGCACAAGCGTCACTACCACATTTTCTAGGAAAGGGTATTTTGGTCATTTTATAATTATTTAAATATTATGCATGTTGTATATTTATTTATTTATTATATTATTTATTTATTGTTAGATGTTAGTTTATTATTTTAAACTTGTGTTAGTGGACCTAACTAGTTTAGATTAGATCCATGGACCAACATTTAAATCTAGTTAGAATTGAGCCCAATTAGAAGCCCATTCATTAGGAGGATGATTAATTAAGTTAAAATCATTAGACTATAACCTTTCTTCCTTAATTATTTCTTCCTTTACATAGTAGCTTGAGGAGGGTGCTACCTGGCCGGCATGTATTAAATGGAGGAAGAGTTTCTCTCTCTTTATTTTTATTTTCAAATCTAGATCTAGAATTTTCTCTTTTAAATTTCTTCATTCCCACATAAAATTTTACCCAAATTTTTCCCCAATTCCTCCCCTAATCATCTACAAGGAGGAAGCAAGGATCTACAAGGAGGAGCAAGAATCTACAAGTTGAAGGCACTTTTTACCCAATTTGGAAGTTTTATTGGAAATCCATCTCTCAATAGCTATAATTTAGTTTTTCTCCTTTAATTAAACTCTAAATATATGTTTTAATAATTAGAAATCATCCCATATGCTAAGGCTTCCCATAGGAATTGGAATTAGGTTCATAGGAGGCCTATGGAGAAAGTTATGTGTTGTTTTGTGTCAATTTTGGGGGAATTCCGAGATTGACACATCTTGTGTTTGTCAATTAGTCAATTAGACCAAATTGACATATGTTTGACTGTGTGTGGTTAGTGTCGTGTCCATAATTGGATACGTGTAGGCCGTATCCTGACAATTTGGAGATACGGGTTGATTTGGGGGTTTTCTTCCGATACGGGAGTTTGAGCATGTTATATTTTGACACGGACATGTAGATGTGTATTTAGCTCTTCGTATTGTTCATAATTATTATTTTAGACTTTCTCGTGTCCATCGGGATACGTTTAGTGGTGTGGTGGACTTGTATCGCAAGCGTATCATAGATCTAGTTTGATACAGGTGCGATGCACTCCATGTGTTTGTTTTCTTGCATTTTAATATAATTGTTTATGGCTATTAGAGTATTATAATTATATGTTTATATATATATATGTATGGTGATTGGTGGTTTATATATATATATATATATATATATATATATATATATATATATATATATATATATATATAAGTGTATAGATATATATATATATATAAGTGTATAGATAGATAGATATATATATCTACTTATATGAATATGTGTGTGCATAGAGTATGAGTGTGTGAGTGAGTTTGTGCAGTATTTGAGAGAGGTGGTTTGTCACGCCCCAGTCCCAAAATGTACGGGACCAGGCCACGTGGCAATAGCCAGCTGTCACGTCTCCGAGGATATCCCAATTTAACGGATCCAAACGAAGAGTGCTATGCTGTCCTAAATAACTAACAAGTCCAATATCAACATCAAATAGGTAATCTAATCTCATCCATAATATAAACAGCAAGGAGTACTAAAATAAATACTGGAAGATAAACGCCAGTCTCAAATATCATAGTATAACCAAGAATGTCTGGTGGGAACAAACCCACTACTATGACGAAATAAAAGTACTGAATGACAGATAAAAAGAGTAATGACTAGGGCATCTGCTGACTAGATAATGATGCTCCAATCCTAGGCAGAAGGCCTACCAACTGATCACAAAAACTCTGATGGTAACACCTCTAGCTCCTCAGTTGTAGCGTACCCAGTCTCCTGTCCTGGGCCTTACACTGTGGGGTAATATGCCTCGTCCAAATCTGGAAAGGTACCAGGTCCTCAGAGGGACGTAACAAGATACATAGAAACATGCCATATATATAAAAACTGAATAAAATAAATATAATAAAGGGTATGCTAACCATCTAAGTGAATGCAATGTGAGGACAACTTTGGTACATATGGGTAGGCGTAGGCGTAACGTCTATACCGCTCCAAAGAACGTGGAAGTTGCATAGTATATAACTTCCATATCGCTCCGAAGAACGTGAAATCTGCATAGAATATAACGTCCATATCGCTCCGAAGAACGTGGAATCTGCATAAAGGGAGTCATTGGATCCGTGGCTCCTCCGGATACTACGAATTCCAATGTGTGTATCCCGTACGCCTACTAGTTGTCCTTCCTTTCCAATATAGATACACAAGTCGAATACTCGACGTGCATACCACGTATCTATATGCCCAGTCTCTACTAATACAAAATCCTAAATTATGCACTAACCGTGATGCATGTCACACGTACCGATAGCTAGTCGAGTACGCGAACCCGCATCCTAATATGAATTTGTTACAGTAAAACGTGTAAGAGTGTCAAGTCTCAGAAGATATCAGAATATCCTCCCAATGGGGTGAGTCTGCAAGTGACTAGGTCAAGTACACTACTCATCGACGCATCCGTCGACTGCACCCGAGTCAATCTCGAACGCGTACAGTCATATGAAATAAAGCAACAAGATATCATATAATATATGCATCATTTAATTTAAACAGTAAATATGGCAAGGTATCTTGCCTGGGTCCTCAAGCTGTGAATGCCAATAGCCTGCTCCTGCAGTGTCTCTTGGCTGGTCCAGTGACCCTAAACATACCATATAATATAGAAATCTAGCATCAGACACTAAAGCAATACATACACAAACTACGACGCTGTTCTTAGGTACTGACGCAAGGGTCACAACTGGTCGACTACAGAGTCGCGTGTGCACGTAGATAAGGTGCACACGTGTCCTGTCCTCAGTTACCGTGTACCTCACGCCAACAAATTACCGAAGTTGGGGGTTTACGAACTACTTACGTTTTAGTACAATTTTATGTCCTTCTACCTCATGTTACAGTGTACTGATCTAGGTTTTTAGGTGAAATACAAGTCCCTTATACCATTCATATGATTGGGGTAATTATTATCTTATTAATTACTATTTAATCTAATTAACATACATACACACATATAGGGTTTCATATTAATTAGTTTGTGTCCACGTAACGATACGTGACGTAAACTCGATGACACGACGATACAACTATACATGATACAATAAAGAAGAGAGGGATTTAGGTGTTTACCAAGGTGTGGCTGAACGGGGGGTCTGTCTCGGCGAAGTACATGCTCGCCGGCGGTCGAAGGAGCTCCGGCACCGAGCAGCAGATCACGGCAGTAGCGGCAGTAACTGCAACAGTTACAGCAGCGGCAGCAGCGGCCTGGCAGCGGGGCTTGGCCGGTGGGGGATGGTGCTGGGATGGCGGGGAAGGCGGTGCTGGTCGGGCTGGCGTTGGTGGTTGGCGGTGCTGGAGGTGGTGGTCCGGTCTGTTAGTAGTCGGGCTCGGCAAGGGGTCGGGTTTGATGATCGATTTTGAGGGTGGTGAAGATGGTGGATGGCAGTCGGTGCAGGCGGTGGTGCGATGATGTTGGGGTGGTGGAGACGTGGTCAGACGGCTGGGGGGTGCAGCTGGAAGAGGGACTGCGGTGGTAGCGGCTTGAGGTAGTGGTGTCCGGTCGGAATAGGGGGAAGGGACTCGGGTTTGATGAAGGGATTCTGCTAGGTTTATTTGATGGTAGTGGTGGTGTTTATAAATCTAGGGTTTTCAATAGAAAAAGATGTATATTTATATGGAAGGAGAATTATGGGCTGACCTCGGATCTTGGGCCGGCCAGGGCTCTTTGGGGTGGGGCTGGTCCACATGAAAGGGTGTACATGGGCTTGGTTAGGTCTTGATTTGGGTGAACTTGGCCTCCAATTAATTAAATTACAAACAAATGCACCTGGCGTTCTTTTGTCAATTGAGAACATATAGGATTAAAATTGGGTGGAACACGAGAGTCATGGGCGTAGCAGACTCAGAATAGATTAATACCCTAATTTGGGTTATATGAAATTGGGTTGTGGTTGTGCCTCAAATTCAAATAGCAATGGCCAATTATGAGAATTTGGGTTTATTGGAATAATACATGAACATTTGTGACGAATATTGTGCAGCTAAAATGAAGCGTAATATTAAGTATCTAAAAGTTACACGAGGGTCAGATGGGTAGCCTGGCATGTCTAGGAAATGTGTATGAACTTTGTTTGAAGGTAACTACTAATGTAGCGCTCCAAACATCGAAGCAACGGTGAGGTGTATTAAGTCACATAATTGTTGTACATTAATATTAATTGTATCCAAATTAATCCTAGTCTCTCAATCTAAACTAAATAACCCTAAATTAGTCGAGGGGGTTTACAATCTACCCTCCTTAGAGCATTTCGTCCTCGAAATTAAAATATACGTATGGTAAGAACTACTGACTAAATTTAAAATGCTACTACATACCTATGCCTTCGAAGAGATGGGGATAGCACTGTCGAATATCCTCCTCACGTTCCCAGGTTGACTCGCCTATTGCATGATGCCTCTATGTGATACGGACTAGGGGGATAGTCTGACCTCATAATACCTTCTCACTTCTGTCCAGAATCTCTACAGGCTCCTCTTGGTATGATAAACTCGGGCCAACTGTAATTTCTGAATGATCAAGCATGTGACTCGGATCTGGCATGTACCTCCTTAGCTGAGATACATGGAAGACGTCATGTACTCCTTCCAAGGTCTGTGGTAAGGCTAACCTGTAAGCAACCTCTCCGATGCGTTCTAACACATCGAATGGTCTTATGTACCTCGGACTCAGCTTTCCTCTGCTTCCAAATCTGATAGTCCCTCGAGTATGTGATATTTTTAGAAATACATGATCTCCAACCTGGAACTCTAGGGGTCGTCGATGCGTGTTCGCCCAATGCTTCTATCCGTCCTGTGCTGCTCGCAGGTGCCTTTGGATCTTCTTCACCTTCTCTACTGTACGAACAACCAACTCTGGCCCAAGAATCTGTCTCTCGTCTATATCGCAACAACATACTGAAGAACGATACTTCCTTCCATATAATGCTTCATAGGGAGCCATCTGAATGCTTGCTTGATAGCTGTTGTTGTAGAAAAATTTGACCAAATACAAATGGTCCTCCTATGATCCTCCAAAATTAAGCATGCATGCTCTTAACATGTCTTCCAATGTCTGAATGGTGTGCTCGGACTGGCCATCTGTCTACGGGTGATATGATGTGCTAAACTTCAGGCGGGTACCGAGACTCTCTTGCATACTCCGCCAAAAGTAAGATGTAAACCTCGTATCTCTGTCAGACACTATACTAACTGGTACTCCATGCAGTCGCACAATCTCCCCCATGTACATATCTGCTAAGACCTCTGTAGATTGCCCAACTTTGAAGGGTAAAAAGTGTGCTGACTTGGTGAGTCTATCTACGATTACCCAAACTGCATTGTGACCACTAGGACTCATCGGAAAGCCCGTAACAAAGTCCATAGTGATGTGCTCCTATTTCCACTCAAGTATCGGGAGCGGTTGAAGTAATCCTACAGACCTCTGATGCTCAGCCTTGACTTGCTGACACACCAGGCACTTTGCCACAAAGCGGGCTATCTCCCTCTTCATTCCATGCCACTAGTAGTACTGCCTTAAGTCTCTATACATCTTCATGCCTTCTGGATGAATAGAGTATGTTGAACTGTGTGCCTCTGACATCAACTCCTGACGAAGTTCTCCATTTGGAATATAGAGATGATCTCCACATCTCAAGGTTCCATATTCATGTATACGCAATCATGTTTGTATTCCAGCCTCTGTCCTCTATCGAAGCCTCTGAAATATGGTATCTGTTGGCAAAGCAGCCTTGATCCTCTCAACTAATGTCGATTGCAACTGAAAACTCGACAACTGTCCATCTATTCCGGGCATAATGACATCTATACCCATATGCTCTAGATCTCTCAACAGATGTTGTTGGGTAGTCAAGAAGAATGCCATGGGTCTTTTGCTCAATGCGTCAGCTACTACATTGGCCTTTCTCGGATGGTACTGTAGCTCAATCTCGAAGTCTGTCATCACTTCAAGCCAACGTCTTTGTCTCTGGTTCAGGTCCTTCTGGGTGTAGACGTCCTTCAGGCTCTTATGATCAGTGAATATCTCCACTCTTTTCCCGTATATGTAGTGCCTCCAAAGCTTCAAGGCAAAGATCACTGCGGCAAGCTCCAAGTCGTGAGTAGGATAGTTCTTCTCATGGGTCCTTAACTGTCTAGAGGCATAGGCCACAACCTTTCCATGCTGCATCAAGACACATCCTAATCCTTTTCCGGATGCATCGCTATAGATCACGAATGCTCCGGGTCCAGAAGGTATGGTCAAGATAGGTGTTGTAGTCAGACGCTTCTTCAGCTCATCGAACGCTTTCTGACACTCCTTTGTCCAGGTGAACTCCTGCTCCTTACGGGTTAAGCGGGTCATCGGTTCTGCGATCTTCGCGAAGTTCTCCACGAACCTCCGGTAATATCCGGCAAGTCCTAGGAAACTCCTCACCTCCGAGACATTAGTAGGGGTTGGCCATGTCTCTATTGATGAAATCTTTACCAGATCTACTGAAATACCATTTCCTGAGATGACATGTCCAAGAAAAGTGACACGATCTAGAAGGAACTCACACTTGCTCCGCTTGGCATAAAGCCTCTCTCTCCTCAGGGTCTCTAACACTAGTCTCAAATGCTTCTCGTGCTCCTCGTGGCTCTTCGAATACACCAAGATATCGTCGGTGAAGACTACCACGAACTGGTCTAAGTATTGGTGGAAGACTCTTCACGTTCATAAATACAGCAGGCACATTTGTCAGTACAAAAGGCATCACTAAGAACTCATAGTGACCATAACGAGTCCTGAATGATGTCTTTTGAATATCTTCTCTTCGCATCTTTACTTGGTGATAACCCGATCTCAAGTCGATCTTTGTGAACACTACTGCTCCTGTCAGCTGGTCGAACAAATCATCAATTTGCATCAGGGGTACTTGTTCTTGATATTCAAAGCGTTCAGGGCTCTGTAATTAATGCACATTCGTACTGTCCCATCCTTCTTAGGTACAAACAACACTGGTGCTCCCCAGGGTGATGCACTAGGACGGATAAATCCCTTGATCTGCAACTCCTCTAATTGTAACTTCAGCTCATCTAGTTCCTTCTTCGCTAATCAGTATATATTAGAAGATACCGGTGCTGCTCCTGGTACTAGCTCAATAGTAAACTCCACATCTCTATCTGGCGGTAAGCCTGGCAACTCCTCCTGGAAAATATACTCGAATTCTGCCACTATCGGCGGGGATACCATCTCCATAGCCATGTAAGTTCCAGCTGTCTGTCCGACTCCTTGCTCGACGGTCCCTCGCATGTACTCGAACTCCGATTGATCTGGCAGTCTAAAAGTGACGCGACCCTTCCAGCAGTCCAGTACGGTATTATACTAGCTTAACCAGTCCATGCCTAATACGACGTCAAAGTATGGCATGGGTAATACCAAGAATCGTGCTCTCATCTCTCTACCATATACGACTACCGAGCACATTCTAATAGTGCTGGTAACCGGCACGATACCTCCTCCGGTAAGAATCTTTTAACTCTTAGGTAAGGGGAAAGTAGCTACTCTATGCATTGCTACGAATGTACTAGATATGAATGATAGTGTAGCACCAGAATCAAATAATGCAGTCGCAGATAATAATGCAACTAAAATGGTACCTTTGATAGCCTCTCCTTCTGTTTCCTCCTCAGTAGCTGCTAGTGCAAAGGCTTGTCTGTGCCTCTGCCCTCCGGTCTACTATCGGGCTAGATCAAACTGTGCCTGCTGTGGGGCCCAGGGTGGTCCCCTTTGAAATCCTCCGGGTGCTGGTGGACGCTGTCCTCCTGGCGGGGGTAGTATCCTTGAAACTGGTGCTGCTGGCCTCTATCCGATCTACGGTGCTATGTCCCTGTGCTGTGGGCAGTCTCGAGCGTGGTGCTGGCTCGTTCCATAAATCATGTATGTTCCCAGTCTCTTTCGACAGTCATTCTGGAAATATCCTATCTTACCATAGTAGTGGTAATTTGGAAGCTCCTTTTTTGGTACGGTGCTGTCCTCTGCTGTGTCTGTGCTCCGGGACGACGGATCGGTCCTCCTGCTCCGGGCTGGGCTCTAGCTGGTATGGTCATGCTAGAACGTCTTGCTCCTCTACCGATGGCCTCCTGGATCCTCGCCTCTGAAAGAACCTCCTCATAAGAAATCCTCGCCTGTATGGTGGTATACCTCTGTAGCTCGAAAGTGAGGTCGTGATGGAATCTCTGGGCCTTCTCTAGATCATTGGGTATCAGGACGGTACCAAATCTGCTAAGATGTCTAAACTCTGTGTCATATGCGTCAACAATCATATTCCCTTGTTCTAGATGTAGGAACTGGGAGTACAGGGCATTTTTTACTATAGCCAGGAAATACTTCGCACTGAAGTATTCTAAGAATTATTTCCATGTCTGGGTCTTGCCTACACTGCGCTCAATAGAATCCCACCAGTGATGGGCGTTGCCTTTCAGTTGGGCCCTCACTGCGGTCATCCAAAGGTCTGGATGCAGTTGTGAAGCCACTAGTTGTATATCCGTATTGGTGACCCAATCGGAGATCTCCTCTACGGTCTCGTTGCCCGAGAAAGTATCCAGTCCCATCTGTCGGAACCATCTTACAGTGGCACCTGTCTGGGCTGGTGGAGGTGCTGGTACTGGTATTGTGACAGGTGTCCTCTCTAGTACTACCATCAATCTCTGTCTCAATGTCTCGGTCTGATGCCACTGTGCTTGCATCATAGTCTGGAAGTACTGAAGCAACTGTGGCTGTCCATCTGATTATGGCATCTGGGGTGGATAAGGTGGAGGTGGTGGTAATAGAACCTCTGGCTGTGCGGTAGGTGTCTCTTCAGATGTCGGCATCTCGGTTTGCAGCATCGGCGTAGCCCCCGAAGTCTGGCCCTCAAAATGCTGCATGGGGATCGTCTGGGAAGTCTGTCCCTCATGTTGCTGTGTAGGATCGCCCTGAGAAGTCTCGCGCCAATGTATCAGTGGGGCCTGTTGAGTTACTGGGGCCTGTGGTGGTGGTTGCTCTCTAGGTGGTCCCTGGGATATCTCCTCCCTCTAGGTGGTGTTGGCTGGCACCACGGCACCGTGTGCTCCTCGTCCACTGCAAAATTTTATCTTGCTGCAAGAGATAGGACTTCATTAAAAAGAGTATGGAATCAAGCAAAACAGGATGCAGATTTTTAGAAGTAATACGGAGGAATTTCAAAGACGTAATCAAAGTGGATGAGACCTAGTAATTTCTATCATATTGTAGGCTCGCTGAGCATGTTACCATACCACAAGCAAAAAATATGACCTGCATGGGCCACCACTAAAACTATGTCACGCTCCAGTCCCAAAATACACGGGACCAGGCCACGTGGCAATAGCCAGCTGTCACGTCTCCGAGGATATCCCAATTTAACGGATCCAAACGAAGAGTGCTACACTGTCCTAAATAACTAACAAGTCCAATATCAACATCAAACAGGTAATCTAATCTCATCCACAATATAAACAGCAAGGAGTACTAAAATAAATACTGGAACATAAATGCCAGTCTCAAATATCATAGTACTACCAAGAATGTCTGGTGGGAACAAATCTACTACTATGAGGAAATAAAAGTACTGAATGACAGATAAAAGAGTAATGACTAGGGCATCTGCTGACTAGATAATGATGCTCCAATCCTAGGCAGAAGGACTACCAACTGATCACAGAAACTCTGACGGTAATACCTCTAGCTCCTCAGCTGTAGCGTACCTAGTCTTTTGTCCTAGGCCGTACACTGTGGGGTAATATGCCTCGTCCAAATCTGGAAATGTACCAGGTCCTCAGAGGGATGTAACAAGATACATAGAAACATGTCATATATATAAATACTAAATAAAATAAATAGAATAAAGGGTGTGCTAACCATCTAAGTGAATGCAATATGAGGACAACTTTGGTACGTATGGGTAGGCGTAGGCATAAGGTCCATATCGCTCCGAAGAACGTCGAAGCTGCATAGTATATAACGTCCATATCGCTCCGAAGAACGTAGAATTTGCATAGAATATAACGTCCATATCGCTCCGAAGAACGTAGAATCTGCATAAAGGGAGTCATTGGATCCGTAGCTCCTCCGGATACTACGAATTCCATTATGTGTATCCCATACGCCTACTAGTTGTCCTCCCCACCCAATATAGATACACAAGTTGAATACTCGACGTACATACCACATATCTATATGCCCAGTCTCTACTAATACAAAATCCTGAATTACGCACTAACCGTGATGCATGTCACACGTACCGATAGCTAGTCGAGTACGCGAACCCGTATTCCAATATGAATTTGTCACAGCGAAACGTGTAAGAGTGTCAGGTCTCGAAAGATATCAGAGTATCCTCCCAATGGGGTAAGTCTGCTAGTGACTAGGTCAAGTACACTACTCATCGACGCATCCGTCGACTGCACCCGAGTCAATCTCGGACGCACACAGTTATATAAAATAAAGCAACAAGATATCATACAACATATGCATCTTTTAATTTAAATAGTAAATATGGCAAGGTATCTTGCCTGGGTCCTCAAGCTGTGAATGCCAATAGCCTGCTCCTGTAGTATCTCCTGGCTGGTCCAGTGACCCTAAACATACAATATAATATAGCAATCTAGCATCAGACACTAAAGCAATACATACACAAACTATGACGCTGTTCTTAGGTACTGACGCAAGGGTCACGGCTGGTCGACTACAGAGTCGTCTGTGCACGTAGCTAAGGTGCACACATGTCATGTCCTCAGTTACTGTGTACCTCACGCTAATAAATTACCGAAGTTGGGGTTTACGAACTACTTATATTTTAGTACAATTTTATGTCCTTCTACTTCATGTTACAGTGTACTGATCTAGGTTTTAGGTGAAATACAAGTCCCTTATACCAGTCATATGATTGGGATAATTATTATCTTATTAATTACTGTTTAATCTAATTAACATACATACACACATATAGGGTTTTATATTAATTAGTTTGTATCCACGTAACGACACGCGACGCAAACTCGATGACACGACGATACAACTATACACGATACAATAAAGAAGAGAGGGATTCAGGTGTTTACCTAGGCATGGCTGAACGGGGGGGGTCTGTCTCGTCGAAGTGCACGCTCGCCGGCGGTCGGCGGAACTCCCGCGCCGAGTAGTAGATCACGACAGCAGCGACAGTAACTGCAGCAATTACAGCAGCGGCAGCAGCGGCCTGGCAGCGGGGCTTGGCCGGTAGGGGACGGTGCTGGGATAGTGGGGAAGGCGGTGCTGGTCGGGCTGGCGGTGCTGGAGGCGGTGGTCCGGTCTGGGAGTAGTCGGGCTCGGCAAGGAGTCGGGTTTGATGATCGATTTTGAGGGTGGTGAAGATGGTGGATGGAAGTCGGTGCAGGCGGTAGTTCGGTGATGTTAGTGTGGTGGAGACGTGGTCAGGCGGCTAGGGGGGTGCAGGCGGAAGAGGGACTGCGGTGGTGGCGGCCTGAGGTGGTGGTATCCGGTCGGAATAGGGGGAAGGGGCTTGGGTTTGATGAAGGGATTCGGTTAGGTTTATTTGATGGTGGTGGTGGTGTTTGTAAATCTAGGGTTTTCAATAGGGAAAGATGTATATTTATATGGGAGGGAAATAATGGGCTGACCTCGGATCTTGGGCCGGCCAGGGCTCTTTGGGGTAGGGCTGGTCCACATGAAAGGGTGTACATGGGCTTGGTTAGGTCTTGATTTGGGTGAACTTGGCCTCCAATTAATTAAATTACAAACAAATGCACCTGGCGTTCTTTTGTCAATTGAGAACAAATGGGATTAAAATTGGGTGGAACACGAGTGTCATGGGCGTAGAAGACTCAGAATAGATTAATACCCTAATTTGGGTTATATGGAATTGGGTTGTGGTTGTGCCTCAAATTCAAATAGGAATGGCCAATTATGAGAATTTAGGTTTATTGGAATAATACATGAACGTTTGTGACGAATATTGCACAGATAAAATAAAGCGCAATATTGAGTATCTAAAAGTTACACAAAACACAAGGGTCAGATGGGTAGCCTGGCATGTCTAGGAAATGTGTATGAACTTTTTTGAAGGTAACTACTAATGTAGCGCTCCAAACATCGAAGCAACGGTGAGGTGTATTAAGTCACATAATTGTTGTACATTAATATTAATTGTATCCAAATTAATCCTAGTCTCTCAATCTAAACTAAATAACCCTAAATTGGTCGAGGGGGTTTACAGGGTTGAACTGTACAGTAGTAGCAGCAAGGAACAGTGAGCAACAACCACAAAAATTAGTGAATCAGTGAGCAGCAACCACATCAACAGCATGTTGAGCCTGCAACAGCAAAGCTAGTAGCAGCTTCAGCATCTAGCTGCAGATGCAACAGCAAGGCATTAGCAGTATGCAGTGCAACAACAATAGCATGCAGCAACAAGGCAGTAGTAGTATGCAGTGCAGTAGTTTTAGTAGCAGCTAGAGCAGCAGCAACTCAAGGCAATAGCAAGGGCAGCAGCTACAGCAGCAACGTAAGTTAGTAGGTAGTTAGTTTAGTTAGTAGTTTAGTTAGTTAGTTACTTGTTAGTAGTTATATATATATATATATATATATATATATATATATATATAGTTATATATATATATATATATATATATATACATATTGTTATCTAGTAGTTAGATATTTACTTTGATTACTAGCTAGTAGTTGTATGTATATGTATATATGTAATTATAAGTTAGTATAGCAGTATTCTATTAGTTAATAAATGTTAGTTATAGTTTAGAGTTTGGGTAGTTAGTTATATGTTAGAATTCACATTACCTTTTGATACCAAGGTAATGTCAAGGTATTGATGGATACTCAAGGTTTTGGGTTTGAGTATCAAGATGGGTGTGTAGTAGTGTGATACCGCATTGGTTCAAAGCCAAGGTATCCACTTAGCATTAGTTTAGTTAGAAATAATATATATTGTCTTGTATATACTTATTTTGATATGTTCCTATCTAATTACTTGTGTATCTTATGATACGGTACCTTGATTGCATTCTAGTATCTTAGCATAGCTAGTATGGCCTAGTTACATACTATATGGATCTAATATCTTAGAGATAGACTCATACAACCTAGAATAGCTAGTTTGACATATAGTTGACCTAGTTTGACTGTTTTGACTTAGAAATGGCTTTATGACCTAAAAGTTGACTAGTTTAACTTATTTTCATTAAAAAATCTTGTATTGATGTAATATTCCATATTTAGGTCTTCGAGGCACCGTACCGGACATTTTTTATACTGTTCACCGAATTTCAGGCGAGTATATTCTCTGATAGTTTCTCATTTATGATATCCTCTATGTCTTTTGTATCTAGTGTAGATATCCTTAATTTTTTGACACGATGGTTACACGGATTGGTATATCCGGATCTCATCATGAAATGTTATTCCTTGGTATATATGGTGTATTTTGTGCATATCTTGTTTCCTTATTCTTCTTGTATATATACAGACACTGATTCTTGGGGAGACTTGCTACCTTCCCAGAGAATTTTGTGTCATAACGTACCTTGGTTGGATCCACTAAACCAGTCGGGGATGGGGAGTACGTAGTGTAGATATGTGATCAAACCCTCCTTGTATCATGTCTTGTTCATTAAATAGTGTTAATCATACACCGCACGTATGATTAACCAGGCCATATTTCTTGTATCAAGTTCTCAAGCTGATCACATATTAAAGCTAGTACTCACTCAATTAGTCATTAGTATTTCTTGTTCATTTCTATATTGCTTATTCTTATATTTATTTTAGTATTTACTTTATTGCATATCTCTTGTATCTGTATATTATATCTTATATATTCGCATCTATTTTTTGTTACATAGTTTATATCATTTATTAGAACTGTTGTTAGAGATATACTCTGCTCCTTTCCTGACTGATATATTTTTCCCAGATGACACTGAGGAGTGGTACCCCACTCGCTATAGGCCTTAGGACGTGTTGGCTTAGAGCCAGAGACGTTGGCTCAGGAGGGTCTCATCCCGACTGAGACAGACGACCTAGGACTTGTAGCATAGTAGTTAGACTCTTTGTACTGGATTTGTCTCTAGCTTTATTTTAGTATTTCTCTGACTCATTGGATATTATTTTTGTCTTGTGAGTTATATTTGTGACTCTTCTATTCTTTTATCATATTCATGCTTTATTCTATCTATAGAATTGTGATTAAGTATATTCATTTACATTGGTGGTATTGTTATGTATTATTTGCTAGATAGATAGTTTACCCAAACAATGTTCTATCGCCGATATTGCGACGTAGGCTGGGCATTGTTCACTACTTATATCCCTACACCGGGTAGGGGTCGGGACATATTTTTAGTGGTGACCCATACAGGTCTTCGTGGTCATAATTAGTGCGATTCATAGTGGTGCTCTGAATTGAGTGATATTATGAGCCTGTTTTAGGACATAGGATATAGGCTATAGGTTGAGAATACTCGATCACATCTAGGAAAAACTCTATTGATTCATTTAAACTGTTCTTCCTTGATATTGATATTTGATCTTTAAACTGTCCTTTTTGAATGCATTACATCATGTGCTATATTGATTCCATTCCAGCTTTAGCTTTGCTTGATAGTGGTGCTTCCCATAGTTTTGTATCTATTTTTTTTGCTTTGAAGAATTATTTGGTAGCTGAGTCTTTGCTTAGGACTTGCAAGATCATGACCGGGGGAGGCATTATCCTGGTTAGTGATATTTGCAAGGATCGAAGAGTTACTCTGGGAGGTCGGGAGCTGAGTGCGTGTCTACTTATAATGCCACTTCTGAGCTATGACATTATACTCGGGATGGATTGGTTGAATAGGCACCATGCTAGTATAGATTGTAGAGGAGGTAAAATTTTGTTTAGCCCTCCAGGAGAGCCAGATTTTAATTTTGCTAGAGGAGCTGCAGAGCAGGAAGAAGGCATTATCTGTGTAACTATGGTAGAAAATAAGGAGTTGTCACATCCATTGATAGCAGAGTTCTTAGATGTGTTTCCTGAGGAATTGCCAGGTTTGCCGCCATATCGAGATGTTAAATTCTCTATAGACTTTGTGCCAGATGCAGAACCAATTTCACAGCATGTCTATAGGGTAAACAACAGCGAGCTGGTCAAGCTAAAGAAGCAAATGGATGAGTTATAGGATACGAGGTTTATCAGATCCAGTTCTTTACCGTGGGGAGCCCTGGTATTGTTTGAATAGAAGAAGGATGGATCGGTGGGCATGTGCGTCGATTATAGGGCATTGAATAATCTCACTATCAAGAATAAATACCCGTTGCCACGAATTTATGACATATTCGATCAGTTTAGTGGCACCAAGATATTTTTCATGATAGACTTGATATCAGGCTACCACCAGGTAAAAATAAAGCCGGAGTATATTCCGAAGACTGCATTTAGGACTCGGTATGGCCAGTATGAGTTTATGGTGATGTTGTTTGAGTTAACTAATGCCCCGACGGTATTTATGAATATGATAAACAAGGTATTCCACCAGTACCTTGACAAGTTCGTGGTGGTGTTCATCGATGACATACTCATATACTCGAAGACACCGGAGGAGAATGAGGAGCATTTGCGGATTGTGTTGGATGTGTTGAGGAAGAAGAAGCTGTATGGAAAGCTATCCAAGTGTGAGCTCTTCCTGGACAAGGTGGAGTTCTTAGGACATATTGTGACTGGTAATGGAATTTCAGTAGATCCGAAGAAGATCGTAGCAGTGGAGTCTTAGAAGACCCCGAGTTCAGTGGCAGAGGTCAGGAGTTTCTTGGGTCTAGCAGGCTACTACAAGAAGTTTATACAAGATTTTTCGAGGATTACCGAGGTGATGACCAGAATCACCATGAATGATACAGAGTTTGTTTGGAAAGAGGAGTGTCAGGTTGCTTTTAAGGAATTGAAGACGAGGTTGGCGGCTGCTCCTATTTTGACGTTGCCATCAAGGTCTGGAGGTTTCACTATTTATAGTGATACATCGGAGAAAGGTTTGGGTTGTGTTCTTCAGCAGAATAGGAAAGTGATTGCCTATGCATCTAGGCAATTGCATCATCATGAGAAGAACTATCCTACCCATAATTTGGAGTTGGCAGCAGTCATATTTGCCCTGAAGTTGTGGAATCACTATTTGTACGGAGAGCGTGTGGAGATCTTCACAGACCACAAGAGCTTACCACAAGAGCTTGAAGTACATTTTCACTCAGAAGGAGTTGAACATGAGGCAGCATCAGTAGTTAGAACTAATAAAGGATTTTGACATATCTTTGCAGTATCATCCTGGCCAGTGTAGTTGTCGATGCCTTGAGCAGATATCCGGTAGCTATATTTTTGACTCAGGATCGATATTTGTTGGAGGACTTGGAGAGCTTGGACATTGAGGTGATAGTTCCTAGTTTTGCTATGCAGATGTAGGGGATACAAATACACACAGAGTTAATGAACAGGATCAAGGCAGCCTAGTACAAAGATTTATCTCTGAGGAGCATCAGAGCTCAAGTGAGAGCATGATTGGAGGATAATTTCACCTTAGCTGATGATGGTTCTTTGTGGCATGGTATTAGATTATGTGTGCCTAGTAGGAAGTTGCGTGAGAAAGTATTACAAGAAGCACATCGCTCTCAGTATTCCATACATTTAGGTGCCAACAAGATGTATCGGGATATGCGAGAGAGTGTGTGATGGTATGGCATAAAGAGGGAAGTGCTACAGTTTGTATCCAGATGCTTAGTGTACCAATAGGTGAAAGCCGAGAGACAGAGGCCAGGTGGTTTACTTCAGCCATTACACATTCCAAAGTGGAAGTGGGAGCACATTACTATAGAATTTGTGTCCGAACTTACACGATCTCCAGGGGAAAAGACGCGATTTGGGCCATCGTTGATAGGTTGACCAAGTCGGCCTACTTTTTGCCTTCCACGGTGGGTTTGTCTACGGAGATGCTGGCAGAGATGTATGTGAGGCAGATCGTCAGGATACATGGGGTTTCCGTCAGAATAGTCTCGGATCGGGATAGTCATTTCACTTCTCATTTCTGGAGGAGTTTGCAAGCAAGTTTGGGCACCCAACTCAAGTTTAGTACTGCTTATCATCCCCGGATAGATAGGCAATCAGAAAGGACTATTCAAAATCTCGAGGATATACTGCACACCTGTGTACTAGATTTTAGGGGATCTTGGGAGGACCATCTCTATTTGGTAGAGTTTGCTTACAACAATAGCTACCAGACTAGTATATAGATGTCACCATTTGAGGCTCTGTACGGTCGGAGATGTTGTACTCCTTTGTCATAGGACGATATTGGAGAGAGAGTTTTGCTAGGGCCAGAGATGGTTGTGGATGCAGCGGAGAAGGTTAAGTTGATCAGAAACAGACTTCTCGAGGCGCAGGACAGAGAACGGCATTGGGCCGATAGCCACCAGAGACCTTTGGAGTTTGAGGTATATTTTAGATCTTTGTTTTATGCTTGACATTGGTTATTTGTTTTAGATTAAATTCTTAAGGTTGTGTTTTATTCTAGGTTGGTGGTTTGGTATTTCTGAGGATTTTTCCGACATGAGACACAATTCGTTTCGCTGGAGGAAGAAATCTTACTCCACGATTTATCGGACCTTTCAGTATTCTCGAAAGGGTTGGTGCAGTAGCTTATAGATTAGACTTGTCACCTGTATTGGAGGGAGTGCATAACGTGTTTCACGTATCGCATTTGAGACGGTACATGGCGAATCCTAGTCACTTGTTGGATCACTCAGAGATAGAGGTGGGCCCTACTCTTAGCTATCCAGAGAAGCCAGTTGAGATTTTGGATCGGAGAGAGAAGGTGCTGAGGAACCAGACTATTCCCTTGGTACACGTCGCATAGAGGCATAACTCTCCGGGGGAGTTGTCATGACCCGCACCCGGTGTAAGGGTACAAGTCAAAAACAACACCCAGCCTACGCCGCAGAATCGGCGGTTGAACGCTGTCTAGGTAATCTATCTAACAATATAATGAACCACCAATAATTATAATATACTCAATCATAGAACTAAGATGGAAATAAACACGAATCAGATAAAGAATAGAATAGTCATAATACAATTCATGAGTCTAAAATAATACATCAATGAGTCTGAAAGAATAACAAAATAAGCTGGAGACAAATCTAGTACAAAGAATACTAAGAAGCTACTACACATGGGTCAACAGTCTCAGTTGGGATAAGTCCCTCCTAAGCCAGGGTCTCAGACTCTAAACCCACAACATACTGAGGTCCATAATAGGTAGGGTACCACTCCTCTGTGTCATATGGAAAAATATATCCAGTCAGAAAAGGAGCAGAGTACATCTCTAACAGCAGTTCTAATCAATGATAAAAACTATGTAGCAGTAAATAGATGTGAATATACAAGATGCACAATAGATACGAGAGATACATACAATAAGAAAATACCGGAATAAATACAATAAGGAACAATATGCCAATGAACAAGAATACTAATGACTAAGCGTGTGAGTACTAGCTTAACATGTGATCGGCTTTGGCAAGATGCAATATGGCTTGGCTAATCATACGTGCGGTGTATGATCAACACTATTCAGTAATAAGTACTTGATACAATAGGGGTATTGATCACATATCTATACTAATACTCCCCACCCTCGACTGGTATAATAGATTCAACCACGGTATGCTATGACACGAGATTCTCTAAGAAGATAGCTAGTCTTCCCGAGAATCAGTATCTGTACATGTACAAGATAACAAATGAAATAATACTTGCACCATATACACCATATACCAAGGAATAACATCTCATGACGAGATCCGGATATACCAATCCGTGTAACCATAGTGTCAAGAGAACATGGATATCTACACTAGATACAATGAACATAGAGAATATCATAAATAAGAAAGTATCAGAGAATATACTTGCCTGAAGTCCAAAGAATAGTCTCACAGATGTCTGACACGGTGCCTCGAAGACCTAGATATGGAATACAACATCAATACAAGATTCCGAAAAGAGAATAAGTTAAACTAGTCAACTTCTAGGCCAAAAAGTCAATTCTAAGTCAAAAGTCAACTATGGTCAACTCTAAGTCAACTAAGGTCAAACTATGGTCAACTATGGTCAACTAAGTATTTCTAGGTTGCACAAGGCTATCATAAAAATATGGGTCAAGATACTAGAGTCTAAGTCATAGAAACCTCATCTAAAAAGTTAGGATACCGTATCTCCGGATACGTAATTCCCAAGGTAAAACATCAATAATATATACCAAACAATTAATTATTAAATATATAGAATCACAATTACAACATCAAATAGGTACCGTGGTTTTAAACCAACTTGGTACCTCAACAATAATCATAAACTTGACACCCAAACCCAATACCTTGGGTATCCCCAATTACCTTAGTTTCCTAAAGGTAATTCCGAATACCTTGTTATATTAATTACCCTTATATATATATAATACATATACTAAATATTATACATATAAAGAAATTAGCATACATTACATCAATATTAATACTAATATATATATATATATATATAAATATATATATAAGTATATAGACATATAAATATATATACTGCCTATTGTCGCTAAAAACAGTGCTGAAAACAGATATTCTGATACGCTGGCTTTTTGGTGACAGTTTTGTCTGTCACTGAAACCGCCGTCACTGCTGCTGTTGGTTTCCTGCACTACTGCTGCTGCTTTGGTGACCGTTTGCAACCGTCACCGATTTAACTGTCGGTGCTGCTGCTTTTTCCCGCTGCTGCTGCTACTAATTAATGACAACGGCTGCTGTCATTAATACTACCGCCATGCTACATCGACTGCTACTCTTGCTATTATTAATGACAGTGGCTGTCATTAACCACCAGTTGCTAAAACACAGAATATATATATATATATATATATATATATATATATATATATATATATATATATATATGAAACTCATAATAACTATATATATATATATATATATAATTGCCAATAAACTATAATTATACCAACCCTATTATTATGTACATATTATGACATAGCCACAAACCTACGCATACATAAATACATTATAATTATACATCTATACCTATATATAAATAATCATATAACATCTATATATAATATAATTACCCAATTAAACATACATATATATTTTATTACAACATATACATATATACCCATACTATATACTATAACATATATATTAATGCATATAGAAGAAAGGCTCCATAATATATATATTCTCTTAGTACATATATAGTACATAGATCTATGATACAAGAACACAATTATATATACTATAATATATATAATATCTATATATATGCATAAATATAATCTACATGAACTAAGAGTACAAGAATTAGATGTACATATAATTACACAATATATGGAGAGTATCACACCGTATCCCACTAGATCTAGGATACGCATGTGATACGAGTACACCACACATTCAATTGCACCCTGAAGGACACAAATAAGTCATATATATTATTTATGAACAATACGAAGTGTCAAATATAGATTTACGTGTCCGTGTCAAAATATGACATGTACAAAGTCCCGTATCGGAGGGAAAATCCCAAAAAAATACGTATCACCAAATTATTGGGATACGACCTACACGTACCCAATTGTGGATATGACACTAGCCCTAAACATATAAACACATGCCAAATTGATCTATAGGATCAATTGACACACACAACAAATGTCAATCTCAAAATTCCCCCAAAATTGATACAAAAAGCACCATAACTTTCTCAATAGGCCTTCTATGAACACAAAACCAAATCCTATGGGTAGCCTATGTATATAGGTTAATTTTCCATGGTTAAATCTCAGATTTATAACTTAATTTAAGGGGAAAAAACTGAATTGTACCTATTAGGAGATGGATTCCCAATGAAACCTCCAATTGAGATGAAATTGCCTCCAACTTGTAAATCATTGCTCCTCTTTGTAGATCCTTGCTTCCTCCTTCTAGATCCTTGCTTCTCAAGTCTCTAATGGTGATTTGGGAAGGAATTGGAATGAAATTTGGTAAGGAAATGAAATGGGAATGAAAAAATTTGGTAGAGGGAAAAACTAGATCTATATTTGGAATAAAAAGAGGAGAGAGAAATTTCCCCCTCTTTTTAAATAGATCGGCCCCTTTTTCTCTCCCTCAAGTTATCATGTAATGTCCATTATACCCCTTGGGGCCTCTCATGAAGAAATAATTAAGGAAGGAAGCTTCTAGTCTAATGATTTAATTAATTTAATCCATCTCCTTAACAATGGGCTTTCTAATTGGGCTAAGTCTAACTAATTAATTCATGTTGATCCATGGGTCCAAACTAAACTAGTTAGGTCCACTAACACAAGTCCAAATTAAATAACTAACATCTAACCACAATTAAATAATACAACAATAATTATTTATCAAGCACAATATTAAATAAATAGGAAATTACTAAAATACCCTTTCCTAAAAAATGTGGTAGTGACAAGTCTACCCTCCTTAAAAAAAATTCGTCCTCGAAATTCAAAGACGAAAACTACCCCCAAAAAATAACAGATCAGAACTAAAGAATCATAACTAACTATGACAGAACATAACACTGAATAGAACATAACTTAGGAAATAACATACCTCAAGGTACAAAAACATATGGATAACGCTCCCGTATTTCATCCTCTCTCTCCCAGGAAGACTCCCCTGTAGAGTGATGCCTCCATGCGACACGCACCAAAGGAATAGTCTAGTTCCTTAGCACCTTCTCTCTCCGATCCAGAATCTCAACTGGCTGCTCTGGATAGCTAAGAGTAGGGCCCACATCTATCTCCGAGTGATCCAATACATGACTAGGATCTGCCACGTATTGTCTCAACTGCGACATGTGAAACATGTTGTGCACTCCCTCCAATGCAGGTGGCCAGTCTAGTCTATAAGCAACTGCACCGACCCTCTCTAGAATAGTGAAAGGTTCGATGAATTGCGGACTAAGCTTTCTGCCTCCATCGAAACGAATCATGCCTTGTGTCAGAGAAATCCTCAGAAACACCAAACCACCCACCTAGAACAAAACACCACCTTAAGAACTTAATCTATAACAAACAACCAAGAACAAGCACAAAACAAAAATCTAAACTATACCTCGAACTCCAAAGGTCTCTGATGGCTACCGGTCCAATGTCATTGTCTGTCCTGCGCCACTCAAAGTCTATCTCTGATCAACTAAAACTTCTCTGCTTCATCCACAACCATCTCTGTCCCAAGCAAAACTTTTTCTCCAATATCATCCCAAGACAAAGGAGTACGACACCTCCGACCGTATAGAGCTTCAAAAGGTGACATATCTATACTGGACTGGTAATTATTGTTGTAAGAAAACTCTACCAAATGGAGATGGTCCTCCCAAGAAACCCCAAAATCTAGTACACAAGTGCGCAACATATCCTCGAGAGTCTGAATAGTCCTCTCTGACTGCCCATCTGTCTGGGTATGATATACAGTACTGAACTTGAGCTGAGTGCCCAAACTCTCCTACAAACTCCTCCAGAAATAAAAAGTGAAACGACTATCCCGATCTGAGACTGTGCTGACGGAAACTCCATGTATCATAACGATCTGCCTCACATACATCTCTGCCAGCTTCTCCGTAGACAAACTCACCTTGAAAGACAAAAAGTGGGCCGACTTGGTCAACCTATCAACGATGACCCAAATCGCGTCTTTCCCTCCTAGAGATAGTAGAAGTCCGGACACAAAATTTATAGTAATGTGCTCCCACTTCCACCCTGGAATGGGTAATGGCTGAAGTAAACCTCCTGGCCTCTGCCTCTTGGCTTTCACCTGCTGGCACACTAAGCATCTGGATACAAAATGTGCCACTTTCCTCTTCATGCCATACCACCACACACTCTCTCGCATATCCCGATACATCTTATTAGCACCTGGATGCTTGGAATACTGAGAGTGATGCGCTTCCTGCAACACCTCTCACACAGTTCCCCACTAGGCACACACAATCTAACTCTATGCCTCAAAGATCCATCCTCTGCAATAGTGAAATCATCTTCCAATCCTGCTCTCACCTGAGCTTTGATAATCCTTAGAGATATATCCTCATACTGTGCTTCCTTGATCATGTCCATCAAATCTGAATGTATCTGCAATCCCCACATCTGCATAGCACAACCAGGAATAATTACCTCAATGCCCAAGCTCTCCAAGTCCTCCAACAAATATCGATCATGCGTCAAGAACATAGCTATCGGATACCTGCTCAAAGTATCGGCAACTACATTAGCTTTTCCAAGATGATATTGTAAAGAGATATCAAAATCCTTCATCAGTTCCAACCACCGACGCTGCCTCATGTTTAACTCCTTCTGCGTGAAAATGTACTTCAAGCTTTTGTGGTCTGTGAAGATCTCCACACGCTCTCCGTACAAATAATGTTTCCACAACTTCAGAGCAAATATGACTGCTGCCAACTCCAAATCATGGGTAGGATAGTTCTTTTTATGAGGACGCAATTGCCTGGATGCATAGTCAATCACTTTTCCATGCTGCTGAAGAACACAACCCAAATATTTTCCGGTGCATCACTATAAATAGTAAAACCTCTGGACCCTGATGGCAACGTCAAAATAGGAGTAGACGTCAACCTCTTCTTCAACTCCTCAAAAGCAACCTGGCAATCCTCTGTCCAAACAAACTCCACATCCTTCCTTCTGAGTCTAGTCATCGGCTCGACAATCCTCAAAACATTTTGCACAAACTTCCTGTAGTAACCTGCCAATCCCAAGAAACTCCTGATCTCGACTACCGAACTCGGGGTCTTCCAAGATTCCACTGCTGCGATCTTCTTTGGATCTACTGAAATACCATCACCAGTCACAACATGCCCCAAGAATTCTACCTTGTCCAGGAAAAACTCATACTTGGACAACTTTTCATATAGCTTCTCTTTCCTCAGCACATCCAACACAATCCTCAAATGCTCCTCATGCTCCTCCGGTGTCCTCGAGTATATGAGTATGTCGTCGATGAACACCACCACGAACATGTCAAGGTACTGGTGGAACACCTTATTCATCAAGTTCATAAATACCGCTAGTGCATTAGTCAAACCAAACGGCATCACCATAAACTCGTACTGACCATACCGAGTTCTAAAAGCAGTCTTCGGTATGTCCTTCGGCTTCACCTTCACCTGATGGTAGCCTGATCTCAAATCTATCTTAGAAAATACCTTCGCACCACTCAACTGATCAAACAGATCATCAATCCGTGGCAAAGGATACTTATTCTTGATAGTGAGATTATTTAAAGCCATGTAATCAATGCACATGCGCACCGATACATCCTTCTTCGGTACAAACAATACCGGGGCTCCCTATGGTGAAGAACTCGATCTGATAAACCCCTTATCCTGTAATTCGTCCACCTGCTTCTTTAACTCGACCAGTTTGCTGTTGTTTACTCTATAGACATGCTACAAAATTGGTTCTGCACCTGGCACCAAGTCTATAGAAAATTCAACATCTCGATCTGGCGGCAATCCTGGCAATTCCTCAGGAAACACATCCAAGAACTCTGCTATCAACGGATGTGGAAACTCTTTGTCTTCCACCATAGCTCCACAAATAATGCCTTCTTCCTGCTCTGCAGCTCCTCTAGCAAACTCGAACTCTGGCTCTCCTGGCGAACCAAACAAAACTCTACCTCCTCTACAATCTATGCTAGCACGGTGCCTAATCAACTAATCCACCCCGAGTACAATATCGTAGTTCGAAAGTGGCATTACTAGTAGACACGCACTCAACTCCCGGTCTCCCAGAGTAACTCTTCAATCCTTGCAAATATCATTAACCAGGATGATGCCTCCCCCGGTCATGATCTTGCAAGTCCTAAGCAAAGACTCAGCTACCAAACCATGCTTCAGAGCAAAAAAAATAGATACAAAACTATGGGGAGCACCACTATCAAACAAAGCTAAAGCTGGAATGGAATCAAGAAGAATAGAACCTGCGATGATATCTCCTGTAGGTTCATCCTCCTCGATGGTCATAGAAAATGCTCATCCCTGTCGTGCACCTCCCTGCTGCTGATGCTGGACAAAACGCTACTGCTGTATCGGAAGCGGTCCCCTCGGCTGTGCTACAGGTGGTCTCGTCTGTGCCCTCGGAGCTGAAGCTGCTTCCTGAACTGCACGACGAGGACACTCCCTCGATTGATGCCCTTCAGTACCATAATACAAACAAACTCCCAACCTCCTCCTGTAAACTTTTCAGATATGGCCGAGATTCTTGCAGTAGTTGCATGGAGCTTGCTGTAACTATCTCTGCTGCTGAGGTGCCTGGTGAAAAGGTGCCCTAGTTTGAGTCTGGTTCTGTTGTGGCTGCTGGAAAGGTCTGGACTGGAAATGAGGACGTTTGGCAGATACTGCACTGTCGTTGGCCCCCAGAAAAGAATTACGGTCTCTCTTGGGCTTCAAACCCAACTCCCGCTCAACCTTGCGTGCCTCCGCAAGTATCTCCGAGTATGTCTCATAAAAAGACGGAATGAGAATCTTCACTTCCCAGTTTAGACCCTCACAAAAATGAATAGCTTGAACCTCCGGCTCTCTCACCAGATACTCTGCAAATCAGCTCAACCTGCCGAACTCCGCAGCGTACTCCTCCACAGACATGCTCTCCTGAATGAGACTCTCAAACTGTCTCCCCAAGTCTAGCCTGTCTGCCCGGGCAAAAAACTTCTTCTTGAAAAGGTCCTTGAATACCTCCCAAGATTGTCCTACGTCAACCAGAACTGGCTCATTCCTGAACCAAGTACGAGCGATATCGAACAGTTGAAGTCCTACCACCTCAACCTTCAGATCCTCAGAAAGACGGGACACCCTCATAAGACGCTCAATGTCCTTGAGCCAATCATCAGCATAGATGATGCCCTCCGTCCCCTTGAAAACCTTAGGCACCAGTTTCTTGAAGTCCTGAATGTTGCCTGGCCGAAGCTGAGCAACCTGAGGAACATCCTGCTGTTGGATCGGAACTCCTCTCTCGACTACAGCACGAGAAAGCTGATGAAAACTCTCGATACCCTACCGTAGAACATCGGTATGCCTCTGATGTGCCTCTGACTGAGCCCTCTGTGCCTCGAGCATCTCACGAAACAGTGTAAACATTTATGACGCCTCTGCTGGCACAGGAGGTGGAGGTAGAAACATCTCAGATACAGCTGGCACAGTCCTCTGAGTAGGTGGTGGACCTCCGAAAGCAGCTGACACTCAAATCACCAGAGAAGTGACTGGTACAGGCCCTCGGGATATCGCAGACCTCTCAGAAGCTGCTCTCCCCTGCTGCGATCTAGTCTTAGGCGGCATCCTGAGACAAAGCGAAAGAAAGAATCAATATGGCAAAAGATGTAAGACATTCAAGGAAAGGACAGATTAAGAGATCAAGTATCAATATCAAAAGAGAATAGTTGAATCAAAAGAATTTTCCTAGGTGTGATTGAGTATCTCAGCCTATATCCTATCGCAGGCTCGCAGTAGTAAAACTAAATTGTCGTACTACCACGACATCACATACTTTGTGAAGCTAGACCTGCATGGGCCACCACTAAAAATGTGTCACGACCCGCATCCGGTGTAAGGGTACAAGTCAGAAATAACGTCCAACCTACGTCGAAGAATCGGCGGTAGAACGCAGTCTGGATAATTTATCTAATAATATAATGAACCACCAATAATGATAATATACTCAATCACAGAACTAAGATGGAAATGAACACGAATCAGATAAAGAATAGAATAGTCATAATACAACTCATGAGTCTAAAATAATACATCAATGAGTCTGAAAGAATAACAAAATAAGCTGAAGACAAATCCAGTACAAAGAATACTAAGAAGCTACTATACCCGGGTCAACTGTCTCAGTTGGGATAAGTCCCTCCTGAGCCAGGGTCTCAGACTCTAAACCCAAAATATCCTGAGGTCCATAATAGGTAGGTACCACTCCTCAGTGTCATCTGGAAAAATATATCCAGTCAGGAAAGGAGCAGAGTACATCTCTAACAGCAGTTCTAATCAATGATAAAAACTATGTAGCAGTAAATAGATGTGAATATACAAGATGCATAATAGATACTAGAGATACATAAAATAAGGAAATACTGGAATAAATACAATAAGGAACAATATGCCAATGAACAAGAATACTAATGACTAAGTGTGTGAGTACTAGCTTAACATGTGATCGGCTTGGGCAAGATGCAATGTGGCCTGGCTAATCATACGTGCGGTGTATGATCAACACTATTCAGTAATCAGTACTTGATACAATAGGGGTATTGATCATATATCTATACTAATACTCTCCACCCTCGACTGGTATAATAGATCCAACCACGGTATGCTATGGCACGAGATTCCCCAAGAAGATAGCTAGTCTTTCCGAGAATCAGTGTCTATACATGTACAAGATAACCAATGAAACAATACTTGCACCATATACACCATATACCAAGGAATAACATCTCATGACGAGATCCGGATATACAAATCCGTGTAACCATAGTGTCAAGAGAACATGAATATCTACACTAGATACAATGAACATAGAGGATATCATAAATAAGAAACTATCAGAGAATGTACTCGCCTGAAGTCCAAAGAATAGTCTCACAGATGTCTGACACGGTGCCTCGAAGACCTAGATATGGAATACAACATCAATACAAGGTTCCGAAAAGAGAATAAGTTAAACTAGTCAACTTCTAGGCCAAAAAGTTAATTCTAAGTCAAAAGTCAACTATAGTCAACTCTAAGTCAACTAAGGTCAAACTATGGTCAACTATGGTCAACTAAGTATTTCTAGGTTGCACAAGCCTATTACAAAAATATGGGTCAAGATACTAGAGTCTAAGCCATAGAAACCTCATCTAAAAAGTTAGGATATCGTATCTCTGGATACGTAATTCCCAAGATAAAACATCAATAATATATACCAAACAATTAATTATTAAATATATAGAATCACAATTACAACATCAAATAGGTACCATAGTTTTGAACCAACTTGGTACCTCAACAATAATCACAAACTTGACACCCAAACCCAATACCTTGGGTATCCCCAATTACCTTAGTTTCCTCAAGGTAATTTCCAATACCTTGTTATACTAATTACCCTTATATATATAATACATATACTAAATATTATACATATAAAGAAATTAGCATACATTACATCAATATTAATACTAATATATAAATATATATATAAGTATAGAAACATATAAATATATAAACTGCCTATTGTCGCTAAAACTGTGCTGAAAACAGATATTCTGATACGCTGGCTTTTTAGTGACAGTTTTGTTTGTCACTGAAACCGTCGTCGCTACTACTGTTGGTTTCCTGCACTGTTGCTGCTGCTTTGGTGACGGTTTACAACCGTCACCGATTTAACTGTCGCTGTTGCTGCTTTTTCCCGCCGCTGCTGCTGCTAATTAATGACAGCGGCTGCTGTCATTAATACTGTCGCCATGCTACAGCGGTTGTGCTATTTTTCACGCTGTTATTAATGACAGTGGTTGTCATTAACCACCCGTTGCTAAAACACAGAAAAAAAAAATTATATATATATATATATATATATATATATATATAATTACCAATAAACTATAATTATACCCCCTATTATTATGTACATATTATGACATAGCCACAAACCCACACATACATAAATACATTATAATTATACATCTATACATATATATAAATAATCATATAATAACTATATATAATATAATTACCCAATTAAACATACATATATATTTTATAACAACATATACATATATACCCATACTATATACTATAATATATATATTAATGCATGTAGAAGAAAGGCTACATAATATATATATTCTCTTAGTACATATATAATACATAGATCTATGATACAAGAACACAATTATATATACTATAAAATATATAATATCTATATATATGCATAAATACAATCTATATGAATTAAGGGTACAAGAATTAGATCTACATATAATTACATAATATATGGAGAGTATCATACCGTATCCCACTAGATCTATGATACGCATGTGACACGAGTCCAACACACATCCAATTGCACCCCGAATGACACAAACAAGTCACATATATTAGTTATGAACAATACAAAGTGTCAAATATAGATCTACGTGTACGTATCAAAATATGACATGTACAAAGTCCCGTGTCGGAGGGAAAACCCTCAAAACAATACGTATCACCAAATTATTGGGATACGACCTACACGTACCCAATTGTGGACACGAAAGTAGACCCAAACACATTAATACATGCCAAATTGATCTATAGGATCAATTGACACACACAACAAATGTCAATCTCAGAATTCTCCCAAAATTGACACAAAAAGTACCATAACCTTCTCAATATGCCTTATATGAACACAAAACCAAATTCTATGGGTAGCCTATGCATATGGGTTAATTTTTCATGGTTAAATCTCATATTTAGAACTTAATTTAAGGGAAAAAAATTGAATTGTACCTATTGGGAGATGAATTCCCAATTAAACCTCCAATTGAGATGAAATTGCCTCCAACTTGTAGATCCTTGCTCCTCTTTGTAGATCCTTGCTTTCTCCTTCTAGATCCTTGCTTCTCAAGTCTCTAATGGTGATTTGGGAAGAAATTGGAATGAAATTTGGTAGGAAAATGAAATGGGAATGAAGAAATTTGGTAGAGGAAAAAACTAGATCTAGATTTGGAATGAAAAGAGGAGAGAGAAATTTCCCCCTCTTTTAAAATAGGCCGGCCCCTTTTCCTCTCCCTCAAGTTATCATGTAATGTCCATTATACCCCTTGGGGCCTCTCATGAAGAAATAATTAAGGAAGGAAGCTTATATTCTAATGATTTAATTAATTTAATTTATCTCCTTAACAATGGGCTTTCTAATTAGGCTAAGTCTAACTAATTAATTCATGTTGGTCCATGGGTCCAAACTAAACTAGTTAGGTCCACTAATACAAGTCCAAATTAAATAACTAACATCTAACCACAATTAAATAATACAACAATAATTATTTATTAAGCACAATATTTAATTAAATAAGAAATTACTAAAATACCCTTTCCTAGATAATATGGTAGTGACAGGAGTCTACCTGGGAGAGAAAGGATAAAATGCGAGAGCGTTACCCATATTTGTTTGTGCCTTGAGGTATGTTCTTTTCTGATTCTGTTTTATTCTATTTTATTTTCTGTGGGTAGTTTCGTCTTTGAATTTCGAGGACGAATTTACTTTAAGGGGGGGCAGACTTGTCACTACCATATTTTCTAGGAAAAAGTATTTTGGTCATTTCATAATTAATTAAATATTGTGGATATTTTATATTTATTTATTGTATTATTTATTTATTGTTAGATGTTAGTTTATTATTTTAGACTTATGTTAGTGGACCTAACTAGTTTATATTAGATCCATGGACAAATATTTAAATCTAGTTAGAATTGAGCCCAATTAGAAGCTCATTCATTAGGAGGATGACTAATTAAGTTAAACCAATTAGACTAGAACCTTCCTTCCTTAATTATTTCTGTATGAGAGGCCCCAAGGGGTTTTTTAGACTTTACATAGTAGCTTGGGGAGGGGGCTAAGTGGCCGACCATGTATTAAATGGAGGGAGAGTTTCTCTCTCTTTATTTTCATTTTTAAATCTAGATATAGAATATCATCTACCAAATTTCTTCATTCACACATCAAATTCTACCCTAATTTCTTTCTAATTTCTTTTCTAATCATCATTGGAGGCAATTAGAGCAAGGAGCAAGCAAGGATATACAAGGAGGAGCAAGGATCTACAAGTTGAATGCTCTTTTCTCCAATTTGAAGTTTCATTGGGAATCCATCTCCCAATAGGTATAATTCAATTTTTCCCTTTTAATTAGACTATAAATATGTGTTTTAATCATTAGGAACCACCCCATATGCTAAGTTTACCCATAAAAATTGAAATTAGGTTCATAGGAGGCCTATGGGAAAAGTTATGTGTTGTTTTGTGTCAATTTTGGGGGGAATTCCGAGATTGACACATCTTGTGTTTGTTAATTGGTCAATTAGACCAAATTGACATGTGTTTGATTGTGTGTGGCTAGTGTTGTGTCAACAATTGGATACGTATAGGCCGTATCCCGATAATTTGGAGATACGAGTTAATTTGGAGGTTTTCTTCCGACACGGGGGTTTGAGAATGTAATATTTTAACACGGAAACGTAGATGTGTATTTAGCTCTTCGTATTGTTCATAATTATTATTTTAGACTTGCTCGTGTCCTTCAGTATACGTTTGGTGGCATGGTGGACTTTTATCGCAAGCGTATCATAGATCTAGTGTTATACAGGAGCGATGCACTCAACGTGTTTGTTTTCTTGCATTTCAATATAATTATTTATAACTATTAGAGTATTATAATTGTATGTTTATATATATATATGTATGGTGATTGGTGGTTATATATATATATATATATATATATATATATATATATATATATATATAATATATATATATATATATATATATATATATATATATATATATTGATATGTGTGCGTGTGTGTGTGTATGTGGTGGTGATTATATATTTACATAGAGAGT
The DNA here is from genome assembly GCA_036927795.1 of Iris macrosiphon. Classification (NCBI taxonomy): domain Eukaryota; kingdom Viridiplantae; phylum Streptophyta; class Magnoliopsida; order Asparagales; family Iridaceae; genus Iris; species Iris macrosiphon. Next base: position 103,715,550 of record JAYESA010000010.1, on the reverse strand, counting down.
TGTATATATGTCTGTGTGTGTTTATATATATGTATATATAGATATGTATATATATAGAGATGTATTTGTATCTCTAGTGCTCTAGTGTTGTGTATATATATATATATATATATATATATATATATATATATATATATATATATATATATATATATATATATATATATATATATATATATATATATATAAGTGTGTTGTAACTAGAGCTATATATATGTTTATAGATATAGATATAGATATAAATATAGATAAAGATATAGATATAGATATATAAGTGTATAGATAGATATATATCTACTTGTATGAATATGTGTGTGCATAGAGTGTGAGTGTGTGTGTGTGAGTGAGTTTGTGCGGTGTTTGAGAGGGGAGGGAGTCGAACTGCACAATAGTAGCAGCAAGGAACAGTGAGCAGCAACCACAACAATCAGTGAATCAGTGAGCAGCAACCACAGCAACAACATACTGAGCCTGCAGCAGCAAAGATAGCAGCAGCTTCAGCAGCTAGCTGCAGCATGCAGCAGCAAGGCAGTAGCAGTATGCAGTGCAGCAGCAATAGCATGCAGCAGTAAGGCAGTAGCAGTATACAGTGCAGCAGTTTTAGTAGCAGCTAGAGCAGCAGCAACTCAAGGCAATAGCAAGGGCAGCAGCTACAACAACAACGTAAGTTAGTAGGTAGCTAGTTTAGTTAGTAGTTTAGTTAGTTAGTTACTTGTTAGTAGTTATATATATATATATATATATATATATATATATATATATATATATATATATATATATATATATATATATATGTACATATTGTTATCTAGTAGTTAGATATATACTTTGATTACTAGCTAATAGTTGTATGTATATGTATATATGTATTGGTAAGTTAGTATAGTAGTATTATATTAGTTAATACATGTTAGTTATAGTTTAGAGTTTGGGTAGTTAGTTATATATTAGAATTCACATTACCTTGTGATACTAAGGTAATGTCAAGGTATTGATGGATACTCAAGGTTTTGGGTTTAAGTATCAAGATGGGTGTGTAGTGGTCTGATACCGCATTGGTTCAAAGCCAAGGTATCCACTTAGCATTAGTTTAGTTAGAAATAATATATATTGTCTTTTATATACATATTATAATATTTTCCTATCAATTACTTGCGTATCTTATAATACGGTACCTTGATTGCATTCTAGTATCTTAGCATAGCTAGTGTAGCCTAGTTACATAGTATATGGACCCAATATCTTAGAGATAGACTCATACAACCTAGAATAGCTAGTTTGACTAGTTTGACCTATAGTTGACCTAGTTTGACTGTTTTAACTTAGAAATGACTTTATGACCTAGAAGTTGACGAATTTAACTTATTTTTATTTCAAAACCTTGTATTGATATAATATTCCATATTTAGGTCTTTGAGGCACCGTACCGGACATCTTTGATACTGTTCACCAAATTTCAGGTGAGTATATTCTCTGATAGTTTTTTATTTATGATATCCTCTATGTCTCTTGTATCTAGTGTAGATATCATTAATTTCTTAACACAATGGTTATACGAATTTGTATATCTGAATCTCGTCATGAGATATTATTCCTTGGTATGCATGGTGTATCTTGTGCAGGTCTTGTTTCCTTGTTCTTCTTGTACATATACAGACACTGATTCTTGGGGAGACTTACTACCTTCCAGAGAATCCCATATCATAAAATACCATGATTGGATCTACTATACCAGTCGGGAGCGGAGAGTACGTAGTGTAGATATGTGATCATACCCTCCTTGTATCATGTCTTATTCATTGAATAGTGTTAATCATACACCGCACGTATGATTAACCAAGCCATAATTCTTGTATCAAGTTCCCAAGCCGATCACATGTTAAAGCTAGTACTCACTTACTTAGTCATTAGTATTTCTTGTTTATTTCCATATTGCTCATTCTTGTATTTATTTTTAGTATTTTTATTGCATATCTCTTGTATCTGTATACTGTATCTTGTATATTCACATATATTTACTGTTACATAGTTTATATCATTTATTAGAACTGTTGTTAGATATGTACTCTACTCCTTTCTTGACTGGATATATTTTTCTCAGATGACACTGAGGAGTGGTACCCCACTCACTACGGGCCTCGGGACATGGTTGGCTTAGAGCCAGAGACCTTGGCTCAGGAGGGTCTCATCCCGACTGAGACAGACGATCCAGGACTTATAGCATAGTAGTTAGACTCTTTATACTAGATTTGTATCCAGCTTTGTTTTAGTATTTCTCTGACTCATTGGATATTATTCCATCTATAGAACTGTGATTGAGTATATTCATTTACATTTGTGGCATTGTTATGTCTTGTTTGCTAGATAGATAGTTTACCCAAACAGTGTTCTACCACCGATGTTGCGGCATAGGTTGGGCGTTGTTCTCTACTTGCATCCTTACACCGGGTGCGGGTCGTGAGAACAAGGTATACATATGTGTAATAGGTTGGTGTATCTGATACTATGTATCAGTGACATTAGAGAAGCAAGTATTTTCTTGTGCAACTGTGTTAATAGCAGTGTCTAGGGCGAGCAATTTCAGAGTGTTGCAGTCCACACTTGTACACTTCTCTAGAATGGGGCCCAAGTTGGTAAGAACTTCAAGGAAGGGGATGTTGTAGTCTTAAGTCTGAAGAAGGCAGCTAGAACATATGTTATAGTGGATATAGGGGGTAGTTCGGGTACTTGATGAGTAAGTGAGGGAGTGGAGAGATAGTAGCAACATTAGTACATAACTGAGCTCTAGAGGTGAGAGGGATATTCTGGTCTGTTCAGATCAAGGAGATACATATTAATAGCAGCAACAACTTGTTGTTATCAAGAGCAGCAAATGTGAACAAGATAGAAACTAGTAGCAGCAGTTATGGTGAGTTTAGAGTAGGTATTGATGAGAGGCTAGTTAGTAAATATTAGCTATATTTATATACTAAGTAATTAATAGTGGTTAGTTAAGGTATTAGCTTTATATCTATTGATATATGAATTTGTTATTAGAAGTACTTATAGTAAACTAAGTATCGGCTATAATTAGCTAGTATGTATATATATCAGTAGCTAAGGTATTGGACATAGGCCAGAGTATTAAGTTAATAGATATTGGTTAGGTATTACTTATACACTAAGGTTATGACCTAGTATAGCTAATACAAGCTAGTGTTAGCTAGTTAGTGACCAATATGGACTAATTAACTTAGTGTGGACCTAGTTTAGCTAGAGTGGCCTAGAAATGGCCTAGAAGAGCATATTTTAGTGCATCTAGCTCATTTTTTATTCTTTACACCAAGTGAAATGATAATTCCTATTTAGGTGTGTGTGACAACAGCTTGGATATCGAGATATATTGGGCGCAATCAGCGGTCGAGGCATCTCATCCTTAGAGGGCGGCTCCTGCTCCTTGCACGGAATGGAATGCCAAGAAGGGACACAGATTGACGAGGTTATCTCACACGGCGAAGCCTGACCCCCGAGCTCTTTCTGTCTTTTGCCTACATTCTCTGATAGTTTTCTTATTTGATAGCCTATATGTTTCATGTATTTAGTATTGAGATATTTGATTCTTGACACGATGGTTACACAAATTGGTATACGTGGATCTTGTTCATGAGATATTATTATTGTGATGACTCAGTGATCGTCGTGTCGTACTTCGTGATTACTTAGTGATTACCGTGATATCTTAGTGATTATATAGACCGTGATCATAGTGCATGATATTATAGACCATACAGTATGACATACGTGTTATAACGTGTCATAATTTGGATCCGTGTACTAGTTGGGGGTTGGAGAAGTATTAGTGGTTGTGTGATCATACCTTATAATCCGTGATTTAGTGTAGCCCGTGATAGTTGGCAGATCATGTAACTCACATGTGATCATGCTAGCTCACGTTTTAGATATAGCTCGTGTTAGGCCCAAGCCGATCACATCATCTTACTAATATTTTAAGGCATATTTAATATATTATTTTTTATTCCAGTTTATTACGTTATTGTTCCTCACCATAGTTTTCTCAATTTTTTGCCACTATTTACCATGATGCTCTTTCTCGTGATGATTACTAGTTCAGTTTTCCATAATTTATTTTTATTTCTATTGTTATTTAATAGTTTCTATCAATTATTGGAACTACTATTGTGTTGTACTTCGCTCCAATCCTAATTGGATATATTTTTTAGATGATTCATTAAAGGACTGGTATCCTACGCACTATGGACCACAAGATGGCGAGCCAGTTGAGATAGCTCCCGTAGAGCCTATTGAGTTAGTACCAGTAGTCGATGAGACTTAGTTAGTTCATTTATGATATTGTATATGTCAGTTAGATATTTGGCATTGTATTATTATTGAGATCTTGTGTTGAGATTAGACTTGGACTTGTGATGTAATATGACTTTATTTCTTTTCTTCTATTCCATATCGTGCCATACCTTCCTCTAGTTTGTTATTGTGATTGAGTATTGTTTACCATTATCATATTATCATATTGTCCTCTATTTGAGAGTTGAGATATCTTGACAGGTACATTATATATATTGTGTGAGATGTTTAGATAGTATTATTTACCTAGACAGTGTTCTACCGCCAATGCTGCGGTGTAGGCTGGACGTACCTACGTACTTATGCCCTTACACAGGGTACGATCATAAAAATAAAGGTACTTATCGTTCCATACATCATGTCCCGTATATCAAAGTTGAGCCCCTATACCTGCATCCTGAAAGATATGCCTACAACCGTGGGTCAGTACACAGCTGTACTGGTGAGCGGGGTAACCCACTCGCCTAAACCAATACTAAGTATATGGTGAATACAAGCAGTTATTTGGTGATCTTTCTACTTGAGACTAGATTCATTTCATGACAGTGGCATGACATGTTAAGGAAAGCTGTAAAAGGTTACAAAACGGTAAAAAAATTTAAGTATGTAAGGTCCTACCTTGATTCTTACACGATTTAGGATACAATACCAATGGGATCCTAGTTTGAAGTCACATTCTAAGGGCAAGGATACCCTTAGTCGAAGGTGCTACCCAACTTATAGAAATTAAGTTTGTATCAAAACTAAAGTCATGGTCCTGTTAAAAAGATTTTTGGAAGGGCCTATTTCCTAAATAAGGATACAAGAATTCTAGGATTTACTGGCCATAATCAAAGATTCTCTAAGGTAACCTAGATACTATCAGGGTGCTATTGGTCAAAAACTCTATAAGAAAAATTACTACCCATCCAACACTACTCTTATATAGATCAAGCTTCTAGAAGGCAAAAAAATAGACCGAGTCTGATCTAACTAAGGCAAGGTGGTACAGATGCTTCGATCATCGAATGACATTGATGACGAAGAGAAAAAAATTAAGGAAATCATGAAAGGAAGAAATTTTCAGACCAAGATAAGAGAAAATTATGATAAGTCTAACACTACCGAAAAAAGTCAAATTAGCGAGGTCAAAAAACGTCGCTAAATGACAAAAAAATGTCGCTAATCACTTTTAGCGACGTAATTAGCGACGTTTTACAGAAGTCGAAACTCAGCACGTCGCTGAAAGAAAAAATATCGCTAAACGTCGCTTTACCGACATTTTTTAGCGACGTAAATGTGTCGCTAAATTAGCGACGTTTAGCAACGCAGTGTCACTAATTAGCGACGTAAACAAACATCGCTAAATATCGCTAATTAGCGACTTATATAGCGACGTTACAACGACGTCTTTAATGACCTTGCAGTACTGCCATGTCAGCAATTTGCGACGTACAACAACATTTTTAGCGACATGTTTAGCGACGTCATTAGCAATGTGGCAGCATTCCGCCTAGCCGCCTTGGCCTTCTCAGTCCTTTCCTTGTAGCTCGGATCGTCGAATCTAGCCCTCATCGCAGTCCATTACTCAGGCGTGATCCAACCTTGGATCGGTTTTCCAGTACGATCATGAGCCTTCTGGTCATCCAGAGCATCTCGGATAAGCTTGGCGGCAACGGTAGGAAACAGCCGCTCGATCAACTCGGCCCGGTACGGAGGATAGAAATACGTTTGCTATAATAAATAATTTAGTAAGTGAGCATCACGGATAAGTTATATAATATGCATAAATTAAAGAATTTATTTAATATACTTTTACCTGGATGTGCGCAAACCAGAATACCTTCCTCTCCTCCGGAGCTTCAGAGTAGTTGATCCAAGGGCCACCGTAGTTGTTCCTCAGAAATAGGTCCAGGCATCTCTGAACCGACAATGGACGATATCTATACAGAGATAATTATTTTTATCGAAAAAGTCAATATATGATGAATAAAGAAATACACGATATATATGATGCTAAACCATCTAATTGACTTACTTTGTACCGTCGGCCCAAATCTCTGTCCTCGTCTCTTCTGGAGGTGTGCATGGAGGATCTTGCTGATGCTGGAACAACGTGGGCATGACCTTCTCTACATGCTCATCTGTCTCCATGGTTCCGTCAGCAGGAGGAACGTTGGACGAGGGAGTACTATCACGCCTGGAACTACTCGTCCCAACAGTCGGACATATGAGTGATTGATATACTGGAGTGCTGGGCGACGACGATCTGGAACCAACAGTAGGCAGTACCGGAGGAGCACTCTATCTACCTCGGGACCTGTCGAATCCTCCGCGTTGTCCTGTCATACCTGATAACAACATATGATGAATATAGAAAAACATAAATATATAGTACATTCTACAGTCAAAATATGATGCATATCTCACAGCATTCTACAGTCAAAATATAATACATATATTCGTTAAAATAGTACATTCTACAGTCAAAATATAGTTATATTCTACAGGAAAAATATTTTATTTTCAATCATCTTCAGAAAATTTATCTTGTTCGTCTTCCTCGTCCTCCTCTCCCTCTTCCTCCTCCTCGTCTTCACTTTTATCTACTTCGTCTTCGTCTTCGTCTTCCTCTTCGAATAATTCTACATCTTCTACATTATTACTCGTATAATGAGTAACCTTTATTGAGTCCACATCTACAATATTTGTTACAAGAGGTAGATCGTCCTCCTGATAAGCTATTTCGTCAATGTCAAAGGTATTTCTAGCTTTAGTCTTGCATACTGCCCGCCAATCCGACCTCGCTGTCCCCCGTCTAGGATAAGTTGTGAAGTACACGAGCTGAGCCTGACTTGATAGGATAAATGGTTCGTAGCCTTGATATCTACATTTGTAGTTTATATCCACAAGGCCATGCTTATCAATTTTCCAATCTTAATCTTGAATTGGATCGAACCATTCACACTTGAATAGCACGATATTAGTAGGTTCTGTGCCATAATTATATGTCAACTCCACAATCTCTCGTAAGATGCCAAAGAAATCATTGCCTGGATTGACGTCTTTGTAGTTCGAAGATTTGACACAAACAACTGTTTTTCGTGGAATTAAGATCCAGAAAGTTGTCTCTGATAGGAGCATTTGTTGACTTTAACCTAAATCCATTCACACAGAAACTTGGCCATATTTTAACGGCAGTAATTGGTCCCTTGGCTAGAATTCTAATAGATTCAGTCTTGGGTGTTATTAGACGATCGACCTAAATACCAAAGTAGCGATCTCACTATCCTCTTAGATCGATAGAAGTCTTTAGGCAACTTTGCATCCTCGGGCAAGATCTCTATAATCAAATCGATCAGTCGATTATAGCATTCTTGCGACATGTTAAAATCGGAATAATGCTTAATAATCTTGTAACCATCTCCAATGGTGAATGATCCTCACAACCAGGATATAGTGGAGTCCTTGCATTCTCCAGCAACTCTATAAACTTTACAGCATCGGCATTCGGTACCTCCTCAGCTGCATCATAATTGTCCAAATTGAAACTAGGTCCCACCGCATCATAATTATCCGGATTGAAACTAGGCCCTGCCGCATCATAAACCATCTTCACCTACCCGTCGTCGTAAGCATCGTGGTCGTGGACATCCATATACGGCTCCACATAAGGCTCCGACTCCGATGCTAGAGACACAAGTTCTCCGTGCGCGGTCCACTGATAGTAATTCGGCGTGAAGCCCTTCGAGTACAAATGATATGTGACTTCCACTTCTGGATGATATTTACCGTTGCGACATCTCACACATGGATACTTAATTTTGGTACCGTCCATGTACTGAGGGAACACCTTAGCGAACTGCAGAAACTGCTGTACACCCTCAATGAATTCATTCCGCACACCGCACATGTCATCAGGATGACGGTTGTACATCCACAAACGATAATGCAGATAGTAATTCATATCCATTTCTAGATACTTCTGCAAAAATGACAGTATGTATCATATAAATCATTACATACAGTGTGATTCTCTAAAGAAGAAGCTGACAATTAGTTGGCTAGGTAATCTATATTTGAAGTCACATAGAAGAAGCAAAGTAGGATATATATAATTATAATTGTGCATCACCGTCAAGAAGGATGTGGTAAGTAGGCTTCAAAGTTTTCCTACGAAAATCCATTGTAGCATTCTCAAATCCAGAAGAAGCAAAGTTTTCCTAGTGTGGGTGCGCATTAGCACTATGGTGTAACGGTGACACTGGGATACTATATAGAGTGTGTGCACACCAGTGTAGGTATAATATTTTATAGGACAGCAGCATGCTAGATTCTGTGCAGCATGCTAGATCATTGGAGCCTAATCGATCGTTCACAAAGCAATGAATTCAAAGATAGCAGACTAAATTTAACTTAAATCTGAAACAAAAGATTGGAAACTTAGCTCTCGAGATATATATATAAGATTGTTAGGCTTGGTTTGGGATTGTTAAAGCTTATTATAAGATGGTAGGATTAAATTTAAAATGGTAATGAATTTTTATATAAAAATGAATTTGATAAGCAACACTTTTTGATGTGATTCAAGTTTCTTCTTTCTTTCCTCAGAGTGAATATATCCACTGGACTACAGTAGCAAAGTATTATCCAAACCCTTGTCCGCTTTGTCATTCTAGATGGTCATATTTTAAATCTGATTCTATATTTTATTTATAGATAAGGTCATTTGACCCCTGATTTTTCCTGTCCTAGGCCACTACTAGCACCAATACTTAATGGCCATCCCCATCCTAAGCTAGGAAAACCAAGACCCCATCCCCCATTTAATTATTGCTCACGCTAACGTTCGAACCAATACCTACTCCTTCCTTCCCTTACTAGTGTTACTACTAAACCTCCCCCTTATTGGTTCTAATACTATGTTACTACATACAAAAATATACTTCCATCTTTAGAAGAAAAAATATGAAAGTGACAACAGTAGTATTTAAAAGCAATAAATTATGCAAATAATTATATGTAGAAATAATTAATATTAGGCAAAACATGCGTCACATCAATTAGTGAACATAGTACAACTATGAAACTATGCAAATAACTTCAAAACAAGTGACTACCCATGTGAGTAGCGCTTACAACTTCCAAGTAGTTTATGCTAATTGTCCAATTAACCTGATAACGCAAATAACTTTAAATCACATATGACACTGAGAATAGAGATGCATATTTACTTTATAAGGCAAAAAGTTGAAACAAGAATCAAATATCAAATAAATATACAGTTTGCGGTGTATTGATATTAGTGTCATTCTGTGTATGTGTTTGTGTGTGTGTGTGTGTGTGTGTGTCATAAGTGATCAGTGTATCATTGATGTGTGTGTCCAGTGAGCTATGTCAGTATAGAGTTAGTGTGCGCAGTGTGCACAATGTAAACTTAGTGAACATCAAAAATTAATTACATGTAAGCAGAAAGTATATGTATTTAGGCAGAGCAGAGTAGAGCAGTAGACAGTGTATTCTAGGATTAAGGTAGTCTTGAATAAAATAGACGTATAGGAATCAATCCTGATCAAAAACCCTAACCCTAACCCTAACCCTAACCCTAACCCTAACCCTAACCCCAGGTCAAAAAACCTAACCCTAACCCTAGGTCCTGATCCCAGGTCGTGTCAGTTTTGGGTTAGGGTTGGTGTCACGTGTGTATGTGTGTCGTGTTTGTGTCAGTGTCTGTCAAGTGTGTGTGTTGTGTCAGTGTCACATGTGTGTCCTGTGAGAGAGAGAGAGAGTGAGAGAGAGTTAGGGTTTACCTAGAGCTCGAGGAGGAGGAGGGGGATGCCAGAGTAGCCGCTATGGAGACGCCGGTCGCCGGAGAGGGGGGTGGGGGAAATCGAAAGTTTTTCAAATCTTTCAAAAAATTCGACAGATGGGGGAAAACAAAATTGAGCCCTAATTAACCAAATTTTAGCGATGTTTAGCGACATCAAATAAAAATGTCGCTAAAATAAATTTTAGCAACGTCATTGACGTCGCTAAACACGTTGCTAAATATTTTTAATATAAACGTCGCTAAATCAGACATATTAGCGATGTTTAGCGATCTTAATTAAACTTATAGCGACTAATCTTTTAAAATCTTAATAAATATCGCTAAATATCGCCATTTAGCGATATCTAGCGACATTTTTACATGAAGTTGCTAATTTATATTTTATTAGCGACGTTTCCTTTGACGTCGCTAAAAAACGTCGCTAATCCCGCTTTTTCTAGTAGTGTGAGTATGATCACAGGGTTGAATAAAGCATGATTAGATAGGTATCTGGAGAATCAAGTTATGTGACTAGATCAACGAGATTAGTATAAAAAAGAACTAATACCTATGGTGATATGGATATTAACAAAAGGAAGTGGTACCAACCAAACGACTGATTTTGTAATTAGGGCACGATCAAAAAAGAAGAAGTATCTACTCAATTGAATAATTAGAAGGCTTGTTGCTGCAAAAAGCAAGAAGCTTATGAATGTAAAACAAGATATGAATTATTGATAGAAAAGATAGGAATATAGTTGATGAAGTAATACAATATATGCTTAATCTCAATACTATATTGCTATAAGTTATATCCTATATAACCACACTTATACTATTGGCAAACTACTTCTAGCTATATGTAATCACTATATAATCCTTATAATTTCGTCTAACTCGCATATTCCTAACTTAGTAGGTAAGGGTAAAGGCTAAACTAAGCAGGTACTCAGGTCTATCAATCATGGCATACTATTTACTAAGGACACTCTTCAAATCATGATTTTGATTGTCATTCCAATACTAATCTAACCTTCAATTGGAATATCTATCTATTCTCATACAACTTACCCCTTCTATTACCTATCCCTATACTATTGTTCTTCTAGTTTATGTTATTGTAATACCTATCTTTCATATGAAATTTCTTTTAGCGAGGTTACTACTCTATAACACAAGCATGAAGTCATGATCTTCTCTTCTAAGTGATAATTTTATCGAATTCAATGAGATGGTAAGATTCTATACCGGCTTAGGTCTAATCTTAACTACAAGGATTATCGAACTATTCTATTCATAATGAGATTCTCAAATCATATCTTCTAAAGCCTTTCTTAAGGTTGGTCCTATTGGTTTAAGGAGCTACACTGATTCCTAAGGATTCAACTGGGTATTTTCTTAAATAGTAACCATAGTCATCTCAGTTATTATGGAATTTTTTAAATTTATCCTGACCAATATTTATGAATGGTAAAGCTTCTAGACGAATACTAACTACTGGTAGGAGTTCTAATATCTATTGATAAGGAAAAGTTCTCTACTAAGGCTAATCCTTATATACAACTCTAGGCTATCCTCTTGTTCTAGTAGTCTACCTAGTACATACATCTATCTTACCCATTTCTAACTTAGATAACCCTTCCTATGAATTATTCTACCAACCCTACTTATATCCTATAATAAATATATAACTAAAAGTCAAGCATGAGTGTTCGTCCTTCAAAAATAGGAAAGAACGAGGATCAATGATAGAGAGTTCAAAAAGGGTATCATCGAATATAATTTTCGACGTTAAAAGGCGATAATAAAAATCAAAAGAATGTTCAAAGAAATTATGGATTGAGATCCTAACATAATAATTCTAACAAAGGCTCGCTCGGTACAGTAACGTAACCGAAATAATTTAATTGGGATCTGCATGGGCTACCACAAAAATATGTCACGTCCAGTCCCAAAATAAATAGGACTTGGAATACGTAAGCATACTAGCTACGTATTCAACCAGACTCTTGTCCAACTCGAATAAGTATAAGCTGTGCGATAATGGTCACTATCTAACTAATCACAGTAAATATATCTATATCTTAATCCATAATAAAATAAATATAAGAATTGACAACATATATATCATGGTGTGCTGGTGTGCTGTCGTAGGCACCCAAAAATAAAACCTTTACTCTTGAAATAATATGTAGTAGTGAGAGTAAGGATCGTTCCCACGAAGAGTAATTAGTTAATCTTTAAGCTATGTGAAATAAGATGGGGGGAGAGTTTTGGATCAAAGCAAATAAAAAAAGAGCTAAAAACAATTAAATTATTAAAATAATCAAAAGAAAAAAATGTTGGTCTCAGTCAACATCCACCATTGGAATCTTAAAATTGATCATTGATGCAAACATAAATTATCATACTTTGAATATTCACCGTTGGAAGTATTTCCTATCTCTCTTAGGCTTAGATAATTAGAAACAAGCGATCTAATTAGCTTTAATTACTAAATAATCCAAGACAAGCGCTGAAGATTTAATCTAGTAATTCTTAAAGAACAAAGAGATCGATGAAGCAAAATAACACAAGCACAAGCGGTTGAATTTAATTTTGTCAAAAGTTTTTCTCCTAAGATCTAATAAAAAAAAGCAGTTTATTAAATCTTGGTTGCTTCATAAATTAGAAAAATCAAACAATTACGGATTTGATGTCTAATTTAGCAGTAGATCGAGATGGATATTAGACTAGTAGGCCTCCTAGTAATCAAACAAAACAATCATGAAAGTAGGCATAGAAAAACATTCAATACTCAAAGAATAAATCAAACATATAAAATAATTTAGATCTCACAATTTTATTGATTCCAAGGCTTCTGTTTCCTTCGACCAACAAGACTTTTAGTTCCGCACGTTCATGAAAACTTCAAAAGAATATTGGAGAAGAGGAAGAAGAGTTGTGTATTGTTCTTTTTTTTTCTCCTGATCTCTATCCCTTTTATAGACTCTAAATTAGTGTTTGAAGATCACAATATCTTCCCACAAATTCTCTAATAGTTATAACAACCCAAACAATAAAATAAAATCTTTCAACAAGTTGAAAAATGGTTATTTCAACTCCACTTTTTGTGCACAACATAATTGAGTCAACTTCAAGCGTGATTTGGTCCATGATGCAGCCAGAATCTCGGGAAACTCAAAACAGAAAAATTGTTCCTCTATCACTTAGCTTTCTGAATCAATTTAGATCAGCTCAATTGGACTTCGGATGAGCAAGTTATGACCATTTTTCTACAAGATGTCAGAATTGTCCAGAATTGATAATTAGCTCCATTTTGCTTTTAGTGACTCCAATTGCATCCTAGATCAAAATATAAAAGTAATGAGTATCTTTAGACATTAAATGAGCATAAAGGAGTATATATTAAGGAATAAAAATATAATATTTTATGTTCTCATCATGTGCACCCTATTTAATACTTGTTCGAATAGACTCGAAAGAAATAGCAATAGTCTACAAAACTAGGCTATATCAGCAGATGAGTAACCAATATGAATAAGTAAACATAACTAGTAGAAATGATATAAGTACCTAATTCTAATGCGTGCATAACCTGACGTTACGCAACTGCAGCTCCAGAAAACTCTATAACCATCTATGCTGCAAAACCGACAAAGAACCTAGCCCTCAAAGAGATGTAACAAGGTACAAAAATAGCGTGCCAAAAGTAAATATTATAATAGTAAAAATAGTCAAGGGTAAGCTACTGTAACCATCTAAGTGATATGCATATGAGAGCATTACTCGTACTCGAGGTTGAAAATTATGGAAGAACTCAATTGACACTTCTGCAAATAGTGCAACCACTAAAGGCTCCTTGTCGTAGAACCTAAAGCAATCTATGCCAACACTAAAGGCTCAGTATTATGTAATGTAAAGCAAACTGTGCCAACACTAAAGGCTTCGTATTATGAAAACTAAAGTAAACTATGCCAAACACCAAAGCTCTGCTACAGAGACTAAGAAAATTGTGGAAAATTAGCCCATAGCACGGTGTATACTCTTCCCCCAATGTAAATTCATGTATAAAATCATATCACGCGAGATCAAGACCTCTATCTATCATAATGAGTCATAGTAAATTAGGTATATCTGTATATAATATCACGAGTCTTATAGCCCTATAAAGAATCTAAAATACCAAGAATATGTCAAGACAGATTTTGCCACATGAAGATCGTGTCAAGTGTCCTACGGTCTGACGTGCAAAGAATACAAGCATGTATTATGGGTTCGAGGTATCAACTCTCTAACTAACGATACTCGACTCTGCTAACAGACGTTAACACCCGAATCATGTTCGGAATCTAAGTATCATCTATCGGTCCTAGTATGGACATCAACAATAACATTCAATAATAATATCTATATATAATAATTAAAATAAATAAGACAGAAAACTATTGTACGACATGGCAAGGTACACTTGCCTGCATCCTAATGCTGCGAAGTCGTCTGCCCAATGTCCACGTCCAAAGATTTTGCGAATCCCAAATAAGAAAATAAATTAAATACTACTTAACCAATATTTACATTATGGCTCTAGTATATTGGTGTTATAACTATAGCTTTATCAATGTTTTATGGTTTCTCGTAAAAGCCTATGTCGTATAGTCTGTTTTCAACTTGTAATCAATACTGCACCTATTATACTTATTTAATAAATTATGGGATTAAAGTATGTCGTATGCCTTCGTGTCAGATTTTTGAAACTTCAAATGGATCATGTTTTTGTGTCTGAAAACTCCCAAAATTGCAAATATATTGAATTCGTCTTTCGGACACCTAACACTTAAATAATTCTACAGAAAGAAATAGATCTATTTTTGACTATTAATTTATATTTTTGGAAGGCTAACTTTGACATAGTTATTTTAAAAAAATTGAAGATTAAACAGAGTTTTGGGGTAGGAGTTATGACCTTTCAAAGTTACTAGGACTGCTAAAAATGTGGCTGAAACCTAAGACAAATTTGGACTATTTTGGATAAAAAGAACAATTGTATTCTTCTAGTTTGTATAAAACCTAATTATTAACCATTACTTATGATATTCTCTAATCTATTTTTATGTCTCTATTGGTAGAATTCATATTTGTAGGACCTACATATTCTAAGAACTATTTAAAGATCAAGAAGAAGAAGGGTTAAAAGCTACCTTTTAGAGATCAAGAACTCAAAAGAGATCCAACACAAGAGGATCAAAACTTCTCCACCTACTAGTTCTCCTCCTCTAGCACTTTTTTAAAGTTTATATTTGATTTGGAAGAGGAAGGAGTGGAGTAGAAGAAGATTAGGATTTTGGTTCTTGTAAAATTATATATATATATATATATATATATATATATATATATATATATATATATATATATGGGGAGAGGAAGGGTTGTAGTTGGCGACAGAAAGAGGGAGAGGGAGAGGGTTTTGAAGAGGGGAGACGGGTCGGCCACTCTATGGGAGTTGGTTAGGGTTTGTTAGGTTAGGGTTTGTTAGGTTCGGGTTTGAGGATGTTGTATATATATACAACGAGTTAGGTTAATGAACAGATGTATGGATGGATTGGTTTAGACAATATATCCTGGGTAGGATTAAATGAGGGTTAAAGAAGCATATTTGGGCTGTTATTTAATTATAGAAAATCCCTCTAAACATAATTGCAAGATTTAATAGTATAAAGATTGATATTAAAAGGGATTTCTTTCTTAATTTGGAAATATGTAATCCGTTGGCTTTAAAAGATTTAACCCAAAGATTTTGTAAATAAAATATGGGTGTTTGGTGTTTGGTAATGGTAGGGATGGGTATTGGGTACTGTGTATGAGTCATAGGATTTGGTTTGAAGGTTCGAGTTGGGTGTTGGGTACTATTTATGAGTCATAGGAGTTGGTTTAAAGGTTCAAGTTGGGTGTTTGGGTTCTGTTGAGGGCTATTTAATAAAAAGGGTCTCTAAAGGCAATATAAAAAATATTACACTGATTAATAAAGTGCAAGGAGCATGCGAGGGCTCAAATAAATGGGACACAAATATCATGCATGTAGTAGGCTCAGTTAGGCTCATTAATATAAAATTGATCGAAAGAATTGAGTTGGTATTGCATATTAAAATCGTACTCAACGACAAAAAGGGTAATTGAGTGCCATTTTCCGTAAACTGCGCCGTGAAAATTGTACGACTAAAATAAAGCATGAAAATATAAATTTGTGAGTGACAGTCATGACATGAGCATAATTTGGCTCTTTTAAGTCTAGTATGCAAAGTTGGTTGAAAGAAAAAGGCTAGTATAGTACTCAAGAGTTTAAGACCATGGTGATAGTTATCAAAGGTTTTTAAAAAGTCTAATAAATTTTTTTATTAATAAGTAATTCTAGTTAATATAAAAAAATTCTATTTGTTTTGAAATACCAAGAATAATGCTATATAAAAATCAGTTACAGCCAAAGAAATTCAAGGCTATACTAGCCCACCGTCTTCGCTAGTATGCTCTATGTGCAAGAGAAAGAATCACAACGCTCAGCATTCAGGTCTTGGAAGAGGAAAATACAATGATACCAAAGACTTGGGTGCTAAGTCCTCAGAGGAACCTATTCGCACTCAGCATAGTGTGCAGAAGAAGCACCGTGTCGCATCCTGTCTAAGGTGCATAAAGGACCCTACATGCACCAACGATCACGAAGTATCACTACCATATTTTCTAGGAAAGGGTATTTTGGTCATTTCATAATTAATTAAATATTGTGCATGGTATATTTATTTATTATATTATTTATTTATTGTTAGATATTATTTTATTGTTTTGGACTTGTGTTAGTGGACCTAAATAGTTTAGATTAGATCCATCGACCAACATTTAATTCTAGTTAGAATTGAGCCCAATAATAAGCCCATTCATTAGGAGAATTAATTAAGTTAAACCCAATAGACTAGAAACTTTTTTCCTTAATTATTTCTTTATGAGAGGCCCCAAGGAGTATTTTAGGCTTTACATAGTATCTTGGGGAGGGGGTTAAGTGGCCGGCCATGTAAATAGGGAGGGAGAATTTTTCTCTTTATTTTTATTTTCAAATCTTGATCTAGAATTTCCTCTTCCAAATTTCTTTATTCCACTTCAAATTTCTTCCCAATTCCTTCCTAAATCTTCATTGGAGGCTATTGAAGTAAGAATCTACAAGGAGGAGCAAGGATCTACAAGAAGGAGGCTCTTTTCACTCAATTTGGAGGTTTTATTAGGAATATATCTCCCAATAAGTACAATTCAGTTTTTTCCCTCTAATAAGACTCTAAATCTATGTTTTAATCATTAGGAACCACCCCATATGCTAAGGCTACCCATAAGAATTGAAATTATGTTCATATGAGGCCTATAGAGAAAGTTATATAGTATTTTGTATCAATTTTGGAGGAATTTTGAGATTGACACATCTTGTGTTTGTCAATTGGTCAATTAGACCAAATTGACAAATGTTTGATTGTGTGTGGCTAGTGTCATATCCATAATTGGATACGTGTGGGCCGTACCCCGACAAATTGGAGATACGGATTAATTTGGGGGTTTTCTTCCTACACGGAGGTTTGAGCATGTCTCATTTTGACACGGACATGTAGATGTGTAATTAACTCTTCGTATTTTTCATAATTATTATTTTAGACTTGCTCGAGTCCTTCGGGGTATGTTTGGTGGTGTGGTAGACTCGTATTACAAGCGTATCATAGATCTAGTGTGATACGGGTGCGATGTACTCCACATATTTGTTTCCTTACATTTCAATATACTTGTTTATAGCTATTAGAGTATTATAATTGTATGTTTATATATGTATATGTATGGCGATTGGTGGTTATATATATATATATATATATATATATATATATATATATATATATATATATATATATATATATATATATATATATATATATATATATATATATATATAAGTGTGTTATAACTGGGGCCATATATATATATATATATATATATATATATATATATATATATATATATATATATATATCAACTTGTATAAGTGTGTGTATATATATATATATATATATATATATATATAAGTGTGTTGTAACTAGAGCTATATATATATATATATATATATATATATATATATATATATATATATATTGCTCATTCTTGTATTTATTTCCAGTATTTTTTTATTGCATATCTCTTGTATTTGTTTATTGCATCTTGTATATTCACATCTATTTACTGTTACATAGTTTATATCAATTATCAGAACTGTTGTTAGAGATGTACTCTGCTCCTTTTCTGACTGATATATTTTACCCATATGACACTGAGGAGTGCTACCCTACTTACTACGGGCCTCAGGACATGGTTGGCTTAGAGCCAGAGACCTTGGCTCAGGAGGGTCTCATCCCAACTGAGACAGATGACCCAGGACTCGTAGCTTCGTAGTTAGTTTTCTTTTATACTAGATTTGTCTCCAGCATTATTTTTAGTATTTCTCTGACTCATTGGATATCATCTTTTCCTCATGAGTTATATTCGTGACTCTTCTATTCTTTTATCATATTCGTGCTTATTCCATCTATAGATCTGTGATTGAGTATATTTATTTACATTAGTAGCATATTATATCTTGATTGCTAGACAGATAGTTTATCCAAACAGCGTTCTACCGTCGATGCTGCGGCGTAGGCTGGACGTTCTTCACTACTTGCATCCCTATACCGGGTGCGGGTCCTGACACATTTTTAGTAGTGGCCCATACAGGTCTTCGAGGTCACAATTAGTGTGATTCATAGTGGTGCTCTGAATTGAGTGCTATTACTAGCCTATTTCAGGATATAGGATATAGGTTGAGAATACTCAATCACATCTAGGAAAAACTCTATTGATTCATTTCAACTGTTCTTCTTTGATATTGATATTTGATCTTTAACTGTCCTTCTTTGAATGCCTTATATCATGTGTCATATTAATTCTTTCCTTTCGCTTTGCCTCAGGATGCCGCCTAAGACTAGATCACAGTAGGGAGGAGCCATTTTTGAGAGATCTGCGACTTTCCGATGGCCTGTACCAGTCACTTCTCCGGTGATTGGTGTGTCAGCTGCGTTCGGGGCCCACCTCCAACTCAGAGGACTGTTTCGGCTGTATCTGAGGGACTTCCACCTCCACCTTCCGTGCCGACAAATGCGACTCAGGTGTTCACACTATTTCGTGAGATGTTGGAGGCTCAGAGGGCTCAGTCCGAGGCACACCAGAGGCAGACCGACGTATTGTGGCAGGGCATTGAGAGTGCTCATCAGCTTGCCCTTGCCGTAGTAAAGAGAGGAGTTCAGGTCCAGCAGCAGGTTGCTCCGCAGGTTGCCTAGCTTCGGCCAGGCAATATCCAGGACTTCAAGAAGCTGGAACCTCGGGTCTTCAAGGGGATAGAGGACATCGTCTACGCTGATGATTGGCTCTAGGATATTGAGCGTCTCATGAGGGTGTCCCGTCTTGCTGAGGATCTGAAGGTTGAGGAAGTAGGACTTCAGCTGTTTAACATCGCCCGCACTTGGTTCAGGAATGAGCCACTTCTTGCTGATGCAGGGCAATCTTGGGAGGTGTTCAAGGACCTCTTCAATAGAAAGTTCTTTGCTCGGGCAGACAGGTTAGACTTGGGGAGGCAGTTTAAGAGCCTTACTCAGGGGAGCATGTATGTGGAGGAATACACCACAAAGTTTGGTAGGCTGAGCCATTTTGAGGAGTATTTGGTGAGGGAGCCGGAGGTTCGAGCTATCCGTTTTTGTAAGGGTCTGAACTAGGAAGTGAAGATCCTCATTCCGTCTTTTTATGAGACATACTCGGAGATACTTGCGGAGGCACGCAAGGTTGACCGGGAGTTGGGTTTGAAACCCAAGAGAGATCATAATTTTTTTGGGGGGGGCTAACAGCAGCACAGTGACTGCTAAGCGTCCTTATTTCCAGTCCAGGCCTTTTCAGCAGCCACAACAGCACCAGACTCCAACTAGGGCACCATTTCACCAGGCACCGCAACAGCAAAGACAGTCACAACAAGCTTCCTTCCACTACTATAAGAAGCTAGGCCACATCTAGGAATTTTGCGGGAGGAGGTTGGGGATTTTTCTGTATTGTGGTACCGAAGGACATCAGCTGATAGAGTGTCCTTCCAATCCTCGTCGTGCAGTTCAGGGAGAAGCTCCAGCTCAGAGGACATAGGTGAGGCCACTTGCAGTACAACCGAGGGGACCGACGCTTCCGATCCAGCAGCAGCGTTATGCCCAGCACCAGCATCAGGAAGGTGCAAGGCAAGGACGAGCGTTTTCTATGACAGTCGAGGAGGTCGAGCCTACCGGAGATATTATCGCAGGTTCTATTCTTCTTGATTCTATTCCAGCTTTAGCTTTGTTTGATAGTGGTGCTTCCCATAGTTTTGTATCTGTTTCTTTTGCTCTGAAGCATCGTTTGGTAGCTGAGTCTTTGCTTAGGACTTGCAAGATCATGACCGGGGGAGGCATTATCCTGGTTAGTGATATTTGCAAGGACCGGAGAGTTACTCTGGGAGGCCAAGAGCTGAGTACGTGTCTACTTGTAATGCCACTTTCGAGCTACGATATTGTACTCGGGATAGATTTGTTGAGTGGGCACTATGCTAGTATAGATTGCAGAGAAGGTAGAGTTTTGTTTAGCCCGCCAGGATGCTATCGTTTGAGTTTGCTAGAGGAGCTGTAAAGCAGGGAGAAGACATTATCTGTGGAGCTTTGGTGGAGACAAGGAGTTGCCACATCCGTTGATAGCAGAGTTTTTAGATGTGTTTCCTGAGGAATTGCCAGGGTTGCTGCTAGATCGAGATATTGAGTTCTCTATAGACTTGGTGCCAGGTGCAAAACCAATTTCACAGCATGTCTATAGAGTAAACAATAACGAGCTGATCGAGCTGAAAAAGCAAGTAGATGAATTACAGGATAAGGGGTTTATCAGATCCAATTCTTCACCGTGTGGAGTCCCAATATTGTTTGTACCGAAGAAGGATGGATCGGTGCGTATGTACATCGATTACCTGGAATTGAATAATGTCACTATCAAGAATAAATACCCATTACCACGGATTGATGGCATGTTCGATCAGTTGAGTAGCGCCAAGGTATTTTCCAATATAGACTTGAGATCAGACTACCCCCAGGTGAAAGTGAAGCTGGAGGACATTTTGAAGACTACTTTTAGGATAAAGTATGGCCAGTATGAGTTCATGGTGATGTCGTTTGGGTTGACTAATGCTCCGGCGGTATTTATGAATTTGATGAACAAGGTATTCCATCAGTACCTTGACAAGTTTGTGGTGGTCATCGATGACATACTCATATACTCGAAGACACCGGAGGAGCACGAGGAGCAGTTGAGGATTGTGTTAGATGTGCTGAGGAAGGAGAAGATGTATGGAAAGTTGTCCAAGTGTGAGTTCTTCCTGGAGAAGGTGGAGTTCTTAGGACATGTTGTGACTGGTGATGGAATATCAGTGGATCCGAAGAAGATAATAGCAGTGGAGTCTTGGAAGACCCCAAGTTCAATGGCAGAGATCATGAGTTTCTTGGGTCTAGCAGGCAACTACCGAAAGTTTGTGGAAGATTTTTTGAGGATTGTCTAGCCGATGACTAGACTCACCAGGAAGGATGCAGAGTTTGTTTGGACAGAGAAGTGCCAGGTTGCTTTTGAGGAATTAAAGTCGATGTTGACGTCTGCTCCTATTTTGACGTTACCATCAGGGTCTAGAGGTTTCACTATATATAGTGATGCAACGGAGAAAGGTCTGGGTTGTGTTCTCTAGAAGAATGGAAAAGTGATTGCCTATGCATCCAGGCAATTGTGTCCTCATGAGAAGAACTATCCTACCCACGATTTGGAGTTGGCAGCAGTCATCTTTGCCCTGAAGTTGTGGAAACACTATTTGTACGAAAAGTGTATGGAGATCTTCACAGACCACAAGAGCTTGAAATACGTTTTCACTCAGAAGGAGTTGAACATGAGGCAGCCTCGGTGGCTGGAACTGATGAAGGATTTTAATATATCTTTGCAGTATCATCCTGGGATAGCTATTGTAGTGGCTGATGCCTTGAACAGGTATCTGGTAGCTATGTTGTTGATGTAGGATCGGTATTTGTTAGAGGACATGGAGAGCTTGTGTCATGACCCGCACCCGGATGTACGGGCACGAGTACATGGTTACGCCCAGCCTACGCCGCAGAATCGGCGGTAGAACGATGTCTAGATTATTTTTAACTATCTAACATCTCAACAATATAATATAGTACCTGTCAATCATCTCAACTCTGAACGGAGAAGAAATATGGTATCTCACAAGTATGACTAATCTCAATCACAAAACAAACTAAGGAAGAATAGTACATGAATGAAATAGCGAAGGAAAGAATAAAGATACAATCCATAATCTGAAATAATATACAAGATGTGAATCTACCAAAATAATAGTCTGATACAATCCAATACAAATAACTAGACCTCCTCGGGCTCTGCAACTAAGTCCTTCTGGTCTATAGGAGTATCCTCTATAGGTACGTCGTTCTGTGGCCCGTAGAATATGGGACACTGCTCTAAAAGTCAGTCATCTAGAAAAATATATCCAATCAAGATTGGAGCGACGTATATACCTCTGAAAGCAGTTTCAATAGCATATAAACAGATATAGAAATAAAATACAAGACCACTAAATATATGAATGAATGAACAATAGATATACGGGTAATATACGAGAATATAGATCAACAATATGAATATCACAATATGATAAAATAACTGCAATCTAAACTAACTAATGTGCCTCAGAATACAAGTTTATTATGTGATCGGGTTGGGTGAACATGATCAGGTAAGACGATTACAAGTGAGGTATGTAACCAGAATGTACACGATGTAACAATGGCTTTGATCACATAATCAACTCCTACTCTCCCACCTCTAACTAATAACGATGGATCCAATCACGATACTTTACGAACACGAAAATATAACCACTAAACACGAGCAGTGGGTGTACACGAATATCATAACCACCAAACACGAGTGGTGGGTGTACACGAATAAGCACACTGAACACGAGCAGTGTGTGAACATAAAATATAATCAATACCCAATATACACGATGAGATACAATGTACATGAGTACCCGCTGAACACGGTAGGGGATAATATCTCCTGACGGAATCCATGTGGTACCAGTCCGTAAAATCACTGTGTCGGGATCAATGTATACAATTCTAGAACATGCATATATATAATATTATGAATTAAAAACAACCAGAGAAATGTATTCGCCTGAAGTCCTGAGCAAGGTGTGTCTCTCGATGCCCAAGCTAGTATCACACAACCTATATATGGTATATTGCATCAATACAAGGTTCAAGAATGAAAATAGGTGAAGTTGATGCAATTCTAGGTTGATATGCCATTTTTAAGTCAAACCAATAAAATCTAGGTTGCAAGAGTCTAATATTAAGTCACTAAGTCGATACACTATGAAGATATGATATACTAGCTAAGCTATGAAACAATAAGGCACTCAAAGAGCCGTATCCTAAGATACGCAAGTTTTTGAATATGAAAATAGTATTATATATATATACAAGTCATATATTATAATACTAGATCAAAACAAGAAAAATACGATACCTTGGCCTTGCACCAATGCGTATCGCACATATCTCGATACCCAACTCAAAACCTTGGGTATCGACCCAATATCTTGGTGATACCTTGGTATCCCGAGATAACCCAAATACTTAATATAACTAATAAATATATGACTAATTACTATAATGTATCTAACTTCTAATAATAACAACTAATACAAGTATATGTATATATAGCTAACTATTTACTAGTACCATAATATATATCAACTACCTATCATTAATACCACATACATACCTAGATATAGTTATTAGCTTAACTAGTAGGTATATATATCTACTATTAAAAGAACAAAATTAACTATCTACATAACTATAATACCAAACTAACTAAACTACTAATAATCAAGTATACATATATGTATCCAATTTATTAGCTAACAATCTAACACCTAAACTCATTATTAACTCATTGAACTATTACCACTCAACTAAACCAACTAGTTAACTCAAAGCTAAGCCCAAACACTTCACTGATACCAAACCCAAAAACTGAAACCAATATTGTGCACGATACTGTGCACAGTGAAGATGTGCTTATTTGCAGAACTGTGCACGAACTGTGCACATGCTACCCCCTTGCTGTTGTGGCTGCAGTGCACTAATTGTTCCTAGTTGCCTAGCTCGACTGATACCTACTGAAATAACTGAAACTAAACTTCCTGTTGCTGCTACTGTGCAGATACTGATACTCTGCAGATACACATTGCAGGTCCCCTTGTTGTGCTCTACTATACTGCACACTCAGGCTAGCTGAAAGCATTGCTCGAATACTGTTCAGTTGTTGTTGCAGTGTTGCTGACTGCTACTGCTCTGATTATGCAAGTAACTTGTTGTACACTTGGCTGCCACTTGCTGTTGAACTAATATTGCAGTGTGCATGCTACTGATCCTGAATTGGTTGCTGCTCCCCTTACTGGAATGCTGTTGTAACTGTACTGCAGGGCTTTAGTTGTATTGATGCTACTGCATCCACTTGTGCAGCCCGAGCATGCTGCTGCAGTGGCTCGAGTTGATGCCACTGCACACTGCTTTCCCCTCCCTTGCTGTTACTGCAGCACGGTTACCTCCTCAATGCTCCCTCTTGCTGATGTTGATGCTCTCAGTTGATGGATGTTGCAGAAGCATGCTGACCTGATCTCCTTCTCAACACACTGCTCACTCCTTCCACACACACACAGGCATAACACATAGCACACTAAGCTCTCACAACTCACAAAAAAAACCACTAACACTAACACACAACAATTTAAACACATCTATGTAGCTATATACACTCACCAATCTATATATATATATATATATATATATATATATATATATACACACTACACACACACTCCCACACTTAAACACACACATACATACATACATACATACATACATACATACAAGTATATATATATATATATATATATATATATATATATATATATATATATATATATATATATATATATATATATATACACACACACAAATAGACACACACATACATATATACTAGTAAACTCTAATATACACATATGTATATGTACACACACACACACACACACACACACACACACACACACATATATATATATATATATACACACATGCACGTATAGCAAGGAAGATAAAACATCAAACACGTGGAGTGCACCGCACCCGTATCACACTAACTCTATGATACGCTTGCGATACGGCTATATTAGGCCCTCAATTAATTCTAGCCATAGAATTTAAATACACTTTTAATCCAATTATCCATCTATGAACCAACATATATATATATGTGTGTGTGTGTGTGTGTGTGTGTGTGTGTGTGTGTGTGTGTGCATCCCAACTTCACAAAACCCTAGGGCCGGCCCTATTTCTCCCCTTCCAACATGAGAACAGCCCCTTCCCTTTCCTCCTCTTCCTCCCCATCATTATCCTTCCTCTCCTTTCCTTTCCCTTCCTTCCCCACAGACCCATAAAACCGACAGCACTAAGGAGGCCGAGAGGGAGCACCACTGTAGCCGATTTGATGTGCTGCTGTGGACATCCTTTGTACAGCACAAAACAGCCTCCCCAAGAGTTAAAAATACCCTATACTTGACGTCATCTCACCCCCTTCAAGTTCCAAGTTCTTTGGAGTCCATTCGAGTCTACTAGAGGCCAGAAATATGCCGTAACTCTCCGTCGTTATCAACTTGGTACGTGTTCTATCTTTCAATTTCGTTCATATTCTTTAGTAATAAAATTCTATATAAATATATACATCATGTTAGCTTCGTGAATATAAATCTCCATGCCTTAAGAACCCATTAATTTTTTTGTGTAAAATTGTGCACCAAAGTTTGTTAAATAGCCCAAATTCGTCATAGATTTTGGCCTCATTTTTAGCAGCCATTATAACTTAGAAAGGTCATAATTCCCAACTCAGAACTCCGTTTAATCTCTAGTATTTTTTAAATAAACCAAGCCGAAGTTATATTTCCAAAAATATGAATAAATAGGCAAAATTATATATGTAACTTTTTGTAGAATTATTTGAGTGAGAGATGTCCTAAAGACGAATGTGTTTTTGTGTTTTCACGATTTTGGGAGCTTTCGGACGTGGATAGTGTTGAGTATTATTTAATCTAAATTTATTCTTTAGGATATTTGAGATCCGCAACATCTTCGGACGTGGACGTTGGACAGGCTTCTTCGCGGCAACCGAAAACAGGCAAGTGTACCTTGCCAAGTTGTACAATAGTTTCCTATCTTGGTTATTTTGCATATATATTATTATTACATGTTCTTGTTGATGTACATGGTTATCCTAGGGCCATTAGATGATATTTAGCTCCCGAACCAGATTCGGGTGCCGACGTCCGTCAGCGGAGTCGAGTATCGTTAGTTAGAGAGTTAAGATCTTGAACCCATATTACGTGTTGGTACTCTTTGTACATCAAACCGTAAAACACTTGACATGACCTTCATATGGCATAATTCGTCTCGACATATGCTTAGTGTTTTGGATTCTGTATAGGGTTATAGGACACGTGATATATGTACATATATACTTAGCTTACTATGACTCGTTGTGCTAGATAGAGATCATGATCTTGCGTGTTATGATATGATATGTGAGGCTACATGGGAGGGGAGAGTATACACCGTGCTATGGGCTGATTATTATTTTTAAGTAGTTTGCCTTAGTCTCTGTAGTAGAGCTTTGGTGTTTTACTAGACTACTTTAGCTTCCATGATACAGACCCTTTGGTATTTTACTAGACTACTTTAGGTTCCCCCATACAGAGCCTTTAGTGTTATACTAGATTGCGGGAGTGTCTACTGATATCTTCTGTGTTTCCAACCTGGAGTACGAGTGATGCTCTCATGTGCATATCATGTAGATGGTTACAGTAGTTTTACCCTTGAGTATTGTACCATTATATTTTTAACTTCTGACACGCTTTTTCTTGTACCTAGTTACGTCCCTCTGAAGGCCTGATTTCTTGCCAATTTTGTAGCATAGACTGTCGTGGATCATTTCTAGAGCTGTTGAGGCATATTGGCTTGTTATGCAGGCATTAGAAGTAGGTAATTATATCATTCCTTCCTTAGTTATGTTTACTTATTCTTGTTGTTTACTCATATGCTGATATAGTCTAGCATTTATAGACTCATATTATTTCTTTCAAGTCCATTCGGACAAGTATTGAATAGGGTACATACCATGATATATGTTGTCCACTCTTGTATTTTATTTCATTGTGGATTGAGATATAGATATATTTAATTTGTTATCTAGATAGTGACCAATATTGAATAGCTTTTACGTATTTGAGTTGGACTGGAGTCCACTTGTACGTAGCTGACTTGTTTACGTATTCTAAGTCCTACATATTTTGGGACTGAGACGTGACATATTTTTGTGGTGGCCCATGCAGGTCAAGATTATATCGTTTCGGTTATGTTATTATATCGAACGAGCCTGCAATATGATAAGTGAATTAAGATCTCAATCCACAATTGCTATTGGAACTTTCCTTTTATTTTGATTATCGTCTTTGAACCTCGTAATTGTCTTCATTCATACTTCCTTTGAACTCGTATTCATTGATTCTCGTCTTTTCCTATCTTGGAGAGATGAACACTCGTGCGCTGTGATCTCCCCAGGAGAAGATTCTCGTTAAGACAAAGAAGGCATACTTGATAGAATATTTGTAAGTAGATGGTTACTTGAGTAGAGAAGATTATGGTAGATTCTTATAGATATTAGAGTTAGATTAGATTAAAGGAATGAGAATTGACCTTAGCAGTAGGAATCTAAAACAAAATAGACTTTATCAATTGCCTAGATTAGAATTGATGGGTTACTATTAGTAGTCCGAAATTATTTATAGAAAAGCATAGCGAGATATTAAGGATTAGTTATAGCCCATGATAATACAAGAAACTGTATTATGAACTTGAGAAATTGGAACTTCAGGCTCTCACCTTGGAAAGATTATTAAGTACAAGGATTTCAAGTAAACTCGTGCTTGGAGGGTATCTATTTCCATACTATGATAACAATAGAAAAAGAAAACTTGGGAAATACATTATGATTTGATATATGGCATGCATTACACCACGTATTATGAGAACGGGTTAACTTGGACATAATGATTAGTAGCATTATATCCAGGTTATAATCTAAGATAAAATTTGAGTACCACTACGCTTGAATTAGAGGATTGCACTTGGAGGTTATGCAATTTGAATTATGGGGGCATGATAAATTTATGCTTATGGTAGAGAAAATATTTCTAAAGTGTGTGACTATCAATTGGGTCTTATATATATCGTGCTTAGGAATAGTTTGGACAGATGCCTTTATTAGATAGACGGTTAGAACAGAATAACAATTGGGTCTTATATATATAGTTTTACCCTAGTAAAAAAATTCTAGAATCAGAGGGCAAAACCATGATATGTAAGTTAGATAGAGTTGAATAGAGGTACAACAAGGTTTAGTTAGGGGTACGATGGATTCCTTAATCATAATGATCGAGGTAATTTGATGGAATATATAGTTAAACTTTGGAGGTAGGTATAGCTTCCTAAACAAATGAGACCAGATGTGTAATAAACCTTAGAAAGTATGACTTGAGATCTTTATTGATAGAATAGATAGATAAGCCATATAATTAAGACCATACTAGTGCATGTATAGAATTCTATCACTACATTTAGTCTGAGAAGTTTTACTTTGAGGGTATAATCATAATATCGTGCTTAGAAATAAAGAAAAAAAATGGAATAGGATAATAGTTTAGCCAAGAGGACTCCCCGAGGGAGACATGTATTTGATGATCATATAGGAATTGTGTAATATGATAACCGAGCAAAGGTGAACAATAGTACAATAGAATATTGCATGGATTGGATGAGTTATTTAAGATTTATACATATATTTTCATATATAGTAGATTAGAATGAGTACAGTAAATCATATCACGACTGAGAGATTTTCTCAACAGACGAATAGTGTCAATTATTATAATTGATCACCTGCCTAGTTTAGCTTTGATTACTTACCTAATTAGCTAGGATTAAGAAAGGTTTTACTTGTAATTATTATATAGCGTATTATTGCTAGAAGGGCTAAATTGTTGGTCGTATTGTTAAAAAGAATTGAGGGATAACTATAGGAGTATAGTATAGAGTTTAAGTATTGAATTTGATTTTTCTAGCTTACGTGGGTAGTCATAAATAAGGACTTGGGATTAGAGTTAGATGTTTTACCTTAGGTAGACTAGTACCTATAGTATGATAAACCTTTTATTGATATCGATTAGCTAGAAATCCCAAGAGATTGTGACTAGGGAAGCTATGTTAAGTTAAGGAAACATAATAGTTATGAAGAGGGAAGAGAGAGAAAAGCACTCATGTTTATGTTAAATGATGGAAGAGGAGCAAGGACAAAAATTTGCAAGAAAGATTTTAAGGATGGAATTGAAGAGTATCAAAAATAAATTGAGTCAAGGATTACAATAAAGATTATCTATAATGACGTAACGAGGATTATGAAGAGTGCATGATGTAAGCAAGATGTGTGGATGTAATATCAACCTTAAAGTTTGAGGCTCAAGAAAGAATAAGAAGCTTAGATCGAGGAAATAAATGGAATAATTTTTGTGATGAGTCATAAGAATTATAGGAATGGATATCTTATATAAGGTCGTGATATGCGATAATAGTTGGTAGTACCATAGATTATTTGGTAACCCATGAATATGATTAAGTTAGAAGACTTTCGGTAACCAAATAAGCCATAAAATGGCATGAGAGAAGATAGAAATAAAATATTAGACGGGACATGATAATAAAAACCTGGATAGAGTACTCATAAATAGATTGATAAATTATATCTATGGTTTGAGTTGTGAAGTATAGACGAAAAAGTTTTGGAGATGAAGTTGTGTTATATATGGATGAAGAGACAAGAAATTAAATGACAGACTTAATTTCAGAGATCTATGAAGATTAATGACCCTTGGTAGACTACATTCTCAACATTTTATACACCATATTGTTGGATCAATATTGAGATAATCAAGACATGTAACTGAGGGAACTAGACGAAGAAAAAAAAAAGATATAAGGTGAATAGGTGATATAAGTTTGATTATAGCATTGAGTTTTGCTAGCGGCATTTTAGAATCAATGGTTACCCTAAGAAACCAAAATAGATAGAGTGTATGTTAGTGTGAGTAGGAGTGTAGCATCTTTAGCCTAATGAATTGGCTGAAATCCAAGATTTGTCTGTGTAACCAGAAGTTGTTGTTCCCTATCGACCGTACCAATATCCTTCTATCTTGAGTTCCTTATCTTCCTTCATAGTCATAGCCTCTTGGGATGGCCCTAATAACCATTCGAATTATGTGATTGACTAGAATCTTTGTTCGTTCTCTAGTCGTGCTCAATTCCTACAACCAACCCCCTTGCGAATGTCCATATCACCATGGGTTACCAACTCCCTTTCCTTTTAATTTTCTTGGACTAGTCATTATGATTTGATTCACCGCCTACTTAGTCATGCCTTAACCTTGAATTCAATCATATGAAAATACTTCGTAAAAATTATTACTGTCCTCTTATCTTGGTTTACCAATTCTTTTTTTACATGATTCCCTCGATCTTATCACATCGTTATCCGTGTCATGCAATAATTGTATTCCTCTGTACCACCTCGTCCCAGTTAAATTCGACCAAGTCCTTATCTATTGTCTTATTGAATACATGACCTATATAGCAGCAATATCGAATTGATAATATCTTTCTGTATAGAGTTATTGGTCAATAGCATTATGATAGTACCTAGATAGTTTGTGACTACAGCTAGAAGAGTCTAATATTCTCGCATCTTTCCTTTGAATGAGACCCTTCCATAAGTCTTATAAATATGATCATAACTAGATTTTTCACTGCCAACTTAATTTCTATAAGTTTGGTAGCGTCTTGAACTAAGTGTATCCTTACTCTTAGAACATGACGTCAAACTAGGATCCTATTTGTAATTATATCCTCAATCTTGCAAGAATAAAGGTATGACCTTGGGTACTTAAATTTTTTTCTACCTCTCTGTATTCTTCAGATCGTGTCTTATCTTTATTGAGAAACTTGATATGACAAGTCGTATTTATCTTTCTTCCGCAGCAAATTCTCTTACTCTTTTCTACCATGTTTATTTTAAATTTCGAGGACGAAATTTTTATAAGTTTGGTAGATTGTAAACCCTCTGATTTTTATATAGGGTTATTCTTAGTATCAAAAGAAATAAAAAAAATTATAAATAGATTTATTATGTTAATTAAAATATTTATTAGATATTTCTCAACCCTTTGATACCTATCACCATGGTCTTAAAATCTTAACCAATAAACTAATATTTTCCTTCCAACCAACTTTGTATGCTAGACTTAGACAAGCCAAATTAGGCTCATGTCATGTCTGTCACTCACAAACTTACCTTCCCATACTTTATTTTAGTCGCACAACTTTCGCGATGCATTTTACGAAAAAATGACACTTAAACCCCTTTTCCGTTGGGGTCAATTTTAATACGCAACACTGACTCTATTCTTCCGACAAATTTGATATTCGTGAGACTAACTAGACCTACTACGTCCATGATATTTGTGTCCCATTTATTTGAGTCACCGCATGCTCCATAAAAATTGTAAACCACTTTGACTTAACTCGTTGCATTACGCGACATATATTATGCTATCGCACTCAACAGAGCCCAACCACCCAACCCGAACCCATGAAATAATTTCTATGACTCATGGAAAATGCCCACACCCATCACCTACTCTACAACACACCAAACACATATTTGCACACCCAAAATTACATATTTCAATCATTTGAATTTAAAATTCAATATCTCCTATTTTTGGTAACCAATTATATGCACTTTCCTTCTTTGTAATCTAATCAAATATTATGTAATTAATTAAATAGTAGTCATTATTGATTTATGGAAGCCCGTTCATGCCATATTAGGCCCTCAATTAAATCTAGCCATAGGATTAAACACTATTTTAATCTAACCATCCATTTATGCATAGCATCCCAATTTCACAAAACCCTAGGGCTGACCCTATTTCTCCCCTTCCAATGTGAGAACAACCCTCCCCCTCCTCCCCTTCTTCTCCTTCATTCCCCTTACTCTCCTTTACTTTCCCTCCCCCCCCCCCCCCCCCTCCCACAGCCCCATAAACCCGACAGCACTAAGAAGGCCGAGAGGAAGCACCACAACAGCTGATCTGCTATGC
Source organism: Iris macrosiphon (assembly GCA_036927795.1). Classification (NCBI taxonomy): domain Eukaryota; kingdom Viridiplantae; phylum Streptophyta; class Magnoliopsida; order Asparagales; family Iridaceae; genus Iris; species Iris macrosiphon. The sequence continues at coordinate 103,682,893 of JAYESA010000010.1, read as the reverse complement.
TTCTGTGTATAGGTTGTGTACAGCAAAATAGCCTCCCCAAGGTTGAAAACACCCTACACTCAACATCATCTCACCCCCCCCCCCCCCCTTCGAGTTCCAAGTGGTTTGGAGTCCATGCCTTAAGAACCCATTATTTTTTTTTTTGTAAAACTGTGCACCAAAATTTGTTAAATCGCCCAAATTCATCATAGATTTTGGCCTCATTTTTAGCAGCCATTATAACTTAGAAATGTTATAACTCCCAACTCAGAACTCCATTTAATCTCCAGTATTTTTTAAAAGAACCGCGTCGAAGTTAGGTTTCCAAAAATATGAATTAATAGGCAAAATTTGTAACTTTCTGTAGAATTATTTGAGTGTCAGGTATCCGAAAGACGAATGTGTTTCAGTGTTTTCGCGAATCCAGGAGCTTCCGGACATGAAAATGTGATCCGTTTGAAGTTTCAGAAAGCTTACGCGAATCCCTACGATATACTTTAACCCCATAATTTATTAAATAAATCTAATATGTGTAGTATTGGTTACAAGTAGAGGACTGACTATATGACGTAGGTTTTTGTGAGTATTCCTAAAAATATGGATATGGCTATAGTTATATCACCAATAGACTAGAGATAACGTAGTTAGTGTTGATTAGTATTTAATCTAAATGTATTCTTTGGGACATTTGGGATCCGCAGCATCTTCGGACGTGGACGTTGGATAGGTTTCTTCGCGGTAACCGAAAACAGGCAAGTGTACCTTGCCAAGTTGTACAACAGTTTTTTGTCTTGGTTATTTTTTATAGAAATTATTATTACATGCTATTGTTGATGTACATGGTTATCCTAGGACCGTTAGACGATACTTAACGTTTGAACTAGATTCGGGTGCCGATGTCCGTCAGCGGAGTCGAGTATCATTAGTTAGAGAGTTGAGATCTCAAACTCATATAACGTGCTGGTACTCTTTGCATGCCAGATCGTAGGACACTTGACACGACCTTCATGTGGCATAATTCATCTTGATATATTCTTGGTGTTTTGGATTCTATATAGGGCTATAGGACTCGTGATATATGTACAAATATATTTAGCTTACTATGACTCATTGTGCTAGATAGAGGTCATGATCTTGCGTGTGATGATATGATACGTGAGGTTATATGGGAGAGGAGAGTATACACTGTACTATGGGCTGATTATTTTTTTTTACGTAGTTTGCCTTAGTCTCAGTAGCAGAACTTTGGTGTTTTACTAGACTGCTTTAGGTTCCATGATACGGAGCACTTAGTGTTTTACTTGACTGGTTTAGGTTCCATGATACGGACCCTTTAGTGTTTTACTAGACTGCTTCAAGTTCCCCCACATGGAGCCTTTAGTGTTATATTAGATTGCGGGAGTTTCTACTGAGATCTTTCGTATTTTCAGCCTAGAGTACGAGTGATGCTTTCATGTGCATATCACGTAGATGGTTACAGTAGTTTTACCCTTGAGTATTGTACTATTATATTGTTTACTTCTGGCACGATGTTTCTTGTACCTTATTACGTCCCTTTGAGGACCTGATTCCTTGCCAGTTTTGCAGCATAGACTGTCGTGGAACCTTTCAAGAGCTATTGAGACGTATCAGCTTGTTATGCAGGCATTGGAACTAGGTACTTGTATTATTTCTTCCTTATCTATGTTTACTTATTCTTGTTGTTTACTCATTTGCTGATATAGCCTAGCGTTTGTAGATTCATATTATTTCTTTCGAGTCTATTCGGACAAGTATTGAATGGTGTGCACACCATGATATATGTTGTTCATTCTTGTATTTTCTTTCATTGTGGATTGAGACATAGATATATTTACTGTGTTATCTAGATAGTGATCATTATTGAACAAATTATACGTATTTGAGTTGCATTGGAGTCCACTTGATACATAGCTGGCATGTTTACGTATTTCAAGTCCTACATATTTTAGGATTGGGGCGTGACAAACCGACTAACTCTTGTGCTTGTTTGATGGAATTTGTCTTGTATTTTATATTCTTGCTTTGTTTTTGTTATCGATTTGCTTCCGTAGAGTTTTCATGTGATAATTGTTATTTTGGGGTTTTTTTTGCATATGCCAAATCTCGTAGCAGAGCCGGAGAATCTTTTATATCTTACTGTAGATGGTGAGAGAATCTTTTATATCTTACTGTAGATGGTGATCACCCGAAAGGCAATCCACTCGAAGCTTTAGCGGGTTTCTTTCTCCCCGCTTTATACATTATGTCTATTATTTTGGGTGTTTAGCCACATGCATGTGTTAGCCTATGTTTTGGATGGTTGTTATACTTATTACAGCTATGTTATGGACTCCTACTTATACATATTGTTAGCTTACTGTATTTTGTACTGCTAGCATCTTGATCTTGTATGTTTTAACATTGCTTTACATGCATGTGATATATCTTTCTACTTCTTACTTGTGGTGGATTGAGAATAGGATCTTGTGGACCCTAGAAGATCGTTGGATTGTAGCTGACCCCCTTGGCTTACAGTCGTGGCCGTATTGTAGGGTGCCGGTGTACCTTGTAGTACATAGGTGGTCGAATTACATCCCTGCTCTCCGTTTTATAGATCTGCGACGTGATACTTGGCAAACTACTTGGACAAAGAATCCATATTGAACTTGTTCCTGGCTTCGTCCTCAATACAGATAAAGCACATAAGATTCTCAAGTTTTGCTCTGCCTTCATACATTACGTATCCATTGAGAATCGATCCTAGCTGGTAGAGAGTTTGGATAGAATCTCTCCTCTTATGAATTTATCCACTAGAGCCATAGCCACTTACTCGAGCTTTTGTTGCAACTTCATAAGCTCCTTGACATGTGGCAACATTGTCTTTTCATCTTAAAACACAAATTTCATGCTCCAAAGAGTTCAAAATAAGCAAGTTAGGAAAGATTGTTCTTTTTTTTTCACTTTTGATGAATGGTAATCACTTTGGCAATTGCTTGCACATCACCCGTCTCTGAAATCACTGGTTGTATATCAGTTAGAGTGTATTCAGCATCAACAAGCTGAAAATTTAAATTAATCTCTCTTCCAAAACTTTTCAAAGTTTGTGAAAGCTAGTGCCCACAAGACTTGTACACGACTTAATTGTAGAATCTTAAAGAGATTCTTGTAATCTTATGAAAAATCATATAATCTCGCTTTAATATTGTTGTTGAATTCACTGAAATTTCGAACAAGTCTTGAAGACTACATGAAAGTGGTGAAAACCAGCAAACAAACTTTTTAAAGACATGCACTAAGTGCACTACCAACAGGCTTGCACGAAAGATAAACAATTAAGTTGCTGAAATGAGCAAAGCTCTGAAATTAGTGGAAACTGTTAAATGAACTTCTCGGGGTAACAAAAATTAACTTTATTAAAACAAGATTCGACAATTTTCGTCAATCCTCTCCTAAGAACAAGCAAATTTGGTAAATCTTCTAGAACAAGCAAATTTGGTAAATCTTCTAGAACGCTTCATGTCACGTCACTAGACATCGGATGATGCTCGAACAAAGCTCACTTGACTGATGTTGCTACTCTCTTCTTCTTTTCTCCTCGTGTATGCACAAGTGCAAAACACTTTGGACTTTTTATAGGGGGTCAACCCCCTAGCAACCATAACCACCCCCTAACAACATGGCCGGACAACCAGAGTTAATTCCTAGTAGGTGGATAGTTACCAGCAGTAACTCCTTATAAATACCCTTCTCAAAAACAAAACAAAACAACTCCTTATAAATATTATTTTCGTATAAGAAAACTATGTTATACAATTATAGATTGTTAGAATTAATTTGCCACTTTTCAGATGTTCATTAAAATAAGGATCCTTTACAGGACAAGAAAGCCACAAAAAGTAACTTGTGAGCTTCACCATGTTCTGAAAACCACACTAAAAAAATCCTAGTAGTATGGATGACCGATTGGCAAAGTATTCTTCCGAGAGAAATAGTGGATGATAAATCTGTGAAGAAAAAAAAGAGGTGCAAACTGCTGTAAACACTGTCGCCACACTTTGGCACTGGGGATGGGCCGGATCATTTGAGGTATCTCACACAGTGCGATGACCATCTGCGTTGTCCAAATTGTAGAGCACATTAATCCTCAAAGTGTTGACACGACGACCTTCCTGTAAGTTTCAACACATGAAGCATGTGAATCAATCGTATATGGATCATCATAAAAGACTATTTTAACACAAAATGTTAACATCTCCCCTCACGTGAGGGCCAAAATTTACAGGAATCTCGCATGTAGATGAGCCTGAGCATGTATGAGGATTGGAGGAGCTCAACATAGATTGGATCGAACATGGAAAGAAAACAGACTTCTATTTAGTTTTAGCTCAAGGGTCTGCTTGGATTGATGTGAAGAAAGTTAAGTGAAGGAAAAAAAATTTGCTTAGTTTGAGGGTAGGGTTTAGGAGGAGGAGGCATAGAGAATTAAGTGAGGCAAAATTTAACCTTGTTTTGTATTTTTTTTTAATCCCAAATCGGAAGGTTAACAAGGAAAAATAAGGACTTATTATTTGAAAAGTCATAAATACTCCTTGCTTTGACAAGTTTTAATTAAAAATTCAATCAAATCTAATTTTATGCCACATATAATAAAGTTATTTTGATAACTATTGTATTTTTATTAATCCTCTTCACACTCAAAACCTATAATCCAAACAAGAGTTATTAAACACATCTCACTTACTCTCCCTCCAATCCAAGCAAAGGTATATCTAATGACTCCCCTCACCCTCACTTAACCCAACTTAACTTTGCTTCTTTTTTTCCTCTCAATCCAAGACCCAAAGGGGACGTTTGGTTCAAATTTTTTAGGCTTGAAAATGGGTTTTAGATTACTTATCTTTGTTTGGTATGTCTAAGATTGGGAATTATGAAGGAATACGAGGGACTTCATATTCCCATTGTTGTAGGAAAGTAATTCCCAAGGTTTTTCCGAAAATAATTTTACTTTCCTAGGAATGTTGTTTGAATATTTTGTTTGGACAATAACACTCTTATTTTACTTTCAAAATTTTAAGTTCTATTCCGAACATGTAAATTTAGGTAATAGAAGTATGAAAGGATATTTATGGAAAACTAAATAAATTAAGATTCATTTTCTATATTTTTTACTTAACCTAACCAAACATGGGTATGAAAATGTTGAATTCATTTCTCATGAGAAAGGAATGAAAAATTCCTAGAAATACAAAACTCCATCCAAACGGCCACTAAATGTTATAGGAGGGGGATTCTAAGCACAACATAATAACCATCTAAAAGTTTTAAGTTTGAGCTACTAGCTTTGCAGGCCAACAATATATATATATATATATATATATATATATATATATATATATATACCCAAAGAAACATTTTATTAATGTGGTAACAGAACTATTCTATCATAAGCTCCATACAAATAAGTTTAGAATCTAAAATACAGGGCATGGAGATTAATTGTGCAAGGTAAAAGAATAAATCTATACAAGAGATGATTATATTCCTATAATAAAGGATCGTCCTATTATTGTGTTGTTAACATAGCTGATACATTCATAGTTATCAAACCTGGACAAACCATAGGACCCTTTTGTTGAATTTTCTAAATGTCCAGTGGCTAATCCGGTTCGTCTCCATTATTGGACCCTTTTGTTGAATTTTCTAAGTGTCGTGATACCATTTCTCTAAAAAAGAAATTAAAATGTTAGATATGAGAAGAATAGTACAATAAACTTCAACTTCAATAATAACTTCATTCTATAATACATTATTGTTATAAGAGACGGACTGAGATAAAAGGTTAGATATAAATAAATATGTAATATTTTATCTATTATATAACCTAAATATTGTATCTAAATCTAATTTCTAATAATAAATATTGAATATTTTAAGAGTAAGTAATTCTAAATTGAAATATATTTAATTGGCGCAGAGTTGGAGTGGCTGGAGTGAAGCCTCGTCGACGAGTTTTCGAGCAACACCATTGGATCGAGAGAGGAGAGAGACGCACAACAAATTGAAAGAGGATAGTGAGAGAAGGCCATAACAAAAGATTGAGAGAAGATAGGGGTTAGAGTTTCATTAGGGGTTAGTTATTGCTTACGAATTTAAACCGTTTTGAAAATCAAACCAACCTAATATCACCAAAAAAAAAAAAATTCACAATCTTTAAATGCCGGTCGACTTCTATAAATCACGTAAAATAGGAATAATAACAAAACCTCACTGATAAATAATTAGGACTATATTACAACTTAACTAACCACCACTAGATAGCTAATGAAATCATGATAGCATCGGTTCCAAGATCCTCCCTTAAACCAAAATTCTCCATCAAATGCATCCACACATCTCATGAACACATCTTGCTTCATCGCCTTTGCCAAACACCTTTGTCAAATACGTCAACAACTTGATATTCACTCTCAAAATACAATAGAATAACTTGAGTTTGGTTGAACTCTTGTCACAATGTACCTTTGTCAAAGCACCTAGAATAAATCAAATATATTCAAATAATCCTCTAAGCCACACATCTTGGACCGCATATGACTATGTTAATGTATTTGGATTTGGCATATATACATGTTATATGAAATTCAAGTTTAATTTCGACCATCCTCTCTTAAACTTGATTTTCTTTTTCCATCTAACCAATTTGATATTTTCAACACCAATTCTGATTATTTTCAAAATCCTTTTTATATCTCGATCTTCAATAAACTTTTCTTTAAGAAGTCCACTTGTAACTTTTTGCATTGAAGTTCTTTCTCTGTTTGGTAAAGATTCCCTTAGGTTTTTCACGAAGTTGTGCTCTAGCCTCTACTATGACCATTTTCTCGAGCTTTATAAGACAAACTCCCTGGTGTCCTGTTGTACCATCAGGTCCATGACCTTTTTTCCATCATAAGTTCTTTCTTTTTCTCGTCCATATCACAATGTTGACTTTGACATCCTTCATATCCTTTATAGCCTCGGCTATCACCTCAGCTATCCGTGCATTGACTTACTTCTTTGGAACCATGAGTGCCTCTCATCACTTTCCATATGCTTTTGGTTCTCGCTAAGCCTTTTTCCACGTTGATTATAAGACCCACTTGATAGGGTGGTTGTTTAGAAATGCGACCATATTTTTTACTCGATCAATTCTCAAGGGCTTTATATCCATTTGTTTGATCATAAATCAAGGACTCTTATCTGTTCAAAGATTGTTTAAGGCTGAATATATTTTCTTGAATCTTCTGATTATGCTCCCAAGCTTCCTTCGATATTCAATGCTGAAAAATTCTCTGGATGCATCTTCATCGACTATTTGATAGATGAATAAAAGAGCTCCACTATCCTTCCTCTTTGAATCTATTATCGTAGAGGTGGCTTGATCCTAAGCTCTTTCTCATCTAAAAGCTCCAGATTTGCATCTCTAAAAGCTCCAAATTTTATAATTTTTAGTAGAGTTGAGGTTGTGGGTACTAAAACATAATGATGCATCCTTTTTAATTTGAAGTTAATGTAACTCGAACACTGAAAAATCAATGAGAATATACGTCAACGAAAAATGCCTTCATGTGGAACAACGACAAAGGCGACCATGTGACAATGACAAGAATCTCATGTTTTGATACAATGTTGAATTTTATGAAAGCCATGATACGACTTATTAGGGTTTTCTATAACCCTTTGTATATGGAAAAGAACAGAAGAATAAACCAAGGTTCAAAGTATCGGTATCGGAATCGGTATCGGACCATTCCTATGAGTATCGGGATCGGCGGTATCGGTAGTATCGGCGGTTTCGGATCGGAGTATCGGATTTTTTGGTATTGGAAAGCAAACAACTATTAGTAAATTATTAACATTTTAGAGAATATATTTTATACATTTATGTATAATTTAAAGTATTTCCAGTATTGTTTCTTAGTATTTTTGATATTGACTGAAATAGTAGTCATCCTTGTCGATTGATTTATATGCGATAGATAAATTTTTCTCTTTTATATGTTTTTACAACCTTACTATGCTTTTACACCCTTGCTAATTGGTTTTTTAATTCAATATTTTTTGCCTAATTGACCATAAAAGAGACCTCTAATGTCGGTATCGGTCAGTATCGGATATCGGTCGGTATCGGATCGGGACATGCCAAACTGTATCGGTATCGGCCGTATCGTATCGGTATCGGCCGATACTTTAAACTATGGAATAAACCTCCATAGTAACTTTATTAGTTCTCTAATACTTTACTTACAATATTTGATCAAGGATCGCAATATCGGAATTGGTTTTAGACCTCTCCTATGAGTATCACTGTCGGAGATTTTGGAAAGCAAAAAATGATAAAATGTATTTTAATAAACTAGAAAATTATTTGATACAATTAGACAATTTTATTTTTTAATATATTTTTTTATATGTTCTCTCTTGTTAATTTTATATGGAATAATATTCCAATATATACTATTATTTACTTACTTGAATTTAGACATAGCACAACCACAATAAATAGTTTTGGATATAGTAATATTAATATAGAAGAATGTTGTGAATTTAAAGATATATAACTTCGACAAATGGTAATGGCTACAATTTATCGATAAAGAATTTTATCGACACATAATAACATTGTCACTAGATCATTATGTTAACACTATTTTTTTATTATTCTCTCTTTTTCGTTCAATTTTTCTCTGTCGAATTGACCGAAAAATAGACCCTCAATGTTACTATCGGTAGTGGTCAGTATCGGATCGAGACATGCCAAAACCAATTCGTATCGGCCGTATCAGCCGTATTGTATCATATCGGTATCAGCTAGTATCACAAACTATGCACTTAGGTTCATTTTATAGGCTTACATGGTAGTCTCCTAACATGATTAGGATAACTACTATATAAATCTCAACTAATAATCATATTTGAAATACTGTATCAATCTAAAACATAAAATCCTACCAGGACTAGAATACTAACTAAACCCTGACTAATTAGGACTCTATCTACTACAACTTTAAGTAACTAACAAATTCTCAATAACCAATTTATAACCATAAGATTAGGAATCGGTTTATATTTTCAACACAATTTTCCATTAACCGGGTTAAAAACCAATTGCCCCAACCTGATCTTTATAAAACACCCTATGACTATCAATTTTTCACTAGTATTACTTTCTAGGCGTTGTAAACCATTCTCGATTAGGGAAGCACTAAGAGTGTATTCTACTTTGAAAATAATGATACATGTATTATTTGAATTGTGTATCCAACTTGACAGTTGACCCACCAGTTGGACCCGTGGCCAACGACGTGGTTGACATCTTGTCCAGGTCGGGTAACTATGCATGCATCTAAAAACTAGATTAATTTGAATGAATACAATTATTACTCATGGACATAAAACACCCAGAGGGTAAGGACCTTAGAACCTTCTTTCGTTTGAGGAACCTTATTATGTTTGAGCTTTGACATGTAAAAGCAACATTTCAGAGTAAACACACTTGTGGTATTCGGGGAAGAAAACAAAGCACATGGATTGAACGAGTGTGTTGTCACCTCATTTTGTCATTAGAAACCATACAAATGAAGCGATTATGTCAAATGCTAGCCATCAAGCGATTATGGTAGATGTTGCCTGAAAGCTGCTCGAGGAGCGCCATACCCGGCTAGAGGATCGTGGGACACAATAGACTTGATCATTGTAGGTTTGGTAATAGGAACGTATAAAAAGCAAAGAACTTCTACCTTCCCTAAATTTCAGTAGAAAATAGCCTTAGGAGTCATTATTTGAAAATAAAGGCTGAAATAATGGACTCCTAGTAGGACTCGGATTCCTGGTTGGCTCCTTTATGAAATCTGACGCAAGTTAGTCAAAGGCGCAAGGCGAACTCAAGGCGCAAAGGGTCTATATCGTCTGAGGCGCAAGACGCACGTCCGAGCGATGCGAGACACAAATATATATATATATATATATATATATATATATATATATATATCACCACATGAGTACCTTTTGAATTGAAGTTTTAAGATATTCAAGTGCTTACAAAACAGTATACCGAGAACAGTATAAAAAATAGTATACAAAATAAAAAATACAGATACGATAGTGAGAATTTCGTTTGCAGGAATAGTATAAAAAATAGTATACAAAACAGTAAAAAAAACAGTATGTTCATATATAAAACAGTATTAAAAAAAATTTAAAAACCGTATAAAAAAGTAAAACAAATATACATAAAAAAGTAAAAAAAAATAATGAGCATAAAAAAGTACACAAAACACTATAAAAAAAAAGTTAAACAACATTATACAAAAAAAATATTAAAAAATTGGTCCATGTGTAAAAAAATTTACAATATTTTCAAGGCGGACCTTAACTACTCCGCGCCTCATGGAAATGTGTGCCTTATGAAATGCGCCTCACCTGGACAGTCCTGAGGCGCTATCCATGCGCCTAGGAGCAAGGCACGCCTAGGGCGCGCCTTTGACTACACTACTATGACTGGTTCAGTTAAGAACCCAACCGGTTGGTGGTGGGTCCTAAACCAACCATCTTTATTGAGAGGCAAATTGTGCCTCTAGACCTATGCGATGTGAGCTAATAATAGCTCATTTTATAGAAAATAATGGAATTCAGTGAGTGCTATTTGGAGGTACGTATAAAATTTCATGGGTTTTAGTGACCAAGGGAAATCCTATTATAAAAATGCATTTAGGGGATTCATATTAAAATGAGAGACTATAGTTCATCTTATCCAACATTAAAACTTTAAATTCCTCCACAATCTCATTGCTATTTTTCAATGAAATTGACCCATTATAACTCAACCTCAGATGGGTTCTAGAGTTTTATAATAGCTTCCTTAGCATTAGATGTCGAATAAAAACTTTTTATCAAGTGTAAAGTGAGCCATTAGTATGGAGCTGTGCTTCAACTTTCAAATATTAGATCTTGACTTGTCAAGCATGGGAGTAATGCATATTTATGAAAACTAGCTATTAGTTTCAATTTGCAAAATGAAAGAGACTGGAATGGGAAGTATTAACTAGAAGCATGTGTAAGCTTGCCACCTGCGACATAAAAAAATGTACCTCTCATAGTTTAGACTTAGAGCGAACTTGATCTACAAGCTCTCTTCTCATGATCTTCCCTGCAGCAGATTTCGGAATTGAGCTGACAAAAGCAACCCGACGGATTTTCTTGTATGGTGCAACCTGAAGCAAAATCCATAGACAAGATTGCTTAAATATGCCTGAAGAACAGAGTAAGGATCACTCATGTATCTGATATTATACATTAACATGAAAAGCTGATAATCTTCTTTATGGTATGTGTCAGTTTTCTGGTAAGAGACGTTGATGTAAAATTGTAGATAATTGTACAACTAGCAACAAACATACTGGCTAGAAATCGGACTAAACAAGCCTATTCACTAAGGTTGCAATTCCAAGGAGTACCTCAAAAAGGTAAATTGATTATATTCGAGGCCTTTAACCAATAAGTCAAATAAGATTATATGTTGCAAAGGTTGATGAACAACACAGCAAAATCTTTACCATGTTTCTTTCAGCAGGTTACATGAATTTTTTACCCCTTTATGACAGAAATTTTCTTGTTTAATCTACAGTCATACATATCTTTGATGTAATTGAGAAAATTAATCCAATTTATTTCTATAATATAGCTCTGATTTACAAAAAGCAAGACATAAAATACATCATAGATGAGAATAAATATAGATTATCATCTAACCACTATTCCCTAGACATTGGAATAATATTTACTGAGAATTTGAAGGGTAAGAAAGGTGTATATTAATCATTGTAAAACATTTATTACATAGATCAAACCTACAAGAAGACTTGGTTGAAAGAAATAAGGGAACCAATTACTGGCAGCAGTGGAACATACGATAAAAACTCTAAACTATATACTTTGATCAAACCGAAGTGATCAAACAGAAGCAGATTTTTAAGAATTTATTTTTATTCACTTGAACAGATCATCTTATGAAATGCATAAACTCCAAACTGAAGTGATCTTATTCAGAATCATTGTTGAAAACTAGCAGAAGTACCTGCTTAGCAACAAAAGCCATGACTTGTTCCTCATTGAGAGCACTGCCAGGTTGCCTCACAACAAATGCCATGGGTATTTCTCCTGCGTCTTCGTCTGGGTACCTGACACACACAATAGGAAAAGAAGAAGAAAGTAGAGAGACCATCATTTTGCTAATTAGAACTGTAAATTAGTCTTCTATATGGTCAAACCAGTAACTAATAACATTAATTGCAACAGTTACAATATTTGCATATTATAAGAAACTATTTGGTTTGCACATGTACAACCCAGACCAACAAATGCATTTGTTAAGAGGATCAATATGATTTTAGTTGTTAGAGTTATTTTATTTTGTTATTTATCATATGAGGGTATAATAGTAATTGTGGATGTATTGTATATCAATATAAAAAGACATGAGATGCAACATAGGGTTTAAGGCCCTTCAATCTCCTTTCTCATATTCTCCCATCTCCTACTGTTTTTCTTCTCCTCTCCATCTCCAAACTTCACTTGGTATTAGATTAGAGCATATATTTAAAAGTACTGTACATCTCCCAAAAAAAAATCGACTGTTTTTCGTCTACTTTTCATGATTCGTCGTTCGTCGTTCATTTATGAGATCTAGGGTTTCTACAGATCTCCGTTGGTTGTTCGTCATCGGTTGAGGTTCATTGTGAGATCTAGGGTTTCAAAGATCTCGTCTTTCTGTTGCATCTGCAAGTATGGTGGGGACCGAATCTTCTAGCGAGGTTAATAGTGGTGGTGGTAGCGGAGGTGGTTCTCCTTTTACTGTTATTCATAATGATAAATTGGAAAAAGTCGATTACAGCGGTTAAACTCTATGGTGCGAACTACCTTGCCTGGTCCAAGTCTATCAAAGTAGTGTTAAGGACGAAAAAGAAGTTGAAGTTTTTGACGAAAGAACCCATGCCTGAAACTTCCGCTGAGTATGAAGATTGAATGAGTGCAGATGCATACGTTATATCGTGGTTGCGGCATAGTATGGAACCGCATATCGCTGCTAATGTTCAATGGTGTGAATCAAACAAACAGATTTGGGCATCTTTGGAAGAATCATATTCGCAGAAGCGAAACGTTGCCCGTATCTATGAGTTGTACGAGTTATTGTTTAATACAAAGCAAAATGGGAAGCCTCTGAATGAATATCTGGCTTCAAAGAAGACTTTGTGAGAGGAACTGCTTCAATATCATCATGTTACTACTGATTTGAATAAAGCTCAGAGACAGAAGGAAGAGTTTCATGTTTCACTTATCCTAGCCAGCTTGGATCCTACGCTCGAACCTTATAAAGCTCAAATTCTTACTGGAGAGCAGTTACCTACGGTGGCAGATACTTTCTCCCGTCTCAAACTTTCCTTTCTGGGACAGAGTTCTGTAGTGCCGGGTACTGGACTCTTCTGTCCTAATTTCTAGTAATGTTGGTCGTGGTGGTGTACGTAGTAGTGGACGTGGCGGTAGAGATGGTAGTTGTAATTTTGGTCGAGGAGGAGGCCGTGGTGGTAGAGACAATGGTCGTGGTGATGGCGGCGGCGGTGGTGGTGGCCGCGGTGGTGATGGTAGTGTAACTATTGTGGAATGCTCGGTCATGTGGTGGTGGTGGTGGTCGTGGTCAACCACGAAAGTGTAACTATTGTGGAATGCTCGGTCATGTGGAAGACTATTGTTGGGACAAGTAGGGCAAACCAGAATATGCACATCAAGTGCATGATGAAAATATGCAGTCCTAGGTCACCACTTCTGCTCCCAGAGATGATACTTCGGGTTTCATTCAGACTTCAACGTCCGATACCTCATCTCCATTTGAACAGATCCTCCAGAAGTTGAACGCGCTTGCTAGTACCACCACCCAACCTACTGCAACCAAGGCATATTTAGGTAATCCTGCTTTTATGGCAACCCAGTCACCATCCACCTCTTTGGTCATTGACTCAGGAGCAAGCTCTCACATGTCTGGTATAACATTTCTTTCATAATCGTAGTTCCATGAAATATAATATTATCTTGGTTGATGGGTCTACTCGTCTTGTGCTTGAGAAATGTGTCATTCACCCTATTCAATCACTATAACTATTTGATTCATTATATATGCCTAATTTTCTATTTAATTTGTTATCTGTGAGCCAGTTAACCAAATCTCTTCAATGTTCTGTGACATTTTCTTCCATTTCGTGTGTTTTTCAGGACCTCAGGACGAAGAAGATGATTGGTTCGGGGCATAAAAAAGATGGACTGTACTACTTGGATCTACCTGGAAAGGCCTTCACTTCTGTTTCTACTTCTCCGTTGCAGTGACATTATCGTTTGGGACATCCGTCTTTGGCTAAGTTGCGTCAAGTTGTTCCTAGTTTGAGTCATGTTTCTAGTCTTGAATGTGAGGCTTGTCAGTTAGGCAAGCATCACCGTAGTTCCTTCCCTCGTCGTAGTGGCACCACGTCCCGAAGGCGGACGCATGGACCTGGCATCCAAGTCCCGGGGTAGGCCGTGCGACCCACGTAGAAGAATACCCGGGGCTATAACAGGCCCGCATCCTACAGTACTACTTGTCCCCGGGGCTATCACACGATACCGCCACCACCTCCCCGGGGCTCGACCGAAACAAACGATCACCAAACGCATGCACGCTCACTATAGGGGTACCAGACACCCGAAACAAGTTCCAAAAAGGGGCTTACTTTACGTACTACATGAGTTTATTTTGCGGCAGCTGCCGCAACGTAAGGCGGTTTATGTCATAGTTTGAAGTATCGGCCGATACTGCCGATACCGATACAGTTTGGCATGTCCCGATCCGATACCGACTGATACCCGATACTGACCGATACTGACATTAGATATCTCTTTTTCGGTCAATTCGGCAAAGAAAATTGAATTAAAAATACCAATTAGCAAGGGAGTAAACGCATAGTAAGGTTGTAAAAGCATATAAAAGAGAAAATTTTATTCATTGCATATAAATTAATCGACAAGGGTGACTACTATTTCATTCAATTTCAAAAATACTAAGAAATGACACTGAAAATACTTTAATTATGCATAAATGTATAAAATATATTTTCTAAAATGTTAATAATTTACTCATAGTTGTTTGCTTTCTGATACCAAAAAAATCTGATACTCCGATCCGAAACCACCGATACTACCAATACTACGGATCCCGATACTCATAGGAATGGTCCGATACTGATTCCGATACCAATACTTTGAACCTTGGTTTATGTGCACGGTGACCGGCTCGTCCCGCCCGCACGGGATTGGCCAACCGTGGGTGTATCGGCCGCGCAAGACTACACTAAAGTCCACGAGTTGCAGCATATTTGGCCGCACGCGAACAAATTCTGTGCACGGCCTCGGGCATACGGGCTGTATCGGCCGCACGCACGGGGGCGAGGCACCGAGCAGTTGTAGCCGTGTCTGTGCACGGGGGCAGACAAACAATACAAACGCAGCAGTGACTGCCAATGCCGGCAGTTTCTGCATACGGCCGTGGGCCTGACAGGGTGTACCGGCCGCACGGGGCCGAGCAACGCTGCAGTTGCAGCAGTTCCTGCGCACCCAACCAGTTCCTGCGCACGCAAGCAGCTTTTGTGCACGACCGTTTGGGTCACAGGGTGTATCAACCGCACGGTTGCAGCAGCTCCTGCGCACCCAACCAGTTTTTGTGCACGGCCGTGGTGCTGACAGGGTGTACCGGCCGCCCGGGGGCAAGGCACCGAGCAGTTTCTGCGCACTGGGGGGCAGACAAACTTAGCAAACGCACCAGTTTCTGTGCACGCAAGCAGTTTCTGTGCACGGGCGTGGGGCTGTCGGGGTGTATCGGCCGCACGGGGCAGAGCAACGTTGCTGTTGCAGCACATTCTGCGCACCCAACCAGTTTATGTGCACAGGGGTGGGGCTGACAAGGGGTATTGATGAGATTGCTACCGAGCCTTCCGAACCGGTCCATGAAGAATCAACTCAAGAATCCTTCAAAATTCAGTACTTTGTATACATAGTTGATCAAGCAATCGGTTTATTGGAAAGAAGGTTTGAGCAATATTATGCAATATGAAGACACATTCGGCTTCTTATTTACAACAAAGAAGTTAAAATCATTGGGTGTTGATGAACTGAGGACAAGCTGCAACAATCTTGAAAAGAAGTTAGAAAATGATCACATTTCAGACACTGATGGTGATAATTTATTTAATGAATTGCAACTATTACAAAAACATTTACCAGAAGAACAAGATACAGCTAGTGCAATACTAAATTTCTTGAAAAGAATGGATTGTTATCCAACTTATTGTCTTGCATATAGAATTTTGTTGACCATTCCTATTACAGTTGCATATAGAATTGTGTTGACCATTCCTATTATAGTTAGTTGCATCAGCTGAAAGAAGTTTTTCCAAATTAAAAATATTGAAATCTTACTTGCGATCAACCATGTCGCAAGAAAGATTAAATAGTTTGGCTTTGATTTCAATTGAAAATGAGTTTTTCGAAAAAATCGCATAAAAGTTTAAATAATGATTTTGTTTCTAAGAATGCAAGAAGATCAATGTTCATAAAGTAGTAATGCACTAGGTGTTATCCTTTTTAGTTCTCTTGATAGTATGGTAATAGTTTCAATTTATTATTGAAAATCCATTGAAAAAGTTTTGTCAGGTAAATTTTAGTATTCTATACTTTTAGTTTTATTTATTCTGTGATTACATATTACTTCTCATTTGGATATTAATCATTACTCATTTTATTATATGTTCTCATCAACAGATTAATAAAAGAAAAATTTGAGGCCAGATTTTGATAAATTAACGGTCAGTACGTCTTCTATCTAAAACATCTTTATTATACCTGAACAGCTAGACAACATTGATCCATCCTGACTGCTTGTAGAGGGTGATCATAAAATGATGCAGAACAATTAGATTCCTCCTGTCAAAATGATTGGGGAATGCTCCCTATGCCTCATCTTAAATGTTTTCTATCAATTTAAACATTTTATCTGAATTTTCATCTGTTACCTGGTTGCTTTTGCCAAATAACCTATGATACCAACTAATGACTACTCATTTTCATCAGATTTGATTCTAAACAACTTAGTTAATGCTCCTTATAGTCACAATTAAATGAAATAATGTAGCGGTTGTTTGCCACAAGATAAAGAGTTTATTTATGAAGTTGCTCGTTGTTTTGCATTCACCTTGTAGATATGTTTACGTGCAACAGGCAAGCCGTGCAACAGGCAAGCCGTTCGATGCTGGGAGCTGACTAACAAAGAGATAATAAAAGCTGAAAGGAATTCTGGAGTTGTTAGCAACAGAGTGAGGGAAATATAGGTGCGATATCAACGCCTTATAAGTTGTGATAATTTCTAGTGAATTACATTTTTAACTTGTCTCAACTTACTTCAAGTCCTAGGATAATTTTAGTTCGAAATCATTGGAACATACAATGATCAGAATAAATGTCAACAATACTAAAAAAACTTTTATTTCATTTTTTTTTTTAAATTTACATTATATATGGGGTCCTATTTTGAAATTTCGCCCAGGGCCTCCATAAACTCAGGGCCAGCCCTGCCAACCCCACTTTAACAAAAATAGGATAATGTAATGTTGGTTATGGTAATGTTCAATCAAGTAACTATAGAGCAGCAAAATGTAAATCAAAAGCATACAGAATCAACTAATTAAAAGGCTGCTTAGGCGATTGCTCAATGACTAGGATGTTTAAAAAAAAGGACATAGTCCAATAAATGGGAAATTTAGAAACAAAACTGGAAAAGAAACTCAATCCATATATATATAAATATATATAAAAGAATGATCTGCAATATGGTGGTTTGCGTATTATCTAACTACTTTACAAGCTATAACCCCCACCATTAAATCCAACCACATGTTTGTTGTAATTTATGGGGCTGTTTGGTTGTGTGGAACCTATGAAACTTTGAGAACCAAAAGAACACAAAGAACTGTGGTGCCGGGTCCCATGCCCAAGTTCATGTTCCCTTCTTCCTAATTGTTTTTGGTTGGAGAGAGACTAAATTTGATTGGAACCCAAAAGGTTGGGACCTATCCAGATATGTGTCTGTGTCCATGCAACCTAGATTAACCCCCCCCCCCCCCCCCCCCCTTTTCCTCTTAATAAACAATGCCCTAACAGTAACTTTCTTTTCTACTGCATTTATAATATTCTTAAATTAATAAATTCGAGAACTACAAATTCACAATGAAGAAAACAGCTGTTATGTTCGCATTACATAAATTATCAGTTGTTATGAGCAATATAAATCAAGGGAAGATTATAACGAAATATGGTATCAAGTTTTAGATTGCCACTAAAATAACTTCTCTGGAAGTAAACAAAGTCGATCCAATTACATACGGGATTACAGCAGCATCAGCTATTTCAGGATGGGATTGAAGTATATGCTCTAGTTCAGCTGGAGGAACCTGGAACATCAGGTAAATAGGAGATTGAAGTATAAGTGATTATATGTAAACTACATGTTCATACATCTATCTAATCTTCAAGTTTAGTTTCTACCTGGTAAGCCTTGTACTTTATCAACTCCTTTAACCTATCGACGATAAAGAGGAAACCATCATTATCGAAGTAGCAAAGGTCACCTGTTTTAAGCCAACCATCTGAAGTCAAGGTAGATACCGTTGCCTGATCATCACCAACGTAACCTGGATTAAAAATATAAAGATTGGTGTGATTAGATAGAAACTTAGGCCAATAAGTATTCCAGATAACAAAAGGTCACACAGAAACAATATCGGTAAGGACTATCATGCGTTTCACATAATGCTAATAATTTATGAATAACTATACAAGCCAAGTTTGAACTTTGAGCATAGAAAGCTTGACTTGTGCTCCACTATAAGGAGCAAAGGTTGAACTTTGAACATAGGAAGCTTGACTGGTGCTCCACTATGAGCAAAAGTTTGAACTTTGGACATAAGAGGCTTGACTGGTGCTCCATCAATGGGCAATGTTTGAGCACGGAAATGAGCTTGATTTCCTTAACAAGCCGAGCTTCAACACAGGAAGCTCAGATTGGGAGCTCATGACCAAGCTCAATTCGCGGCACAATGGGTTTTCCCCTCTATAATGTATTCACAAGACACCGGGCATGACTAGCAAACAATTGTTGATAACAACAACAACAAAAAACACAAACCATATCCTAATTGATTTCTTTCTGGAGTTGAACAGAACTGCTTGAGAGCCTTAGTTGCGCTCAAGTTTGAGCACGTTTTCAAGCTCGAGCTTGGATGGATAACTTAAGGCCATAACAAGCCGAGCTTGAACAACGCCAAGCAGAAAATGCATGAGATCATAATCTTAGATTATGTCAGTAACTCTGGTCCTGATCATGAAAAACTACCGTTCAGGTGAGCATTGGATATGATGCTGCCAGTCAAACTCCCCCACCTTATTTTCATTAATAAACTGGAAAATTAATGCTACATGTCACATCCATCCATCCATCCATCCATCAGCAATGTAATTTCTTTGGGGCTAAGCTAGGACCAATAATAATGTACAACTACTTACAACCCTCCCCCCCCTTCCGAACATCATGTGGGATCGGGGTGGCCCACATAGCAGGGAATTGAGAGGGTTGTAAGAAGTATGTAAGCATTTGGTAGTAAACTTAGCATTATTGAATTTCTTTGCCTTTCCACCGACCAATCTCGCTGTAAGTTGGGCTCCGACGCAATAAAGGTTTCCAGTACTGCTGCACAGACCGGGAAGGTACCCGCCAGCAGGGAATTTTTTTTGTGGGACCCACACGCCAACCAATTCCTGCCCGCCATGTGGCCTTTCGATCTGCTGCTGCTCGGTCCAAATTTTCGGGCCGAGTTACTGGAAGTGCCAGCTAAAAAACAACAAGCAAGTGCAACTAACCAAGATTGAAAAGCTTACAAAAAAAGAAACAAATGCTTCAAGGCATCCATTGGTATTGTGAATTGGATTGGAAGGGATGAACGGAGCAAAACCTTTCATGATTGTGGGGCCCCTCAGCCAGAGCTCCCCTCGCTGACCCGGGCCCAGGAGCTCGCCGGTGCCGGGGTCCACTATCCTTCCCTCCAACATCGCGGAGAGCCGTCCGGCCGAGCCGAACACCAGGCTCTCATCCGGTCCAGAGGAATCCGTCGCCGCTCCGGTAGACTCCGTCAGCCCGTATCCCTGTGCACAAACACCCCTGTCCGTCATGACTAACGGAAACATAGATTAATGAATTTGTGGAGTGGAGTGGAGTGGAGTGGAGCTGAGCTGACCTGAATGACCTGGACGTGGGGAAACCTGGTGGTGAACCTCTCGGACACCTCCTTCCCCAGCGGCGCCCCTCCGCACGCCACGTTCCTGAGCGAGGAAAGGTCGAACCTCCCGACCACCTCCGACTTCGCCATGGCCACCACCAGGGGCGGAGACACCGGTATGTACGTGACCCCGTACCTCTCCACCGCGGCGAGCATCCTCTCGAAGTCGAATCCCCCGCCCCCCATCAGCACCGTCGTCTGCCCCAGCGCCAGCGACCTGATCAGCATGAAGAACCCGAACACGTGGAACAGGGGCACCGTGAAGAGGCCGACGGGGTGGTGGTCGAGCACCTCCACGTCGTTCTTGTGCTTGTACCCCGCGATGAGGGACACGAAGTTGCGGTGCGAGAGGACCACGCCCTTCACCCGCCCGGTCGTGCCGGAGGAGTAGAGGATCGCCGCGGGGTCGGGCTGGAGGACCAGAGGCAACTTAGCAGCATTCGTCGGTAGTGGTGGTTTCTTGACGAGGAAGGACTGGAAGTGATGGGAGTCGATGAGGAGGAGTTGAGGCGTCGAGGGAGGTAGCTTGTGGGCGTAGGCGGAGACGGTGAAGGCAACGGAGGGACGGGAGAGGGAGAACTGGTGGGAGATTTCGGAGACGGAGCTCAAGGGGTTGGAAGGGGAGACGACGACGCCGAGGGAGAGGAGGGCGAGGTAGAGGATGGGGACGTCGATGCGGGTCGGGGAGAGGACGAACGCGACCTGGCCTTTGGAGAGGTTGAGCTCGCTCTGGAGGGAGTGGGCTAGGGATTGGATTCTTGAGACGTAGTCGGAGAAGGAGAGGGAGGTGGAGGTGGAGGAGTCGATGAGTGCCGGCAACTGCTGCTGCTGCAGCGGTGAGGTTGTTGAGAGGAGGGAGGATAGAGAGTAGGAGGCTGCGGAGTAGGGTTCGGATAGGGAAGGGAGAGGGATGGGGGGGCGGAGGCTGTGGAAGGTCTTGGTAGTGGCACAATAGCCGGACTTGGGGTCTATGGAGGAGGAGGAAGAAGAAGACATGTTTTGTTGAAGAAAGATGAGGAGATTGTGGATGGACTTGGTGCTTGCAACAAATTCAATACTAGAGCCCTATTTAATGTTTAGCTATTTTTATAGAGTTTAGAGGGATTACTCTCCACGTTTCTTTTTTTGATAAAAATAAAACATTTTTTATAAATATAGTTGAAATCTTCAAAAGATCACAATCATTCATTAGTGTTCTTTTCATAGTTAAAAAAAAAAAATTTGAACATTGAATCTACGTATTTTTTTCATTTAAAGTAATTAAAAATTATATATTTATAAAAAAGAAAAAACTTTTGGAAATTTGCGGATGGGGGGACCACTCGCCAACTCAGTTGGCGAGGTGCTGAGTTGGCGAGTATCTCGCCAACTGAGTTGGCGGGGCGCCCTCCTCGAGGGGCCGCTCGCCAACTCAGTTGGCGAGCCATGCACAGTTGGCTTTTTAGCCGTTGGCCAACGGCTATATTCCAACGTTCTCCTCCAATTCCTATAAACCCCCCCCCCCAACACTCCTCACACCACATTCTCCTCCTACCCCCAACACTCCTCACACCACATTCTCCTCCTCTTGATATTTACTGGCGATGGCTACCCGCAATGACGGTCGTATTCCTGGCGGACCGACTACCGCGCTTATTATTAAGCAACGTGAAGAGCACATTTCTGCTCAGATTTTTACTGGCGAGGTAATTTTTGAAATTACAAGTTGCCAACTTTATTAATGTATATGTTTTTTATAATGCCTATGTTTACTTTATTAATGCATATAATTTTTATAGTTATACGACCATGATAATGCTTTACGAACCCGGATCCACGTACATTGGCGGTCTGAAAGGAATTATCGTATGTGGGAGCTTAATCCAGCTCAAAAGGCTTTGGTGGAATCCTTTGGATTCCACTATATAGATCGTGTTAGATATTTAATTCACGATCTTCATTTAGTTGTAAGCCTTGCGGAGCGTTGGTGGCCAGAACGCAACACTTTTCAACTCCCATTCGGCGAGATGACGATCACCCTTTATGATGTGGCGAATATACTAGGGTTACCTATTAAAGGTAACGCTATATATTTTGATCCGCACTTAAAGGGATCTGATCTGATCCGGAGTTATCTTGGTGTTAGCCCTCCTCCAGGTCTAAAAGACGGCAATTATGTGAAATTTACATGGCTCCGTGGCAACTTTATAGACCTACATCAAACTATTGATGGGGTGGTTGATGTAGATGAAAATCGGGTATGTATTTTTTTTAGTAAATTTGTTTATTACTTAATTTAGTGGTGCAATGCTATATAACACTTAATAAATCCAGGTCATTCGTTGCACTAGAGCGTATCTGCTCTGTTTATGTGGTGCAATTCTATTTCCCGATGCATCAGAAAATATGGTAAATGTGCAGCTTTTACCATTCTTGGATGATCTGACAAAACCTACTGAGCATGCGTGGGGAGCTGCTACTCTTGCATTTTTGTACGCCCAGCTGACAGAATTTGTCAGATCGAATCGCAAAAGTATTTGTGGATGTATTTCACTGATACAGGTATGAATTAAAGACCTTAAAAAGTTAGAGTAATTTTATACGCAAATTATGTTTGTACTAATGTCATTTTTTTGTTTTATAGTTCTGGTCCTACGAGCACTTTTATATTGGTAGGCCTGTTACCAGCATTCTCAGTGATGTTGGAGTATTTCCAGTTGCTATGCGCTGGCCTACAGACGTAGTGGATTATCAACACTACCAATACAGGACTGTATCACTATATCGTAGCCAATTTGATACACTGCGGTATAATCAGGTAATTTTTAAATATGCAATAAATATCTTTAAATTATTTAAGTTTTGATTGTAGATAAATATCACATCTAATTGATACAATATCTTTAAATAGGTAACCTGGTTACCGTACTCATGTGAACCTGATGCTCCAGAAATTAAGATGACATCCTATGCATTTAGTTTACACATATGTCATATTATATATGATCGGTTCACCATGTACCATCCGGCAGACCGTATTCTTCGGCAATTCGGAATGGCCCCAATAATTCTCGATGATCCACCGACAGTCGGTTATCAGACATCAAATGCATTCCAACGAATCATTGGTCTCGTTGCTGACTGGAATAATCGGTTCGAGAATTATAGTGTGAGGGACATATCTCCCAGACTAAATTCTGCTGAGGAATGTAAGTTATAAGTTACTCATTATTCGTATTGATTTAGTGTAAATAGTTTGCTAAAATTTTGTTTATATTTTGCAGACATAGGTAGCCTCGACTACAGGCAATGGTGGGGATGCCCTCTTATGAGCAACCGAGTATACCACTACGAGGAGCCCAGGTTCAAAACTAGATCTGTAGACGATTCTACTCTGCGTGCTTTTGCCGATGGAATACATAATTTGGTATGACTTCATTATACTTCCAAAAATACATATACATAGATATGATAAATATATTAATTTACGTGTTCTTCAAATTTCAGAGTGGTGTATACCAACAATTTTTGCAACAACCTGAGATAAACCTTCACCCACAAGGTCGACTTCTTATGGAGGAACTTGTGACTCGTGTTGAGCAGCTGGGTATTGGACGGGAACCGAAAATGCCTCCAGTACAATCCCATCTTCCACCGGACTATCCGACCGGCTTAGTACGACAGAGACACTCTCGTCGTCGGCGGCGACGGGATACTGCTGACTCGGGCCCGAGTGACCAGTATGCTGAAGCGGGGCCTAGTGACCAGTATGCTGGAGCGGGCCCGAGTAACCAGTATGCTGGAGCGGGCCCTAGTTACCAGTATGCAGGAGCGGATCCGAGTTACCAAACTGCTGGTGTCACGACCCGCACCCGGTTATTCGGGCACGAGTGCGTGTGCACGTCCAGCCTACGCCGCAGTGTCGACGGTAGTACGCTGTCTAGGTCATTATCACAGGTAGTTTATAATCTATCTCATCCACAGTAAAGTAAATAGACAAGGAAAATGACAGAAAATAGGAATACCAAGATTTCATAAGACAAAAATGATATACAGATCCATAGTTTAATACAGAATCCAGAAGATAAATCGGGGACAAACCCGATTGCTGTGCTGAAAGAAAATACTAGCTAACTGGCTACTACTCCTCAAAGGTAGTCTCCTGAGTAGGAACAGGCTCCTCAGATGTATCACCTGCTACGCCATATGGGTGGGGGCAAGGTCCTCATCATCGCCTAAAACAACGGATCCAGTCAGGAAATGAGCAAAGTACACAATGCACAACAAGATTAAACTAAATATTTATGACAATTAGAAAAGAACTGACTGAATATCATGTTGAGAATATGCATAAAAGAAACAACAATAACTAAATGCTATAAAATAGGGATATGAGTAAAACAGGAATAAATAAGACAAGAAAGGTAACTGTAACAAGACAACATGAACTGCAACAAGACAAGAAACTATGTGTGTGAACTTGTGTATTTAGAATACCTAGTTGGCATGTAGGGGTTTATAAGGTTAAACCGGCCGTCATAGACGGCTATTAAACAGGAATAATCGAGATCCGGCTGATGGACAGTCTTGTACCAACAGCGGCAAGGGACAGGGTAAACTACATGCCTTTTAGTATTCTCCCACCCGACACGAAAAGCAAGACATGAAATCCAGTATTCAAGACATGAAATCCAGATTCTAACACTACGTGTAAACATCCAATGGTACTAGTAGAGCAAGGAATTAATTATCACAATATAAAGAATAAACTTGAAGTGCAGGTACTTGCCTGATGTTTGGATCCAATTACAGCTTTGTGTCTCGGGGAAAATTTCCAGAAATGACTCCGGATGCTAAAATAAACATTACCATCATGCTCAGAAGATATCAATTAGCTAGAAATGCCTGTCCTTGGGTCCAATTTGGAGACAAGGGCAAAAACGACAGTTTCGGGTCAAAACGGGGTCCGCCGGTGGGCCCGCTTTGCACCGAAAAACGTGTCAGGGTCAAGGGTCTCCAAATTCACCAAACTTAGTGTCAACAGGTCAGGAACGATGATACGAACCCAACGGAACTTCCAGAATTGGATTCCGATGAGCCGATCACAAAATCGACCGTCGAGCGGGGCCTATGGGGCCCACGACACGCGATTTCATCAACGTTCTCAGAATCGAACCAAACTTGACCCACAGGACCAGCGTATCGCTACGAGTCCGATGGCGCAAGTTTCGTCTTGATCCGACGAGTGTACAAGAAGTTAGGGCGAATTGCAGAAAAGTCGGATACAGGACGATATCCGCGGATACGCGTTGATTCCGGTGTGCACGCACACCCGAATCAGCTTCCGCGAAATCTCACACGTCCGTATCGACGACGCGCACGTATCTGTGAAGACCGCACGCGACCAAGTCGTCCCGTTTGGCGGGGCGTACTCAGTTCCGGGGTGAAACAGGGTCTGGTTTTTCCTGTTTTTTGGATCGCGGTGTGCGATCACCACAGGACGCGATGCCCCGAGCGGTTTGTCCGAGCACCGAGAGGGTCATACAGGCTTCGCAACGCAATTTACGGAATTAAAAACTGAGCTACGAGCAAGAAACTACGCGCACCTGAACTGGGTTGAAAAACCCGAAGAATCCCGTGTCCGTGTCGTGTCCGTCACGGAATTTGGGAACTAGGGTTAGGGTTTCTGGAGCTGCGGCGGGCCGGCCGGAGGCGGTCGGGGGTGTTCGCCGGGGCGAGGCGGAGGTGAACGGAGTCGAGGGCGGCGCCGAAAGCTGCTGCCGGCGAGGGGCTCGGCTCGAGGGGAAAGGGCAGCTGCTGCTGCTGCCGGTGGTCGAGGGGGGTGGCGCCGGAGGAGGCGACTGCAGTGCCGGAGGAGGGCGGGCACGGCGGTGACGGAGGTGGCGCAGGGAGGAGCGGCGGGTGGTCGGGGTGGCCAGAGAGGAGGGTGGTGACCGGAGAGGGCTGGGGGAGAGGGGTTTAAATAGGGCGGAGCGGCTGGGAGTCGGGCCGAGCAAGGCGGGGTCGTGGCGAGGAAGGCGGAGGCGAGCCGGGTGGAGCGGGGACGTGGCTTGGCGGGCGCGGGTGGCGGCGCCGGACGCGGGGCAGAGTGGGGAGAGGGGAGACCGGGTCTCCGGGTGGCTAGCGGGTCGGGTTGTCTGACCCGACCTGACCCGGCAATGGTTGGGGCCGGGCCGGCTGGGCTGGGCTGGGCCGGTCCACTGGGCCGGGCCGGCCCAAGAGAAATATATAAATAAATAAATAATAAATATAATAATAATAATAAATAAACAGTTAATTAAATAATTAATTAAAAATAGTTTTGAGGCATTTAAAAATAGGTCTGAGGCCCAGAAAAATCCAGAAAAATTACCCTAAGTCCAGTTTTCCATTTTAAACCCAAAAAATGTTATTTTCATAATATTTTAATATTATTTATTAACAATTAAAAATTATTTAATAATTAAAAACCCTGAATTTAATTACAGAAAATTCCTAGAAAATTCCAGAAAATTGTGAAAAAAATCCCAATTTAAAATTATTGCAAAATCTGGGGGTTTACAGCTGGAGATAAAAGCTACCAGATATTCATATAATTTTTTTTGACTCCATCAGCACCGCTGCCTACCCAAACTCAACAAGACGAGGATTAGTAGAAAATTTGTAACATTGTATGATTACAATTTTTGTATGATTTGTAATGGTTTTTTATTACAATATTTGGGTATTGAACAATTCTATTTTAATCTCTCGGTTGACTAGTACATCTTCTTCGGTTGTGTCCCATAGCACCACAATTACTGCAACGTAGATCTCTTGTCGATGAATCCCGGGGTTTGATGCGGTTCTTCTTTGGTCTTCCGGCTTTGCGTCTTACATCTGGCACCCCAATTTGTCCTCTTGTCACGACCCGCACCCGGTTTAGGGGCACGAGTGCGTGGGTACGTCCAGCCTACGCCGCAGCATCGGCGGTAGAGCGCTGTCTAGGTATTGATACTATCTAACTAATGTCACGCAAATATCCAATCTCCATTAGGAGGCACGGATGACACAAATAGATGAACATATACTCAATCACAGGATAACAGCACGATAAGATTTCGAATAATAAACTAAAATTAAACACAACACAAGTCCACAAGAATAACTTAACTTAACAATATCCAAGAATCATCAAAATGCCGGAGACAAATCCGGTACCAAAATAGTCTACTTAAGAACTAACAAGAATTAATAATAATTCCGACTAGACCTTCCAGAATCAACTACTACCAAGTCTGCAGCTACTCACCATAGTCCATAAAGTGTCGGACAGCGGTCCTCTAAGGCATAGTCTGGAAAAATGTTTCCAGTCAGGAAGGAGCAAAGTAACACTCTCAAATAACAGTTCCATTAATTGATAATGTCTATAATACAATAAAACATGTCATGCTAGCTACTGAGAAGACAGTGAAATAAATGTAATGGTAATTTAAGAGAGACAGACAATGTAAAGAGACAGGCAATAGGCAATATGGTACAGTCAGTGCATGTATAAAAATGGAAGAACAAGGAACAGTATCATATACGGGTGATGTAGTATATGATCTAAAATAGAGAACTGTAACTATTCTAAGTGTTTGAAATAGTAGTTTCAAAATGTGATCGGCTTGGGACATGTACAGTAGCTACAGTCTGGCTAATCATACGTGGGGGTATGATTGACACCAATAATATTTAATTATGCAATGGGTATTTGATCACATTTCTCACTAGCCATTTCCCCGCCCCCAACTAGTACTGTGGATCCAATCATGACACGTCACGAATACACAACATTGTCTAATATATTAAGTACAATGTCTAATAAATTATTTACAATGTCTAATATCAATGTCTAATGTAAATGTCAATGTCAATGTAAATGTCGTGTATAATGTCGATACGATAATCAAGGTAACATCTCATGACTGCAGATCCAAGCTATACTAGTCCGTGTAGCACAGTGTCAAAGATTCAGTTGTAACATTTCAAGATCATTGAACTTATAGCTATTATCAAGAATTGGAAATTATCAGAGAATGTACTTGCCTCGGGTCCTTAGCTGGTATTTATGGATGTCCTGTTCCAGAGTATCCCCTGGTAACCAACAGTCCTATAAACACAACACAATATGACATTTGTATCAGGGGCTATACTAACACACAATAGAAATACACTGGCCTTAGGCTACGCTAGGTACGGTAGGGGTCATCTACTAGATAGGCCAACTACATATATATATATACCTTAATTACAATAATAGCTATAAGTATAAATATACACTTTAAATAACACTAATACCTGTATGTACATACAACATATCAAATTAAATACAAATATATATATGTATATATATTAAAAATATGTTAAGGTTTTATACAAAATATCTATACATATATATCAAAATAATTATACACATAAAATATGTGCATTTATACTAGTCAAATTTAATACCACACTTACATACATTAATTAAATATATACATTTACATATATATCAGATTATGTATACATTAACATACACATATTTATACCAAAAGTATTAATTTAATTTCATACTTTTCCAAAATACATACATCTATATGTTTGTATATATACCAAAATAGTACGTATTTTATGTGCAAGTAGAGAAATGGTACTATATTTATACAATTGATTACTAATAAATAACTAATATACAATTCACATATGTATACATTTTTACCAAAAATAATACATATACCAAAATATTATTTAATATGTATACGTTAAATACCTACTAATACATATACTACTAATCATTAAATTAAATACGTAATTATACCATTCATAAAATACCCTACATTTATTATATATATATTTACAAATTAATTACACTAATTATACATATGCTAATTTCACATTAACTAGATATATATAAATACTTTACAACATACAATTTAAATTAATTACATATACTAATTACCACATTAATTAAATAATAAATACTTTATATTAATTATACATACAAATTTAATTAAAAGCATATACCAATTTCATGCTAATTTAAATATATAAACAAACATTTATATATATACATTAGATATATATATATATACATTAATCAATATACACAAATACGTATACTAGGTATTTATATATATACCATACTAATATATATATTAAACATAAATTTTAAATACATTTTTATACTATTTATTTAAATACATACAATACCTCATATTGATTATATATACATATACTAATTTATCACATTAATTAAATGTATAAACAAACACATATATATACATTAGATATATATATATATAGAAAATATACATATATACACTATACTATACATTACTAATAAAATAAATAATATACGTATACTTATTTTAAATACATACAATATATATTAAACATATACTATACTAAGCACATACATGTATACATTAATTTAAAATTACAATTACATATACAATTTACATGTTAATATATACATATACGTATATATATATATATATACATATATATATATAAAGATACATATATATATATAAAGATATATATATATATATATATATATATAAACAGAGAGAGAGAGAAGAGGAGAGGAAACTTACAGTGGGGTCGCCGGAGTACGGCCGCCGGTCCGGAGGGGGAAGCCGCCGGGGAGCTTGGGAAGAGGAGGATGGTGTTGATAGTGGTGGTGAATGGTGTTGAAGGAGGAGAGGGAGCAGCCGGAGGGGTTGGCCGCCGGCTGAATGCAGCAGGGAGCAGCCGGAGCGCCGGTCGGGTCCGCCGGGGTTGCACAGCAGCGCCGCCGGGCTTGAACGCCGGAGTGCGGAGGGCAGTGGGCGCCGGTCCGGACGGGAGGAGGATCGAGGAGGAATGAGGGAGGATGGCCAGCGGCTGGAGTAGGCCGGCTGTGGGGAGTCGGCCGAGAGCACCGGCCGCCGGGTGCACAGTATAGGGGGGGATGAACAGTGTTCCCCCCCTCCCTTATTGAATTTAAATTTCAAATGAAAAAAAAAAAAAAGAAGAAGGAGAAAGGAAGAAGGAGAAGAAGAAAAAGAAGAAAGGAGAAGGAGAAGAAGAATAGGGCTACGGTTTGGTGAGGGAGGATGGGGGCTTGGGGAGGTGTGCTACCTTGGGATTAGGGCTTATTATGACAAGACATTAAATAGGGATGAGGGTTGATGAATCCAATGGTGAGGATGCACCCAATTAAATGGGTGGTCCAGATTTGTCAAGAGAAAATAATTCATGGGGAATTTGAGGGTGAGAGTTTAATTAAAATATTGGATTCCCTCCTTGATTAAAATAATTAGGTGTTGGCACCTACAATTGAATAATTGCAACTTAGCCCCTTAAATTCGGGAAATTGCACAAACACATGAAATGACGAAAATAGGGCGGGCGATTCGGGGTCCGATGTTTTGTAGGGTCAGGGGACGCTGTAAGATGGGTATGGGCTGAATTTGCAGGGCACTGGAATTAATTTGGGATTTTAAAATCAGATAAAATGGTATCCTCAAATTAAATAAAAATAAATGCAAGTTGTGTTCAACAATTAATTAGGAGTACTTGGGGTCAAAATCAGATCAAGTCACCAATACCAATATTGAAGAAGATTCAAAACAGAATATTACCCTAATTTGGGCCGCACGAAAAATAGGTCAAGATGGCCTCCAATTTTCGATTGGAACGCACAACGATACAAAATAGGAAATTAAAATAAACGTCCGCGACGATTTTTGTGCGGCCAGAAACAATGCACAAGGAGCAAAATTATGAGTTGCAAAAATAGCAGAATTGAAGGCGGGCATGTCTAGAGCAAGATTGTGAAATTTGTTGGAAGACAAAAGTCTGGATAGTGCTCCAAATATCGAAGCAAAGGCAATGCGCAAAATATTAAATAAAATACAGTAATTAATTACACCTCCAATAAATTAATTCTAAAATAAAACAATTAACCTCAAAATTCCATAAATTCCGACAGGTGCTCATCTACTGGCTACTAGGTCTAGTCTGCTGGCTAAAATAAAATAATTTAACACTGCATTTAATTATATATTTAATCACACATCGCACAAATAATTATTTAAATCAATATACTATTATGCAATTAATTAATTAAAATAACATAATATTAAATACTGTAAAAATTCGAAAATTCCCCTGTTTTCAGAATGTGGTAGTGACAAGTCTACCCACCTTAAAAGAATTTCGTCCTCGAAATTTAAAATCCTCTTACTAGTGTTTAAATCATACACACTTATCATTCCCTCAATTAAATTCATCAACCACGAATAATCCACAAGGTCTTTTCATAATTTCAAAAATCTGACATTATTGTATAACCTGAAGATCCTCAAAGTAAATCAAAGTCCATCAAAAAAATTCTTGAAAGTTTTGAGTTATAATTCAATACCCGAAATTTTAATATCCACTCCTCAAAATACTCAACAATATGATATTTAAGGATTCTCCAAATGTTACATCCAATTATAAAGTTCTAAAATTCATAACTCGCAATTAAATAAATACATTGATAAATCTCCAAATTTCCAAATTAATAACCAACTTAAACATGTCATAATCTTTCTTGGAATTAATTAACCACCAATTATGCCATGCTAATTTCTTAACCATTTATTTAAATCAATAATTATCCTCAAATTTTAATCATCTTGTTCCTCTTGTCAAGTCATAACTCCTTCATGAATCTTTACTACAGTCAACACCAATAATCATGGTCTAAGAAAATTCTACCTATAGTCATACCACATACAATCTAGGGGAACATACATGGTTATGGTCTCATTTGTTACGGTGTTGCAGTCCATGTATCAGGGGTACTACTAACTACATTATAACAAGAATCATGCATACAAGCTACGGTACTAAGCAATCAATCAATCAAAAGAAAAAGAACATGAGGAAAAAGAAAGAACCTGCTAACATATCACTTGCAATATCTTCTATCTCTAACATAATCATAGATCAAATGATGCATGTAAAGTTTGATACCTCTATCTCTTTAGGTACCACACTCTACTACAAGCATACTCACTGCTAGCTTCCTTACCTACTGCAATAGTTGATACTAGTTATTCTTATCACTCAAGTGCATATCAATTTCAATACACTATACTAAGTACTGCACTTTCTAGTACAACCCTTGATGATCACCCAAGTCAGTTTGCAGTGAATTCTCAATCATACTCAAGCCAACCGATCCTTATACACATGCATCTCATCTATTGTATACTAATGTATCTCTCCCACTATAAAATCTTATCCTCAAATAAATTTTCCTCAAAATAACTCCTCGAATAAAATTTAAAGTAAATTGTATACACTCCCCTCAAGGTCAATTATTTAAATACTGAATGAAACTTAATCACTAAAAGACCCTTACAGACTTGTCTGTGTTCATCAAATTGAGTCTGAATTCCTCAAAAATAAAATTTTAATAACCATATTTCAACTCCTCAATTTCAAAATTTTGCAATTCATTGAAATCTTCAAAATAAGATTTTAATAACATAATATCTCAACCTCTCAAATTCTAAAATTTGAAATTTACTTTCAATCTTCAATTAAAAATTTTAAATCCCCTTCTGTAGTCCAATAGCTCTAATGTTTAATCATTTTTCACTGTCCTAATTGACAGGCATCATCAAATAGTACCATAAATCAGTCTGCAATTTATCTTGATATGAAATCCAACCCTACTAGGAAACCAAAATCCTAATTTAATACCTAATCAATAACAACAAGCAAATTCAACATCAATAAGTGAGAATGGACGGAACAAAGGAATGATTTAAATTAGAAATTTTAGCAAGGAATCCTTAGAGAATAGGAGCTCAAAAGAACTGGATTAAGGACGGAAGGTATCTTCACTGCTAGTAAAGAAAAGAAACGATGGAACAAAGTCCTGGAATAACATAAATAGATAAGTCTTGAGATGATACTTTAAGAACCAATTTAAGATACAACCTGATAATCATACACGTCTCATCAGAAATCATGACACTTAGAATCCTCGCCACGCCAGTAAGCATATATGCGATAAACGACAGGTTCCGTAACTAAGGTATGCAACCCTATAATCATGTCATCTAGAATCCTCGCCACGCCAACCGGTATGGCTGCGAGAGACTCTAAGTTTCATAACTACAGTATGTACATCCAAGTCTGGTTCCTACGTTCTCGTCACGACAGCTAGAATGGCTGCGATAAACTCTAGGTTCCATAACCAAAGTAGACGTTTTACCTTTCTCACTGTCCTCATCAATATATGTCATCAGATGATACCATAAATTCTAGTCCGTAAAATTCATCTCAATATGGAATCAAAACTCCATAACGACACCAAGAATTAAAGTTAACAACTGGTCAACAAGAATCAAACTTAATATCAATAAGTGAGGACGGACGAAAACAAGGAGGAAGGATTTAAATTGGAATTTATAATGAGATTCTCAAGGGTCGTCCCAGGAATCTCTCAAATAAATTGTGATTGAGTATCCTCTCTCATCCTAGTATCCTATGTCCTATGTCCTATAGCAGGCACGCAGTAGTATAACAAGGATGTCACACTACTACGACATCGCTCTAATTGCGAAGTCTTGACCTGCATGGGCCACCACTAAAAACGTGTCACGACCCACACCCGGTTTAGGGGCACGAGTGCGTGGGTACGTCCAGCCTACGCCGCAGCATCGGCGGTAGAGCGCTGTCTAGGTATTGATACTATCTAACTAATGTCACGCAAATATCCAATCTCCATTAGGAGGCACGGATGACACAAATAGATGAACATATACTCAATCACAGGATAACAGCACGATAAGATTTCGAATAATAAACTAAAATTAAACACAACACAAGTCCACAAGAATAACTTAACTTAACAATATCCAAGAATCATCAAAATGCCGGAGACAAATCCGGTACCAAAATAGTCTACTTAAGAACTAACAAGAATTAATAATAATTCCGACTAGACCTTCCAGAATCAACTACTACCAAGTCTGCAGCTACTCACCATAGTCCATAAAGTGTCGGACAGCGGTCCTCTAAGGCATAGTCTGGAAAAATGTTTCCAGTCAGGAAGGAGCAAAGTAACACTCTCAAATAACAGTTCCATTAATTGATAA
This sequence comes from Iris macrosiphon, assembly GCA_036927795.1. Lineage (NCBI taxonomy): Eukaryota > Viridiplantae > Streptophyta > Magnoliopsida > Asparagales > Iridaceae > Iris > Iris macrosiphon. The sequence goes on along the minus strand of JAYESA010000010.1, from coordinate 103,648,341 downwards.
TGTCTATAATACAATAAAACATGTCATGCTAGCTACTGAGAAGACAGTGAAATAAATATAATGGTAATTTAAGAGAGACAGGCAATGTAAAGAGACAGGCAATAGGCAATATGGTACAGTCAGTGCATGTATAAAAATGGAAGAACAAGGAACAGTATCATATACGGGTGATGTAGTATATGATCTAAAATAGAGAACTGTAACTATTCTAAGTGTTTGAAATAGTAGTTTCAAAATGTGATCGGCTTGGGACATGTACAGTAGCTACAGTCTGGCTAATCATACGTGGGGGTATGATTGACACCAATAATATTTAATTATGCAATGGGTATTTGATCACATTTCTCACTAGCCATTTCCCCGCCCCCAACTAGTACTGTGGATCCAATCATGACACGTCACGAATACACAACATTGTCTAATATATTAAGTACAATGTCTAATAAATTATTTACAATGTCTAATATCAATGTCTAATGTAAATGTCAATGTCAATGTAAATGTCGTGTATAATGTCGATACGATAATCAAGGTAACATCTCATGACTGCAGATCCAAGCTATACTAGTCCGTGTAGCACAGTGTCAAAGATTCAGTTGTAACATTTCAAGATCATTGAACTTATAGCTATTATCAAGAATTGGAAATTATCAGAGAATGTACTTGCCTCGGGTCCTTAGCTGGTATTTATGGATGTCCTGTTCCAGAGTATCCCCTGGTAACCAACAGTCCTATAAACACAACACAATATGACATTTGTATCAGGGGCTATACTAACACACAATAGAAATACACTGGCCTTAGGCTACGCTAGGTACGGTAGGGGTCATCTACTAGATAGGCCAACTACATATATATATATACCTTAATTACAATAATAGCTATAAGTATAAATATACACTTTAAATAACACTAATACCTGTATGTACATACAACATATCAAATTAAATACAAATATATATATGTATATATATTAAAAATATGTTAAGGTTTTATACAAAATATCTATACATATATATCAAAATAATTATACACATAAAATATGTGCATTTATACTAGTCAAATTTAATACCACACTTACATACATTAATTAAATATATACATTTACATATATATCAGATTATGTATACATTAACATACACATATTTATACCAAAAGTATTAATTTAATTTCATACTTTTCCAAAATACATACATCTATATGTTTGTATATATACCAAAATAGTACGTATTTTATGTGCAAGTAGAGAAATGGTACTATATTTATACAATTGATTACTAATAAATAACTAATATACAATTCACATATGTATACATTTTTACCAAAAATAATACATATACCAAAATATTATTTAATATGTATACGTTAAATACCTACTAATACATATACTACTAATCATTAAATTAAATACGTAATTATACCATTCATAAAATACCCTACATTTATTATATATATATTTACAAATTAATTACACTAATTATACATATGCTAATTTCACATTAACTAGATATATATAAATACTTTACAACATACAATTTAAATTAATTACATATACTAATTACCACATTAATTAAATAATAAATACTTTATATTAATTATACATACAAATTTAATTAAAAGCATATACCAATTTCATGCTAATTTAAATATATAAACAAACATTTATATATATACATTAGATATATATATATATACATTAATCAATATACACAAATACGTATACTAGGTATTTATATATATACCATACTAATATATATATTAAACATAAATTTTAAATACATTTTTATACTATTTATTTAAATACATACAATACCTCATATTGATTATATATACATATACTAATTTATCACATTAATTAAATGTATAAACAAACACATATATATACATTAGATATATATATATATAGAAAATATACATATATACACTATACTATACATTACTAATAAAATAAATAATATACGTATACTTATTTTAAATACATACAATATATATTAAACATATACTATACTAAGCACATACATGTATACATTAATTTAAAATTACAATTACATATACAATTTACATGTTAATATATACATATACGTATATATATATATATATACATATATATATATAAAGATACATATATATATATAAAGATATATATATATATATATATATATATATAAACAGAGAGAGAGAGAAGAGGAGAGGAAACTTACAGTGGGGTCGCCGGAGTACGGCCGCCGGTCCGGAGGGGGAAGCCGCCGGGGAGCTTGGGAAGAGGAGGATGGTGTTGATAGTGGTGGTGAATGGTGTTGAAGGAGGAGAGGGAGCAGCCGGAGGGGTTGGCCGCCGGCTGAATGCAGCAGGGAGCAGCCGGAGCGCCGGTCGGGTCCGCCGGGGTTGCACAGCAGCGCCGCCGGGCTTGAACGCCGGAGTGCGGAGGGCAGTGGGCGCCGGTCCGGACGGGAGGAGGATCGAGGAGGAATGAGGGAGGATGGCCAGCGGCTGGAGTAGGCCGGCTGTGGGGAGTCGGCCGAGAGCACCGGCCGCCGGGTGCACAGTATAGGGGGGGATGAACAGTGTTCCCCCCCTCCCTTATTGAATTTAAATTTCAAATGAAAAAAAAAAAAAAAGAAGAAGGAGAAAGGAAGAAGGAGAAGAAGAAAAAGAAGAAAGGAGAAGGAGAAGAAGAATAGGGCTACGGTTTGGTGAGGGAGGATGGGGGCTTGGGGAGGTGTGCTACCTTGGGATTAGGGCTTATTATGACAAGACATTAAATAGGGATGAGGGTTGATGAATCCAATGGTGAGGATGCACCCAATTAAATGGGTGGTCCAGATTTGTCAAGAAAAAATAATTCATGGGGAATTTGAGGGTGAGAGTTTAATTAAAATATTGGATTCCCTCCTTGATTAAAATAATTAGGTGTTGGCACCTACAATTGAATAATTGCAACTTAGCCCCTTAAATTCGGGAAATTGCACAAACACATGAAATGACGAAAATAGGGCGGGCGATTCGGGGTCCGATGTTTTGTAGGGTCAGGGGACGCTGTAAGATGGGTATGGGCTGAATTTGCAGGGCACTGGAATTAATTTGGGATTTTAAAATCAGATAAAATGGTATCCTCAAATTAAATAAAAATAAATGCAAGTTGTGTTCAACAATTAATTAGGAGTACTTGGGGTCAAAATCAGATCAAGTCACCAATACCAATATTGAAGAAGATTCAAAACAGAATATTACCCTAATTTGGGCCGCACGAAAAATAGGTCAAGATGGCCTCCAATTTTCGATTGGAACGCACAACGATACAAAATAGGAAATTAAAATAAACGTCCGCGACGATTTTTGTGCGGCCAGAAACAATGCACAAGGAGCAAAATTATGAGTTGCAAAAATAGCAGAATTGAAGGCGGGCATGTCTAGAGCAAGATTGTGAAATTTGTTGGAAGACAAAAGTCTGGATAGTGCTCCAAATATCGAAGCAAAGGCAATGCGCAAAATATTAAATAAAATACAGTAATTAATTACACCTCCAATAAATTAATTCTAAAATAAAACAATTAACCTCAAAATTCCATAAATTCCGACAGGTGCTCATCTACTGGCTACTAGGTCTAGTCTGCTGGCTAAAATAAAATAATTTAACACTGCATTTAATTATATATTTAATCACACATCGCACAAATAATTATTTAAATTAATATACTATTATGCAATTAATTAATTAAAATAACATAATATTAAATACTGTAAAAATTTGAAAATTCCCCTGTTTTCAGAATGTGGTAGTGACACCTCTTACCAAAGGACCTTGGATTTCGTAGGGAACTGGAATTGGCTCCATTTTATGCGCGTATACAGCTTTCAAGTTTTTCGTCGAAAATACTGCAGGATAAAAAGTATCAATACTAATATTGCAATATCTACAAACAAAACATGCATGTATACATGGTATATAAGTATGGTACCATCTAAAACATGTACAAGTTCTGTCAGTTATATGAACAATATAGGTTCTACCTGTTGCCCGGTCTATTATTTCAAACTTATAACTATCAATAGCTAATATTTCTAGGTGGTTCTTCTCTTTGATAATAGAAGCCATATTTTTTAACATCTTCGGACAATAATCTGTGTCTATATTTTCAGCAAACTTTCTACGATTGTCATGAAGTATAATAATCTTGGCTCTAATACCATCGAGAAGTGTTGTTATTGGCTTATCTCGTAATTTCTTAATCCAGCTGTTGAAACATTCAGCAAGATTAGAAGTGTTAATATCTAATCTAGGACAAGTAGCATACGCTGTTATCCAATGTTCAAATCGACGACTTTCATCGTTTACACCAATAAGCCAATCGTACAACACTATGTTCTCGGCTTTAATTATATTAAACACATTCTCTGCATCCGTTTTATTATATGATCTAGCAAGCGAGTCTAACAAGCGTTGAAATACTTGTTCTTTTGTAACTTTTTTCATGTTTTGTTTAAAATGTTGAATACAAAAAAAATGAGGAGATGCAGGAAAAATAGCACGAACAGCATTTATTAATCCCTTTTGCTTGTCAGATATAAATGAAATTGAACTCCAATCATTAAAACAACTTTCAAATGATATTTTAAGAGAATTTAAAAACCAAGACCAAGAATCACTATTCTCACCTTCGGCAACAGCATAAGCAATAGGATATAATTGATAGTTAGGATCGTGAGCACAAGCAATAAATAAGATACCTTGATATTTAGACGAAAGAAATGTAGCATCAGTACTAATAATTGGTAAACATCCACTTAAAAATCCATCAATACATGACTTAAAACAAATAAAAATTCGTTGCAAGCTATTGTTTTCGGTAGTTTTAATAAAACATGTACTACCTGGATTTGTCTCCATAATTCTATAACAATACTCCTCAAGACTAGCGTATGCCTCATCATAACTACCATTAATTTCAGCTAATGATGTCTCTCGGGCTCTCCATGCTTTGGAATAACTAACTTGTATACGGTGCTCCCTATATATATCTTTAACAATTTGTGATGGACTGTATGACTGGTTATCTCTAATAATGTCAATTATCATGGTCTTAATCCATGAAGCGGTAGCTAGTCGATGACGTCCTGTACTAAGTCTTCCTAAACAAGAATGACGATTTTCTAATGTACTAACTTTAACTATATCGCCATTTCCAATAGATTTGACATATACTCTCCAATTACAATTCGGTTGATCACAACTATATATAATTCCACGAGCATTATTCATAAGACTAGCTGAACAACTAAAATTATATTTAATTGCTAAATTACTTATAAAACTTCTAAAGTGAGAACGACTAGGAAATGATTGTCCCTTAAATAATTCATCAGTGATAGCTTTTACAACATCATCATCTACCGTATAATCTACATTTTCAACTAAATCATCACTATTTTCATCGTCGTTGTCACTATCATCATCATGGTTAGATTCATCTGATGAATGACCTTCTTGGATAAATAAAACTATTTGTTGAGAAGAACTAGCACCCGAACTAACATGCTGATATTCAGAAAAATATTCATTATTTCTACTATCTAAGGTTGCTGCTACTTTAATAACATATATTTTTATATATCGTGATTGTGAATTAATCTCAAGAATATAATTTCATGCATCTTCACTATCTATCAAAAAACAATTAGAACAGAAAATAGACTTCAGAATAAAATCATAATGAATAGAACAACGTTCAATAATATGATTACGTATATTTTCAAAACTAATATTCGGGTAAGTTGAAAAAATTATACTTTCTCCTCCTTCGTAATTTAACCCATTTACTTTACCGCCATGCGAGCATACAATTCTTACGCTACGATCCATGACGGTTGAGAACTTTTGCTACAGAAAACAGGAGGAGGAAGCTGTAAAAATAGGAGGAGGAAGCTGTGAAAATATAAGGAGGAGGAGGAGGAGGAGAGTGTGTTGTGTGAGGAGTGTTTGGGGGGGGGGGTGGAGGTGTTTATAAGGGTTCGAGAGAGCCGTTGGAGGGAGCCGTTGCTCAACGGTTAGCCAACGGTGCATGGCCCGCCAACTGAGTTGGCGAGCAGCCTCTCGAGGAGAGCGCCCCGCCAACTCAGTTGGCGAGATCCTCGCCAACTCAGCACCTCGCCAACTGAGTTGGCGAGTGGTCCCCCCTCCGCAATTTCCTCAAACTTATCCCGTTTTTTATAAATATATATTATTTTATTACTTTAAATGAAAAAATCCGTTGAATCTATCATAATGATTAATTACACCTTTAGAGGATTCCACTATTATCTTATACGGGTATATCCTATTTCTCCTCATATTAGTCTTCTCTTCTTAGTGGTGGTCAATCTAATATTTGTTGTTTAAAAGTTTAAGGAAGTATGAAAATAATTTTTGTAAAATTAAAGTAAAATATATATATATTGGAATTTTATGTTAGTTTTTGTCTATTGAAGGTGAATTTTAATATTTATATGAGTAATATTTTGTAACTTAAAAGTGATCAAATTCATACTTTTAGTATTTAAATTACTATAAAAAAGATAAAATAAAAAATGTATTATAATAATAACACAATTAATTATTTAGCTAACCAAGTTAATAATTATTTATTAATACAAATATTTAACTTTATAATTTAAATATCAATAATTAGTGTCATCAAAAATAAAATAATTAATTGATTTACTTTTATTAATAACTAATTATTGATAATTTTAATTAAAAATATTTTATCTTTTATTTTATGCATATTACCAATAAAAAATTATAACTAAATAATATTAGTGGCCGAAAATGAAGCCATTATGAAATTAGGAAGTAATAAGAAAAAATTAAGTGATTACTCTCCACGTTTCTTTTTTTATAAAAATCAAATAATTTTTATAAATTTCTACCGTTATATTTTGGCTTAGAAACGATTCAAAATTTAGCCATCTAAACCGTATGTTTATCATCAATTATTAATATATATATAAAATTACAAAATTAACTATCGTAGATGTTGTTTTTATCGCGTAGTTAAAAAAACTACATGAATATGTATAAAAAAAATTAAAATATATTTAAATTTAATTTATATTTATACTAATTAAATAATATTATCTAATTAAACATATATTCAAAATAAAAAAATTATAATAGATCAAAATAAAAATATATTCAAATTATATTTAAAATATTTTATTATAATTTGATTTTTTTATAATATTATAATTTATTTTGATAATTGCAACCAAAGTCACTTTGATAAAATCTTCAAAAGATCACAATCATTCGTTTATGTTCTTTTTTTATAGTTATAAAAGTTGAACATTGAATCTTTCATAATGGTTAATTATACCGTCACAGAATTCCACTATGTACTACATTATCTTGTATATTCTATTTCTTTTTTCTCTTCTCATGCTAATGTTGTGGTGAACAGAAATTGGACTCTGAAAAAATTTAAAGGCTCTTAGATCTTATTAACAGATTCGGTTAGATTAATATTTTTTGAACATTGATATGTGAATTTAGTCACACTCACACATGGGTAAGAATTACGTTACTACCTTCATATGTGTCATCTTACTCCGATATTGGTCACAATCTTAATTATGTGTATCTGCCATCTGGACATGATCTGCTAAAAATAGAAATATGGCCCTCCTATGATTGGTCCGAAAAGAAAAAAAAAATTATTTATTATTTTATTTTATTTTTTTGAAAAATTACAATTTTTATTGATATTTTTTTATTGATGTTTAAAAATGTCAAAAAATAAATAAATACTTAAATGTGAAAACGTGATTTCTTGATTGAATGAAGGAAAACATTTTTTTTCTAATTTTTTTTTCATTAGGAATCAAATTTTTTTTCTTTCTCAATTTCTTTAGCTCTCAAAATATAAAAGTAATTATTATTATTTTTTAATCTCATAATTCCGCAAATCGGTCACATATCATATATTGTGGTGGTGGTGTTTACATGTTCATTTGTCCTAATTTTGGAAGCCCGATCGACCGGGATCTATTCATGCACGGATGGCGGACAAAGAAGCTTGCTCCATGGCTCATGTTTGGTGCATGAACATAGAATTCCACATGAAAACTCACAATGCATTAAATGGTATTATTAATGAAAAGTTTAATTCTTCCAAAATATGTGCAATTATTGGACAACCATAATTCTTTTATCAGGCAGGTTGGTTTTCAGATAGTAACATAAATTAAATTAGAAATATGCATCAAAATAGCAAAATATGTTAATCGATATTTTTAACTTGTTTGAGAATATCAAACGGATCAATGTATCTCGGACTAAACTTTCTTCGACCCAAAATTTGATAAGTCCACGGGTAGATAAAATTCCTAGAAATACATGGTCGTCGAAGTTAAACTCCAAATGACTCATATGTTGATCTACCCAATGTCGGTGTCGTCATAAAGACATAAATTGATCTGTGTAAATCATCTCATATCCACAAATCTCTCTCTCTCTCTCTCTCTCTCTCTCTTAGATCATCCCGTGCTAAAGACGATATGCACTTATTCTTATACAATGCCTCAAATAGAGCCATCTAAATGCTCTCATGATTAGGGATGGCAACGGGACGGGAACCACATCCCTCGTCCCCGTCCTGGAATAGTATTTGAATCTCTATCCTCGTCCCCATTCTCGTTCGAGTTCAAATGTTTATCCTCATCTCCGTCCCCGCCCTGTTAAAACTTTCGGGGCCGGGCTTTTCTGTCCCCATCCCTTGCCTTGTTAACAATTTTTTTTATATTATAAGCTTTTATAACTATTTTTATTCGAAAAAAATATATTTAAAATAAATATACTACTAGATAGAGAAAATGATACGATATAACAAAATAGAATATTAATCCAAGAAAAAAATACAAGTACTAAATAGAAGTCTATAAAACAAAACAACAAAGGGCGAATATTAACCCCACAAAACATATTCCAAATAGAGGTATATATTTACATGCAACAAAAAGATATGTGTGTTTGCTATTAAATTGGAAGTCTAAAAGAACTTGTGTTAAAAACAAACTAAAGAAAGTACAAAGAGGTCCTAGACAGACAATCTAAGTACAATTTTTGATTATGGGACGTGACGATGGAGATCGAGTGCTGCAGTGACTCTTTTACTCCGTTGACGATCCGATGCGGGAGTGAGAAAGCTCTTTTCTGTTCTCTCTCCTGTGCATGTTGTTCGCTGGCCATTGTGTGTGTGTGTGCTACCCTGTTATTTATAACCGCCATGCTAATAGGCTATGGAGGTCGCATATGCCTCTATTTGGTGGCCGCATAGGGTTCCTTCAACATAATACGGTTGTAACTGTAGTCGCATGCCACAGGCAGGCCGCCACGTAGGCTCTATTGAGATATGATGTTGATAAAATCTCGGTTGAGGGACAGAGTCATTTTTGACCCATTGTGTGTATGACTTGGTCAACTGGACACGTGGTCTGCACTGATTGTGTAAGGATCCCTTCGGTTTCAACGGAAGGATCTTGCGAGCTGAGAGCCGCATAACGTGTTGGCCGCATAACGTCTTGGCCGCATATATGCTCTCGTCTGACCTTGGTCTGATAGACACTCTATGAGGGCGAGGATGCATAACGTCTTGGCTGCATATGTGCCCTCGTCCGTCCTTGGTCTGATGGGCACTTTGTCTTCATGAGTACAAGGACGCATAGAGTCGAGACCGCATATGTTCTCTCGTCAGGCCTTGGTCTGATGGACACTTTGGCTTCATGAGGGCAAGGACACATAGGGTCGAGGCCGTATGTGTGCTCTCGTCCTCCCTTGGTCTAATGAACACTTTGGCTTCATGAGGACGAAGACGCATAGAGTCGAGGCCGCATGTGTGCTCTCGTCCGCCTTTGGTTTGATGGACACATTGGCTTCATAAGAACGATGACGCATAGAGTCGAGGCCGCATATGTTCTCTCGTTCGGCCTTGGTCTTATGGACACTTTGGCTTCATGAGGACGAGGACGCATAACGTCTTGGCCGCATGTGTGCTCTCGTCTGCCCTTGGCCTGATGGACACTTTGGCTTCATGAGGACGATGACACATATAGTCGAGGCCGCATATGTGCTCTCGTCCGGTCTTAGTCTGATGGATACTTTGGCTTCATGAGGACGAAGACGCATAGAGTCGAGGCTGCATGTGTGCTCTCGTCCGCCCTTGGTCTGATGGACACTTTGGCTTCATAAGGATGAGGACGCAACGCGCTGAAAGTAAATTCCAGCGTAAAACTGACTTATTCTCTTGCTTTATGCAGTGGACCTACAGATCCCCCCTCTGGCTGAAGTGATGGGCTCTGCTGCTGGAATGCTGAATTCTAACTATCTGGAGGACTTGTCCCATGTGACATTCCCCATCTCTGGAAACGAGTATCCTCAAGAAAGGGGGACTCTGATCTCGGCCCAAGGAGAACGAATGTTGCTGAGTATGATCAGTGGAGAGCCCCTGACATACATAGATGGGACTGAGTATAAGAAACCAGCTTTCTTATTCGGGGATGTTATTGATAAACAATCCCAGACAAAGCCCAAGAAGGAAGATTGGGTATTTTCTGCTGAGGGCACGATCATGTATCTGTCAAAGATGCCCAGATATTACCCTATCTCTGCATTCTTCCATGCCACACATCCCAGAAGGATGGCATGGACTCTGACCCCTGATCTTCATGGCCAGCCAGGGAAGATCTTTTATAAGAAAGGATTGGACCGAGGGTCCTTTGTAAGCAGTCCCTCAGGCCCTGTCATGCCTTTCAGAGGATTACTGTCGGGCAGCGTCCCGAGTGAAGACACTTCACTAATCCAGCCGCTTCAAATAGCGACTTTTTGCAATGACTTTATGGGGCAGGGGGGGTATACCCCAAGGTTAACCCTCGCACTAGTGGATGGCTTAGCCCCCAAAATCTTCGATGGGCCAATTTAACTGCATGGGCCCTGAAGCACTTTCAGGTGGAGCTGGAAAGTATTGGCTTGTTTGCAGTTGTGAGTGCTACTAGTGTTGGGCTGCCTCTCAACCCCAATTTTTTCTAAGCTTTGATGGAGCGATATAACTCGCTCACTGGGACTTTCGCCACTCCGATAGGTGAGTTGGGCCTGGCACTTCATGAGATGGCAGACATCTCAAAGCTACCAATGGAAGATACTCTTTATGAAGAGTACGTTCCCAGAAATAGGGAGCTGAAGGATACCCACCCTCGGGCAGTGGCAGTATACCAAGAGCTGATGAGCCACTACCTTGCATGCACCGCCTTCTACAAGGAGCCCTCTGATTTAGCCCATATCAACAAATGGGTATCCTACCTCTTCTTCCATCAGGCTAGAAATGCCAAACAGGACAAGGTTGTAGATAGCAGAGATAAACCCTTGAATCCCTTGAGCATTCTCAATGCCAACACAATCGATGATCTTATTGGAGATGTGGGGGCTCAAGATTGTGTTCGCAATGAAGAGATAGGGGGTTATCCTACAGGAACCAAAGCCTACAGCTATATGAGGCATTGCCGAAAGCCTCTGTCAAGAGAAGATCAACTGGCTAGCTTCCTTTCTGTTTGGCTACGCCGATGGGTGGTGCCTGGTATCGAGTCTGCGGATCGCATTCATCGCAACACCTTATGGCCCATAGTGCGTTTGGTATTTGGAGCGAGATTGGGCCTGCTCCCTGCCATGGTGTGCAGGATTCAAGCTGGCCTGAGGGCCATTATTGAGGGACTGCTGGCTGATGATACACAGCGTGAAGGATATCCCAGAGTGGAATTGCCATTCTTATATCTGATGGGATGGTTAATCCTTCACAACACCAGAGTGATATCTCCCGGATCGGCCAGTGGTTCGGGCAATAACTTCCTGTTGAATTACAGGAATTCTTCTTGGAATGTGACTAGCGTCATAGACTGTCGGCTAGCACTAAATTTTGCCCATAGTTGGAAGTTCTTCTACATCGTTCCCCCCGTACATATAAATCAACAGGGGGTGAAACTTCAGGATGCAGGTCAGGGGAAGACTATTCTTTCTCTTAAAGCCTTTTACTGGTTGGTCTGTATTTGACCTTCCCATCTGCTGTACAGAAGTGAGGACCACTGCTACTTGGAGCCTTATCTGCCTAGCCGTTTCGCTAGGCAATTTGGGTATGATCAGTTGCATGTGGGAAATCCTATCACCAGCTTCAAGTTCAAAGGTGGACTTATTGATGGAGCTAGAGGATGGCGGTACTTCATAATGGGTTGTACTGGAGCAACATTTGCTGTGCCCGCGACTTCTCTCTCCACGGAGCTGCGCATTCTTCACTCGTACGCACAGTTTTATGTGTCCATCAATACCTTCCATCATGATTTTGATGTTCATGGAAGTTTCAGGATGCCCTCACATAGGTCCACTGGGAGAGAGGAGATACCATCTGTCTTCTCTGATGAAGGTGATGAAACCACCGGTGCAGATGATTATTTGTTGATTTTACCGAGAGGCGTAATAGCTCCGCCAGCAGACCCTCTCATAATCTTCCGTAAACGAAAGGCTTCCACTCTGAAAGAGCCTTCCCCCCGCAAGAAGAAGCTGACTACCGGAGGTCCTAAAAGGACTTCCACCAAGGGGGCCTCTAGGAGTGAGCCTATTGTTTCCCCTGTTGGGGATGATTCTTTGATCAGGGGTCCTTCGCCTTTTAGAGAGGGAACCTCCATAGTTCTAGCTGACAGTGCTGGAGATTCTTTGCCTGCTACTGCTGCCGCTACCACCGTTACTGGTAGTGCTTCTAGATCGCCTTCGAGGCCGAGCATAATAAGAATCAATATACCTTTGCCCAGACAAATAATGGGGCCAGCCCCTCCTTCATCCGTAAGCGAGATTCCACTCGATGAGCCTCGAGTAGATCTGGGTGATGACTGGGATGACTACCTTCAAGCGTCAGTTGGTGTACCCTCATCTCCAGGTATGACAGCTTTTTTAGCATCATTAAGAAATGATTTAGCTATACAGGCTGCAGACGCCACATACATACCATCGGCCATGGGTAAATGTTGTCTTCACGCTTTTTTCATGAAAATTTAACATCAAATCGATATTAACTTTCTCTTGTCTTAGTTTCAGGCGAAGACATCTCAGGGGAGGGCAGAGCTGAAACAACCTCTGACTTTGTTGCGGATCCAGCTAATGAAACGACGATGACCACCGTCGAAGAAGCATACTTTGAAGCCGTTGATCTTTCATCCGCAACATTTTCGGATATTACCCAGCCAGCAGCAGTTCAAATAACATCGGAGGTGGATGAACCCACGATCTCGACTGTGCCTCCTTCGTCGAGCATGCCAGCAACTTTAATTGTTTTTGGTGTCTCTCTTCTTTTGTAGCACCATATGTTGAAGCAACAACTGTGGCAACCTCCTCTGCAGTCATTTCAGAAGGAAGATTTACCGATATTGCGGCCACTCCCAGCGTACATCCGATCTTTGCTAGGCTAGTTGAACAATATACTAGCATATTCTACCTCACTTTGAAAGATTTAATATCCATGGTGCTGGAGAAGAATCTAAGCTTTGATGCTCTGAAGACGTCCTCCAAGCTCACTATAGCGCCGATTAGAAATTTAAATGACGCTAAAAAAGCTAATGCACTAGAGCAAATGGTTAATGGTTTAGAACAAACCATTAACGAATATTTGCAACTATTCCAAGGCAGCATCGATGACTTAGTTCAGGCTGAGTATGACTCCCTAACTGATGAACTTGCTCAGAGGACGAAAACTTTAAACAAATCCATCCCGGAACATCAACAAGAGATGGAGAAAGAGCAAGCAGTATTGATGGAGGGTATTCCTCAGCTAGCTCAGTGCAGTACCGAATGTGAGGGATATAAAGTGAGGGTTCAAGAATTGGATGCTGAACTTGCTCAAACCAAGGAGAGGCTTCTCAAAGCATCGCTAGTTCGTGATGTATTGAAGGGCCAAGTGGATACAGCTCAACAGAACTTGACACATGTGGGTGTCGTCCACATAAGTTTTGTTGATTCTCTGTCCGAACTATCCCTCTTGAAAAATGACGAAGCAAGGCTGGAGCTGGCTCGCACCAACGTTTTAAACTCCAGGAATGAGAGGATGGCTGCTTTGGCGTAACAGATCAGGGATTTAACTGCTCCTCCCCAATGATGTACTTTTTTGTTTCTCCTGTAATTTCTCAGAGATAATAAAGATACATTTTCTGACTTTGTGGACCCATCACTTTTTAGAATATAAATGATAGGCTAAGATGAAAGTGATGTCAGAGGTAATATGAATATGATATACTTTCGGTAAGGTTTTGCTGAATGTAAATCTATTCAGAGGTAATATGAACCTGATAGAATATAATCCAACTAAATTTGTATACCAAACACTATCAGAGGTAATATAAATTAGTTAAGCATATCCATTAAGAGGTCATATGAATCTGATAGAATATGATCCAGCTAACCTTTGTGCGTGGTATCGTCAGAATAAGATCTTCATCATACTCCATTAAGCAAAGGAGATCAAGTATAGTACTTCTTTAGGAATTTGCCGTTGATAGGAGTCATTGCCAAATTTTCATTAGGCTTGGCTAATCTGTAAGCGCCATTTGTAATCATATAAGGGCCCTCCATTTCTTTACGATTGTTTGTGCGAACTTTGGACATCGTACCAGAGGTAATATGGACGTAGTACAATACTGTGTTTGTTGAGGACATCCCACTGGGGGATCTTTGGTGGACCTATTATTTGTTACGCACGTTGAGTGCAAATAATAAGTTCTAAACAAGCCCAATCAGAGGAAATATTGACGTGTTATATTTTGTGGCTAGTAAAGACATCCCGCTGGGGAGGATTTTTGTGGACCCATTACTTTTTTGCACGTTAGTGCAAATAATAGGTTTGAGACAAGTCCTGCCAGAGGTAATATAGTCGCGGTAAAATATGACTCTGTGGGGATAGTGGAGAGACATAGTCCAGAGGTAATATGAATATGAACTGACTCTTTCTCTGCTGGGGAAAATGACGATAGTTCAGAGGTAATATGAACATAAATAATTTGTTTTCATTGCGGGCATCCCACAGGAGGGTTTTTTGTGGACCCATTACTTCTTGTGCACGAGAATACAAGTAATAAGTTTAAGATAAGCCCTGTCAGAGGTAATATGGACGTGGCAGTTTTTTGTGGACCTAACACCACTGACGTACTTAGAGTTAAGTACGGGTACTAAGTTGAGATGACAACCGATATCAGAGGTAATATGGATATGATAATCGATAGCCAAACCCAGAAGGTTTGCTCAGAGGTAATATGAACATGACAAACTCAGCCTGAGAGAAATATTATGACAGCAGTTCAGAGGTAATATGAACATGAACTAGTGTCCGAAAAACTTATTGAGGAGTGATTTGTTGAGTATGGTCTATCCAAACATGAAGATAGACCAAAGGATTATTCCTCTGGGGAGATTGATGGGACGATAACTCAGAGGTAATATGAATATGGCTAGCGTCTAATAAGATTGGTTTGAATAGTCACTGCGGGAGTGTACAAGTAGACCTAATGATTGCTCCGCTGGGGGGATTTTGAGGATCCATCATCCATTGTATACCCGGGATTCTTGGATACGGATGATGGTTCTTTACAAGAATTTGTAACGAAGGAGAAAATATTGCACATAGGCACTTGCTGGGGATGCCAAATTGCTGAACATATCTATCCAGAGGTCATATGAATATGATATAATATGATTCTCGATCTTCGACGATCGAGAAAATATTGCACATAGGCACTTGCTGGGGATGAAGAACCAAGAGTTGATTTGCACATCTGGGTTGTGGACTTATTACCCATGGCGTCCCTTAAGTACAGATAATAAGCTGAAACGACTAGCTCTATCAGGGGTTATGCGAACGTGATAGTAGGAAGTCGAAGAGAAGAACTTGACTCAGAGGTAATGTGGACATGAAAAAGTTCTGAAAATATCTTACTCAGAGGTAATGTGGACGTGGTAAGACATAGTGGGGATAAAGAAAAAACAGGGCAGAGGAAATATGGGAATGACCATTTTTGTGGTGATAGATTTTACTCTGCTGGAGAAAGTGGAGAGACGTAGTTCAGAGGTAATATGGACGTGAACTGATCGATAGCAACATCCTGGGAGGTTTGATCAGAGGTCACTTGGACATGGCAAACTCAGTTGGGGGAAAAATAGTTTGGACGTGAACCCATGTCCGAAAATTTCACCGGGGAGTGATTTGCTGAATGGGGATTGACCTGAAGATTGCTCATCTGGGGAGATACCGTCTTCTCGTTATAAATGCAAAGTGATGACTTTGGCGTCAATCAACTCCTGGATTTTCCTTTTTAGTACATAGCATTCCTTTGAGGGGTGATGAATGTACCGATGAAAGAGACAATAATCTGGGTCATCGACCTTGCCAGCCTTTTCAGGGTATCTGATGTTGGGTAGCCGAAGTTTATTTTTCTTTATCAATATATTGAAGATTTCAATGATGTCATCCTCATTGAAGGAGAAAGTCCCCTTTGGCTTTCGGGCTCCCGATACTTGGGTCGTACGGTCTTCAGGGAAGATGGTCATAGTTGCATCATCTTCGGACTCAGAGGGAATTTTACCCCCAGCTTTGGATGCTGCTCTGTTTTGTCGAGGGAGACTACCCCCAGACATGTCGTTATCTGGTTCTTCTTCTTCTTTTTGTTTGCCTTTGTCCACAGAAGTTGATTTAGAAGGACCTGTCTTTGGCATTACAGGATCAGACTCTAGAGGTTTGGAGTTTGCAAGAGGTGCGGTAAACCCTAACCCAAAACGAGTTCGTTGACAGTAAGGATCACTATGCAACGGTATTCGTCTGCCTTTTCCATAATTGAGGCCTTGCTTCAACTTCAAATCATAACCCATGTTTTGCATAATCTTTAAAGTCTGTGGGCTATATCTGTGGATTTGTATTTTTCCAACATCAGACTCGTGAGATTCTTCTTGTACAATCGGTCTATTCCGCATTCGACCGAAGATTATTTGATGCTGATCGTTGCGAGTCGGTGGAACAATAAAGACAGATTCTTCATGTGGACCATATGTCATGATGATATTAGGTGTTGACGCTACTTCCCACATGATCTCCCCACGCTTGGTAGTTAGGGGCGCTAAATCTTGATTTTGATCCCTGTCTTTGCATTTCTGGATCAAGAAATCACGCAAATCAGGGTGATTACCAGAAGAAGAAGAAGGCTTATTCTGCCTTTTTACATCAGTAGGCCTATGGAGATTATGAACCATAACCCTTTCTCGGCCATAGGAATACAGCAGTTCACCCATGTGAGTGGCATATGATCCATCATCTGTCTGAGGAGCATATCTTCCCGTAAGACGAGTCTTCTTTATGCGGACAGACCTCTCCTGGCACAATTTGGAGTTTTGCACAGGTTCTCGTGAAACAGTGAAAGTCCGCGTAATCTGTAAAGTGGGTATTTTCTTCCCTTGTGGGCGTACAAGCCTAGAGGTTGGGAGGTTCGTCACTTGTTTTTCCTTGATGTGATCCAAGGGTCCATCTGCCTTATCATAGATGGGAGATATATCTTTACGCGCAGGACGTGTTTGACATTTCTGGATTGGCACTGAGGCATTGCCAGAAATTTTGTCTGCTATGTCACAGACGGGAGACGAATTTTTACGCGCAGGACACGTTGGGAACTTCTGGATTGGCATTGAGACATTGCCAGAAGTTTTGTCTGCCATGTCACAGATGGGAGACGAAGGTTTACGCACAGGGCGTGTTTGAAATTTTTGGATTGGCACTGAGGCATTGCTAGAAGTGTTGTTTGCCACATCACAGACGGGAGACGAATTTGTACGCACAGGGCGTGTAGGCGCAACTTTGTTGATCAGAGAGTGAGAGCTTGCAGGAAGGTTAGAGGACGTCTTAAGCATCCATACTTTACGCAGCTTCCTGTTGTTCTGGACAGAGGAGGAGGAGGGAGAGCTACCCCCTACATGAAGCATGTCTTCATAAGCAGATTGGTCGAACTGGACAACCAAAGTCTTCTTCGTTGATCCAATGGATACAACATCGTGTTGAGCAATTGCTTTCTCGTCAGAGGAGAAAGTCGTCCCCAGCAGAGTCGCCATTTTGTTTGAATAAACAAAATTAAAGAAATAATTGGTTTATACGAAACCTTTCTTTTTTTGCTTACAAACAAGAAAAATAGTACAATTAATCCTATACGAGGATGTTAAGTACAATAAAAATGATTCTGGGAAATATTGCTATAGGAGTCTGATCTGCGGTCGATCACTTTGTCCCTTGGACCATACGATGATGAAGAAGTGTTGTAGAAGAAGAAGAAGCTTCAAAGGTTGCAAGTGGGATTGAACTATCAACCAACACTCTCTGTCTTTGCTCTCTCTGATCTCTGATAGTGCCCTGACCGATGTCTGATTTGATTCTTTTATTGTCTCGGCCTCTCTTCTCCGGTTGTGCACCTATTTTCTGATCTTCGATGTTCGATCCCCCTCTTTTCTGATCTCCTTGTCCCTGTGATCAGGGGTCTCTATTTATAGAGATTAGTCAAATAACTGTCCAGTTGGCGTAAAAACCAAATTGTGAAGAAAGTTGCATCTTTTACGCGGCGGTTATAATAATTGCTACCCACGTTCAAATAACCTTTTGAGTCTGCGTGTGACACGTATACCTTTATAAGGTAACGTGTATAACTGCTTCTCGAATATCCCGGCATGCAAGCTACGTAGGTGACTGCCCCTGCATAAAGATGGTTGGCATAAAAGCCAAATAACTATCTTGTAGGCGTAAAAGCCTGGTTGGCGTAAAAGCCTAGTTGGCATAAAAGCCTAGCTGTGAAGAAGACTGCCTCCTTTACGCTGCGGTTATGACAACTGCTACCCACGTTCAAATAATCTTCTGAGTCTGCGTGTGACCCGTATCCCTTTATAAGGTAACACGTATAACTGTTTCTCGAAGACCATGGCATGTAAGCCACGTAGGTAACAGCCCCTTGCGTAAAGATGGTTGGCGTAAAAGCCAAATAGCTGTCTTGTTGGCGTAAAAGCCAAATAGCTGTCTTGTTGGCGTAAAAGCCAAACTCTGCGTAAAACTTGATGGTTCATGAATAATAGATAACCAGCATAAAATAGCCAATTATCCATCACGACTGAGGTTTTGAGCGTATTCTGGGCTAAATAGCCTTATCACATACCTTTGCAAATATGGTCGAGTTGGCGTATTTCGAGGAGATAGCATACAGTGTACTCCTATAGTTAAAAATAGCCTGGTTGGCATAAAATACAAGGATGGTGACGTGAGCGTATTAGTCACAGTTTTAGCTCTTCCAGTCAATTATCCATCACGACTGAGGTCTTGAGCGTATTCCGGGATAATAAGCCTTATCACATACCTTGGCAAATATGGCCGAGTTGGCGTATTTCGAGGAGATAGCATACGGCGTACTCCTATAGTTGAAAATAGCCTGGTTGGCGTAAAATGCAAGGATGGTGATGTGAGCGTATTAGTCACAGTTTTAGCTCTTCCCCGTTATGACAAAATATGAAGAATAAAACCAAATCTCGTGCCTTAAATGCAGAGATATGCCCCCATCTCGTGTATTAAATGCAGAGATATGCCTCGAGCTCTGTGCGGGAAACAACTTTTGACGTGGCGTCTGACTTTGTCTTTATCTTAAGCGTAAAACTCCTTTCTGCCCATGTAGAATAGGCAGCGTATTCTTTGAATGCGTAAAAAATGACTTGTATTAAGAATATGTCGCTAAACGACAGCCTGGGTCTCTGTACAAAATCATCATCACAACTGTCCTCTCGATCATCGTGCAGTACTTTTGTCAGAAGTCAGGTTCGCTGCTTTGTCTGACAAATTCATCCGAGGAATACGAAGAGTTCCTCGTACAACTTTACGCTGCATTAAAAACAAACGTATTTTGAACTTTACGCAGGAGGGTAAAGCAACCTTTTACGCAGAATAACCTTAAAGCACTGCTTTATGCGGACAGTTCTGAAGCCATATTCTACCCCACATTGCTTTGAGGCTCTGGTTTACGCTGACTTCATGTATGTTGGGGAGTTTGACTGTATAATATACATACAATTCCCCAGCATATTTTATGCTTCTATAACCACAAGAGCTTGAAGTACGTTTTCATGCAGAAGAAGTTGAACATGAGGCAGTGTCAGTGGTTGGAATTGATGAAGAATTTTGATATATCTTTGCAGTATCATCCTGGAAAAGCTAATGTAGTTGCCGATGCTTTGAGTAGGTATCTGGTAACTATGTTCTTGACGCAGGATTGATATTTGTTGGAGGACTTGGAGAGCTTGGACATTGAGGTGATAGTTCCTGGTGGTGCTATGCAGATATGGGGATTGCAGATACATTCATATTTGATGGACAGGATCAAGGCAACACAGTATGAGGATATATCTCTAAGGAGCATCAGAGCTCAGGTGAGAGCAGGATTGGAGTATGATTTCACCATTGCTGAGGATGGATCTTTGAGGCTTGGAGTTAGATTGTGTGTGCCTAGTGGGGAGCTGCGTGAGGAGGTATTGCAAGAAGCGTATCGCTCTCAGTATTTCATACATCCATGTGCCAATAAGATGTATCGGGATATGCGAGAGAGTGTGTGGTGGTATGGCATAAAAAGGGAAGTGGCACAGTTTATATCCAGATGCATAGTGTGCCAGCAGGTGAAAGCCGAGAGGCAGAGGCCAGGAGGTTTACTTCAGCCATTACCCATTCCAGAGGGGAAGTGGGAGAACATTACTATGGATTTTGTGTCCGGACTTCCATGATCTCCAGGAGGGAAAGACGCGATTTGGGTCATCATTGATAGGTTGACCAAGTTGGCCCACTTTTTTTCCTTTCAAGGTGGGTTTGCCTACGGAGAAGCTGGCAGAGATGTATGTGAGGAAGATCATTAGGATACATGGAGTTCCTGTCAGCATAGTCTCAGATCGGGATAGTCGTTTCACTTCTCATTTCTGGAGGAGTTTGCAGGAGAGTTTGGGCACTTAGCTCAAGTTCAATACTGCATATCATCCCCAGACATATGGGCAGTCCAAGAGGACTATTCAGACTCTCAAGGATATGTTGCGCACTTATGTACTAGATTTTGGGGGTTCTTGGAGGACCATCTCCATTTGGTAGAGTTTGCTTATAACAACAGTTACCAGGCTAGTATAGAGATGTCACCTTTTGAAGCTCTGTACGGTCGGAGGTATCGTACTCCCTTGTCATGGGACGATATTGGAGAGAGAGTTTTGCTTGGGCCTGAGATGGTTGTAGATGCAGCGGAGAATGTTCAGTTGATCAGAGACAGACTTCGTGTGGCGCAGGATAGACAACGACATTGGACCGATAGCCATCGGAGACCTTTGGAGTTCGATGTATAGTTTATATTTTTGTTTTGTGCTTGTTATTGGTTGTTTGTTTAGATCAAGTTCTTAAGGTTGTGTTTTATTCTAGGTGGATGGTTTGGTATTTCTGAGGATTTCTCCAACACGAGGCACGATTCGCTTCGGTGGAGGCGGGAAGCTTAGTCCGCGATTCATCGAACCTTTCACTATTTTAGAGAGGGTTGGTGCAGTTGCTTATAGGATAGACTTGCCACCTGTATTGGATGGAGTGCACAACATATTTTACGTGTCATAGTTGAGACGGTACGTGGCAGATCATAGTTATGTATTTGATCACTCGAAAGTTAAGGTGGGCCATACTCTTAGCTATCCAGAGCAGCCAGTTGAGATTCTGGATCGGAGAGAGAAGGTGCTGAGGAACCAGACTATTTCTTTGGTACGCGTCGCATGGGGGCATCACTCTCCGGGGGAGTCTACCTGGGAGAGAGAGGATGAAATGCGAGGGCGTTATCTATATTTATTTGTGCTTTGAGGTATGTTCTTTCCTAATTATGTTATGTTCTTTCATAGCTAGTTATGTTCTTTACTTATGTTCTTTTGCTATGTTCTGTTATTTTCTGGGGGTAGTTTTCGTCCTTGAATTTTGAGGATGAAATTATTTTAAGGAGGGTAGACTTGTCAATACCATATTTTCTAGGAAAGGATATTTTAGTAATTTTATATTTAATTAAATATTATGCATGATAAATAATTATTTATTATATTATTTAATTATTGTTAGATATTATTTATTTATTTTGGACTTGTGTTAGTGGACCTAACTAGTTTAGTTTAGACTCATGGACCAACATGTATTAACTGATAGAAGTTAGCCCATTTAGAAAGCCCATTGTTAAGGAGATGGATTAAATTAATTAAACCATTAGACTAGAATCTTTCCTCCTTAATTTTTTTTATAAGAGGCCCCAAGGGTTATATTGGACAATTCATAGTAGCTTGGGGGAGGGGAAAGAGGGGCCGGCATATATAGAGGGGGGAATTTATTTCTCTCTCCTCCTTTCATTTGAAAACTAGATCTAGAATTTCTCTCAACCAAATTTCTTCATTTTTACTTTATTTCGCTACCAAATTTTATCCCAATTCCTTCCCAAATAACCATTTGAGGCTAGTGGAGCAAGGATCTAGAAGGAAAAATCAAGGATCTACAAAGAGGAGCAAATATCTACAAGTTGGAGGCCAATTTCATTATTTTTGCAGGTTGCATTGAGAATCCATCTCCCAATAGGTACAATTCAGTTTTTTGTCTTAAATTAGGTTCTAAATCTAAGATTTAACCATGAAAAATTAACCCATATGCATAGGCTACCCATAGGATTTGGTTTTGTATTCATAGGAGGCATATTATGAAAGTTATGGTACTTTGTGTCAATTTTGGGAGAATTTCGAGATTGACATTTGTTGTGTGTGTTAATTGGTCCTATAGATCAATTTGGCATATGTTTGTGTGTTTGGGGCTAGTGTCGTGTCCACGATTGGGTACGCGTAGGTCGTATCCCATCAATTTGGTGATACGTGTTGATTTGGGTATTTTCCCTCCGACACGGGACTTTATGTAAAACCCCTAATCCTAAAAATTATATTAAGTATTTAATTAATTATTTAATTTAATTATAGTAATTATGAGCTAAATAGAAGAAATAGATTTTATTTAATTTTTATTTTAGGTGTTTGTGCATTTAGGGGATTTATGGAGCCATTATAAATTTTTCCTAATTTATTTCATGTAGGAGACCCTTTAGATAGTTGCTATCTTAATGGTATGCCCAAATATAATTTTTAGAATTTTCTATGCATATATATATATATATATATATATATATATATATATATATATATATATATATATATATATATATAAAATTTATTAGAAAAGAATTGAGAAATAAAAAAAATTAGAAATAGAAAAGAAAGAAAAAAATAGAATTACTAATGGACCTAAACCCTAACCCATATCTACCCAAACCCACTTACTCTAAAACCCGACCCGCGTTATAAAGAAACCACATCAACAGCAGCTGGGATTCTTACCCGCCCATTAGGCCCCCACGACCCGCTCTATAGAAATAGCAAGCAGCAGCGGCTGCATCTCAGCCCGCGCGGGCTTGACCCACGCGTTCCTTCCCCCTCCCTCGCTATATATATATACCATTACTCATCTCATAAAACCCTAAACCTAATCTCAAATCTATCCAACCCTCTCGACCTCGATCGTACCGTCGGACCGCCGCCTCTAGCTGCTGCGCCGCCCGCCGAAAAACTAACCCCGCCGACGACCGCGATCAACCGCATAACCCGTTGTAGAAATTGAACATCAAAGTACCTGTGTTCTCGTCTCGTTTTTCGTGCCCTCGCTCGACCAAACTTGACCCCGTCTTTACCGGTATGTTCACGACCTATTCCCCTTCCATATCTGTATGTTAGTTGACCTCGTTCAACGCGTAAACCTAGGCGAAAACATCGTCCAAGTTGACGGAAAACGACAACTTTGGGTATCGCAGAAAACTACGGTAACTACCTATATTCTCGGATTCGTATCTCCCACCATAGAGATCCGAATTCGATTTTTCTTTTGGTATGCGAAGACCACTTAACCTAGTTTATTTTTTGTCAAATATATTAATTTATTAACTGTTGTATGTAGAATTAAATCAGATAGAAAAATTCGAAAATATACTTTTTTCATATTTTCAAAAATTGTGATACAAAGAGCGCCCCGCCAAACGGGACTGCTCCGTCGTGTACTAAGTGTACCAAATGGTGCGTGCAGTATACCTGGACGTGTAAAATTTCACGAAAACTGATTTGGACGCGTGTGCGCATCAGAATCAGCCCGTATCCGCAGAAAATCTTCCGTGTCGCAACTTTTCCAAAAGTCCTGCGCATTTAGTGCACGCTCGTCAGATTGCGACAAAACTTGCGCCACTAGACTCGAGGTGTCGCGCTGGTCCTGTGACCCAATTTTTACGTAATTCTAAGACAGTTGACCATGTCGCCTATTGGCGGGCCCTACGGTTGACTTTTCGGGCAAAATTGTGTTCGACTCATCGGAATCCACATTTGGACATACCGTTGAGTTCGTATTGATATTTAGAGTTTGTTTGACCTATAATTTGTCCCATTTAGAGACCGTTACCCCTGGCACACTTTTTGGTGCAAAGTAGGCCACACATGGACCCCACTTTGATCCGAAATTACCGTTTTGCCCCTGTATCCAAATTGGATGAAAAGGTAGTGTTTTCTAGCTATTTTGCTTATTCTGGGAACATTGGTGATGTTTATTTCAGCATCCGGAGACGTTTATTCTGAGACCATAGTTTCTGACTCTTGGTGTTTGACATCTGGACGTTACATTTTGCAGCTCTCTTGCCAGGCAAGTATATCTAGCCATTGTACTGTTATTCATATTCCATATATTGCATGCATCTTTATTTTCTGTCATTAGTTCATATATTTTATCTGCTATATAAAATGCGCGTCCAAGGAAACTTGGGTGCAACGACGGTGTCGTCGTGATAGTTTTGTTATGTATATGCATTGACCTTGTTTATGAGACTGCCCCATTATCATGAAGCATCATTAGGTTTTATTTGGCCGTGACATATTTTTTTACACGAGTTATGAGTCTCATATAGATCACGGACTTACGTGTTGACTGATCATCGGTACGTATGGGCCGTGCGTTAGGGATAACTGATGTTAGAAACTTTGCATGCTAGAAGACTTAACATTTATTAGTAGTTCAGGGACATAGCCTATTGTAGTACGGTGGTCCAATCATTGTCCTTGTTTGGTTGCAGGGTTGGGCTATTGTACTAAAGATAGGCTATGAACCAAATTGTGTTATGGATGTGACATACTTAGAGCATGGGGTGAGGAGAACAACAAGTACCGCATTTGGGCTTCTTTGAAATTTCCTTATTGTAACCCGGAAGCTCCGCTGGAGATACGGGCGGTGATGACCCCTATACTACTTGGCGGCCTCTGCCGTTCAAAAGACGACATGCTTTGTAGGCCCCTGATTCTCTGAGAGAGTCATGCCAATCCCATTTATGGCCAGATAGCCCACTTGTTAGAAAGTTGTTCTCAAACTGCATTCACTTAGACGGTTAGGCGACCATTGGATATTTATTTCAGTACTTTATTGGCATGCTTCTATGTATCTTATTATGTCCCTCTGAGGACCTGGTCCCTTTCCAGGTGTAGCTGTTCTTGAGTATTCGCAGGGGCACAGATTCAGATGGTTACATATATTTCGAGGAGGTCTTCTCTTCGAGCCCCGTGGTTGTTAGTTGATATTCTTATATTGTGTTGTACTTATATATTCTAGTTCGGCAGTGGATTTGTTTCCACCCAACTATCATCTTTAGATACTTTGTATTGAGATCTAGTTATTTAGATATTGGTTATTTATATTAATTTTCTGTGGATGAGATTTAGATTATGCCTGTAACTTGAGATAGTTTATATCACTTGTGAATTATTGTTCATAATACAGTGTACGCATGTGTTATGGTTTCCATATATTGGAGTTATTATATCCATGCGGCTGGCATGCTTACGTGTTCCTAGTCCTATGTATTTTGGGACTGGGGCGTGACACTTTGAGCATGTCATATTTTGACACGGACATGTAAATTTGTATTTGACTCTTTGTATTGTTCATAAATAATATTTATGACTTGTTCGTGTCCTTCGGGGTACGTTTGGATGTGTGGTGACTCGTATCGCATGCGTATCCTAGATCTAGTGGGATACGGAGTGATACATTCCATGAGATTTATAATTTATTGGTAGATCTATTTCCTTTGTATTCTTAATCATGGAGGAGTGTAATTATGTTATATGATTGCTTGCTACATATATTTATGCATTAGATCTATATACATATATATTATATATATATGTTGTATATTTATGTAGTCATTATTGTACATATGTAATATCTATTAGTTATTGTATATATACATATGTGGTTGTGGTGTGTATATGTGGATGGTGGTGAATATATATATATATATATATATATATATATATATATATATATATATATATATATATATATATATATATATATATATATATTTATATTTATATTTATATTTATATTTATATTTATATTTATATTTATATTTATATTTTGTGTCTTAGATCTATGTACCTATGAATATACAATATATATATAATTATTGTAGCTATTCTTTTACATATAGTATATTTATATAAATTATAGCATGTATAGATATATCTACATATTAATTAGATATTTAAATGTTGTTATATTATGTTTATATAATGTAAGTTACCTATTAGTGGATAATTTATATATACATATATATATGTATGTTATTATAGGTAGATTTAGTTATATGTATTATTGTAAACCCCCTCACCCAAAATTAGGCCTACTTAGCTTAGATAGAGAAACTAGGGCTAGTTTGAATCCAATTAAAAATAGAACACAGTATTTTATTTAATTATACAATATTTGTATTACTTAGTGCACCTTACCATTGCTTCGATCATTGGAGCGTTACATTAGCCATTATCTTCCTACAAATTTTATACCCTTGTCCTAAATGTGCCAGCCTTCCATTCTGACCTTTGTGTTGTCACGTCCCGATCTCCCGCAGACAAATCGGCCGTTCCCGCTAGGCGGGAATCACAGCGCCAGCGCTCCCGCGGAACGATCGCTTTGACCCATCCGGGCGTGATGCCGCACGAGCGTGAGCCACGCCCGTGCAAGGCCGTGGTCCATTGGCTGGCGGTAAGAGTTCTAAGCCACAGAGTCGCACAGATTGTCCGAGTGCAGCAGAGTTATGAACGCATAGGCGATCGGTAACAAGTTCACTGAGTCGAAAATATAGCGGAAGCTTTGAAACACAAGTTAAAGTAAAGCAAGCACTTTTATTGATATAAACAAGTATTACAGGCGGCAAATAGTCGAGATTACAAGTCGCTCAAGCCTCTCTCTCTGAAACAGTAAAAGCGTGCCAAGTGGCTACAATTGTGGAATGATTTGTACAGGCGATGTTCAGGCAAGTTCAGGCGATGTTCACAACATTATGTCTTGTATATGTGCTTCTGTTCTGGACGAACCGCTGCTTTGGAGTGATCTCCACGCCTAAGCACGCACGATGGAGGCATCCGCACCGAACGAGGTTCTCCCGCACCCTGCATACAAACTGGTGGATTATCAGTACATTGAATGCACTGGTGGGGAGGCTACTCGCCCGCTCGACAAATCCAAACACATAATATAAGTTTCATGCACCAACTATTAAGTTATCTTTCTAGTTGCCTTAGGATCAGTTTCATGCAAATATTGAATAGCCTAACTCGTGTGGCAGTGCACCGTGCGACATAAGAGGAAACACGGCGAGACTTACCAACTTACCATTTGTCCTTCCCTGTCCAAGGCAAACATGATTAATTCAAGCACGGGCAAGTATAAACATTCAAGAGGCATAGCATATGCAAATACGAGGGTCGTTATAATATAATCGTTCAGGTGTTCAGTTGTTCATTTGATGCGATGCAATGACTCGCACGCGGATAGCCGCTAAGCGAGGATGACTTATCTATATGAACATGAATCGCTGGCACAGCCACAAAGGACCGTTTATAGTCTTGAATAAGGATGGAAAGCAACAAAGATTCGTTGGTGGCTTCAGACTATCCTGTCCAGATGCGTGAGACTATCGTGTAGTTCCATCCGGATCGGAACGGTCCCAGTGCCCCGGTGACCGCCCGTGGAACCGAATGACCTTATTTCCAAGTTGTCCGCGACATGCAGGTCAGGGCCTTTCCAATTCCATAACTTGATATGATAATCCATGATTCGTGATCTGAACTGAGCGTTTGCTCCAAGAACTGAGATTCGTGGATTCGTTAACATGATTCTCAGTTCAGATTGATGTGATTATCATTCAGTTATAATATGACAAAATTCGTTCAATATTCATTTGCCCTGATGCATGCCCCTGGTTCGGGGATTGCCTTGGCGACCCAATGGTCCCGGATAGTTGCAGGTTCAATCGCACAGAAGGACTAGTTGATAGTCTCCTGGCTAACAAGAATGCATGCACAATACAATAACGTTACACAATCGTAAGCAGGCAAGCATGCGTTTCTAAGGGACATAAGCAGACACGTTGCTCGGACCCGAAGGTAAGCCGAGAGTGAGATCGTTAGGGGACTTGGCATGCGAGGGTCTGAATATAATCAATATTTCAATTTCCAAGTTCTAGCATGAGCAATACAAGTTGGGATTATTCCCTTAGCTAGGTGCGTTGGATTCTTATTAGCATGCAGGGGGTGAATCACCTAGCGACTAGCATGAACATTCCAGATTTTTATGTGTGCTGGCTAAGCAAAGACAAGTTCGCCGTAGCCACCCACCTTAGCGATGATTCGCCTCGGTAGAGCGATACGTCAAGCGAGCCTCTGAAAGCCTAAGTCGGATTCCTGTAGGGACAAGTCTGGATATCCTTTGCTTCTCGTTTGAGGCAAGGCGGGTCGGGACAGTTGCACTTCTGCCGTTTGAATTGGCAGTTCGCTAGAACGGAATGGGGTGTTACATCCTACCCAACTCAGAAAAAGTCTCGTCCTCGAGACTTACTGAGGACAAGCAGTAATCTAAGGTTAAGGCAATCCTAGACAAGTCGTTGTACTTGTTTATTTGGATATTCACTTGCACAAGCATCGAAATCAGCATATCGCTTAGTCTGGATCGTGCGCACTTTCGAAGTGTACTTCTAGCGTGAGCACGTCAACCAGCTTAGTGATAGCGAAGTCTTAGCACTCGAGTTTCACCTTTTCTTAAGTCTTGGATGGTGTACTAGTTCAAGGCGTCCCTCAAATAGATGCATTCAGCCAAACTTAGAGTTAGTAAAATCGGACAAGCTACTAGCGATACTCTCAAGAGTTCGCACAGGTTGGCACAAAGGCCACTCGCAGCACAATATCATACAAGCAAGCATATCATTCAAAACGTATTTTGAAAGTATTTAGACTTATTGTTGGAACATTCCATCGAGGCATTGAGAGAGAGAGCGTGCACATAACCCACGAACGAGCTTTCGAAACTGAGATATCGAATCAAAGTCCAAAGGCGTAGAATCCAGGCTCTGATACCAATATGTCACGCCCCGATCTCCCGCAGGCAAATCGGCCGTTCCCGCTAGGCGGGAATCACCACGCCAGCGCTCCCGTGGAACGATCGCATTGACCCATCCGGGCGTGATGCCGTACGAGCGTAAGCCACGCCCGTGCAAGGCTGTGGTCCATTGGTTGGCGGTAAGAGTTCTAAGCCACAGAGTCGCACAGATTGTCCGAGTGCAGTGGAGTCATGAACGCATAGGCGATCGGTAACAAGTTTACTGAGTCGACAATATAGCGAAAGCTTTGAAACACAAGTTGAAGTAAAGCAAGCTCTTTTATTAATATAAACAAGTGTTACAGGCGACGTATAGCCGAGATTATAAGTCGCTCAAGCCTCTCTCTCTGAAACAGTAAAAGCGTGCCAAGTGGCTACAATTGTGGAATGATTTGTACAGGCGATGTTCAGGCAAGTTCAGGCGATGTTCACAATATTATGTCTTGTATATGTGCTTCTGTTCCGGACGCACCGCTGTTTCGGAGTGATCTCCACGCCTAAGCACGCACGATGGAGGCATCTGCACTGAACGAGGTTCTCCCGCACCCTGCATACAAACTGGTGGATTATCAGTACATTGAATGCACTGGTGGGGGGGCTAGTAGCCCGCTCGACAAATCCAAACACGTAATATAAGTTCCGTGCACCAACTATTAAGTTATCTTTCTAGTTGCCTTAGGATCAGTTTCATGCAAATATTGAATATCCTAACTAGTGTGGCAGTGCGCCGTGCAACATAAGAGGAAACACGGCGAGACTTACCAACTTACCATTTGTCCTTCCCTGTCCAAGGCAAACATGATTAATTCAAGCACGGGCAAGTATAAACATTCAAGAGGCATAGCATATGCAAACACGAGGGTCATTATAACATAATCGTTCGGGTGTTCAGTTGTTCATTTGATGCGATGCAATGACTCGCACGCGGATAGCCGCTAAGCGAGGATGACTTATCTATATGAACATGAGTCGCTGGCATAGCCATAAAGGACCGTTTATAGTCTTGAACAAGGATGGAAAGCAACAAAGATTCATTGGTGGCTGCAGACTATCCTGTTCAGATGCGTAAGATTATCGTGCAGTTCCATCCGGATCGGAACGGTCCCAGTGCCCCGGTGACCGCCCGTGGAACCGAATGACCTTGTTTCCAAGTTGTCCGCGACATGCAGGTCAGGGCCTTTCCAATTCCATAACTTGATATGATATTCCATGATTCGTGATCTGAACTGAGCGTTTGCTCCAAGAACTGAGATTCATGGATTCGTTAACATGATTCTCAGTTCAGATTAATGTGATTATCATTCAGTTGTAACATGACAAGATTCGTTCAATATTCATTTGCCCTGATGCGTGCCCCTGGTTCGGGGATTGCCTTGGCGACCCAATGGTCCCGGATAGTTGCAGGTTCAATCGCACAGAAGGACTAGTTGATAGTCTCCTGGCTAACAAGAATGCGTGCACAATACAATAACGTTACACAATCGTAAGCAGGCAAGCATGCGTTTCTAAGGGACATAAGCAGATACGTTGCTCGGACCTGAAGGTAAGCCGAGAGTGAGATCGTTAGGGGACTTGGCATGCGAGGGTCTGAATATAATCAATATTTCAATTTCCAAGTTCTAGCATGAGCAATACAAGTTGGGATTATTCCCTTAGCTAGGTGCGTTGGATTCTTATTAGCATGCAGGGGGTGAATCACTTAGCGACTAGCATGAACATTCCAGATTTTTTATGTGTACTGGCTATGCAAAGACAAGTTCACCGTAGCCACCACCTTAGCGATGATTCGCCTCGGTAGAGCGATACGTCAAGCGAGCCTCTGAAAGCCTAAGCCGGATTCTTATAGGGACAAGTCTGGATATCCTTTGCTTCTCATTTGAGGCAAGGCGGGTCGGGACAGTTGCACTTCTGCCGTTTGAATCGGCAGTCCGCTAGAACGGAACGGGGTGTTACATGTGTAGCTTATAAATATCTCTCTTTTACTATATTTTAGTCGCACAATATTTGTCGCAGACGTTTATATTTAATTCTAAATAATTCTAACTTTGTATCCTTGTGCGTTCCAATCGAAATTGGAGACACAATCTTGACCCATTCTGAGCAACTTAATTTATGATAATATTCTATTATGAGTCCTCTACGTCCATGACACTTATGTCCCACCTAATTTTAGCCCCATGTACTTCCAATTAATTCAAGAACACCATTTGCATTAATTTTAATTAATTTAATCTAATTTCTATTTTTGTGCAATTTTCTAATTGATGGGCGCTTTTATGCAAAAGTGCATTAAGGAGTCCACACCATTGGACACAACATGAAGAAATCCATTTTTCCTTCATATGAATTTTCTCCATAATTTTCGGAATGTGCAACACACAACATCGCCCCCTCATTTAACCCTAGCCTTGCATTTTAAACAATGCAAATCATAGCCCTCCAATACCTACATGACAAGCCAAGGCCCATTCCAAGAAGATGTTGACCAAGCCCAATCCCCTAGGTCAACCCCAAAACCCTACTTTCTACTTGTATAAATATACGAACTTTTCCTTTTTATTCATTGCAAATCCCCAAAGAAACCAACCTATTCATAACCGACCCTACTGTTCCTCTCCTCTTCCATGTCCTCCCTGCTCGACTCCTCCTCCGTCGACCTCCCGTCGGATCCTCCTTCCCTCCGTCGACTCCACCACCATCTCCTCCCTGTTCCCATCGTCCCCGACTCATCTCCGCCTGAACCACAACCATCACCACTGACCCGCCTACTCACCATCCACCGCCACCTGACCTCGACTCGTCGCCATAATACCCCACGACTTCTTCTCCTCCATCCCTGTCCTCCTTCCCGACCACCAGTACCACCACTACCTCGTCTCCTTCCCTTCGACCAGAGCAACCCGTCTCCTCCCTCACACTCACCTCGTCGGACCCTCGACAGGAGACTCGCCTGAGCCTCCTCCGGCCACCTTAATCCTCTTCATCACCATTATCATCATCATCCCCACCATCACCAATCATTATCATCATCATCCCCATCATCATCCCCTTTATCATCTCACCATTATCATCCTCAATCATCATCTCATCATCACCTAATCATCATCTCATCATTACTTAATCATTATCATAATCATCACCATTAGCATCACTTAATAATCATCATCATCATAACTTACATCATCATTATCACCCTAATCACCCTAATCATCATCACCATCACCATTAATAATCATCACCCTAATCATTAACCTAATCATCACCATTCATCATCACCATCACCCTCGTCATCAGCATCGATATCATCATTGTGGTCATCGTGGGCCAGTCACCCTCACCGAAGATAACCTGCTGCAGTTACCCCCGATCCTCGTGGCCGTGCACGCTAACCCCGAGGTTCGAACATGTCCCTCTCCTTTCATATTGTGTATGCGCGTTTGTGTGAATAACATCTAGGTTAGCATATTGGTTCAGTTTAGTTGGTTGGTTTCAGATCGTGTCGGTGAACCCAATAACTTGTGTGCGTATATGCACGCATATTATAATCAATTAATATATACATATATAAATTTATGGATGTATCTCTATAAGTAATTAAAATGCTAAAACTAATTGTAAAACCCCTAATTCTAAAATCCGTATTTACCTTATTATTATTATTAATTGAATTATAGTAATTATTAGCTAAATAGAGGAAATAGATTTTATTTAATTTTTATTTTAGGTGTTTGTGCATTTAGGGGATTTATGGAGCCATTATAAATTTTTCCTAATTTATTTTAGGTAGGAGACCCTTTGAGCAGTTGCTAGCTTAATCGTATGCACCAATATAAAATTCTAGGATTTTTTTATGTATATATATATATATATATATATATATATATATATATATATATATATATATACATACATATTTACTAAATAGAAGAAGAAAGAAAAAGAAATTAAAAAGGAATTTGGAAAAAGGAAATAAGAAAAAGAAAAACCAAAAATCCCTTATTGGATCCTACCACTACCCAAATTCCCTAACAGATTCTACCCATTAAAACCCATCTACCCGCGTTCACCCAAACCCGCATGTAAAAGAATAAAACTAGCAGCAGCAGCCCCTTATATACCCCTCGCGATCTCTCCCCTCTCTTATATATCATTCAACTCTTCACGAAACCCTAACCCTAATCCATATTCTCCTCCTTCCCATCTGATCCCGCCGCCCTCAGCCAGCTGGAGAACCACGCCCAGCCGCCCAGGCCGTCCAGAACCGGATCCCGACGACCGCGACCCCGCGCACCCCACGCGCAGCAAAATTAAACTGCAGCGAAGCCCTGTTCAGGTTTTGTTTTCCGCGCCCCTGCTCGACCAAACTCGACCCCGTCTTCGCCGGTATGATCCTCACCTAACCCCCTTCCATAATTGTATGTTAGTTCATCTCGAACCACGCGCAAACCTAGGTAAAAATCGACGCCAAGTCGATAAAAAACCACGACATTTAAATCTCAGAATATTCTGTTGCAACCACCCCTGTTCTCGAATTCGTATCTCCCACTACAGAGATCCGAATCTGGTTTTTCTTGTTGGTATTCGAAGACCACTTAACCTAGTTTATTTTCTGTCATTTACATTATTCTATTAATTATTGTATGTAGAATTAAATTCGTTGGAAAATCTCGAAAACCTACTTTTCTAGATTTCCAAAAAATTGTGATACGGAGCGTGTGTGCGAAAACCGAGTTCGCGAAAATGGGACCGTCCCGTCATGTACCAAGTATACCAAAAGGTGCACGTAGTGTACCTGGATACGTGAGAGTTCGCGAAAATTGATTCGGACGTGTGTGCGCGTCGAAATCAGCCCGTATCCGCGGACAATCCCCGTATCGCAACTTTTGCGAAAGCCCTGCACATTTTGTGCACGCTCGTCAGATTGCCACGAAACTTGTGCCATTGGACTCGTGGTATCGCGCTGGTCCTGTGACCCAATTTTTACGCAATTCTGAGACAGTTGACCAAGTCGCCAATTGGCGGGCCCCACGGTTGACTTTTTGGGCAAAATTGTGTTCGGCTCACCGGAATACAAAATTAAAAGTACCGTTGAGTTCGCATTGACATTTAGAATTAGTTTGACCTATAATTTGTTCCATTTAGAGACCTTTACCCTTGACACACTTTTCGGTGCAAAGTGGCCCATGTGGAGCCCGCTTTGACCCAAAATTACCGTTTTGCCCCTGTGTCCAAATTGGACGAAAGGGGAGTGGTTTCTAGCTATTTTGCTTATTCTAGGAACATTGGTGATATCTATTTCAGCATCCGAAGATATTTGTTCTGAGGCCATAGCTTCTGGTCCTGTGTGTTAGACATTTGGACGTTACATTTTTACAGCTTCTTGCTAGGCAATTATACCTTGCCTTGTTGTACTGTTTAAATTCTGTATTATTATTTATATGTTTATATTATATAACTGTGCGCGTCCGAGAGAGACTCGGGTGCAGTCAACGAATGCGTTGACGTTAGGACTTATGTCTGACCTAGTGTCTAGTAGACCCACCTAAAGTTGTTGAGTTATTGGTATAACTCCCCAGGCCTTGACACTTTTCTTACACGTGTTGTGAGTCTCATGTAGGGCACGAACTTGCATATGTGGTTGGCCACCTATACGTGTAAGTCGTGCGACGGATAGGGTATAACTGCTAATAGTGATGCATATTAGAAGACCTAGCAGTTATTAGTAGGCGGAGCATAGACTAGCGTGGTACGATGGTCCAATCCTTGTCCATGTTTGGTTGTAAGGATGGACTATTGCTCTAACAATAGACTATGAGCCAGAGTTACGACGTCGTAGCTGACGCGTATTGTGGATACAACATGCTTAGATCATTGGGCGGGGAGGACGACTAATAGGCGTATGGGACACCCACTTCCTCTATGCAGATTCCACACTCGACGGAGTGATATTGACGTTATATATTCTATGCAGATTTCACGTTATTCGGAGCGATATGGACGTTATATATACTATGCAGCTTCTACGTTCTTTGGAGCGGTATGGACGTTATGCCTACACCTACCCATACATACCAAAGTTGTCCTCACATTGAATTTCACTTAGATGGTTAGGTCACCCTGGAGTTTATTCAGTATTTACTTTATGGCATGCTTCTATGTATCTTGTTATGTCCCTCTAAGGACCTGGTCCCTTTTCAGGTGTATTGTTCATGAGTATTTGCAGGAGCGCAGATTCGGACTGGCTACTCATATTGCGAGAGGTCTTCTCTTCGAGCCTCGTGTTTGTTAGAGGTTGTATTTATATTGTATATGTCTTATTTATTCTTCATTCTAGTTCGGCAGTAGATTTATTTCTATCCGACTGACATCTTTAGATACTTCATTTTGGGATCTGGTTATAGATATTGGTTATTCATTATATTTGATTTTCTGTGGATGTGATTAGATTTTACCCTGTGATTTATGATGGTTTATACCACTGGTGAATTGTTATTCATATTACAGCGTACGTGTGTTATGGTTTCCATATATTGGAGTGCCATATTCATACGGCTGACATGCTTACGTGTCCTAGTCCTACGTATTTTGGGACTGGGGCGTGACATGTTTTTAGTGGTGGCCCATGCAGGTCAAGAGCATATTGTCTCGGTTACGTTGCTGTACCGAGCAAGCCTGCACCTAGGATTAGAGTATAGGATCTCATCCATAATTGACTACGACTCATCTTCCTTTCAATCTGTTCTATTTTAACTATTGCATCCTGCTTGATTCATGTGCTTCCCTAATAGTTCTTGAGTATAGCCTCTCCTAGAATATAGAAGTCCCTGTTGTTAGATAATAAGTAGGGTAACCTTCCTATCAAGAATACGACTAGAGTACTGACACATCACTAAGTTTAGAATATTCAGTAAACCCTAACATCCCCTTATCTATAGCCTGGTTTACCATTATCCCTTGATATTGTTTGATGATAAAACAAATAAATGGTTTGTAAGAAGCTCTTTTGGTTTATAAACTCAGGCTATTAAACTCTCCTGGTATACAAAACACTATCAGAGGTATTATGAACATGATAGGTTTTGGAAATTCACCTGGCGAGTCACTATTTTGTTTGAGATAAAACAAATAGAGGGTTTGTACGAAACCTTTTTGTTTACAAACAAGAAAAGAAAAGTACAATTAATCCTATACGAGGATGTTAAGTACAATAAAAATGATTCTGGGGAAATATTGCTATAGGAGTCTGATCTGCGGTCGATCACTTTGTCCCTTGGACTACACGATGATGAAGAAGTGTTGTAGAAGAAGAAGAAGCTTTAAATATTGCAGGAGAGATTGGATTCTCGTTGCTAAAGTCATCAATCACTACTCTCTGTCTGTGCTCTCTCTCTCTGATCTCTTGATCTCTATCCTTATCGACCTTTCGACCCTCATCTCCTGTGACCGGAGGTCTCTATTTATAGAGCTCAGTCACAGTAACTGTCCAGTCGGTGTAGAAGCCAAACTGTGAAGAGAGTTGCACTCTTTACGCGGCGGTTATAATAACTGCTACCCACGTCTGAATGATCTCCTGAATCCGCGTATAACGCGTGTCCCATTATGAGGTAACGCATATAACTGCTTCTCGAAGATCAGGACATGCAAGCCATGTAGGTAACTGCCCCTCGCGTAAAGATGGTTGGCATAAAAGCCAAATAACTGTCTTGTTGGCGTAAAAACCAAATAAATGTCTTGTTGGCGTAAAAGCCAAATAGCTGTCTTGTTGGCGTAAAAGCCAAATAGATGTCTTATTGGCTGCATGAATAATAGATAACCAGCGTAAAAATAGCCAATTATCCTTCTTGACTGAGGTCCTTAGCGTATTCTGGGCCAAATAACCTTATCACGTACCTTTGCAAATATAGCCTGAGTTGGCGTATTTCGAGGAGATAGCATACGGCGTGCTCCTATGGTTGAAAATAGCCTGGTTGGCGTAAAATTCCAGGATGGTGATGTAAGCGTATTAGCCCTAGTTTTAGCTCTCCTAGCCATGACAAAATTATAAAGGATAGAACCAAATCTCGTGTATTAAATGCAGAGATATGCCTCAATCTCGTGCATTAAATGCCGAGATATGCCTCGAGCTCTGCATGAGAAACAACTTTTGATGTGGCGTCTAATTTCGTCTCATCTTGAGCGTAAAAGATCGTCTCTGCCTGTGTAGAATATGCAGCGTATTCCTTGAATGCGTAAAAATGACTTGTATCAAGGATATGTCACTAAACGACAGTCTGGTCCTCTGTGCAGAATCATCATTACAGCCGTCCTCTCGATCGTAGTGCAGTACTTTTGTCAGGAGTCAGGTTCACTGTTCTGTCTGACAGATTCATTCGAGAAATATGAAGAGTTCCTCGTATGACTTTATATTGCATTAAAGATAAACGTATTTTACGCTGTAGGGAGGCATAGCAACCTTTTACGCCACACAGCACTGAAGCTCTGTTTTACGCGTGCTTCATGTATGTTGGGGGTTTTACACGTATAATTCCCCAGCATATTTTT
Organism: Iris macrosiphon; assembly: GCA_036927795.1. Taxonomy (NCBI): domain Eukaryota; kingdom Viridiplantae; phylum Streptophyta; class Magnoliopsida; order Asparagales; family Iridaceae; genus Iris; species Iris macrosiphon. The sequence goes on along the minus strand of JAYESA010000010.1, from coordinate 103,610,182 downwards.
TATGCTTCTACAAGACCACCTTCAAAGTTTTCAAATTCTTTGTAATTTGAAATACTTTGAATGAAGCATTAAATGGTCAAATTTGACTCATTCTTCGAGGCTGATTTCTCGAAGATATTTAAGAAGTTGTTGGGATTTGGTATATTCTCTTTCGCCTATATAAAGGCAAACGAGTGAACCTGTTTTTCCATACTTCCTTCACCACAAAGATGGCCGCTGAGATTCATTGGGCTGCACTGAGGAAGAAGAAGATTATGCTCTTCCAGCATGTAAGGAGCCGTAAAAAGAGGCGTCTTCGAGCAAATATCCTCTGCAACGATGGATCATGGAAGGATATCATAGCTTCCTTTGCTCGGGATAATCAGCAATTTTATATGGCAATTCGTCCAGGAGAGAGGATGGCTGCTTTGGCGCGACAGATCTGAGATTTAACTGCTCCTCCCCAATGATGTACTTTTTTGTTTCTCCAGTAATTTCTCAGAGATAATAAAGATACATTTTCTGACTTTGTGGACCCATCACTTTAGAATATGATAGGCTAAGATGAAAGTGATATCAGAGGTATCATGAACGTGACATACTTTCCTTAAGGTTTTGCTGAATGTAAATCTATCCAGAGGTAATATGAACCTGATAGAATATAATCCAACTAAATTTATGTACCAAATACTATCAGAGGTAATATGAACATGATAGGTTTACAAATTAGTTAAGCATATCCATTAAGAGGTCATATGAATCTGATAGAATATGATCCGGCTAACCTTTGTGCGTGGTATCGTCAGAATAAGATCTTCATCACACTCCGTTAAGTAAAGGAATAAAGTATAGTACTTCTTCAGGAATTTGCCGTTTGATAAGAGCCATTACCAATTTTCATTAGGTTTGGCTAATCTGTAAGCGCCATTTGCAATCGCATAAGGACCCTCCATTTCTTTATGATTGTATGTGCGAACTTTGGATATCGTACCAGAGGAAATATGTACGTAGTACAATACCGTATTTGTTGAGGACATCCCACTGGGGGATCTTTGGTGGACCTATTATTTGTTGCGCACGTTGAGTGCAAATAATAAGTTTGAAACAAGCCCAATCAGGTGATAGGTTTTGTGGCTAGTAAGGACGTCCTGCTGAGGGATTTTTTGTGGACCCACTACTTTTTGCACACGTTTAGTGCAAGTAATAGGTTTGAGACAAGTCCTGATAGAGGTAATATGGACGCGGTAAAATATGACTCTGTGGGGATGAATATGGACTGACTCTTTCTTTGCTGGGGAAAATGAGGATAGTTCAAAGGTAATATGGACATGAACTGATCGATAGCAACAACCTGGAAGGTTTGCTCAGAGGTCACTTGGACATGGCAAACTCAGCTAGGAGAAAAACAGTTTGGGTGAACCCATGTCCGAAAAATTTACTGGAGAGTAATTTTCTGAGTGGGGATAGTCCTGAAGGTTGCTCATCTGGGAAGACACCGTCTTCTTGTTATAAACGCAAAGTGATGACTTTGGCGTCAATCAACTCCTGGATTTTTTTTTCCAGCACATAGCATGCCTTCGTGGGATGATGAATGTACCGATGAAAGAAACAATAATCTGGATCATCGACCTTGCCGGCCCTCACAGGGTATCTGATGTTGGGTAGCCGAAGCTTGTTTTCCTTCATCAATATATTGAAGATTTTAATGAGGTCATCTGCATTGAAGGAGAAAGTCCTCTTTGGCTTTCGGGCTCCCGATAGCTGAGTCGTACGGTCCTCATGGAAGATGGTCATAGTTGCATCATCTTTTGATTCAGAGGGAATTATACCCCCAGCTTTGGATGCTGCTATATTTTATCGAGGGAGACCACCCCCAGACATGTTGTCTGGTTCTTCTTCTTTTTCTTTTTGTTTGCCCTTATCCACAGAAGTTGATTTAGAAGGACCTGCCTCTGGTATTACAGGATCAGACTCTAGAGGTTTGGAGTTTGCAAGAAATGCAGTAAACCCTAACCCAAAACGAGTTCATTGACAGTAAGGATCACCATGCAATGGTATTCGTCTGCCTTTTTCATAATTGAGGCCTTGCTTCAACTTCAAATCATAACCCATGTTTTGCATAATCTTTAAAGCTTGTGGGCTATATCTGTGGATTTGCATTCTCCCAACCTCAAACTCGCGAGATTCTTCTTGTACAATCGGTCTATTCCGCATTCGACTGAAGATTATTTGATTCTGATCATTACGAGTCGGTGGAACAATACAGACATATTCTTCATGTGGCCCATGTGTCATGACGACATTATGTGTTGATGCCACTTCCTACATGATCTCCCCACACTTGGTAGTTAGGGGAACTGAATCCTGATTTTGACCCCTGTCTTTGTATTTCTGAATCAAGAAATGACGCAAATCAGGGAGATTAGCAGAAGAAGAAGAAGAAGGCTTATTCTGCCTTTTTACATTAGTAGGCCTGTGGAGATTAGGAACCATAATCCTTTTTTGGCCATAGGAATACAGCAGTCCACCTTTGTGAGTGGCATATAATCCATCATCCTGCTGAGGAGCGCATCTTCCCGTGAAACGAGTCTCCCTTACGGAAACATACCTATCCTGGCATAATTTGGATTTTGGCACAGGTTCTCGTGAAATAGGGAAAGTTCGCCTAATCTGAAGAGTAGGCAACTTCTTCTCTTGGTGGCGTACAAACCTAGCAGTTGGGAGATCCGCCACTCGTTTTGCCTTGATGTGATCCAAGGGTTCATCTGCCTCATCATAGACGGGAGATATATTTTTACGTGCAGGGCGCGTTTGAAATTTTCGAATTGGCGCTGAGGCCTTGTCAGAAATTTTGTCTGCCACGTCACAGACGGAAGACGAAGTTTTACGCGCAGGGTGCGTTCTAGACTTCTAGATTGGAACTGGGGCATTGCCAGAAGCTTTGTCTTCCACGTCACAGATAGGAGACGAAGTTTTATGCGCAGAGCGCGTTCTAGACTTCTGGATTGGCACTGGGCATTGCCAGAAGCTTTGTCTGCCACGTCACAGACGGAAGATGGATTTTTACGCACAAGGCGTATAGGCGCAACTTTGTTGATCAGAGTGTGAGAGCTTGCAGGAAAGGCAGAGGATGTCTTAGACATCCATACTTTACGCAGCTTTCTGTTATTCTGGACAGAGGAGGAGGGAGAGCTACCCCTGCATGAAGCATGTCTTTATAGGCAGATTGGTTGAACTAGACGACTAAAATCTTCTTCTTCGATCCGATGGATACAGCATCGTGTTGAGCAATGGCTTTCTCGTCAGATAAGAAAGTAGTCCCCAGCAGAGTCACCATCTTTGTTTGATAATAAAACAAATAAATGGTTTGTACGAAGCTCTTTTGGTTTACAAACTCAGGCTATTAAACTCTCCTGGTATACAAAACACTATCAGAGGTATTATGAACGTGATAGGTTTTGGAAATTCACCTGGGGAGTCTCTATTTTGTTTGAGATAAAACAAATAGAGGGTTTGTACGAAACCTTTTTGTTTATAAACAAGAAAAAAAAGTACAATTAATCCTATACGAGGATGTTAAGTACAATAAAAATGATTCTGGAGAAATATTACTATAGGAGTATGATTTGCGGTCGATCACTTTGTCCCTTGGACCACACGATGATGAAAAAGTATTATAGAAGAAGAAGAAGCTTCAAATATTGCAGGAGGGATTGGATTATCGTTGCCAAAGTCGTCAATCACTACTCTCTGTCTGTGCTCTCTCTCTATGATCTCTTGATCTCTATCCTTATCGACCTTTCGACCCTAATCTCCTGTGACCGGAGGTCTCTATTTATAGAGCTCAGTCACAATAACTGTCCAATCGGCGTAGAAGCCAAACTGTGAAGAGAGTTGCACTCTTTACGCGGCGGTTATAATAACTGCTACCCACGTCTGAATGATCTCCTGAATCCGCGTATAGCGCGTGTCCCATTATGAGGTAACGCGTATAACTGCTTCTCGAAGATCACGGCATGCAAGCCACGTAGGTAACAACCCCTCGCATAAAGATAGTTGGCATAAAAGCCAAATAACTGTCTTGTTGGCGTAAAAGCCAAATAGATGTCTTGTTGGCGTAAAAGCAAATAGCTGTCTTGTTGGCGTAAAAGCCAAATAGCTGTCTTATTGACGTAAAAGCCAAATAGATGTCTTGTTGGCGTAAAAGCCAAATAGCTGTCTTGTTGGCGTAAAAGCTAAATAGCTGTCTTGTTGGCGTAAAAGCCAAATAGATGTCTTGTTGGCTGCATGAATAATAGATAACCAGCGTAAAAATAGCCAATTATCCTTCTTGACTGAGGTCCTGAGCGTATTCTGGGCCAAATAACCTTATCACGTACCTTTGCAAATATAGCCTGAGTTGGCGTATTTCGAGGAGATAGCATACGGCGTGCTCCTATAGTTGAAAATAGCCTGAGTTGGCGTATTTTGAGGAGATAGCATACGGCGTGCTCCTATGGTTGAAAATAGCCTGGTTAGCGTAAAATGCCAGGATGGTGATGTAAGCGTATTAGCCCTAGTTTTAGCTCTCCTAGCCATGACAAAATTATAAAGGATAGAACCAAATCTCGTGCATTAAATGCAGAGATATGCCTCAATCTCGTGCATTAAATGCCGAGATATGCCTCGAGCTCTGCATGAGAAACAGCTTTTGACGTGGCGTCTGATTTCGTCTCATCTTGAGCGTAAAAGCTCGTCTCTGCCTGCGTAGAATAGGCAGCGTATTCCTTGAATGCGTAAAAATGACTTGTATCAAGGATATGTCACTAAACGATAGTCTGGGCCTCTGTGCAGAATCATCATTACAGCCATCCTCTCGATCGTAGTACAGTACTTTTGTCAGGTGTCAGGTTCACTGCTCTGTCTGACAGATTCATTCGAGGAATACGAAGAGTTCCTCATATGACTTTACATTACATTAAAGACAAACATATTTTATGCTATAGGGAGGCATAACAACCTTTTACGCCACAACAACCTTGAAGCGCTGCTTTACGCGGGCAACTCTAAAGTCATGTTTTACGCCACACAGCGCTGATGCTCTATTTTACGTGTGCTTCATGTATGTTGGGGGTTTTACGCGTATAATTCCCCAGCATATTTTTCATGCTTCTACAAATATAATTATGAATGACTTGAGAGTAGTATGGACACTACTAGGATTAGTTAGAAAGTTGACCATACTGTTTTACCCTAGCATTGAGGAACCAATAGAAATCCAAGGTGGAATATTAGGACTAACCCTAACTTTTATAGTGAGATAGTATTATAGAACTATATATTTAGATTCTTGTCTTGATATTAAGTAGACAGTACCCTAGGAAGCCGAGAGGAATGAATATAGTATTTCCCTTGATCATACCTCGAACACCGAGATTAGCTACCACCTTCCCCATAGAAAACCATGATGTTATCTAGAGTCTTTCTATTTAGTCTATATCTTGTTCTCCTGAAAACTTAGCACTCGCGAATTATGCGATGACTAATTATGCTTCTCTTTATCTTCCAACTCGTGCTACCTGACACTTCTGATTGTAGACCGAGTGATTCCTTGTATGTTAGGATATATATCTTGCTAGGGTTATAGTAGTAGTCTTAAACTTTGAATTTTGTGCTTGGGAGTTAGAACTTGATAGTTTGAGTTGTTCCTTTAGATTGTGATCTGATTATTCTTAGTTTTAAATCACGTAACAAGTACCCCCACCTCAATATAGATTGTATCCTCTTCCCCCTTGAAGACCAGTAACTTTTTCATTCATACTATTGACACTTGTTCTATAAGCATTATGATTAAGACTTAAGATGGTCATCACCTATATAATGCAACAGGAGACCCTAATAAGTATCAAGCTATTTTCTGCATATACCCCAATAAGAGTTTATACCTTATTATTTTGTAGGATCCCCTTAAGACTATCACAATATTCGTTAATATTTTAAGTTGGATAGTATGCCTCACAACCTAGTAACAACATAGTCCTCTTGACTCATTAATATAGTATAACTGAATGACATTAACGGTATGCTAGCATAAGAAGATATTGTTTATCCCAATTGTAAGAACTTAGAGGCCCATACCCCTATTTGGTCGACTAGCGACTTAGACAAGGAGTTAGTATGACAACTGTAGAGATTGTAGAGTCTTAATTTTGTATCTTGTTTGGTTTTGTGAACTTAAATTATTCTCGTACCTCTTTTCATCATAATCCAACGTATTTATATTTCTAGAACTACCGTGACTTATGATGCTATTATAGCCTAGTTTTGCAAGCTTATTCTTTTATCGAGATTGTTCATGATATATGTATTAGTGGATGCATACATTAATATATTTCAGAATCAGTGTATTAAGGTCTAGCTAACCTTGGTACGTTTGGTTCGACCTTCGCATAACCTTGGTGCGCTTGGTTCGACCTTGGTGTGCTTGGTTCTAGAGAGGATCGGTGCAGTTGCTTATAGACTAGACTTGCCACCTGCATTGGAGGGAGTGCACAACGTGTTTCATGTGTCGCAGTTGAGACGATACGTGGCAGATCCTAGTCATGTATTGGATCACTTGGAGATAGAGGTGGGCCCTACTCTTAGCTATCCAGAGCAGCCAGTTGAGATTCTGGATCGGAGAGAGAAGGTGCTGAGGAACCAGACTATTCCTTCGGTGCGCGTCGCATGGAGGCATCACTCTCCGGGGGAGTCTACCTGGGAGAGAGAGGATAAAATGCGAGAGCGTTATCCATATTTGTTTGTACCTTGAGGTATATTATTTCCTAGTTATGTTTGTTCATTGTTATGTTCTGTTCCTTAGTTAGTTGTGATTCTTTAGTTATGTTCTGTGATTTTTGGGGTAGTTTTCATCTTTGAATTTCGAGGACGAAATTTTTTTTAGGAGGGTAGACTTGTCACTACCATATTTTTTAGGAAAGGGTATTTTAGTCTTTTCCTATTTAATTAAATATTGTGCATGGTAAATAATTATTTGTTGTATTATTTAATTGTTGTTAGATGTTATTTAATTATTTTGGACTTATATTAGTGGACCCAACTAGTTTAGTTTGGACCCATGGACCAACATGAATTAATTAGTTAGATTTGGCCCATTTAGAAAGCCCATTGTTAAAGGAGATGGATTAAATTAATTAAGTCATTGTTAAAGGAGATGGACTAAATTAATTAAGTCATGGACCAACATGAATTAATTAATTAGTGTATTTATTATAGTATTTATTGTAGCATAGATCTATATATTTTTATGTGTACTAATATGATGTATAAATATATATGTAGTTTTCTTTACATGCATTTATATATATTACAACTTATGTTAATAAAATAAATTATATATAAATGTTTTATAAAATATATTTATGTGCTTAAATATGTAATTATATTAATTATAATTATTATGTAATTATTTGTATATTAATGAATATATTTTTTGTGTGCTTCTAGCCATGTAAAATATGTACATTAATACATGCAATGTGTTTGTAACTATTAGTATTTATTGTGTAGGATTATGTATATATATATAAGTATATATTTATTTAATTGTTATATATATATATATATTGATTTATATTGATTTATATTTATTAATATATATATATAGTTATATATTAATTGTTTTTTTGCGACAGCGGCTATTAATGACAGATGCTGTCATTAAAGCAGCAGCCGCTGTAGCAGTCTTTGGGCATTAATGACAGTTCTGTCATTAATGCAGCGGGCGGGAATGAGCAGTTTTTTCAGCGGCAGTTTTTTTGCGACAGTTTGAACTGTCACCAATCAGTCAGCAGTGGGTTTTATATACAACGTTTTGGCGACAGTTTTTCTGTGACAGTCGGGACTGTCACTATAGGTCTGTTTATTGAAATTAATTGTTTTCCACACAGTTTTTCAGTGACAGTTAGGCAGTTTTGGGTTTATACTTTATATATTATATTTTTATATATATATGTATATCTAAATGTATTTGTGGTGAGATATAATACTAGTATTGTTATTATTTTATTTATATATACTGTATTAGTTTATATATAATATATTATGTATTAGAGTAAATAATATACCTATATGTATCTTGAACATTACTTTGTGTGGATACCAATTGGGTTCAAAACCTTGATTCCTAAATTGTTGTATTTAATATTCTATATTATGCATTATTATTAATATTAGTATTATGAGGTTTATTTTGGATTCACGTATCCGAAGATACGGTATCCTAATATTTAAGGACGTAGTCTTATGACTTAGAGCTTAGTATTTTGATCCAAGTTTTTGGTGCTAGACTTGTACAACCTAGAAATCGATAGTTGGCCTTGGGTTGACCATAGTTGACTTTTGACTTAGAGTTGATTTTTGACCTAGAAGTTGACTAGTTTAACTTGTTCTCTTTTCGGGACCTTGTATTGATGTTGTATTCCATATCTAGGTCTTCGAGGCACCGAGTCAGACATCTGTGAGACTATTCATTGGACTTCAGGCGAGTACATTCTCTGATAGTTTCTCATTTATGATATCCTCTATGTTCACTGTATCTAGTGTAGATATCCATGTTCTCTTGACACTATGGTTACACGGATTGGTATATCCGGATCTCTTCATGAGATGTTATTCCTTGGTATATGGTGTATATGGTGCAAGTATTGTTTCATTGGTTATCTTGTACATGTACAGACACCGATTCTCGGGGAGACTAGCTATCTTCTTGGGGAATCTCGTGCCATAGCATACCGTGGTTGGATCTATTATACCAGTCGGGGGTGGAGAGTATTAGTATAGATACGTGATCAAATCCCTATTGAATAAAGTACTGGTAAATGAATAGTGTTGATCATAAACCGCACTTATGATTAGCCAGGCCGCATTGCATCTTGCCCAAGCCGATCACATGTTAAGCTAGTACTCACACACTTAGTCATTGGTATTATTGTTTCATTTGCATATTGTTCATTATTGTATTTCTTTCTAGTATTTTCTTATTGTATATATATCTCTTGTATCTATTGTGCATCTTGTTTATCCACAGCTATTTACTATTACATAGTTTTTATCATTAATTAGAACTGCTGTTAGAGATGTACTCTGCTCCTTTCCTGACTGGATATATTTTTCCAGATGACACTGAGGAGTGGTACCCTACCTTTTATGGACCCCAGGATGTTGTGGGTTTAGATTTTGAGACCCTGGCTCAAGATGGACTTATCCCAACTGAGACAGTTGACCCTGGAGTTGTAGCCTCGTAGTATTCTTGTACTGGATTTGTCTCCAGCTTATTTTGTTATTTTTTCAGACTCATTGATGTATTATTTTAGACTCATGAGTTGTTTTGTGACTATTCTATTCTTTATCTGATTCGTGCTCATTTCTATCTTAGTTCTGTGATTGAGTATACTATCATTATTGGTGGTTCATTATATTGTTAGATAGACTATCTAGATAACGTTCTACCGCCGATTCTGCGGCGTAGGCTGGGCGTTGTTTCCGACTAGTACCCTTACACTGGGTGCGGGTCGTGACACATTTTTGGTGGTGGCCCATGCAGGTCTAGCTTCACAAGTATGTGATGTCGTGGTAGTGCGACAACTTAGTTGTACTACTGCGAGCCTGCGATAGGATATAGGATATAGGCTGAGATACTCAATCACATCTAGGAAAATTCTTTTGATTCAACTATTCTCCTTTGATATTGATACTTGATCCCTTAAACTTGTCCTTTCCTTGAGTGTCTTATATCATGTGCCATATTGATTCCTCATTCCGTCTTTTTATGAGACATACTCGGAGATACTTGCGGAGGCACGCAAGGTTGAGCGAGATTTGGATTTGAAGACCAAGAGAGACCGTGATTCTTTTCTGGGGGCCAACGGCAGTGCAGTATCTGCCAAACGTCCTTATTTCCAGTCCAGACCTTTCCAGCAGCCACAGCAGAACCAGACTCCAGCGAGAGCGCCTTTTCACCAGGCACCTCAGCAGCAGAGACAGTTACAGCAAGCTCCATGCAACTTCTGCAAGAAGCCCGACCACATCTAGAAAGTTTGCAAGAGGAGGCTAGGAGTTTGTTTGTATTGTGGTACTGAAGGGCATCAATCGAGGGAGTGTCCTCGTCGTGCAGTTCAAGGAGCAGCTCCAGCTCCGAGGACACAAACGAGACCACCTGCAGCACAGCCGAAGGGACCGCTTCCGACACAGCAGTAGCGTTTTGTCCAGCATCAATAGCAGGGAGCTGCTCGATAGGGACGAGCGTTTGCTATGAACGTCGAAGAGGAGGAACCCACCGGAGATGTCATTGCGGGTTCTATTCTTCTTGATTCTATTCCAGCTTTAGCTTTGTTTGATAGTGGTGCTTCCCATAGTTTTGTATCTGTTTCTTTTGCTCTAAAGCATGGTTTGGTAGCTGAGTCTTTGCTTAGGAATTGCAAGATCATGACCGGGGGAGGCATTATCCTGGTTAATGATATTTGCAAGGATCGGAGAGTTACTCTGGGAGGCCGGGAGTTGAGTGCGTGTCTACTTGTAATGCCACTTTCGAGCTACGACATTGTACTCGGGATGGATTGGTTGAGTAGGCACCGTGCTAGCATAGATTGTAGAGGAGGTAGAGTTTTGTTTGGTCCGCCAGGAGAGCCAGAGTTTGAGTTTGCTAGAGGAGCTGCAGAGCAGGAAGAAAGCATTATTTGTGGAGCTATAGTGGAAGACAAGGAGTTGCCACATCCGTTGATAGCAGAATTCTTGGATGTGTTTCCTGAGGAATTGTCAGGGTTGCCGCCAGATCGAGATGTTGAATTTTCTATAGACTTGGTGCCAGGTGCAGAACCAATTTCACAGCATGTCTATAGAGTAAACAACAGCGAGCTGGTCGAGTTGAAGAAGCAGGTGGACGAATTGCAGGATAAGGGGTTTATTAGATCGAGTTCTTCACCATGGAGAGCCCCGATATCGTTTGTGCCGAAAAAGGATGGATCGGTGCACATGTGCATTGATTACAGGGCTTTGAATAATCTCACTATCAAGAATAAGTATCCTTAACCACGGATTGATGATCTGTTTGATCAGTTGAGTGGTGCGAAGGTATTTTCTAAGATAGATTTGAGATCAGGCTACCATCAGGTGAAGGTGAAGCCGGAGGACATACCGAAGACTGCTTTTAGAACTCGGTATGGTCAGTACGAGTTTATGGTGATGCCGTTTGGTTTGACTAATGCACCAGCGGTATTTATGAACTTGATGAACAAGGTGTTCCACCAGTACCTTAACAAGTTTGTGGTGGTGTTCATCGACGACATACTTATATACTCGAGGACACCGGAGGAGCATGAGGAGCATTTAAGGATTGTGTTGGATGTGCTGAGGAAGGAGAAGCTGTATGGGAAGTTGTCCATGTGTGAGTTTTTCTTGGACAAGGTAGAATTCTTGGGGCATGTTGTGACTGGTGATGGTATTTCAGTGGATTCAAAGAAGATTTCAGCAGTGGAATCTTGGAAGACTCCGAGTTCGGTAGCAGAGATCAGGAGTTTTTTGGGATTGGCAGGCTACTACAGAAAGTTTGTGCAAGATTTTTTGAGGATTGTCGAGCCGATGACCAGACTCACAAGAAAGGATGTGGAGTTTGTTTGGACGGAGGATTGCCAGGTTGCTTTTGAGGAGTTGAAGAAGAGGTTGACGTCTGCTCCTATTTTGACGTTGCCATCAGGGTCCGGAGGTTTCACTATTTATAGTGATGCATCGGGGAAGGGTTTAGGTTGTGTTCTTCAGCAGCATGGAAAAGTGATTGCCTATGCATCCAGGTAATTGTGTCCTCACGAAAAGAACTATCCTACCCATGATTTGGAGTTGGCAGCTGTCATATTCGCCCTGAAGTTGTGGAAACATTATTTGTACGGAGAACGTGTGGAGATCTTCACAGACCACAAAAGCTTGAAGTACGTTTTCACGCAGAAGGAGTTGAACATGAGACAGCGTCGGTGGTTGGAACTGATAAAGGATTTTGATATCTCTTTGCAATATCATCCTGGGAAAGCAAATGTAGTTGCCGATGCTTTGAGCAGGTATCCGGTAGCTATGTTCTTGACGCAGGATCGATATTTGTTGGAGGATTTAGAGAGCTTGGGCATTGAGGTGATTGTTCCTGGGTGTGCTATGCAGATGTGGGGATTGCAGATACACTCAGATTTGATGGTCAGGATCAAGGCAGCACAGTATGATGATGTATCTCTGAGGAGTATCAGAGCTCAGGTGAGAGCAGGATTGGAGGATGATTTTATTATTGCAGAGGATGGATCTTTGAGGCATGGAGTTAGATTGTGTGTGCCTAGTGGGGAGTTACGAGAGGAGGTGTTGCAGGAAGCGCATCGCTCTCAGTATTCCATACATCCAGGTGCTAACAAGATGTATCGGGATATGCGAGAGAGTGTGTGGTGGTATGGCATGAAGAGGGAAGTGGCACAGTTTGTATCCAGATGCTTAGTGTGCCAGCAGGTAAAAGCCGAGAGGCAGAGGCCAGGAGGTTTACTTCAGCCATTACCCATTCCAGAGTGGAAGTGGAAACACATTACTATGGATTTTGTGTCCGGACTTCCACGATCTCTAGGAGGAAAAGACGCGATTTGGGTCATTGTTGATAGGTTGACCAAGTCGGCCCACTTTTTGCCTTTCAAGGTGGGTTTGTCTACGGAGAAGCTGACAGAGATGTATGTGAGGCAGATCGTTAGGATACATGGAGTTCCCGTCAGCATAGTCTCAGATCGGGATAGTCGTTTCACTTCTCATTTTTGGAGGAGTTTGCAGGAGAGTTTGGGCACTCAGCTCAAGTTCAGTACTGCATATCATCCCCAGACAGATGGGCAGTCAGAGAGGACTATTCAGACTCTCGAGGATATGTTGCGCACTTGTGTACTAGATTTCGGGGGTTCTTGGGAGGACCATCTCCATTTGGTAGAGTTTGCTTACAACAACAGTTACCAGGCCAGTATAGAGATGTCACCTTTTGAAGCTCTATATGGTCGGAGGTGTCGTACTCCTTTATCTTGGAACGATGTTGGAGAGAGAGTTTTGCTTGGGCCAGAGATGGTTGTGGATGCAGCAGAGAAGGTTCAGTTGATCAGAGACAGACTTCGAGTGGCACAGGACAGACAGCGGCATTGGGCCGATAGCCATCGGAGACCTTTGGAGTTTGAGGTATAGTTTAGATTTTGTTTGTGCTTATTTTTGTTTGTTATAGACTAAGTTCTTAAGATGGTGTTTTGTTAAAGGTGGGTAGTTTGGTGTTTCTGAGGATTTCTCCGACACGAGGCACGATTCGCTTCGGTGGAGGCGGAAAGCTTAGTCCACGATTCATCGGACCTTTCACTATTCTAGAGAGGATCGGTGCAGTTGCTTATAGACTAGACTTGCCACCTGTATTGGAGGGAGTGCACAACGTGTTTCATGTGTCGCAGTTGAGACGATACGTGGCAGATCCTAGTCATGTATTGGATCACTCGGAGATAGAGGTGTCACGCCCCGAGGCGTCCCCCGAGTCGTGACCGCCGTGCGGGCCTGGGGTTGTGCCCGCACAAGGCTTTAATGATTTGCATAGCAAGCACATATTCATAGTATGCAGATAAATTGAAACACAGATTTGAAACATGGAAAAGTTCTCTTTAGTGATAATGAACATCTATTACAACTCTTGAACGAGTTAGCTAATATGCCGAACGGCTTACAAAAGAGATGACTCAAAATGAGATAGCAGTCCTGTACATTATATCCCTTTATAACTTCAAAATGTATAGACCTCCTGGCTGGAGGACAGCTTTGCCACGGAGCTGCATTTGTGTATGAAGAGTTGCAGGCTCCTGACTCCAAAATGCTTCGAGGGGCGCGGTGAAGATGCGCCAACAGCTGGACTGGATCGGGAAGACGACTTCGGCTCCTCGCTCGGTTCGCCTTGGTGCGGAGAACCTGTTTCAACGAGGGTTAGCATATCAAAATATGCTGGTGAAGGCGAGCTAGCCTGACTATACCAATCAACACGTTATTTTAATGAAGCATGCATATTTGTGGGTTTCTATCTTGCCTTAGTTCATTTACAAGTAAGCAGCATATAGAATTTACTGAAATGAACGTGCCACCGTTTGGTGGATTTTACCTGTCCGACTGAATGACCTGCACAATACTTACCTTGTCTTCCCTGCCACGAAGACACAAGTTAGTATGCAACAAGTTTAAATATACACGATGATCACTGGCGTGGTGCCATAACGGACATAGTCAAGGACAGGGATAGCATGCAACCAGAATACGATAAGCACACGATGCGTTGCAAGCTATCCCCTCCAGCACACGATGACTACACACGAGTTCCGCCCGGACCGGAACGGTGCCAGTGCCCCAGCGACCGTCCGCAGAACTTACCCTTGTGTACAAGTTGTCCATGATCGAACAATACGTTAACTTAAGAAATCAGTTTACGCCTTCGAGGCAACACGACAAGTTTACGCCTTCGAGGCAACACGAGTAAGTTTACGCCTTCGAGGCAACACGAGCATGAAATATGTATTTGCACAAGACAAGCAACAGTTTATGATTATTTCCAAGCGAACAAGCATGAATTTAAGTATTCGTTCGTGACAAGCATATAACCAAGTCTATTCTCTTTTATCTTGGTTTCTTTTATTATTACTTGGTATCGTTTGATCAGGGCAAAGGAGTGAAGCTTGGAAGCAGGGCTAGCTAATCGGGTTGGTAGCCACTCACTTGGTTGGACGGAAAAGAGAAGGAAAGAGGCGCTTCACGACTCCGCTCGCAAGCCGCCTACTGCTCGTTCACCTGCACACGAACAGCTTGATTAATACTTCTTCCTCTCTTTCCAATCTCGGAATTGAAGTGCAAGTTCAATGAACGAAAATAATGAAAACCATCGAAACCGTTCAACGAAAACAAGCAAATCCCAAAACCAACTCAAAGCACGAAAGCAACAAGCGACAGCGAAAACCGAGGCAATAAAAGATAGCAGCGGAGAGGTCCCTCCTGACTCTGCCGCTAAGCCTATCCCGGGGGCGCAGTCCACTGAATATGGGAATCGATTCCAAAGAAACAAATCCATAACGAGGACGAGTTCTTAATTCAATCTATCCTGATCGAACGATACCGTTTGTGTTTCTTAGCCGCGCTCCCCGCACCGGGGGAAACGGGGCGCTACATCCTACCCAACCAATTGGAAGTTTCGTCCCGAAACTTAGGATAGGACCTACCTTTAGGGATTATTCTGTTGGGGGCGACGACCATGAAGGTTCGGACAGGACTGTTGGGGGCGACGACCATGAAGGTTCGGACAGGAGGTAATAGCATGGCCTGGATCGCCACAAGCGAGGCATAACCCAAGTCTTTTGCGACAATACTTCTTAAGGTGCCCTTTTCTTCTACAGAAGTGGCAAATTTTGCTCCAATCCCCGTCCTGCTGACCAGCATTGTTCGGGCGCTTTGTAGCAGTATTTCCTTCTTCGTTGCTTTGGCGTTTGTGACTGGAGGTATGCACAGCGCCGGCAGCAACATGAGGATATTGTGGTTCCAGAGATAGGGCATGATTCATGACTTCACGCATTATTCTATACTGATTGTTGACCACGTGCGAATAGATGGCAGGGCGTAGTCCACCTTCAAACCTTCTAGCTTGACTCGCTGCATCAGGTAAATAGGCCCTAGCGAATTTGGAGAGTCGGTTGAACTCGGCGGAGTATTGCTTCACTGTCAAGCCGCCCTGCCTCAGTTGTACGAAGTTATTTTCTATTTTACGTTGTACTGGAGGGGGTATAAACTCCTCTTCGAACGCGGCACGAAAAGTCATCCATGAGATCGCCTCCTCTCCGTGATCAAATTGGAGAGATCGTCGATGCACGTCCCACCAATCGTGTGCGTTGAGGCGGAGCTGTAGTTGCGCGCAGGCGACGCGCTTATCTTCGGGGACCTCTAGCAGAGTGAAGTGATCTTCAATCTCGGCTAGCCAATCTAGAGCTACCACTGGGTCCTCAGTCCCGTTGAATGGGGTGTTGCAGACTCTCTTGAAATAGCCCAAGTTGAAGGCAGTCACGTCCCTCGGCCTTGGGATTTGAGGCGTCTCCACTTCAAGCACGGGCTGTTCCACCGGAGTCGTTGCTGTTGCGGCGGAATGGTTGGCAGCCAAAGTCTGAACTATCTGTTGCAGGGTATCTACCTGCTTCTGTTGGACTGAGAATCGGTTCTCTAGATTGCTCTCGAACCTGGCTTGGCGAGCATCGTCTCTTTGTCCTTGCGATTCTATCATTTGCATCACCCGCTCTAGCGGGTCGACTTGAGACATGCCGCGCTGGCTCTGAGAGCTTCCCGAATTTCTCGAACTACTTTCCTGTGTTTCGTTCGGTGGTTGCGCTGCAGATTACGCTGGTACCATACCTTCAAAAGAAGATAAATTATATTAGAATCATAATGTATTATGGACTTATTGCATGAATGTATCTCATTTTGGCTTAGCGAGTTCAAGAGTTCGCACAGGAATTTGATCGTTAAAGGAACTTTTCCAGCATGAAGTCTAAGGAACTTGAATCTGTGCTCTGATACCACTATGTCACGCCCCGAGGCGTCCCCCGAGTCGTGACCGCCGTGCGGGCCTGGGGTTGCGCCCGCACAAGGCTTTAATGATTTGCATAGCAAGCACATATTCAGAGTACGCAGATAAATTGAAACACAGATTTGAAACATGGAAAAGTTTTCTTTATTGATAATGAATATCTATTACGAACTCTTGAACGAGTTAGCTAATATGCCGAACGGCTTACAAAAGAGATGACTCAAAATGAGATAGCAGTCCTGTACATTACATCCCTTTATAACTTCAAAATGTATAGACCTCCTGGCTGGAGGACAGCTTTGCCACGGAGCTGCATTTGTGTATAAAGAGTTGCAGGCTCCTGACTCCAAAATGCTTCGAGGGGCGCGGTGAAGATGCGCCAACAGCTGGACTGGATCGGGAAGACGACTTCGGCTCCTCGCTTGGTTCGCCTTGGTGCGGAGAATCTGTTTCAACGAGGGTCAGCATATCGAAACATGCTGGTGAAGGCGAGCTAGCCTGACTATACCAATCAACACGTTGTTTTAATGAAGCATGCATATTTATGGGTTTCTATCTTGCCTTAGTTCATTTACAAGTAAGCAGCATATAGAATTTATTGAAATGAACGTGCCACCGTTTGGTGGATTTTACCTGTCCGACTGAATGACCTGCACAATACTTACCTTGCCTTCCCTGCCACGAAGACACAAGTTAGTATGCAACAGGTTTAAATATACACGATGATCATTGGCGTGGTGCCATAACGGACATAGTCAAGGACAGGGATAGCATGCAACCAGAACACGACAAGCACACGATGCGTTGCAAGCTATCCCCTCCAGCACACGATGACTACACACGAGTTCCGCCCGGACCGGAACGGTGCCAGTGCCCCAGCGACCGTCCGCAGAACTTACCCTTGTGCACAAGTTGTCCATGATCGAACAATACGTTAACTTAAGAAATCAGTTTACGCCGTCGAGGCAACACGACAAGTTTACGCCTTCGAGGCAACACGAGTAAGTTTACGCCTTCGAGGCAACACGAGCATGAAATATATATTTGCACAAGACAAGCAACAGTTTATGATTATTTCTAAGCGAACAAGCATGAATTTAAGTATTCGTTCGTGACAAGCATATAACCAAGTCTATTCTCTTTTATCTTGGTTTCTTTTATTATTACTTGGTATCGTTTGATCGGGGCAAAAGAGTGAAGCTTGGAAGCAGGGCTAGCTAATCGGGTTGGTAGCCACTCACTTGGTTGGACGGAAAAGAGAAGGAAAGAGGCGCTTCACGACTCCGCTCGCAAGCCGCCTACTGCTCGTTCACCTGCACACGAACAGCTCGATTAATACTTCTTCCTCTCTTTCCAATCTCGAAATTGAAGTGCAAGTTCAATGAACAAAAACAATGAAAACCATCGAAACCGTTCAACGAAAACAAGCAAATCCCAAAACCAACTCAAAGCACGAAAGCAACAAGCGACAGCGAAAACCGAGGCAATAAAAGATAGCAGCGGAGAGGTCCCTCCTGACTCTGCCGCTAAGCCGATCCCGGGGGCGCAGTCCACTGAATATGGGAATCGATTCCGAAGAAACAAATCCATAACGAGGACGAGTTCTTAATTCAATCTATCCCGATCGAACGATACCGTTTGTGTTTCTTAGCCGCGCTCCCCGCACCGGGGGAAACGGGGCACTACAAGAGGTGGGCCCTACTCTTAGCTATCCAGAGCAGCCAGTTGAGATTCTGGATCGGAGAGAGAAGGTGCTGAGGAACCAGACTATTCCTTCGGTGCGCGTCGCATGGAGGCATCACTCTCCGGGAGAGTCTACCTGGGAGAGAGAGGATGAAATGCGAGAGTGTTATCCATATTTGTTTGTACCTTGAGGTATATTATTTCCTAGTTATGTTTGTTCATTGTTATGTTCTGTTCCTTAGTTAGTTGTGATTCTTTAGTTCTGTTCTGTGATTTTTGGGGTAGTTTTCATCTTTGAATTTCGAGGACGAAATTTTTTTTAGGAGGGTAGACTTGTCACTACCATATTTTCTAGGAAAGGGTATTTTAGTCTTTTCCTATTTAATTAAATATTGTGCATGGTAAATAATTATTTGTTGTATTATTTAATTGTTGTTAGATGTTATTTAATTATTTTGGACTTATATTAGTGGACCCAACTAGTTTAGTTTGGACCCATGGACCAACATGAATTAATTAGTTAGATTTGGCCCATTTAGAAAGCCCATTGTTAAAGGAGATGGATTAAATTAATTAAGTCATTAGACTAGAAGCTTCCTTCCTTAATTATTTCTTCATGAGAGGCCCCAAGGGGTACATTGGGCATTTTATAATTGCTTGGGGAAGGGGTAAGGCCGGCCTATATTAGAGGGGGAAATTTCTCTCTCCTCTCATTCTCATTTCCAAATCTAGATCTAGAATTCCCCACTCCCAAATTCCTTTATTCTCATTCCAATTCCCTACCAATTTCATTCCAAATTCTTTCCAATTCACCATTAGAAAGTTGAGAAGCAAGGATCTAGAAGGAGGAAGTAAGGATCTACAAAGAGCAGCAAGGATATACAATTTGGAAGCAAGTTCATCTCAATTGGAGGTTTCATTGGGAATTCATCTCCCAATAGGTATAATTCAGTTTTTCCCATTAAAATAGCTTCTAAATCTGAGATTTAATCATGTAAAATTAACCCATATGTATGTACTACCCATAGGACTTGATTTTGTGTTCATAGGAGACCCATGGAGAAAGTTATGGTACTTTTTGTGTCAATTTTGGAGGAATTCCGAATTGACATTTTGTTGTGTGTGTCAATTGATCCTATAGATCAATTGGGCATGTGCTTATGTGTTTGGGGCTAGTGTCGTGTCCACAATTGGGTACGTGTAGGTCGTATCCCAACAATTTGGTGATACGTGTTGTTTTGGGGGTTTTTCCTCCGACACGGGACTTTGTACATGTCGTATTTTGAGACGGACACATAGATCTACTTTTGACACTTTGATTTGTTCATAAATAATATTTGTAACTTGTTTGTGTCCTTCGGGGTGCAATTGGTTGTGTGTTGGACTCGTGTCGCATGCGTATCCTAGATCTAGTGGGATACGGTGTGATACTCTCCAATTGTGTGTATTTATGAATAGATCTAATTATTTATGTTTTAATTCTTGAATTATAGTTAGTAAATATATATGGATGTTATATATTTATTTTTAGTGTATTTATTATAGTATTTATTGTAGCATAGATCTATATATTTTTATGTGTACTAATATGATGTATAAATATATATGTAGTTTTCTTTACATGCATTTATATATATTACAACTTATGTTAATAAAATAAATTATATATAAATATTTTATAAAATATATTTATGTGCTTAAATATGTAATTATATTAATTATAATTATTATGTAATTATTTGTGTATTAATGAATATATTTTTATGTGTGCTTCTAGCCATGTAAAATATGTACATTAATACATGCCATGTGTTTGTAACTATTAGTATTTATTGTGTAGGATTATGTATATATATATAAGTATATATTTATTTAATTGTTATATATATATATATATATATATATATTGATTTATATTTATTAATATATATATATATATATATATAGTTATATATTAATTGTTTTTTTGCGACAGCGGCTATTAATGACAGATGCTGTCATTAAAGCAGCAGCCGCTGTAGCAGTCTTTGGGCATTAATGACAGTTCTGTCATTAATGCAGCGGGCGGGAATGAGCAGTTTTTTCAGCGGCAGTTTTTCTGCAACAGTTTGAACTGTCACCAATCAGTCAGCAGTGGGTTTTATATACAGCGTTTTGGCGACAATTTTTCTGTGACAGTCGGGACTGTCACTATAGGTCTGTTTATTGAAATTAATTGTTTTCCACACAGTTTTTCAGTGACAGTTAGGCAGTTTTGGGTTTATACTTTATATATTATATTTTTATATATATATATATGTATATCTAAATGTATTTGTGGTGAGATATAATACTAGTATTGTTATTATTTTATTTATATATAATATATTAGTTTATATATAATATATTAGTTTATATACAATATATTATGTATTAGAGTAAATAATATACCTATATGTATCTTGAACATTACTTTGTGTGGATACCAATTGGGTTCAAAACCTTGATTCCTAAATTGTTGTATTTAATATTCTATATTATGTATTATTATTAATATTAGTATTATGAGGTTTATTTTGGATTCACGTATCCGAAGATACGGTATCCTAATATTTAAGGACGTAGTCTTATGACTTAGAGCTTAGTATTTTGATCCAAGTTTTTGGTGCTAGACTTGTACAACCTAGAAATAGATAGTTGACCTTGGGTTGACCATAGTTGACTTTTGACTTAGAGTTGATTTTTGACCTAGAAGTTGACTAGTTTAACTTGTTCTCTTTTCGGGACCTTGTATTGATGTTGTATTCCATATCTAGGTCTTCGAGGCACCGAGTCAGACATCTGTGAGACTATTCATTGGACTTCAGGCGAGTACATTCTCTGATAGTTTCTCATTTATGATATCCTCTATGTTCACTGTATCTAGTGTAGATATCCATGTTCTCTTGACACTATGGTTACACGGATTGGTATATCCGGATCTCGTCATGAGATGTTATTCCTTGGTATATGGTGTATATGGTGCAAGTATTGTTTTATTGGTTATCTTGTACATGTACAGACATCGATTCTCGGGGAGACTAGCTATCTTCTTGGGGAATCTCATGCCATAGCATACCGTGGTTGGATCTATTATACCAGTCGGGGGTGGGGAGTATTAGTATAGATACGTGATCAAATCCCTATTGAATAAAGTAATGGTAAATGAATAGTGTTGATCATAAACCGCACTTATGATTAGCCAGGCCGCATTGCATCTTGCCCAAGCCGATCACATGTTAAGCTAGTACTCACACACTTAGTCATTAGTATTATTGTTTCATTTGTATATTGTTCATTATTGTATTTCTTTCTAGTATTTCCTTATTGTATATATATCTCTTGTATCTATTGTGCATCTTGTTTATCCACAGCTATTTACTATTACATAGTTTTTATCATTAATTAGAACTGCTGTTAGAGATGTACTCTGCTCCTTTTCTGACTGGATATATTTTTTCAGATGACACTGAGGAGTGGTACCCTACCTTTTATGGACCCCAGGATGTTGTGGGTTTAGATTCTGAGACCCTGGCTCAAGAGGAACTTATCCCAACTAAGACAGTTGACCCTGGAGTTGTAGCCTCGTAGTATTCTTGTACTGAATTTGTCTCCAGCTTATTTTGTTATTTTTTCAGACTCATTGATGTATTATTTTAGACTCATGAGTTGTTTTGTGACTATTCTATTCTTTATCTGATTCGTGCTCATTTCTATCTTAGTTCTGTGATTGAGTATACTATCATTATTGGTGGTTCATTATATTGTTAGATAGACTATCTAGACAGCGTTCTACCACCAATTCTGCGGCATAGGCTGGGCGTTGTTTCCGACTAGTACCCTTACACCGGGTGTGGGTCGTGACAAATTCCCATTGAATTCTTTAAATGCCTTGATCCCCATACTTCTATTCTATTACCTCCCCCTTGAACTCTTTATTATTGTTTTTCGTCTTCTTTTATTTCGGAAAGACGAAATCTCGTGCTTAGTATAAGTTTGATATACAAATAGTTCTAGATATACCCTATAGGCCAACTGCATTACTTGATGATGATTTTCCGTAATTAAGGGCATATCATAGGTAAAATGTTGGTGTTCAAACTTTTGAGGATCGAATAGCATGACTAAATAAGTTGAGGAATATTTTTCTTAAGTGTATAGCCTCATATAAAAGATGGGTAAATTCTAAGTTGGGTAGAAATTATATTATTAAACTTGAGGAGAATTCTTTTAGATTGTGATCAAGTAGAATTAGATTGAGAGATTAAGTCATTTTAAATGTGGAGAATTTTAGAAGAAGGATTTAGAGGATGAGTATTTAATAAAATTTTGAAATCTTGATAGTGAGGACCAAATAATTATACCTTGAGCGCATGATTTAAAATTTGAATGTTGAAGATTGAATCATCGATTTAAACCTTGAGGATGAATACAATTCTAGGCATGAACAATTGGTGAAGTAGATATAAAATTTTACAATTTGATGATTGAATTAAAAGTTAAATTTTGATTGCTGGATTACCTATTGGAAATATTCAGGATGTGAATTGAATTTAAAATTTTGAAGGATACAAAATTCATAAGGGAAAATAGGAATAATATTGGATTAGAATTGTTTTCTTTTAAAGGAGATTATGATAGTTGGAGATCGTAATGTGAAAATTTTGATATGGGTTATTTAAACCTTGAAGATGTCATATGGATTTAACTTAAATTTGGATGTGATTATTTAAAAATCGAGAAAAAATTTCAATATTTTTATTAAATAGAGGTTACCTTAATTTTGAAAGTGATTGCGATGGATTTGAATATATTTTAAATTTTTTGGAAGAGATTGTGATTGACTTGCCTTATATGCGAACGTGAAGGAATTAACAAATTATGCCTTATTTTAATTTCGAGGATAAAATTGTTTTTAAATTGGCTGGATTGTAAAACCCCCCTCACCCAAGATTTAGACCTACTTGGCTTAGATAGTGAGACTAAGGCTAGTTTGAATCCAAGTAGAAATAGAAAACAGTATTCTTATTTAATTTTATAACATTGTACCACTTAGCGCACCTTACCGTCGCTTCAATAATTGGAGGACTACACTAGCCACTGCCTTCCTACAAACTTCACATCCTTGTCCTAGACATGTCCGCCATCTATTCTGACCTTTGCCATAACTTATAATTAAGCTCCCTTGTGCTACATTTTAGTCGCGCAACCTTATTTCTTAATTCTAAGATAATTCCAACTTTGTATCTTGTGCGTTCTAATTGAAATTGGAGACACGATCTTGACCCCTTTCGTGCAACCCAAATAAGGATAATATTCTATCCTGGACCCTCTATGTCCATGACCCTTGTGTCCCACCTAATATTATCCCATGTACTTCTAATTAATCCAAGAACACCTTACACATTAATTTTGATTAATTTACTATAATTTCCATCTTTGTGCAATTTTTTAATTGTTAGGCGCTTTTTATGCAAAAATGTACTAAGGTGTCCACACCATTGGACATGACACATGAAGGAACCTATTTTTTCGTTCATGTGAATTTTTCCCACTATTTTCGGAATACACAACGCGCAACATGGCCCCCTCATTTAAACCTAGCCTTGCATTTTAAACGATGCAAATTATAGCCCCCCATGACAATTGGACTTAGTTTTAATTTCGAGGACAAATTTTTTATAAGTTGGATAGAATATAAAACCCCTAATTCTAAAATCCGTATTTACCTTTTATTATTATTATTAATTGAATTGTAGTAATTATTAGCTAAATAGAGGAAATAGATTTTATTTAATTTTTATTTTAGGTGTTTGTGCATTTAGGGGATTTATGGAGCCATTATAATTTTTTCCTAATTTATTTTATGTAGGAGACCCTTTGAGCAGTTGCTAACTTAATCGTATGCACCAATATAAAATTCTAGAATTTTTCTATGTATATATATATATATATATATATATATATATATATATATATTAAATAGAAGAAGAAAGAAAAAGAAATTAAAAAGGAATTTGGAAAAAGGAAATAAGAAAAAGAAAGAAAAAGAAAAACCATAAATCCCTTATTGGATCCTACCACTACCCAAATTCCCTAACAGATTCTACCCATTAAAACCTATCTACCCGCGTTCACCCAAACCCGCATGTAAAAGAATAAAACTAGCAGCAGCAGCCCCTTATATACCCCTCGTGATCTCTCCCCTCTCTTATATATCATTCAACTCTTCACGAAACCCTAACCCTAATCCATATTCTCCTCCTTCCCATCTGACCCTGTCGCCCTCAGCCAGTCGGAGAACCGCGCCCAGCCGTCCAGAACCGGATCCCGACGACCGCGACCCCGCGCACCCCGCGTGCAACAATGCTACTGCAGCGAAGCCCTGTTCAGGTTCTGTTTCCCGCGTCCCTGCTCGACCAAACTCGACCCCGTCTTCGCCGGTATGATCCTCACCTAACCCCCTTCCATAATTGTATGTTAGTTAATCTCGAACCATGAGCAAACCTAGGTAAAAATCGACGCCAAGTCGATGAAAAACCACGACATTTAAATCTCAGAAAATTCTGCTGCAACCACCCATGTTCTCGGATTCGTATCTCCCACTACAGAGATCCGAATCCGGTTTTTCTTGTTGGTATTCGAAGACCACTTGACCTAGTTTATTTTCTGTATTTACATTATTCTATTAATTGCTGTGTGTAGAATTAAATTCGTTGGAAAATCCCGAAAATCCACTTTTTCAGATTTCCCAGAAATTGTGATACGGAGCGCGTCCCGCCAAACGGGACCACCCCGCCGTGTACCAAGTATACCAAAAGGTGCGCGCAGTGTACCTGGACATGTGAGAGTTCGAGGAAACTGATTCGGACGCGTGTACGCGTCGGAATCAGCCCGTATCCGCGGACAATCCCTGTGTCGCAACTTTTGCAAAAGCCCTGCGCATTTTGTGCATGCTCGTCAGATTTTGACGAAACTTGCGCCATTGGACTCGTGGTATCGCGCTGGTCCTGTGACCCAATTTTCACGCAATTTTGAGACAGTTGACCAAGTCGCCAATTGGCGGGCCCATCGGTTGACTTTTTGGGCAAAATTGTGTTCGGCTCACCGAAATCCAAAATTGGAAGTACCGTTGAGTTTGTATTGACATTTATAATTGGTTTGACCTATAATTTGTCCCATTTAGAGACCTTTACCCTTGGCACACTTTTTGGTGTAAAGTGGCCCACATGTGGAGCCCGCTTTGACCCAAAATTACCATTTTACCCCTGTGTCCAAATTGGAAGAAAGGGGAGTGGTTTCTAGCTATTTTGCTTATTCTGGGAACATTGGTGATATATATTTCAGCATCCGGGGATATTTTTTCTGAGACCATAGCTTCTGGTCCTGTGTTGGACATCTGAACGTTATATTTTTGCAGCTTCTTGCCAGACAAGTATACCTTACCTTGTTGTACTGTTTAAATTCTGTATTATTATTTGCATGTTTATATTATATAACTGTGCGCGTCCGAGAGAGACTCGGGTGCAGTCAACGAATGCGTTGACGTTAGGACTTATGTCTGACCTAGTGTCTAGTAGACCCACCTAAAGTTGTTGAGTTATTGGTTTGACTCTCCAGGCCTTGACACTTTTCTTACACGTGTTGTGAGTCTCATGTAGGGCACGGACTTGCGTATGTGGTTGGCCACCTGTATGTGTAAGTCATGCGACGGATAGGGTATAACTGCTAATAGTGATGCATATTAGAAGACCTAGCAGTTATTAGTAGGCGGAGCATAGACTAGCGTGGTACGATGGTCCCATCCTTGTCCTTATTTGGTTGTAAGGATGGACTATTGCTCTAACGATAGACTATGAGCCAGAGTTACGACGTCGAGGCGTAGTAGCTGACGCATGTTGTGGATACAACATGCTTAGATCATTGGGCGGGGAGGACAACTAGTAGGTGTATGGGACACCCACTTCCTCTATGCAGATTCCACACTCGACGGAGTGATATGGACGTTATATATTCTATGCAGATTCTACGTTCTTCGGAACGATATGGACGTTATATATACTATGCAATTTCCACGTTCTTTGGAGCGGTATGGACGTTATGCCTACACCTACCCATACGTACCAAAGTTGTCCTCACATTGCATTTCACTTAGATGGTTAGGTCACCCTGGAGTTTATTCAGTATTTACTTTATGGCATGCTTCTATGTATCTTGTTATGTATTGTTCATGAGTATTTGCAGGAGCTCAGATTCGGACTGGCTACTCATATTGCGAGAGGTCTTCTCTTCGAGCCTCCTATTTGTTAGAGGTTGTATTTATATTGTATATGTCTTGTTTATTCTTCATTCTAGTTCGGCAGTGGATTTGTTTCCATCCGACTGACATCTTTAGATACTTCATTTTGGGATCTGGTTATAGATATTGGTTATTCATTATATTTGATTTTCTGTGGATGAGATTAGATTATACCATGTGATTTATGATGGTTTATACCACTGGTGAATTGTTATTCATATTACAACGTATGTGTGTTATGGTTTCCATATATTGGAGTGCCATATTCATACGGCTGGCATGCTTACGTGTCCTAGTCCTACGTATTTTGGGACTGGGGCATGACACTAATTATGACTATATATGTATTTATATTATACGACCCTAGGACACTGTGGATTTTTCGCATAATTACCTTGACTTTGTGACCTGAATACTAGGAAATTGTCTGCCTTGTGTACATTAACGTACTGACTTAGACATATGTTAGTTGACAGTCTGATTTTTGATACAGCATTTAATAGAGGACACCCGCATAATTAGACGTGCAATTGACCTTGTTAGTTGACCAGTGACACCCGCGTAATTAGACATGCAATTGACCTTGTTAGGAGTAGATTATTGGTACTACGCAGCTTTTTTACTAGGCAAGTATACCTTGCCATTGTACTGTAATTTATATTCCATATGATGCATGCATATTTTATTATTGTCATCTAGTTCATATATTTTAACTGCTATATAAACTGCGCATCCAAGGAAACTTGGGTGCAACGACGGTGGCGTCATGATTTGTTTTTATTATGTATATGCATGTGACCTAGTTTATGAGATTACCCCATTATCATGTGGCATTCTTAGGTTTCATTGGCCGTGACACAGTTGTTACACGAGTTGTGAGTCTCATATAGATCACGGACTTGCGTGACAGGTTGGCCTCCTATACGTATGGGATATGCGATAGGAAATAATTGCTGTTAAAAACTTTTCATGCTAGGAGACTTGGCAGTTATTAGAGGTATTATCGTGTCATGGATGTGACATGCTTAGAGCATGGGGTGGGGAGAACAACAAGTAAGGTATTTGGCTCCTTTGTACTTTCCTTGTTTAACCCGTACGCTCTGCCGGAGATGCACGGTCATGATGACCACTATATATTATATATTATCAGGCGGCCTCTGCCGTTCAAAAGACGACATGCTTTTTAGGCCCCTGAATCTCCAAGAGAATCATGCAAATCCTATTTTAGCCAGATAGCCCACTTGTTAAAAAGTTGTTCTCAAACTTCATTCACATAGACGGTTAGGCGACCCATTGGATGTTTATTTTATAGTACTTATTGGCATGCTTCTATGTATCTTGTTATGTTCCTCTGAGGAACTGGTCCCTTTCCAGGTGTAGATGTTCATGAGTATTCGCAGGAGCGCAGATCCGGACTGGTTACTTATGTTCCGAGGAGGTCTTCTCTTCGAGTCTCATTGATTGTTAGTTGATGTACTTATATTGTGTTTGCTTTTATATTCTAGTTTGTTAGTGGATTTGTTTCCACCCGAATATCATCCTTAGATACTTCATATTGAGATTTAGTTACTTGGTTATTGGTTATTTATTTCTATTTGATTTTCTGTGGATGAGATTTAAAGTTATGCCATGTGACTTGTGATAGTTTATACCACTTGTGAATTATTGTTCATAATACAGCGTACGCATGTGTTATGGTTTCCATATATTGGAGTCTTCATATACATACGGCTGGCATGCTTACGTGTTCCTAGTTCTACGTATTTTGGGACTGAGGCGTGACATATTTTTAGTGGTGGCCATGCAGGTCGAGAGTATATTGTCTCGGTTACGTTACTGTACCGAGCAAGCCTGCACCTAGGATTAGAGTATATGATCTCATTCATATTTGACTATGACTCATTCTTCCTTCTAATCCATTCTATTTAAATAGTTGTATCCTGCTTAATTCATGTACTTCCCTAATAGTTCCTTGAGTATAGTCTTCTGGTAGAATATAGAAATCCTTGTTGTTAGGATGATAATTAGGGTAATATTCCTACTAAGAATACAACTAGAATATTGACACATCACTAAGTTAGAATACTTAATGAACCCTAGCATCCCTTACCTGTAGATTGGTTTACCATTATCCTTTGATATGTTTATGAATGATTTAAGAGTAGCATAGACACTACTAGGGTTAGTTAAAAATTTGACCATATTGTTTGACCCTAGTATTGAGGAACCAATAGAAATCCAAGGTTGAATATTAGGATTGAACCTAACTTTCATAGTAAGATAGCATTAGAGAACTGTAAATTCAGATTCTTGGTATTAGTAGACAGTACATTAGGAAGCCAAGAGGAAAGAATATAACATTTTCCTTGATCATACCTCGAATACAGAGATTAGCATCCCACCTTCCCTCAAGAAACCATGACACTATCAAGAGTCTTTTTTTTTAATTTTATATCTTGTTCCTTTGCAACCTTGACGCTCGCTATTTGTGCGACGACTAATTATGTTTTCCTTTTCTTCATCTTCCAATTTGTGCCACCTAACCCTTCTGATTGTAGGCCAAGTGTATTCTTTTATGATAAGATATATAGATTGCTAGGATTATAGTTTGTTAATCTTGAATTTTGAATTTCTGTGCTTGGTAGTTAGAACTTGATAGTTGAGTTGTTCATATAGATTATGATTTTATGATTACACTTTAGTTTTAAATCGCGTAATTTGTATCCATAACTCAATACAAGTTATATCCTCTTCCACCGGAGCCAGTAACTTCTTCATTCTTAATATTAACCCTTTTGTTCTATGAACACTATTATTAAGACTTAAGATGACCCTTACCTATATAATTTAATAGGATACCTTAATAAGTACCAAGATCTTTTCTCGTATACCCTAGTAAGAGTTCTACTTTATTCACAAGGACAAGGTCATTTTGTAGAAACCCTTTAAGACAGTTATAATATTAGTTAATTCTTTTAAATTGGGTAGTATGCCTCACA
The DNA here is from genome assembly GCA_036927795.1 of Iris macrosiphon. NCBI lineage: Eukaryota > Viridiplantae > Streptophyta > Magnoliopsida > Asparagales > Iridaceae > Iris > Iris macrosiphon. The sequence goes on along the minus strand of JAYESA010000010.1, from coordinate 103,580,580 downwards.
ACCTAGTAACACATAGTCCTTTTTGACCCATTAATGTAGTAAAATAGAATAACACCAACTATAGACTTGCATAAGAAGATAGTGGTTATCCAGACTGTGGAACTTAGAGGCCCATACCTCCATTGGTCGACTAGAGACTTAGATAAGGAGTTAACTGTAGAGGCACAACACTGGATGAGTCTTATCTTCTTAGTAAACTTGAATTATTTTGTACCTTCCCTTATCATAATTCAGCGTACTTATATTTTTTGGACTACCTCGACTTATGCTGCTATTATAGCCTAGTTTTGCAAGCTTATTTTTTTATCGAGCTTGATCATGATATATATATTATTGGTTATACACACTAATACATTGTCAAAATCAGAATCAGTGTATTATGGTCTAGCTAACCTTAGTGCGCTTGATTCGCTCTTCGCATGACTACCTTACGTGGATTGAGATAAAATTGACTTAGCTTCTTAGACGAATGTACTTGCCCTCTAGACAGGTCCAAGCATATCATGTCAGGTACATAACTATTCTGAAATGATATGCGAATAGAAATTTACCAAAATAGAATTTTAATCCATAACTGCCTTGAGCACTCCCTTTTGAATTCTCTAATCACCTTGAACCACATACTTGTATTCTATTACCTCCCCCTTGAACTCTTTATTATTGTTTTTCGTCTTCCCTTATTTCAGAAAGACGAAACCTCGTGCTTGGTAAAAGTTTGATACACAGAGAGTACTAGATATGTCACGTCCCGATCTCCCGCAGGCAATCGGCCGTTCCCGCTAGGCGGGAATCACCCTCGCCAGCGCTCCCGCGGAACGATCGCTTAACCCATCCGGGCGTGATGCCGCACGAGCGTGAACCGCGCCCGTGCAAGGCGTGATTCATTGGCTGGCGGTAAGAGTTCTAAGCCACAGAGTCGCACAGATTGTCCGAGTGCAGCGGAGTCATGAACGCATAGCGATTCGGTAATAAGTTCTCTGAGTTGACAAATATAGCGGAAGCATTGAAACATAAGTTAAAGTAAAGCAAGCTCTTTTATTGATATAAACATGTGTTACAGGCGGCGTATAGCCGAGATTACAAATCGTTCAAGCCTCTCTCTCTGAAACAGTAAAAGCGTGCCAAGTGGCTACAACAGTAGAATATTTGTAGAGGCGATGTTCAGGCGAGTTCGGGCTATGTTCACAACATTATGTCTTGTATATGTGCTTCAGTTCTGGACGCACCGTTGCAAGGCTTCAGAGGGAACTCCTGGCCTTAGCACGCACGAAGGAGGCATCCGCACCGAACGAGGTTCTCCCGCACCCTGCATACAAACTGGTGGATTATCAGTACATTGAATGCACTGGTGGGGAAGCTACTCGCCCGCTCGACAAATCCAAACACATAATACAGGTTTCGTGCACAACTATTAAGTTGTCTTTCTAGTTGCCTTAGGATCAGTTTCATACAAACATTGAATAGCCTAACGTGTCGGGCAGTGCGCCGTGCGATGTTTGAGGAAACACGGCGAGACTTACCAACTTACCATCTCCATCCCTGTCCAAGGCAAACATTGAGGCAAACATGTTAATTCATGCACGACAAGTATAAGCATTCAGGAGGCAAGCATATGCAAACACGAGGGTCATTTTTAACAGGATCATTCAGGTGTTTAGTTGTTCTTGATGCGATGCAGTGACTCGCACGCGGATAGCCGCTAAGCGAGGATGACTTATCTATATGAACAAGAGTCGCTGGCATAGCCATAAAGGACAATAGTCACTGGCGGTAATGGTATGCAGCAAGAGTACAAGGGGTGCTACATGCCATCCCGTCCAGCACAATGGACTATACAATACGGTTCAGTCACTGGAGAGAATGGTATGCAACGAAAGAACAAGGAGCGCTGCATGCCATCTCGTTCAGCACAATGGACTGTACAATACGGTTCAGTCACTGGAGAGAATGGTATGCAACGAAAGAACAAGGAGCGCTGCATGCCATCTCATCCAGCACAATGGACTGTACTATAACGTGAGTTCCATCCGGATCGGATCGGTCCCAGTGCCTCGGTGACCGTCCGTGGAACTATACCTCGTTTCCGAGTTGTCCGCGACATGCAATCGTTGGGTCTTTCCAATTATCACGAGATACACGAGAATAAGAGTGCACTAGAACAAGAGAACACGAGTGCACACAAGAACACGAGTACAAGAGATACTTGAATTATGATTATGTACAGTGATTAACTTGTCTTGATGCATTCCCCTGGTTCGGGGCTGCCTGGTGACCTAACGGTCCCGGATACTTGCAGGGTCAAACATGCACGGAACGACTACTTAGTAGTCTCCCGGAGTTGGATGAAAATAAGGCAACATTCAAGCAGACAAGCATGCGTTTTCTAAGGAACATAAGCAGGCACGTTGCTCGGACCCGAAGGTAAGCCGAGAGTTGAAACCGTTAAGGGACTTAGCATGCGAGGGTCTGAACATAAGCAGTGTTTCAATTTCCATGTTCTAGCAAGCAATACAAGTTGGGATTATTCTCTTAGCTAGGTGCGTTGGATTTATTAGCATGCAGGGGGTGAATCATCTAGCGACTAGCATAAATATTCCAGATTTTATGTGTGCTGGCTAAGCAAAGACAAGTTCACCGTAGCCACCCACCTTAGCGATGATTCGCCTCGGTAGAGCGATACGTCAAGCGAGCCTCTGAAAGTCCAAGCCGGATTCCTGTAGGGACAAGTCTGGATATCTTTTGCTTCTCTTTTGAGGCAAGGCGGGTCGGGACAGTTGCACTATTGCCGTTTGAGACGGCAGTCCGCTTGAGCGAAACGGGGCGTTACATCCTACCCAACTCAAAAAAAGTCTCGTCCTCGAGACTTACTGAGGACAAGCAGTAATCTAGGATTGAGGCAATCCTAGACAAGTCGTTGTACTTGTTTATTTGGATATTCACTTGCACAAGCGTCGAAATCAGCACATCGCTTAGACTGGATCGTGCGCACTTTCGAAGTGCACTTCTAGCGTGAACACGTCAACCAGCTTAGTGATAGCGAAGTCTCAGCACTCGAGTTTTCACCTTTTCCTAAGTCTTGGATGGTGCACTAGTTCAAGGCGTCCCTCGAATAGATGCATTCAACCAAACTTAGAGTTAGTGAAAATCGGACAAGCTACTAGCGATACTCTCAAGGGTTCGCACAGGTTGGCACAAAGGCCACTCGCAGCATACAACCAGACAAGCAATTATATCAATCAAAATGCATTTTGAAAGTATTTAGACTTATTATTGGAATATCCTATCGAGGCATTGAGAGAGAGCGTGCACATAACCCACGAACGAGCTTTCGAAACAGAGATATCGAATTGAATTCCAAAGGCGTAGAAGCCAGGCTCTGATACCAACATGTCACGCCCCGATCTCCCGCAGGCAATCGGCCGTTCCCGCTAGGCGGGAATCACCCTCGCCAGCGCTCCCGCAGAACGATCGCTTAACCCATCCGGGCGTGATGCCGCACGAGCGTGAACCGCGCTCATGCAAGGCCGTGATTCATTGGCTGGCGGTAAGAGTTCTAAGCCACAGAGTCGCACAGATTGTCCGAGTGCAACGGAGTCATGAACGCATAGCGATTCGGTAACAAGTTCTCTGAGTTGACAAATATAGCGGAAGCATTGAAACACAAGTTGAAGTAAAGCAAGCTCTTTTATTGATATAAATATGTGTTACAAGCGGCGTATAGCCGAGATTACAAATCGCTCAAGTCTTTCTCTCTGAAACAGTAAAAGCGTGCCAAGTGGCTACAACAGTAGAATGTTTGTAGAGGCGATGTTCAGGCGAGTTCGGGCTATGTTCACAACATTATGTCTTGTATATGTGCTTCAGTTCTGGATGCACCATTGTAAGGCTTCAGAGGGAACTCCTGGCCTTAGCACGCACGAAGGAGGCATCCGCATCGAACGAGGTTCTCTCGCACCCTGCATACAAACTGGTGGATTATCAGTACATTGAATGCACTAGTGGGGAAGCTACTCGCCCGCTCGACAAATCCAAACACGTAATACAGGTTCCATGCACAACTATTAAGTTCTCTTTCTAGTTGCCTTAGGATCAGTTTCATGCAAACATTGAATAGCCTAACGTGTCGGGCAGTGCGCCGTGCAATGTTTGAGGAAACACGACGAGACTTACCAACTTACCATCTCCATCCCTGTCCAAGGCAAACATTGAGGTAAACATGTTAATTCATGCACGACAAGTATAAGCATTCAGGAGGCAAGCATATACAAACACGAGGGTCATTTTTAACAGGATCGTTCAGGTGTTTAGTTGTTCTTGATGCGATACAGTGACTCGCACGCGGATAGCCGCTAAGCGAGGATAACTTATCTATATGAACATGAGTCACTGGCATAGCCATAAAGGACAATAGTCACTGGCGATAATGGTATGCAGCAAGAGTACAAGGGGCGCTACATGCCATCCCGTCCAGCACAATGGACTATACAATACGGTTCAGTCACTGGAGAGAATGGTATGCAACGAAAGAACAAGGAGCGCTACATGCCATCTCGTCCAGCACAATGGACTGTACAATACAGTTCAGTCACTGGAGAGAATGCTATGCAACGAAAGAACAAGGAGCGCTGCATGCCATCTCGTCCAGCATAATGGACTGTACTATAACGTGAGTTCCATCCGGATCAGATCGGTCCCAGTGCCCCGGTGACCGTCCGTGGAACTATACCTCATTTCCGAGTTATCCGCGACATGCAATCGTTGGGTCTTTCCAATTATCACGAGATACACGAGAACAAGAGTGCACTAGAACAAGAGAACACGAGTGCACACAAGAACACGAGTACAAGAGATACTTGAATCATGATTATGTACAGTGATTAACTTGTCTTGATGCATTCCCCTGGTTCGGGGCTGCCTGGTGACCTAACGGTCCCGGATACTTGCAGGGTCAAACATGCACGGAACGACTACTTAGTAGTCTCCCGGAGTTGGATGAAAATAAGGCAACATTCAAGCAGACAAGCATGCGTTTTCTAAGGAACATAAGCAGGCACGTTGCTCGGACCCGAAGGTAAGCCGAGAGTTGAAACCGTTAAGGGACTTAGCATGCGAGGGTCTGAACATAAGCAGTATTTTAATTTCCATGTTCTAGCAAGCAATACAAGTTGGGATTATTCCCTTAGCTAGGTGCGTTGGATTTATTAGCATGCAGGGGGTGAATCATCTAGCGACTAGCATAAACATTCCAGATTTTATGTGTGCTGGCTAAGCAAAGACAAGTTCACCGTAGCCACCCACCTTAGCGATGATTCGCCTCGGTAGAGCGATACGTCAAGCGAGCCTCTGAAAGTCCAAGCCAGATTCCTGTAGGGACAAGTCTGGATATCTTTTGCTTCTCTTTTGAGGCAAGGCGGGTCGGGACAGTTGCACTATTGCCGTTTGAGACGGCAGTCCGCTTGAGCGGAACGGGGCGTTACAAGATATACCCCATAGGCCAACCGCATTATTTGGTGACTATCTTTTGTAATTAAGGGCATATCATATGTGATATATTTGGTGTTAAAGTTTTGAGGATTGAATAATATGATTAAATAATTTGAGGAATATCTTTCTTAAATGTAAAGCTTGTGTGATAGATGGGTAAATTCTAAGTTGGGTAGAAGTTGCATTGTTAACTTGAGGTAAAATTCTTTTTATGATCAAGTAAGATTAGATTGTGAGATTAATTCATTTTAAATGTGGAGAATGTTAGAAGAAGGAGTTAGATGATGAGTATTTAATGAATTTTGAAACCCTGAAATAGCGGACCAAATGTTTATACTTTAAGCACATGATATAAATTTTGAAAATCGAAGATTGAATCATCGATTTAAACTTTGAGGATAAATATAGAATTCTAGACTTGAACAATTGGTGAATTAGATTTAAAATTTCACAATTTGAGGCTTTAAATTAAAAGTTAACTTTTGATTATTGGATCACCTATTTGAAACATTGAGGACGGGAATTGAGTATAAATTTGAAGAGTACAAAATTCTTAAGTAGAGAATAGGAATAATATTTGATTAGAATTGTTTATTGTTCAAAGTCTAGAGGAGATTATGATAGCTGAAAAATTTTGATACAAATTTTGATGTGGAATGTCATATAGATTGAATTAAATTTGGATGTTGATGATTTGAAAATCTGTAGAAGCATGAAAAATACGCTAGGGAATCATACGCGTAAAATCCCCAAAGCCCGCTTAAGACAAAGCTCCAGCACTTGGTGGCGTAAAACATGACTTCAGAGCCATTGGCGTACAACAGAGCTTCAACGCTATTCAGCGTAAAACATAGCTCCAGAACAACCCGCGTAATGCAGTATTTCCAGACTGCTTCGGCATAAAAAGGTTGCTACATCGCTACTTCGATGTAAAACCTGTCTGCTTTTAATGCAGCGGGAAGTTGTACGAGGAACTCTTTGTATTCCTCGAATGAACCTGTCAGTTGAAGCAGTGAATCTGACTCCTGACGAAGAGTACTGTACGGCGATCGAGAGAACGACTGTAATGATGATTCTGCACAGAGCCCCAGACTGTCGTCTAGTGACATAACCCTTGATATAAGACGTCGTTTACTCATTCAAGGAGTACGCTGCCTATTCTACACAGGCAGACATGAGCTTTACGCTCAAGATGAGACGAAACCAATAACCACGTCAAAAGCTGCTCTTCATACAGAACTCGAGGCACGTCTTTGCAGTTAATGCGTGAGATGGGGGCAGATCTCTGCATTTAATGCACGAGATTTGGCTCTACTTTTAACGACTGGGAGAGCTAAAATTAGGGTTAATATGCTCACGTCACTACCCCTGCATATTACGCCAACCAGGCTATTTTCAACTATAGGAGCACGTCGTACGCTATCTCCTTGAAATATGCCGATCTGGCTATTTTCAACTATAGGAGTACGTTGTATGCTACCTTCTCGAAATACGCCAACTCAGGCTATATTTGCAAAGGTGCGTGATAAGGCTATTTGGCCCAGAATACGCTCAAGACCTCAGTCAAGGAGGAATAACTGGCTATCTTTACGCTGGTTACCTATCCATGCAACATCAAGCTTTACACAGAACTTGGTTTCTACGCCAACATGACAGCTACTTGGCTTCTACGCCAACATGACAGCTACTTGGTTTCTACGCCAACTTGACAACTATTCGGCTTCTACGCCTACTTGGTTTTTACGCCATCAGAACAGCTATTTGGATTTTACGCCTACGAGACAGTTATTTGGCTTTTATGCCAACCTTCTCTACGCGAGGGGCAGTTACCTACGTGGCTTGCATGCCGTGATCTTCGATGAGCGATTATACGCATTACCTCATAATGGGACACACATCACATGCCGATGCAGGAGATCATTCATACGTGGGTAGCAGTTATTATAACCGCCGCGTAAAAGGTACAGGGTTCTCCGCTGTTCGGTTTCTACGCCGACTGCGACCTAACCCTATAAATAGAAATCTCCAGCCACGGAGGTCCAAGGTCGAAAAAAAAGCAAGGGTCAAATATAGAGGCCAAGTTCAAGAGAGCACATATAGAGAGCTTTGCAACGAGAGTTCAATCCCTCCTGCAGTCTTTGAAGCTTCTTTTTCGTCTTCTACAATACTTCTTCATCATCGTGTGGTCCAAAGGACAAAGTGATCGATCGCAGATCAGACTCCTATAGCAATATTTCCCCAGAATTAAATTTTTGTACTTAACGTCCTCGTATAGGATTAATTGTACTTTTTTTTCTTGTTTGTAAACCAAAGAAAGGGTTTCGTATAAACCTAGTTTCAATTTCTTTCGTTTATTATCAAACACAAGATGGCGACTCTGCTGGGGAATACTTTCTCATCTGACGAGAAAGCCATTGCTCAACACGATGTAGTATCCGTCGGATCAACGAAGAAGACCTTGGTCGTCCAATTCGACCAATCGGCTTACGAAGACATGCTTCGAGTAAGGGGTAGCTCTCATTCCCTCTCTGTCCAAGACAACAGAAAATTGCGTAAAGTATGGATGCCCCGGACATCCTCTACCATTCCTGCGGACTCTCTCTCTCCGACCAACAAGGTTGTGATATCGCAACCTGTGCGCCCCGCGCGTAAAATTTTGTCTCCCGTCTGTGACGTGGCAGACAAAGCTTCTGGAAATATCTTAGTGCCAATCCAGAAGTCTACTCCGCGCCCCGTGCGTAAAACTTTGTCTCCCATCTGTGACGTGGCAGACAAAGCTTCTGGCAATGCCTTAGTGCCAATCCAGAAGTCTACTCCACGCCCCGCGCGTAAAACTTGGTCTCCCGTTTGTGACGTGGCAGACAAAATTTCTGACAATGTCTCAGCGCCAATTCAGAAATTCCAAATGTGCCCCGCGCATAAACTATATCTCCCCTCTACAATGAGGCAGATGGTCCTTGCAATCACCGCAAGGGAAAATAAGTGACAGATTTCCCGACCTCTCGGCTTTTACGCCATCAAGAGAAGAATCTGCCCGCTCTTCAGATTACGTGAAATGCTGACGGTCGTTTGAGGACTCCCCCTGTTTTACGCGAACCTGTGCAAAGCTCTAGATTATGCCAGGGTAAGCCCATCCGCGTAAAGAAGACATGTTTCATGGAAAAGTACGTTCCTCATGGATCATGTGCTACTCACATGGCTGAACTGCTATACTCATATGGCAAAGAAAGTATTCTGGTTCCTAATCTTCACAGGCCCACTGATGTAAAAAGGAAAAATAAGCCTTCTTCTTCTTCTTCTTCTTCTTCTTCTTCTTCTTCTGCTAATATCACTGATTTGCGTAATTTCTTGATCCAGAAACGCAAAGACAGGGGTCAAAATCAAGATTTGGTGCCCCTAACTTCCAAGTGTGGAGAGATCATGTGGGAAGATGAGTCAACATCTAATATCGTCATGACATATGGGCCACATGAAGAGTCTATCTTTATTGTTCCACCTACTCACGACGATCAGCATCAATTAATCGAATACGGAATAGACCGATTGTACAAGAAGGATCTCACGAGTCTGATAGTGGGAAAATGCAAATCCACAGATATAGCCCACAAACTTTAAAGATTATACAAAGCATGGGTTATGATTTGAAGTTGAAACAAGGCCTCAACTATGGAAAAGGTAGACGAACACCGTTGCATGGTAATCCTTACTGTCAACAAACTCGTTTTGGGTTGGGGTATATTGCATCTCTTGTAAACTCTAAACCTCTAAAGTCTGATCTTGTAATACCGGAGGCAGGTCCTTCTAAATCAACTTCTGTGGACAAACGCCACGACGTGTCTGGGGGTAGTCTACCTCGACAAAATAGGGCAGCATCCAAAGCTGGGGGTAGAATTCCCTCTGAGTCCGAAGATGATGCAACGATGACCATCTTCCCGGAAGACCATAAAACTCAGGCATCGGGAGCCCGAAGGCCAAAGGGGACTTTCTCCTTCAATGAAGATAACATCATTGAAATCTTCAATATATTGATGAAGGAAAACAAACTTCGGCTACCCAACATCAGATATCCTGAAAGGGCTGGCAAAGTCGATGACCCAGAGTATTGTCTCTTTTATCGGTACGTTCATCACCCCACAAGGGCATGCTATATACTCAAAAGGAGAATCCAGGAGTTGATCGACGCCAAAGTTATCACTTTGCATCTATAAATAAGGGAACAATCACTGCAAATTGATTTCACTCTAACGTAACAAATTTGCTCCTTCAAGAAGTACCGGATGATGAGTCCCTAAAGTTTCCCCATCGAATTCTTCAGGTCTATCCCCATTCAGCAAAATCACTCCACAGTGAATTTTTCGGACATGGGTTCAAGTCCATATTACCTCTGAACTATTGTCCAATCATTTGTTTCTCCAGCTAAAATTGCCATATCCAAATGACCTCTGAGTAAACCTCCTAGTTTGTGGCTATAGATCAGTTCACGTCCATACTACCTCTGAACTACGTCTTTCCACTTTCTCCAACAGAGTAAATCATTCACCCCGAATATGGTCATCTCCACTGAGTCATATCTTACCACGTCCTCATTACCTCTGAGTAAGATATTTTCAAAACTTTTTATTTTCACATTACCTCTGGGTGAAGTTCTTCTCTTTGACTTTCTACTATCATGTTCGCATAACCCCTGATAGTGCTAGTCGTTTCAGCTTATTATCTGTACTTGAGGTACACCATGGGTAATAAGTCCATAACCCGGATGTACAAATTGACTCTTGATTTTTCATCCCCAGCAAGTCCATATGTACAATATTTTCTTCTTCGTTTCAAATTCTTGTAAAGAGCCATCATCCGTACCCAGGAATCCCGGGTACGCAATGGATGATGGATCCTCAAAATTCCTCCAGCGGAGCAATCATTAGGTCTACTTACACACTCCCACAATGACTATTCAAACCAATCTCATTGGACGCTAGCCATGTTCACATTACCTCTGAGCTATCGTCCCATCAATTTCCCCAGCGGAATAATCTTGGGTCTATTTTTATGTTTGGATAGACCACATTCAAATCATTCCTCAAATGATTTTTTCAGACACTAGTTCACGTCCATATTACCTCTGAAATGCTGTCGTAATATTTTTCTCAGGCTGAGTTTGTCATGTTCATATTACCTATGAACAAACCTTCCTGGTCCGGCTATCGATTATCATGTCCATATTACCTCGGATAAGATTTTTATCTCAACTTAACACCCGTACTTTACTTTAAGTACACCAGTGATGTTAGGTCCACAAAAACTGTCACGTCCATATTACCTCTGTCAGGGCTTGTCCTAAACTTATTACTTGCACTCTCGTGCACAAGAAGTAATAGGTCCACCAAAAACCTCCTTGTGGAATATTCGCAATAGAAACGAATTGTTCATGTCCATATTACCTCTGAACTATCCTTATTTTCCCCAGCGAAGAAAGAGTCTGTCCATGTTCATCCCCACAGAGTCATATTTTACAAGCATCCGCCAGGACTTGTCTCAAACCTATTACTTGCACTCTCATGCACAAGAAGTAATAGGTCCACCAAAAATCTCCCAGTGGGATGTCCTCAACAAACCAAAGTTCACACAAACAATCATAAAGAAATGGAGGGTCCTTATATGATTGCAAATGGCACTTACAGATTAGCCAAGTCTAATAAAAAATTTGATAAAGGCTACTATCAATTGCAAATTTCCGAAGAAGTACTATACTTGATCTCCTTTACTTAATGGAGTATGATGAAGATCTTATTCTGACGATACCACACACAAAGGTTAGCTGGATCATATTCTATCAGATTCATATGACCTCTAAATGGATATGCTTAACTAATTTGTAAACCTATCATGTTCATATTACCTCTGATAGTGTTTAATATACAAATTTAGTTGGATTATATTCTATCAGGTTCATAGTACCTCTGAATGGATTTACATTCAGCAAAACCTTAACGAAAGTATGTCATGTTAATGATACCTCTGATATCACTTTCATCTTAGCCTATCATATTCTAAAGTGATGGGTCCACAAAGTCAGAAAATATGTCTTTATTATCTCTGAGAAATTACAGGAGAAACAAAAAGGTACATCATTGGGGAGGAGCAGTTAAATCCCTAATCTGTCGCGCTAAAGCAGCCATCCTCTCATTCCTGGAGTCTAAGATGTTAGCGCGAGCCCGCTCCAGTCGTGCCTCGTCATCACCCGCGTGTGCCAAGTTCTGCTGAGCTGAATCCATTCGGCTCTTCAGCACATCTCGAGCTGCCGACGTTTTGAGAGCCCGATCCTTTGCCTGAGCGAGTTTAGCTTTCAATTTGCGAACCCTAGCGTCATTTCCCTCACATTCGGCCTCGTACTTGGTTAGCTGAGGAATAACTTCCGCCAAGACAGCCTGCTCTTCATCCATCTTCTGCTGTTGTTCCTGGATGGATTTATTCAGAGATTCCATCTGCTCAGCAAGCTTCGCAGTCAAGGAGTCATACTCGGCATGAATCATATCATCGACGTTGCCTCGAGATAGTTGCAAATATTCGTTAATGGGTTGTTCTAAACCATTAACTATTTGCTCTAGCGCATCAGCTCGTCCAACATCATTAAAATTTCTGATCGGCGCTATCGCAAGCTGGGAGGACGTCAGCAGATTATCAAAGCTCAGGTTCTTCTCCAGCACCATGGAAATTAACTCCTTCAAACTGCGGTAGAATAGGCTGGTATATTGTTCAATCAGCATATCGAAGACCGGATGCACGCTAGGAGTGGCTGCGATACCGGGAAATCTCCTTCCAGGAATGACCACGGAGGGTGTTGCCACGACCGTTGCCTCTTCAGATGGCGCTACAAAAGAATGAACACCAGCAACGGTTGAAGTTGCTGGCGTACTTAACGAAGGAGGCACAGTCGCAATGATGGGCTCATCCTCCTCTGAAGATATCTGAACTGTTGTTGGCGAGACGACACCCGAAAATGTTGCGGATGAAGGATCGGCAGCTTCAAAGCATGCCTCTTCAAAGTCGAGCGCCGCCGTTTCATCGGCAGGATCCGCAACAAAGTCAAAGGTTGCGTCAACTCCGCCCTCCCCTGAAATGTCTTCACCTGAAAAGAAGACAAGAGAAAGTTAATATCAACCTGATGTTAATTTTCCTAAAAGAGGCGTAAAGACAACATTTACCCATGGCCAATGGTATATATGTCCCGTCCGCAGCCTGAATAGCTAAATCATCTCTTAATGATGCTAGACAGGCTGTCATACTTGGAGAAGATGGTGCACCAACTGACACTGGCGGATAGTCTTCCCAGTCTTCTCCAAGATCCACTCGAGGCTCATCGGGTAGAATCTCGCTGGAAATACTTACAGACAAAGTAGGGGTTACTTCCATTATTTGTCTGGATAAAGGTATCCTTAATATGCTCGACCTCGAAGGCGATCTCGTAGCACTACCAGAAGCAGTAGTAGAAGCAGCGATCTCGAGCAAAGAATCTCCGGTACTGCCAGCCGGAACTATGGAGGTTCCCTCTCTAAAAGGCGAAGGACCTTTGATCAAAGAATCATCCCCAACAGGGGAAACGACAGGCTCGCTCCTAGAAGCCCCCTGGTGGAAGCCCTTTTTGGACCACTGACAATCTTCTTCTTGCGGGGGGAAGGCTCTTTCAGAGTCGAAGCCTTCCGTTTCTGGGGGATAATGAGAGGCTCTGCTGGCGGAGCTATTACGCCTCTCGGTATTGTCAACAAGAACTCGTCTGCCCCTGCGCTGTCTTCATTCTCATCCGAGGAAACAGACGGAATCTTCTCCCTTCCAGTAGACCTATAGGAGGGCATCCTAAAACTTTCATGCACATCAAAATTACGATGGAAGGTATTTATGGACGCATAAAACTGCGCGTACGAGTGCAGAATATGCAACTCCATAGTGAGAGAAGTCGCGGGCACAGCAAAAGTTGCACCAGTACAGCCCGTGATGAAGTACCACCATCCTCTGGTTCCATCAATAAGTCCACCTTTGGACTTGAAGCTGGTAATGGCATTCCCCACATACAACTGGTCGTACCCAAACTGCCTGACGAACCGACTGGGAAAATAAGGCTCCAAGTAGCAGTGGTCATCGCTTCTGTACATCAAATGGGAAGGTCTAATGCAGACCAACCAGTAGAAGGATTCGGGAGAAAGAATGGTCCTCCCATGGCCCTCATCCTTAAGTTTCTTCCCCTGTTGATTGATGTGTACAGGGGGGACGATACAGAAGAGTTTCTAGCTGTGGGCAACATTCAACGCCCGCCGGCAATCTATGACGGTCGCCACGTTCCAAGAGGAATTCTTGTAATTCAACAAGAAGTTATTTCCTGAACCGCTGGCAGAACCGGGAGACATCACCCTGGTATTGTGAAGGATTAACCATCCCATCAGGTATAGGAAGGGTAATTCTACTCTGGGAAATCCTTCACGCTGCGTCTCATCTGCAGGCCTGCTTGTATTCTACATACCATAGCAGGAAGCAGGCCCAGTCTTGCTCCGAACACCAAACGCACTGCAGGCTATAAGGTGTTGCGATGGATGCGATCTGCAGACGCGATACCAGGTACTACCCAGCGGTGAAGCCAGACGGAGAGGAAGCCAGCCAATTGAGCTTCCCTTGACAGAGGCTTACGATAATGCCTCATATAACTGAAGGCTTTTGTGCCTGCAGGGTAACCCCCTATCTCCTCGTCAAAAATATGATCTGAATCCCCTGCGTCTTCAATAAGGTCATCGACCGTATTAGCACTGAGCATGCTCAGGAGGTTCAAGGGCTTATCTCTGCTATCTACAACCTTATCCGGTTTAGCATTTTTGGAATGGTGGAAGAAGAGATAGGTTGTTCACTTGTTGATGTGAGCCAAATCAGAGGGATCCTTGTAGAAAGTGGTGCAGGCAAGATAGTGGCACATCAGCTCCTGATATACTGCCACTGCCCGAGGGTTTGTATCCCTTAATTCCCTGTTTGTAGGGACGTACACTTCATAAGGAGCATCCCCATCGACAGCTTTGAAATCTCTGCCATCTCATGCAGGGCCAAGCCCAACTCACCCAACGGAGTGGCAAAAGTCCCAGTAAGCGAATTGTATCGCTCCATCAAGGCTAAAAATAAATTAGGGTTGATAGGCAGCCCAACACTTGTGGCGCTCACAGTCGCGAACAAGCCAATACTTTCCAGCTCCGTCTGAAAGTGCTTCAGGGCCCAGACAGTTAAACTGGCCCATCGAAGATTTCCGGGGCTAAGCCATCCACTGGTCTGAGGGTTGACCTTAGGGTACACTCCTCCTTGCCCCATAAAATTATTGCAGAAGGTCGATATTTGGACCGGCTGGATCAGCGACGTATCCTCACTCGGGACACTACCCGGCAGTAATCCCCTAAAGGGCATAACCAGACCTGAAGGTCTGCTCATATAGGCCCCTCGGTTCAATCCTTTGTTATATAAAATCTTTCCCAGTCGGCCGTGAAGATCTGGAGTCAGAGCCCACATCATCTTCCTAGGATGTATGGCATGGAAGAGTGCCGAGATAGGGTAATCCCTGAGCATCTTGGGCAGATACATCACCGTGCCCTCAGCAGTAAACACCCAATCCTCCTTCTTGGGTTTAGCCTGGGACTGTTTGTCGATAACATCCCTGAACAAGAAACCTGGTTTCTTATACTTCGTCCCGTCTATGTATGTCAGGGGCTCCCCACTGATCATACTCAGCAGCATGCGTTCTCCCTGAGACGAGATCAGGGTTCCCCTTTCTTTAGGATAATTGGTGCCAGAGATGGAGAATGTCACATGGGACAAATCCTCCAGATAATTTGAGCTCAACATCCCGGCAACAGAGCCCATAACTTCAGCCAAAGGAGAAATCTGTAAATCCACTACAAAATACAAGAAAACAAGTCAGTTTGTACACTGGACGTTACACCCTTGCAGTTTACGCCAAAGATCATCAGTCTGAGCTTTTACGCCAGACTGCAAAAAAAAAAACTTGAGTCTTACGCTGGAAACTATTTTTCGTTGCGTAAAACTCAAGGTTGGCAGTATCTAACAGTCTGAGCTTTTACGCTAGATTGACAAAATTTAAATTTTTACGCCGGTATTCATATCCAGCGCGTAAAACTCAAAGTTTGTAGTATACGCCAAATCTCGACAGTCTGAGTTTTTACACCAGACTGTAAAAATTTAGAGTTTTTAAGCTGACATATTAGGAATGTGGGCGTAATAATAAAATATCTCTGTGCATCATCTTCCTCAAAGAGGTTCTTAGCACAGTAGATGACCTTGCGCATACACGTACAACGTATGCGAAGGGTTTTTTCTCTCGAAGTCTTTACCTGTAATGTCTGGAGCATAGCTCGACGGTGGAGCACGGCGTTCCGATCGAGGCTCGTTTAGCCTAATGGGAGTTGCTCGTGCTTGAGCAGTGGAGCGAGAAGAGGAAGCAACCTTCTTTCCCTTAGCAGTGGAAGCCTGTTTAGGTGCCATGGCGATTCTGAGTTCTCAAGAAAGAGACGAAGAAGAAGGGTTCTTGGAAAGCAAGGGTTTCGTGAAAACGGATAAAAAGTTTCTCTCTCAAGACCTTGGGCTATTTATAGAGTTCGGATAACTCTTCGAATCCCTAACCAAGTCCGATATTTAATATTCGGTTATGATTTGGGACCACGTCAACCTATCATTTGGGAAAAAAGAAGACGGACAGTCAGTGGATCCAGAATTTACGTGCAGAGCAGATCTATGATTTTACGCTTAAGAAGCTTTTACGCTCGAGAGGCTACAAATCTACGGTTTTACGCTCAGAGGCTATAAATCTATGGTTTTATGCTCAGATGCTTTTACTCTCAGGAGCTTTTACGCTCGAGAGGCTACAAATCTACGGTTTTACGCTCAGAGGCTACAAATATATGATTTTACGCTCGGAAGCTTTTTACGCTCAGAGGCTACAAATCTACGATTCTACGCTCGAAAGCTACAGACGGCCAATTACAAGGGTTTACGCAGAAGATGCTCCTTTTTGGCTACGAAATATTCCAAGTGCCTGAAAACACATAGAGTTCAGCATTGAAGATGACTCTTTTTCTTGGGCCTTTTGGAAGTTCATCCAAAGTCCAGTCATAATATTTTACAAAAGTTCAAGTATGGCATGTTCGACAAATATTTCTCGTCCTATTTCAAGGGATTTTCGGGAAACCATTCTTGAAGATGATGGTCTGAACAAGAATCCTCCGTATCAAAGAAGTGACAGTTTAAAAATTCTACGCGACTCCTCGTCCAAAACAGTATGACAGTTTGGATCTTTAAAGACAACTTAATGCTAAGCAGCTTTCTATGCGTCTTCTGTTACGCGTAAAAGACAAGACGAGATCAAATATTCTTTTATCAGAGTCGGCGTAAAATTATTCAGGCGTACTGAAGCTGTACACTATTCAGACTTTCTCACAGCAAGTATGGCAAATCATCAGATGCGTAAAAGAAGACAAATCTATTAATCATGATTACATATGATGAAAATCCAGTCTACAAAGGGTTTTTCATCTTCATGATTACATATGATGGAAATCCTTTTTCTACAAAGGGTTTCTCATTTTCATTTAAGATTATACCAAGAATCTGCTGTGTCAAGTTCTCATATTGGTGGAGATCTTTTTCGTCTTCTACAGCAGTTAATCGGCTTCCGTATCCGATTAACAAGAAAATAATTAATGGCGGGAGGATACAGAACTGGGCATATATTAATTACGCAAGCCCACCCTCCATACGCCATAGCAGGCATGCCCTAGATTTGTGTTAGGGGTTCAGACCCAACACAATACTGGAAGATGGGGCCAGACTGCCTATCATCGTCCAGCACCATAATGGGAGAAAATATAGCTTGCAAGCTGTGTGGTCCAATACGACCCTTCCTCTCTCCTGGACGAATCGCCATATGAAATTGCTGATCATCCCGAGCAAAGAAAGCTATGATATCTTTCCATGATCTATCGTTACAGAGGATATTTGCTCGAAGATGCCTCTTTTTACGGCTCCTTATATACTGGAAGAACATGATCTTCTTCTTCCTCAAGTTAGCACGACGAATCTCGGCAACCATCTCTCTCTTTGTGGTGAAGTAAGTATGGGAAAAACAGGTTAACTCATTCGCCTTTATATAGGCAGAGGAGAACACACCAAATCCCAACAAACTCCTAAAAATTTGCCGAGAAATCAGCCTCGCGGAATGAGTCAAACTTGACCGTTTCATGCTTCATTCAAAGTATTTCAAATTACGAGGAATTTAAAAACTTTGAAGGGGGTCTTGTAGAAGCATGAAAAATACGCTAGAGAATCATACGCGTAAAATCCCCAAAGCCCGCGTAAAACAGAGCTCCAGCATTGGGTAGCATAAAACATGACTTCAGAGCCATTGGCATACAACAGAGCTTCAACACTATTCAGCGTAAAACATAGCTCCAGAATAACCCACATAATGCAGTATTTCCATACTGCTTCGATGTAAAAAGGTTGCTACATCGCCACTTCGGCGTAAAACCTGTCTGCTTTTAATGCAGCGGGAAGTTGTACGAGGAACTCTTTATATTCCTCGAATGAACCTGTCACAACCACTTTTCCAGATAGGGGCAATTGGGTAATTTCACTATTTTGATAATTATGAATTTAATTAACTTGTTGAGTTTTATAAACTAATTATATATTGTTGGTGATGTTTGGTTTTAGGTCAAACCCTAGAACTCATTAGGACAAACCCTAATGAGTAAACCCTAATGAGTAAACCCTAATTTGTAAACCTAATTCTAGAGAAACCCTAGAATTCAACTTTAGGTTGGACCTCAAACCCTAGACTGACTAAACCCTAGTTAGTTAGGTTCTACATGACCTAACATAGGGGGGGTTTAACCTAAACTATGCATTGGAAATCCTAAACTAGTTTTAATATAAAAGGGAGCCACCTCTTCCTTCATGAAGGAAGAAAACCCTAGCCTCCATCAAGAAAGCCATCTCCCCACCCCAAATTCGAAATTAAAACCCTAGGTTTCCATTTTTTCCTCCTTCAAAGCAAGGAGAGCAAGGAGTTTGGGTCAAGAAGCATTGGAGAAGAAGAACCTCCATTGAAGAAGCCATCTCCCTATAGGTAAAACCCTATTTTTAATTCTTTATTTCTGTTTTCTGATGATTAATGCCCATTAGGAATCCACCCTTACTGTTAGATTTCGATTTTAGGATTTCTACATTAGGAGAAACTAGGGTTTTGGTGTTCCAACGGGGGTTTTCCCCAATTTCGTGAACCCTAACCCTAGGGGTTTGCATGTAGACTGAATTCATCTCTTACATGTAGGTTAGATCTCGATTTTTAGGGTTTTTGATTGAGGATTTATGGGTTGTATGTAAATCTGTTTTTCTACACTTCTTGTGTTTGTAGGAATGCCCCTTAGGGATTTGCCTAGCTATGTGTTCAATTACTGCATGTTCTGATGTATATATATATACATAGATATATTCACAGGTGTATAGATGTTTCGATAATTATATATTTATGTACAGTCGGGCTTGGAGAGATGTACTGTGCATAGTCGGGTTGGGTGTATCTGGGCATGTGTGAGTGCTGTGTGTCACTATGAACTTATGTGTGTCTGTGTATACCAGTGCCTGTATGTGAGTCTTAACAAGTTCAGACTAGAGAACAGTGTGTACTAGTGTGTTTACCTGTGTCTCAGTCAGTGTAGATACCTGTGTCCCTAGTGTTCAGTGCAGTGTAGGTGTTTTAATCCTGTAGGTGTGGAGTGATTTGTTCCAGGTTCATAGTGTATTCCTTGTGTTGAGCAGTGAATACATGGCTGTGTGTTCCTGTGAAGAGCATCAGTTAGACTAGTGCTTATTGTGAGTGTCTCAGATATTGCAGGTTCATGTGTGTGTGTGTATGTATAAAATAGAACCTAGGGAATTCTGTGTGTACATGGCTGTGTCTAATTTAGTGAGTGATCCTGCCAGTAGCCCTAAGTTTGTCTCAAAGATTAAGCCTTGTATGTGTAGTCTGAACATTGTTCAAACTGTGTAACTGTGTCAGTATGTGTGGAGTGGTTATTCTCAGAAATCTTGTGTGCAGTCGGGTAGTATGTGTCCATGTGTAGCTGTATGTGTCTATGTGTGTATCTGTGTATGAACCTGTATGCCTATAAATGTGTAATTGTGTATGATATCCAGTGTGACTGAGTGATGCAGTGTAACTTATCTGATTGGGTGTAAAATTCTGAGAGAAGAGAGAGAGAGCAGTATTTTAATCTCAGATTGTGTTCAGTGAGTATAGCTGTGGGTAAGATTACTGTGTGTGTGCCCTAGGTTTAGTTCAGATTTTAGGGTATTAGATGTCTGTGTGTAGGATTGATGGTTGTGTATCAGTAGATCTGTCTGTACCAGTTCATGAACCTGTGTGTTCTCAGTGTGCAGAGAGGTTCCTGTCCAGTGTGTGTTGGGCATTTGGGGTTTTAGTATCAGTGTTAGGAAGTAATGTATCAGTTAGTCAGTGTGTTGATGAGTGTATGTATCAGTTAAATGCCTGTGAGTACAGTGAGGTATCAGTATGCAGTGGCTGTGTGTGTGTGTATAGGTATGTGCAGGGTGCAGATCATAGGGTGTGTGAGTATTCTTGTGTGTGAGAATGCTGTGTATGTGTGTGAGCAATATGTAGTGTGTATAAGTACCTGAGAATAATGTGTGAGTGTGGGGACATGTGCTATATGTGAATTATCTGAGTGTGAGGGTGTAGTTCAGTAGCAGATTCTAGACAGTGAGTGATTTTCCCAGGTCAGTATACTAGAGTATTAATAACTAGTGTCTCCCTGTGTGTAACTGTGTTTCAGTGTGAGCATGCCTATGAGAATTAGAGTTATATGGATTAAGTAATACCTTAGAACCAAATTAGGAGTTATCTACACTAAATGCCTAGTAGGTAAATATTTCTTAGTATTAATATGAAGCCTAAAGTAACAAGTTAACATAATATTGACCACTAGGTTAGTATGACTAGTACCATCTTGGAGAAACCTACCACATAAGGAATTTTGAACCCTAAACCTTAGTATGACCTAGAAACCACGTATTTAATTAGTTAATCATGCTCATTCCCTTAATTCATTATTTAACATTGATATCTTATATATAGGTCATTGTGATCCCACTTTGGACATCGATCCTCACACCTTGCTCAGGACCACATGCGAGTACATTCTCTGACAGTTTTTATTGTTGATTATTTCTATAATGCAGTTGTATTACATACTTGATTCCGACACTATGGATACACGGGTTAGCACCCTAGATCCCCATCATGAGGAGTCGTGATTGGAATCCATCGTGCTAGCTAGGGGATGGGAAACTATTAGTAGATTATGTGATCATATCCAAATCCTTTACATGCATCATAGCTCACCCCACTTCTCACGTTGGGTGCGGCCTGACCATCTTACATGCATCATAGCTGTTATATATGATTAACCTGACCACTACATGCATCATAGCTAACCATATGGTTAGCCTGACCTACAAGAATCATAGTTAATCATATATAACCAGCCTGATCAAGTCCCAAGCCGATCACATAATGAACTGATAATTCAAACACTTAGCTAGATGTCTATTTTATTCAGATTCACCTGTTCCAGCATTCACTACTTATTGTCTAGCATTCACTATTTATTGTTCATTGCTAGATGCTCTATTGCCTATTTCCATTTTCTCCAGTACTTTACATTTCTAGCATTTATTTTCCATCTTGTATTTCTTACACTGTTTATAGATTTTGTCAATTTAATGAAACTGCTGTTAGTGCTTGTGCTTCGCTCCAATCCTGACTGGATAACATTTTTCAGAGGACCTGGAGAGCTTGTGCCCCACTCATTACGGCCCAGGATTAGAGGAAAATTTCACTCCAGAAACCCCAGAGGAGTTGCCTAGCCTAGAGGAGAATGTACCTGGCTGTACTTAGACTGTTTTTCTGCAATTATTGTTCTGGACTGAGACTGAGTTGTACTTATTATTTTTGTGACTTTGTGAGGTCATTTAGACCAGGTTTGAGTTGGATTATTGTGGTTGTTTTATTAGAACTCTTTTCTATTCCCATCGTGCCATTATTTCTTATAGCTTGTGATTGAGTATATTATAGAACTGTGGATTTTATCATTGTCCTCCGTACGGAGTTGAGACTATTGACAGGATATATTATATGTTGAGACCTAGACAGCGTTCTACCGCCGATGCTGCGGCGTAGGCTGGACGTACCCACGACTCATGCCCAAATTCTGGGTGCGGGTCGTGACAGAACCTGTCAGTTGAAGCAGTGAATCTGACTCCTGATAAAGAGTACTGCACGACGATCGAGAGGACGACTGTAATGATAATTCTGCACAGAGCCCCAGACTGTCGTCTAGTGACATAACCCTTGATATAAGACGTCGTTTACGCATTCAAGGAGTACGCTGCCTATTCTATACAGGCAGACATGAGCTTTACGCTCAGGATGAGACGAAACAAATAGCCACGTCAAAAGCTGCTCTTCGTACAGAACTCGAGGCACGTCTCTGCAGTTAATGCACGAGATGGGGGCAGACCACTGTATTTAATGCACGAGATTTGGCTCTACTTTTAACGACTGGGAGAGCTAAAATTAGGGTTAATATGCTCATGTCACTACCCCTGCATATTACGCCAACCAGGCTATTTTCAACTATAGGAGCACGTCGTACGCTATCTCCTTGAAATATGCCGATCTGGCTATTTTCAACTATAGGAGTACGCTGTATGCTACCTCCTCGAAATACGCCAACTCAGGCTATATTTGCAAAGGTGCGTGATAAGGCTATTTGGCCCAGAATACGCTCAAGACCTCAGTCAAGGAGGAATAACTGGCTATCTTTACGCTGGTTACCTATCCATACAACATCAAGCTTTACACAGAACTTGGTTTCTACGCCAACATGACAGCTACTTGGCTTCTACGCCAACATGATAGCTACTTGGTTTCTACGCCAACTAGACAACTATTCAGCTTCTACGCCTACTTGGCTTTTACGCCATCAGAACAGCTATTTGGCTTTTATGCCAACCTTCTCTACGCGAGGGGCAGTTACCTACGTGGCTTGCATACCGTAATCTTCGATGAGCGATTATACGCATTACCTCATAATGGAATACGCATCACATGCTGATGCAGGAGATCATTCATACGTGGGTAGCAGTTATTATAACCGCCGCGTAAAAGGTGCAGTTCTCTCCGCTGTTTGGTTTCTACGCCGACTGCGACCAAACCCTATAAATAGAGACCTCCAGCCACGGAGGTCCAAGGTCAAAAAAAAGCAAGGGTCAAATATAGAGGCCAAGGTCAAGAGAGCACATACAGAGAGCTTTGGAAACGAGAGTTCAATCCCTCATGCAGTCTTTGAAGCTTCTTTTTCGTCTTCTACAGCACTTTTTCATCATCGTGTGGTCCAAGGGACAAAGTGATCGACCGCAGATCAGACTCCTATAATAATATTTCTCCAGAATCAAATTTTTGTACTTAACATCCTCGTATAGGATTAATTATATTTCTTTTTCTTGTTTGTAAACCAAAGAAAGGGTTTCGTATAAACCTAGTTTCAATTTCTTTCGTTTATTATCAAACAAAATCGAGTAGAGATTACAATATGTTAAATTTAATTTAAACAGTGGTTATTTTAAATTTAAAGAGATTGCGATAAAATTGAAAAGATTTTGTTATTAAAAATTTTTGTAAGAGATTGCAATAGACTTGCCTTATATACGAATGTGAAGGATTTAACAAATTATGCTTTATTTTAATTTCGAGTATGAAATTATTTTAAGTTTGGTAGATTGTAAACCCCCTCACCCAAAATTAGGCCTACTTGGCTTAGATAGAGAAACTAGGGCTAGTTTAAATCCAATTAGAAATAGAACACGACATTTTATTTAATTATACAATATTTATATCACTTAGTGCACCTTACCGTTGCTTCGATAATTGAAGCACTACACTAGCCATTGCCTTCCTATAAATTTTACACCCTTGTCTTAGACGTGCTAGCCTTCCATTCTGACCTTTGTGTAACTTATAAATATGCTCTCTTGTACTATATTAGTCGCACAATATTCGTTGTAGATGTTTATATTTAATTCTAAATAATTCTAACTTTGTATCCTTGTGCGTTCCAATCGAAATTGGAGACACAATCTTGACCCATTCTGAGCAACTTAATTTATGATAATATTCTATTCTGAGTCCTCTACGTTCATGACACTTGTGTCCCATCTAATTTTAGCCCCATGTACTTCCAATTAATTCAAGAACACCATTTGTATTAATTTTAATTAATTTAATCCAATTTCTATCTTTGTGTAATTTTCCAATTGTTGGGCGCTTTTATGCAAAAGTGCATTAAGGAGTCCACACCATTAGACACAATACATGAAGAAATCCATTTTTCCTTCATATGAATTTTTTCCATGATTTTCGGAATGTGCAACACACAACATCGCCCCGTCATTTAACCATAGCCTTGCATTTTAAACAATGCAAATCATAGCCCTCCAATACCTACATGACAAGCCAAGGCCCACTCTAAGAAGATGTTGACCAAGCCAAATCCCCTAGGTCAACTCCCTAAGACTACTTTCTACATGTATAAATATACAAACTTTTCCTTTTTATTCATTGCAAAAACCCAAAGAAACCAACCTATTCATAACCGACCCTACTATTCCTCTCCTCTTTCCTGTCCTCCCTGCTCGACTCCTCCTCCGTCGACCTCCCGCCGGATCCTCCTTCCCTCCGTCGACTCCACCACCATCTCCTCCCTGTTCCTATCGTCCCCGACTCATCTCCGCCTGAACCACAACCATCACCACCGCCCCTCCTGCTCACCATCCACTGCCACCTGACCTCGACCCGTCGCCATAACACCCCACGACTTCTTCTCCTCCATCCATATCCTCCTTTCCGAGCACCACCACCACCACCACCTCGTCTCCTTCCCTTCGACCAGGGCAACCCGTCTTCTCCCTCACACTCACCTCGTCGGACCCTCGATCGGAGACTCGCCCGAGCCTCCTCCGGCCACCTTAATCCTCTTCATCACCATTATCATCATCATCCCCACCATCACCAATCATTATCATCATCATCCCCATCATCATCTCACCATTATCATCCTCAATCATCATCTCATCATCACCTAATCATCATCTCATCATCACTTAATCATCATCATAATCATCACCATTATCATCACTTAATCATCATCATCATCATAACTTACATCATGATTATCACCCTAATCACCCTAATCATTATCACCATCACCATTAATAATTATTACCCTAATCATTAACCTAATCATCACCAATCATCATCACCACCACCTTCGTCATCCACATCGATATCATCATCGTCGTCATCGTGGGCTAGTCACCCTTACCGAAGACAACCTGCAGCAGTTACGCCCGATCCTCGTGCCCGTGCACGCTAACCCCGAGATTCCAACCTGTCCCTCCCCTTTCATATTGTGTATGCGTGTTTGTATGAATAACATCTAGGTTAGCATATTGGTTCAGTTTAGTTGGTTGGTTTCAGATCGTGTCGGTGAACCCAATGACTTGTGTGCGTATACGCACGCGTATTATAATCAATTAATATATATACATATATAAATTTATGGATGTATCTCTATAAGTAATTAAAATGCTAAAACTAATTATGACTATATATATATTTATATTATACGACCCTAGGACACTATAGATTTTTCGCATAATTACCTTGACTTTGTGACCTAAATACTAGGAAATTGTCTGCCTTGTGTACATTAACGTACTGACTTAGACACATGTTAGTTGACTGTCTGATTTTTGATACAACATTTAATATAGGACACCCGCGTAATTAGACGCGCAATTGAACTTGTTAGTTGACCAGTGTTACCCCTAGCGTACCCTCTGAGTCCAGTGTATTTATGGTTGTGTATGTGCTAGTATAATGGCTGATATTATATTATATTATATTATATGTATATAGGACCATTGGATTGTACTGCGCGACTTCAGGAGCAGATTATTGGTACTACGCAGCTTTCTTGCCAGGCAAGTATACCTTGCCATTGTACTATAATTTATATTTCATATGATGCATGCATATTTTATTTCTGTCATTTTGTTCATATATTTTAACTGCTATATAAACTGCGCGTCCAAGGAAACTTGGGTGCAACGACGGTGGCATCGTGATTTGTTTTTATTATGTATATGCATGTGAGCTAGTTTATGAGACCACCCCATTATCATGTGGCATTCTTAGGTTTCATTGGCCGTGACACAGTTGTTACACGAGTTGTGAGTCTCATATAGATCATGGACTTGCGTGACACGTTGGCCTCCTGTACTTATGGGACGTGCAATAGGGAATAACTATTGTTAGAAACTTTGCATGCTAGGAGACTTGGCAGTTATTAGAGGTATTATCGTGTCATGGATGTGACATGCTTAGAGCATGGGGTGGGGAGAACAACAAGTAAGGCATTTGGGCTCCTTTGCACTTTCCTTGTGTAACCCGTACGCTCCGCCGGATATGCACGGTCATGATGACCACTATATATTATATATTATCAGGCAGCCTCTGTCGTTCAAAATATGACATGCTTTTTAGGCCCCTGAATCTTCAAAAGAATCATGCCAATCCTATTTTAGCCAGATAGCCCACTTGTTGAAAAGTTGTTCTCAAACTACATTCACATAGACGGTTAGGCGACCCATTGGATGTTTATTTTATATTACTTATTGGCATGCTTCTATGTATCTTGTTATGTCCCTCTGAGGACCTGGTCCCTTTTCAAGTATAGATGTTCATGAGTATTCGCAGGAGCGCAGATCCGAACTGGTTACTTATGTTCCGAGGAGGTCTTCTCTTCGAGTCTCATTGATTGTTAGTTGATGTACTTATATTGTGTTTGCTTTTATATTCTAGTTTGGCAGTGGATTTGTTTTCACCCGACTATCATCCTTAGATACTTCATATTGAGATTTAGTTACTTGGTTATTGGTTATTTATTTATATTTGATTTTCTGTGGATGAGATTTAGAGTTATGTCCTGTGACTTATGATAGTTTATACCACTTGTGAATTATTGTTCATAATATATCGTACGCATGTGTTATGGTTTTCATATATTGGAGTCTCCATAAACATACGGCTGGCATGCTTACGTGTTCCTAGTCCTACGTATTTTGGGACTGGGGCGTGATAATTATAGTATCTATTTATATATATATATAAATATATGTTATATATATATATATGCATTATATATATATATATATGTATATATATATAAGAGAGGAGGATAATATGAGCTTCAGCGACAGTGGAAAATATCGCAACAGCAACCGTCACAGTAGCAGTAACACAGCAGCGACAGCAGAAGAAGAAACAGCGATAGCAGCCGACGACAGTTGTAAAAAACTGTCGCTAAAACAGTAGCAGTATCAGCAGCGTATTAGGAGCTTTAGCGATGGCTTTGGCGACAGTTGCAAAAAACTGTCACTAAAACAGCAGTTTATCAGCATCAACAACAGTCTTCAGCGACAGCGGGCAGGGTTTTAGCGACGGTTTGGCAGTTTTTCTATCTTTATTTATATATATATATATATATATATATATATATAAATATCTATATGGTATTTATTATATATGTAAATATATTCCTTGTATGCTATAGTATTTATTGTATACTATGTGTATAATAAATAGCATAGTGTGTATGTATATTTAGGGGTAGTTAGTATAAACAAGTTTGGGGTATTACCTTGAGATACCAAGGTTGTCACGACCCGTACCCAGATATTCAGGTACCGGTTCGCGAGTACGTCCAGCCTACGCCGCAGTGTCGGCGGTAGTACGCTGTCTAGACCATATTCACAGGTAATTTAAAATCTAGCTCATTCACAAAATAAATAGGCAAGGATAATAACAGGGAATAGGAATGCTAAGATTTCATAAGACAAAATGTGACAAGCAAATCCACAGTTTATTACAGAACCAGAAGATAAATCGGGGACAAACCCGATTACTATGCTGAAAGAAAATACTAGCTAACTGGCTAACTACTCCTCAAAAGTAGTCTCCTGAGTAGGAACTGGCTCCTCAAATGTATCATCCGCTACGTCATATGGGCCATAAAAGGTGTGGGCATAGTCCTCATCATCGCCTAATATCAACGGATCCAGTCAGGAAAGGAGCAAAGTACCAAATACACAACAAAGCTTAAACTAAATATTTATGACAAGTAGTGAAAACTGACTAAGCATCACGATAAGAGTATGCATAATAAGTAGTAAAATTAACTAAGGTTAAGCACTAAAAATCAGGAATATAAATAAAACAGGATTATAATGAGACAAGAAAATAGAACTGCAACAAGACAACAGGAACTATGTGTGTGTGAAATTGTGTATTTAGAATACATAGTTGGCATGTAGGGGTTATAAGGCTAATCCGGCACGTCATAGACGGCTATTAGTCAGGAATAATCGAGTATCCGGCTGAGGGTACAGTCGCGTACTCAACAGCTATCAGTCAGGACAGGGGGAAGGGTAAACTACATGCCTCCTAGTATTCTCCCTCCCGACATGAAAAGCAAAACATGAAATCCAAATCCTAACACTAAGTGTAATCATCCAATGGTGCTAGTAGAGCAAGAAAATAATTATCACAAAATAAAGATTAAACTTGAAGTGCAGGTACTTGCCTGATGTTCGATTTCCAACTACTGTTCTATTACTCGAGAAATTTCCAGAAATGTCTTCGGATGCTGAAATAAACATTACCATCATGCTCAAAAGATATCAATCAGCTAGAAACGCCTGTCCTTGAGTCCAATTTGGACACAAGGGCAAAACGGCAATTTCGGGTCAAAACGGGGTCCACATGTGGGCCCGCTTTGCACCAAAAAATGTGTCAGGGTCAAAAGTCTCCAAATTCACCAAACTTAGTGTCAACAGGTCAGGAACGATGATACGAACCCAACCTAACTTTCAGAATTGGATTCCGATGAGTCGATCACAAAATCGCCCGTCGAGTGGGCTTGTGGGGCCCACGACACGCGATTTTGTTAACGTTCTCAGAATCGAACCAAACTTAGGTCACAGGACCAGCGTATTGCTACGAGTCCGATGGCGCAAGTTTCGTTTTAATCCGACGGGTGTACACAAAGTTAGGGCGCGTTCCAGAAAGTGCGGATACGGGACGGTGTCCGCGGATACGGGACGGTGTCCGCGGATACGCGTTGATTCCGGTGTGCACGCACACCCGAATCGACTTCTGTGAAATCCCACACGTCCGTATCGACGACGCGCACGTATCTGTGAAGACCGCGCGCGACCAAGTCGTCCCGTTTGGCGGGGCGTACCCAGTTCCGGGGTGAATCGGGGCGTTTGTTTTTCCTGTTTTTGGATCGCGGTTCGCGATCGCCACAGGACGCGATGCCCCGAGCGGGTTATACGGGCACCGAGAGGGTCATGCAGGCTACGCGTTGCAACTGACGGAATCAGAAATGGGGTTACGAGCAGAAAGTTACGAGTACCTGAACAAGGTCCGAAAAACCCAAATTCACCGTGTCCGACACGTCTCCGACACGTGTCCGAGTCCAAACCCTAGGGTTAGGGTTTGGGGCTTCTGATGTTGGCCGGAGACGGCGGGGAGGGGCCGGCCGGAGGTCGGCGAGGACTCGGGAACGCCTCGGGGTGGCCGGGCGGCGAGGTCCGGTGGCGGCGGAGGCTGCGGCGAGTCGGGCTGGGAGCTCGGCTGAGCTCAGCGGCAAGGCTCGAGGGAGGAAGAGGAGAAGGAGGAGGAGAGGGGCCGTCGGCGGGGCGAGGTCGGCAGCGGAGCGAGTGCGGCGAGGTGCCGGAGGATGACCGGGGTCGTGGCGGCGGGGGTCTAGGGTTCAGGTGGGGAGTCGATTGGGGGAGGAAGGTGAGGGAGGGAGGTTTATATAGGGGAGCCGCGGAGAGGGCTGGCCGGGAGAGGCGGCGGCGAGGTCGGGGTCGTGGCGTGGGGCGCGGGCGGGTCAGGCGCGGCTCCGGCGACGTGGCCGGACCTGCCGGCGGGAAACTCGGGGGGGGGGGGGGTGACCGGGTTCGTGCAGGGTGGAGCAGCGGGTCGCGGGTCGGGCTCGCGGGTCTGACCGACCCGACCCGACCCGGTAGGCCAATGGCCGGGCTGGGCCGAGTTAGGTGGGCCGCGGGCTGGGCTGGGCCGGCTTGGGTTTAAATAAATAATAAATAATTAAATAATTAAATATAATAGTTTTTAGGTGTTTTAAAATAGGTCCGGGGTCCAAAAAATTCCAGAAAAATTACCCTAAGTCCAGTTTTTCATTTTACACACAAAAATATTATTTTCATAATATTTTAATATTATTTATTATTAACTAAAAATCATTTAATAATTAAAACCCTGATTTTAATTACAGAAAATTCCCAGAAAATTCCAGAAAAATTGTGAAAAATCCAAATTTAAAATTCTTGAAAAATCAGGGGGTTTACAAAGGTAAGTACCAAGGTAATTGGGGATACCCAAGGTATTGGGTTGGGTATCAAGATTATGGGTTTATGTTGTGATACTAAGTTGGTTCAAAATCAAGGAACCTATTTGATGTTTGTTTGTAAGATTTTATTTAATAATATTGTTTTGGCTTTTGTATGTGATATCTTACCTATGGACCTACATATCCGGAGATACGGTATCCTAGTATTTTAATATATGATTTTGTGACCTAGACTTTAGTATTTGAACCAATATTTTGTGTTAGACTTGTGCAACCTAGAAATAGGTAGTTGACTATAGTTGACCATAGTTGACCATAGTTTGACTTTTGACTTCGAATTGACTTGTTGACCTAGAAGTTGACTAGTTTATCTTATTTTCTTTCCGGAACCTTGTATTGATGTTGTATTCCATATCTAGGTCTTCGAGGCACCGTATCAGACGTCAGTGAGACTATTCTTTGGACTTCAGGCGAGTACATTCTCTGATAGTTTCTCATTTATGATATCCTCTATGTTCATTGTATCTAGTGTAGATATCCATGTTTCTTGGCACGATGGTTACACGGATTGGTATATCCAGATCTCGTTATGAGATGTTATTCCTTGTATATGGTGTATCTTGTACAAGTCTTGTTTCATTGATTATCTTGTGCATATACAGACACTGATTCTCGGGGAGATTTGTTACCTTCCTAGAGAATCCTGTGCCATAGCATACCATGGTTGGATCTATTATACCAGTCGGGGTGGAGAGTATTTAGTGTAGATATGTGATCCTACCTTCCTGTGCAAGTATTATTTTCCTATGAGTGTTGGTCATACACCGCACGCATGACTAACCAGGCTATTATTCCTGTGCAAGTTCCCAAGCCGATCATATGTTAAAGCTAGTGCTCACTCACTTAATCATTAGTATTCTTGTTCATTGACATATTGTTTATTATTATATTTATTCCAGTATTTCCTTATTGTGTATCTCTTGTATCTATTATTGCATCTTGTATATTCATATCTATTTACTGTTACATAGTTTTTATTATTGATTAGAACTGTTGTTAGAGATGTACTCTGCTCCTTTCCTGACTGGATATATTTTTCCCAGATGACATTGAGGACTGGTACCCTACACATTATGGACCTCATGATGTTGTGGATTTAGAGTCAGAGACGCTGGCTCAGGAGGGTCTTATCCCAACTAAGACAGATGACCGAGTTTAGTAGCTTCTTAGTATTTCTTTTGTAGTGGATTTATCTCCAGCTTATTTGTTAGTCCTTCTTTCAGACTCATTGATGTATTATTTTAGACTCATGAGTTGTATGTGACTATTCTATTCTTTATCATATTCGTGCTCGTTCTATCTTAGATCTGTGATTATGTATATTGTTATTGTTGGTGGTTCATTATATTGCTAGATAGATTACCCAGACAGTGTTCTACCGCCGATTCTGCGGCGTAGGCTGGGCGTTGTTTCCGACTTATACCCTTACACCGGGTGCGGGTCATGACACGTTTTTAGTGGTGGTCCATGTAGGTCTAGCTTCGCAAGTTGTGCGATATCGTGGTAGTACGACGATTTAGTTGTACTACTGCGAGCCTGCGATAGGATATAGGATATAGGCTATAGGCTGAGAATACTCGATCACACCTAGAAAAAATTCTTTTGATTCATTCAATTATTCTTCTTTGATATTGATACTTGATCCCTTAATCTGTCCTTTCCTTGAGTGTCTTACATCATATGCCATATTGATTATTTCTTTTGCTTTGTCTCAGGATGTCGCCTAAGACTAGATTGCAGCAGGGGAGAGCAGTTTCTGAGAGGTCTGCGACATCCCGAGGGCCTGCACCAGTCACTTCTTTGGTGATTGGACTGTCAGCTGCTTTCGGAGGTCCACTACCTACTCAGAGGACTGTGCCAACTGTATCTGAGGGGCTTTCACCTCCACCTCCTGTGCCAGCAGAGGCGACACAGATGTTTACACTGTTTTATGAGATGCTCGAGGCACAGAGGGCTCAGTCAAAGGCACATCAGAGGCAGACCGACATTTTATGACAGGGCATCGAGAGTGCTCATCAACTTGCTCGTGCCGTAGTCGAGAAAGGAGTTCCGGTCCAGCAGCAGGATGTTCCTCAGGTTGCTCAGCTTCGGCCAGGTAGCATTCAGGGCTTCAAGAAGCTGGAGCCTAAGGTCTTCAAGGGGACGGAGGGCATCGTCTATACTGATGATTGGCTCGAGGACATTGAGCGTCTTATGGGGGTGTTCCGTCTTTCTGAGGATCTGAAGGTTGAGGCGGTAGGACTTCAACTATTCGACGTTGCTCGTACTTGGTTCAGGAATGAGCCTATTCTGGTTGACGCAGGACAGTCTTGGGAGGTATTCAAGGACCTTTTCAAGAAGAAGTTTTTCGCTCGGGCAGACAGGTTAGACTTGGGGAGGCAGTTCGAGAGTCTCATTCAGGAAAGCATGTCTGTGAAGGAGTATGCTGCGGAGTTCGGCAGGTTGAGCCAATTTGCAAAGTATCTGGTGAGAGAGCCGGAGGTTTGGACTATTCGTTTCCGTGAGGGTCTAAACTGGGAAGTGAATATCCTTATTCCGTCTTTTTATGAGACATACTCGGAGATACTTGCGGAGGCACGCAAGGTTGAGCGGGAGTTGGGTTTGAAGCCCAAGAGAGACCGTGATTCTTTTCTGGTGGGCAACGGCAGTACAGTATCTGCCAAGCGTCCTTATTTCCAGTCCAGGCCTTTCCAGCAGTCATAGCAGAACCAGACTCCAGCTAGGGCACCTTTTCACCAGGCACCATAGCAACAGAGACAGTTACAGCAATCTTCCTGCCACTTCTGCAAGAAGCCCGGCCATATCTGGCGCCTCCGCCCGTGCGTCCCCGAGACCCCGCTCGCGCTTCCCTGCGCCTTCGCCCACTTGCTGCTTTCCCGCGACCCCGCCTTGACGGTGTGGGAGCAGACGACGAGGATAAAATGGTAATGTAGTTGGATATGTTTAGAATTTTGATAATTTAAAATTAGTTAAATTTGGGTGTGTTTAGCATTTGGGATGTGTTAAGTAGAGGGTGGGTGTGTATAGTCCGACCCACAAATATTGTAAATCTCAAAGTTTTCATAAGCTGATCTTCGAAGGTGATTTAAAAGATTGCTAAAAACTCAGTGAATAACTCCTCTCAAATCTTTCCATGGAGAATCAGACTTCATGTTGACGCGGGACGGGGACTTAAGCTCAACTAATCAAAATGTAAAATTAGGGTTTGTAGGAGATTTTAACTAGTGAACAATTTCTTTATAATGATTAAATAGAAAATGGTGGAAGTAGACATAGTTATTGTTATTGGTTTTGAAAATAACTTGCACGACTTATCCGGAAGAGTGTGAATCTGCCGCAAGCCTTCGAGAAAGGCGCAAACTTCGTCTATGAGGGACATGTCTTCAATACGTACTTGGACTTCTTAGGATATGGTGCACAACTCCTTGTTGAAGAAGACCGCATGTGCCACTTGCGAACAACATACTCGATCCGGATTTGACTTGGGTTTCAGAGAAATCGAATCGTTGTCGATTGCTCGTCTTCGGAGAGTCGTTAGTTTGAGAAAGATTGCTCGAATGTTCCTCCAAACAGGATAGCTTTGCAAGTCTTTGATCCTATTTATAGCCATATCTTTAACCACAAGATAACACAAAATAATCCTAAGGAAGATAAATTTCTATCCAAACTAACCTCCCAACAGAAAACAATAAAAATAAAAGAATCTTAACTACTTAACTAAAATATTATCCAAACTAATATATCTACAATAAACAAATAATAATAAAGATGAAAGAATTTAAACTTCTCAACCAAAATATTTTTTTAAATTTTGTCAGCTATCTAGTCCAAAATTCCAATTCGTTTGTCTTTTACCGCGTTTTAGCCGAATCTGATCATCATCACATGTGGTGGAGGCAAGAAACATTCGACTTAAAACTCTTTGGAGTATTCTGCATCATACTCTTCTAGATCCTCCAATGCATTAGCAGATGCCTTAGTACATTTTTCGCTTTCTTTGTGTATTGAATCAGTTTGGCTGTTGTATTATGGACCAGCTCTTTGCTGATTTAAATGAATACAAATTCATTATCGTAAAAAATAAATCACGAAAGAAGAAATTAATCGCCAGATATGCTTTTAGATACAGAAAATTTACTGTAGCGAAATAAATTTACATTAAATTCATGTAAACGAAATAATTTTGAAATTTTTTTAAAAAAAGTCACGGTCCGCCAACAGTGTTGGCGGAAAACGCAACTTTTGTACACGTACGCAAACAAACAAATTAAAAAAAAAACGTGGGCCCCACGGCCAATTTCCGCCAACAGAGTTGGTTGAAATTGGGGGGGGCCAATTTCAGCCAACTCAGTTGGCGGAATTTGGCCCCATGGGGCCCACGTTTTTTTTTGTTTTGTTTTGTTTGGTTTGGTTTGGTTTGGTTTGTTTACTTAGTTTGGTTTGGTTTTTTTCGTTGGTTTATTTTAATTAGTTATATTTTTGTTTTATTTATTTAGTTTAGTTTAGTTTTGTAATTAGATTTAAGTAAATTTATTTTAACGAAATAAAATTAAAATAAATTAATTGGAAAGAAATATTTAGAAATATTTTTTTCAAAACAAAACTAAATAAAAAATAAAACTAAATAAAAAAAATTCCTGAACCAACATCAATCCATAAATAAAAAAACAAAACTAAATATTTAGAAATTTATTTTTTTCAAACTGGGGTGCATCAAACCGAGAAGCATTATTCCCTTCCATGTGAACCAATTCCTGAACCAACATCAATCCATAAATAAAAAAACCAAAGCAAACCATAATTCAAAACAAAATTAAATTAAAAAAATTAAAATCTAAAACAAAACTAAATAAAAAAAACTAAATAAAAAAATGTTTGCTGAAATTGTTGGCTAAAAAAACTAAATAAAAAAAACTAAACCAAATAATAAAACAAAACCAATTAAAACAAACCAACTAAATAAAACCAACCAAAACAATCCAAAACAAACCAACCCAAACCACCCCAAAAAAACCGTGGGCCCCACACCCAAAATCCGCCAACTATGTTGGCTGAATTTTGGTGTGGGGCCCACGGATTTTTTGGATGGTTTGGGTTGGTTTGTTTTGGTTGATTTAGTTGGTTTGGTTTGATTATTTTTTTTGTTTTATTAGTTCTTTTTTCATAATAGACATAAAATAATTAATTTAAATATTTCTTAAATTTTTTTGGAGATCGAAACATCATTTTAAATCCGTGGGCCCCCACATCCAATATAAATTTATTTCACTACAGTAAATTTTAAATATTCAAAAATAATATTACCGAAAGTCAAATTTGGAGGTCGAAACATCATTTTTTGACGATTCTAAAAATTTTCGAAGTCCGTCAAACGGTGAAACAGTTTATTCTGTAGTACTTTTCCATACGATCATTTTGGCACAAACTAGACCTTGTTTCGATCTCCAGTCAAAAGTTATGATACTTTAAAGTTTTAAAATTTATATTTTTGCCTGTAACATGTGTCTTATTTCGGATAAATTTTTTTTCTACATGATTTGTGTTACTCTCGTCGAAAACATACAAATCGACTTATTATTTAACGAAAAACGATCTCAAAACAAGTAGTTATGGCCGCTTGAAGTCTGCTCGAAGTCTGCTCGACGGCAGACGTAATAGTCTTACGACAGATTTTTAACATTATTATTTTTTAACGTCTGTTAACGACGAAAAAATTTACGATAAAAATATAATATTTATAAATATAAATGTCCAATTCATTTTGATATTTTTTCGTCATATTTTAAACTTTTATGCTTTAGATGGAATTTATACAAATTTTGATACTTTGGAAACAAATTTCCGAAAAAAATATTTATAAATATTTCTTTCCAATTAATTTAATTTTATTTCGTTAAAATAAATTTACTTAAATCTAATTACAAAATAAAACTAAACTAAATAAATAAAACAAAAATATAACTAATTAAAATAAACCAACGAAAAAACCAAACCAAACTAAGTAAACAAACCAAACCAAACCAAACAAAACCACAAAAAAAAAACGTGGGCCCCATGGGGCCAAATTCCGCCAACTGAGTTGGCTGAAATTGGCCCCCCCCCAATTTCAGCCAACTCTGTTGACGGAAATTGGCCGTGGGGCCCACGTTTTTTTCTTTTTAATTTGTTTGTCTGCGTACGTGTACAAAAGTTGCGTTTTCCGCCAACACTGTTGGCGGACCGTGACTTTTTTTAAAAAATTTTTAAACTTATTTTGTTTACATGAATTTAATGTAAATTTATTTCGCTACAGTAAATTTTCTGTTTTAGATATGCTTGGACTTTGAATTCTTCTGTTTAAAAAGTAAACACCCAAACCCTTGGGCGCCGCTCGAAACGGAAACTCCGGCTCCGAGAACTTTCTAGAACCGCCATAATTACTTCACAATTCCAGGGGTATTTGCAGAAACCAGCGCTCCTTGAATGATCGACCGCTGTGTGTCACCAAACAGGTCTCCGCTTCTCATTCCAGTGTTCCGCCAGCACATTATAATTTAGCCGTATACTCCAAAACAAACCATTGCAAATTTGACACGTGTCAACATTTTTTTTAAACTTTGAAATCATATACAGCAAACAGCTGTAATTGTTTGTCTAGATCCATTCTCTTAACAATTATGCAAAATAGTTTGACTCATTTCATATATTAGAAAAGATGCTCCTATATGACTATTTTAATCATATTTATCGTAAAATTAAAATATTATTTTAAAGAAGTATCTGTATGCAAATAGTAAAGACACTAAAGGTGGGACTTTGTTCAAATATTTTAGCCTTGGGCATCACGAAAACGGTCAAATTGGAATATCCGCTAAATTGTACCACTACTTTATAGCAAAACCATGGAAATAAATATCTTGGACCTAAAATTGGACTGGTTGTGCAAACTGAATACTAAATTGGTACTTCTCTACAAATAGTTATACCGATCATCACGGATCTTCTGCTATATAGCGACCAAAACCACTACTCATTTCTCTCATCAAATTATCTTCTCCTCTCATCACTTTCTCTCATCACTCTTTCTTTGATCGCCATGGGTATGATCATTTCCCTTTAGATTTACTTTTTCCCCCTGATTTTCTTATATATATCACCGTATTTTCAAAATCGATCTCCCTCTCGATTTTACTGATTTTTTTCTGAATTGTTTTAGATCGATATAGTTTCAATTCAGCTCTCGTCTTTTGATTTTTGTAGATCACTATAGTTTCAATCGATCTATTCTTTCGGTTGTAATTTTTTTTTTCTGATTTTTTTTATTCTTCATATGGATATAATTTCAATATACTCATATTTTTGTTCTAATTTTTGGAATTTTCTTTTCGTGTTTTCAGCTTCCTCTGGCAAGAAGATCAAGATCGGAATCAACGGTGAGCTTGTTTTCTTAATGATGATTTTTTTTGTGTTGCACGTGAGTTTGATTTGTGATTCTATTGGTTTGTTTCGATTTTGTCAGGATTCGGAAGAATCGGGCGTTTGGTCGCCAGAGTTGCGCTCCAGAGCAACGATGTTGAGCTGGTTGCCATCAACGATCCATTCATCACCACCGATTACATGGTGAGATTAGAGATCAAATGATTCTGATATGTAGTTGATTGTAACTGAGAGTGTAGATCAAGTATTTTGTATAGATATAGAAATAGCTGAGATATGATTGTTCTGTAGGAAGTATTTAGTTTGGGATAATTAGAGTTTAGACCGTGGATTTTAATTAGCCCATTTAGTTTCCTTTTGATGAAAAATAAATAATTTGATCTGGAAACAATTATAAAAGGATGTAAATTTTAATTATCTTTGTTGCATGCATATGATTATAGTTGTTTTTGATGATTGATTTAGAGATGTTGAAGGTCTGATCTTGTGTCTATACAGTGAATCATTTATGTCGTCTGATTGAAATAAGATTCTTTGTTATGAAGAAATTTTATCTTGATATAATTGGATGTGTTCAATGAGAGAGTTTTCCAAAAGACAATTGTGACTTGGGTATGGAATCAATTGTAGAGGACGCTTTTTCATTGGTTAAAACAGTTTACTCTTCAACTAAGTCGGATTCTCCATATAAAATGAGCTTTCAGTGTTTCCTCTAGTATTAATTTGATGCAAAATCAATTATAGTTGCATTTTGTTATTTTATGATTGAATGTGAGATGTTGAATGACCCAATGTTTTAAAAACTGGACCGGAGATCGCCCGAGGACACCGGTTGGGTCAAACATTCAACTAAATAGGATTCTCCAAATAAAATGAGCTTTAAGTGTTTCCTCTAGTATTAATTTGATGCAAAATCAATTATAGTTGCATTTTGTTATTTTATGATTGAATGTGAGACGTTGAATGTTTAAGCCAATGAAGACTACGGTTGGGTCAAAAGGGTTGAACCAATTATATAGGCTTGCAATCTTACATTGAATATATTACATAGTACACAACTATATATATTACATATACTATGTTTTGCATTTTTTACTATAGTTAGTCAAGAATCAAATATTTTAACTTTTATTGCATGTAAAGTCCAAAACAGAAGTCAAAACTCAAGATCAAACCGGTTCAAAATCCAACTTGATTCTGGCTGTTTTGTGGTCTGACCCGCCGGGTTGACCGGATTTTTGGAAAAAAAAAAACAGTGGGTCGGTATTAAACCATCCTGAAAAGCTACTAGTTTGCAATCTTACATTGATTATATTACATAGTACACAGCTACATATATTATATATACTATGTTTTGCATTTTTTACTATAGTTAGTCAAGAATCAAATATATTAACTTTTATTGCATGTAAAGTCCAAAACAGAAGTTAAAACTCAAGATCAAACCGGTTCAAAATCCAACTTGATTCTGGCGGTTTGGTGGTCTGATTGGCCGGGTCGATCGGGTTGAGCGGGTTTTTGGAAAAAAAACAGGGGGTCGGTATTAAACCATCCTGAAAAGCTACTAGTTTGCCGGTTGAACCTGGCTGGTTCGGTCCGGTTTTTAAAACACTAACCTTAATTTCTGTAGCTTCTTAATTACAAGTTATATAGGTGCAACTATAAATAACGTTATCATAATCTGACTATGGTTATTGGTTGGTTCGAAAGAAATTAGAAGGAAATTCCATGTTGGCTGGGGATACCTTGATCCTGCTAAATTAATATGATCAAATTCCTATAGCATGATTTGTAGCATGATTTGATGCTTAAATCTTCGTATGAGTAATATTATCAAATCCCTTAACAGTAAATAGTGTTTTCATAATCTGATTATGGTTATTGGTTTGTTTTGAAACAAATTAGAAAGAAATTCCATGTTGGCTAGAAATACCTTGATCCTGCTAAATTAATATGATCAAATCCCTTGACATGATTTGATGCTTAAATCTGCCTATGAATGTTCCTCACTGAATTAATTCTATACTTTCAATAGAGGAAGCTCATAATGATGTCATTGTTTTGTTGTATGACAGTATGATTAATTTATGTTTAACTTGAGTTCATTTCATTGATTTTATATATTTTGTTTGGGAATTCTTCGCAGACCTATATGTTCAAGTA
This sequence comes from Iris macrosiphon, assembly GCA_036927795.1. NCBI lineage: Eukaryota > Viridiplantae > Streptophyta > Magnoliopsida > Asparagales > Iridaceae > Iris > Iris macrosiphon. Next base: position 103,540,843 of record JAYESA010000010.1, on the reverse strand, counting down.
TGATAGTGTCCACGGCCAATGGAAGCACCATGAAATAAAGGTGAAGGACTCCAAGACCCTTCTCTTTGGTGAGAAGGCAGTTGCTGTCTTCGGTTGTAGGTATGACTTAGTTATTTGCCTTCCCATTCATTTAGTGGGTTTTGCTGTATAAAGTGGAACTAACTAGTTTTTTGGATATTAAGGAACCCTGAAGAGATCCCCTGGGGTGAGACTGGTGCCGAGTATGTTGTGGAGTCAACTGGTGTCTTCACTGACAAGGACAAGGCTGCTGCTCACTTGAAGGTAAATTGTTTATTAATCATGTATGATGTTGTATTCAATTCAATTTTTTTACTTCACTTCTGGTCTGATGACATCAAGTGGTTTAATTTTAATTATTAGTTGAAATTATGTTATATTCTTAATTATACTGTAGTTAACAATTTACTGCTTGTAGTGCTCTATTAAGTTGGAACCATTGTTGTTACTAGGAAAAGCATATTTGTACACATTATCATGGTCAATATGGAGAAGAATAATTCAAAGTGGAGTTATCTTTCTTGTTCTTATAGCTGATCTACCTTGCTCTAACTTCAAAGCTGAAAAAAATTCTGAAATGTTTTTCATTGGCCCTTGTGGTAATAGGGTGGTGCTAAGAAGGTGGTGATCTCTGCTCCTAGCAAAGATGCTCCTATGTTTGTTGTTGGTGTCAACGAGCAGTCATACAAGTCTGATATTGATATTGTTTCTAATGCTAGCTGCACCACCAACTGCTTAGCTCCCCTTGCAAAGGTATCCTCTTCGTTTCGTACTCATCCATTGCCTTGGATTTACTGTGTATTTTGTGAGACTTATTATGATGTCTGTATATTATGACAGGTTATCAATGATAGATTTGGCATTGTTGAGGGTTTGATGACCACAGTGCACTCTATCACAGGTACTATTTTACAGTATTGTCTAAGTTCACCTGTTTAATGAGAAATGCTAAATAGTCAATCTTGTTTTCCTCATCTCAGCAACCCAGAAGACTGTTGATGGTCCATCTTCCAAGGACTGGAGAGGTGGAAGAGCCGCCAGTTTTAACATAATTCCTAGCAGCACTGGAGCTGCCAAGGTAACAATACCTTCTAATCGTTTGTTATAGAAGTCTATTCCTCCTACGCTTGACTGATATTGTTATTGTTTTTACCAGCTTGAAAATTGGAAATTCTGAATATATACACATTCAATTGTAGTACCTTTACGGACAGTACTGAATCTAGCTGTCTTAGACTTCTATTGCCTGGTCAGTTTGAGTAATTGCATTGGTTATCACTGAATCCTACTGAAATTAAGGGTAACTTTGGTTCCCATTTGTAATGGCAAACTTTGGTTCCCATTTGTAGCAAAGGAAGACCAATGGCCCCAAGTATTTGGCAATTGCCATTTTGGCTGTTTTGTTCGGCGAACATGGAAAAATGGGGAACCAAACAAGGTTCCATTTGTTGTTTTGCCAAAATGACAGTGGAAGTGACAAATGCTCCATTCGAGAAACGGGAGCCGAACTAGCCCAGAGATTTTATGATCCTTTGTGAAAGTAAATAGCCAAAATATGTTCTGGTCCTAGAAAAATTGGTTATTAGCAAATTTCACTTCTGGTTATTTTATATGTTTCATGTGTAGTATTATCTGCATCCATATCTATTCCTTAGATAATGATGAGTACTTCGATAGAGCGACTAGACATCAACTTTTTAACCAGCTTATTTGACGTATCCATATTTGTTATGGTGCCACTTTTGTGGGCAAACAATCTGGTTTGATTCTCTCAGTGTTTGCCATACAGAAGTGGCAATCACGTTGGAGTGTTTCAGTTCATGGTTTGACCTTTGGTTATTGTCCTCTGCATTTTCAATTGGAGCATCTGCTGTTTCAAATTAGAACCAAACTAGCTCATAACAGTGATCAAGTGTTTGGCCTACTGCCTGATGTTTCATCTTTTAGGTTATTGACATCACATGCTTTATTATTCGATCAGCTTACGTAAACCAAGTTCGCCTGTTTTGTTCCTGGTGTCTGAATATCATGCTTTTTCATTCATGGTTTACAGGCTGTGGGCAAAGTTCTTCCTGCTTTGAATGGCAAGTTGACTGGTATGGCTTTCCGTGTCCCAACTGTCGATGTCTCGGTTGTTGATCTTACGGTCAGGCTCGAGAAGCCAGCCACCTATGACGAGATCAAGGCTGCTATCAAGTGAGTCAAATAGCAAACTACATCAACAGTACTGCATTGTTTTGCCTGTTTTAAGCTTGTTGCCAATGTTTCTTTTCATTCATGTTCTGTAGGGAGGAATCAGAGGGCAAGCTTAAGGGAATCTTGGGCTATGCGGATGAAGATTTGGTGTCCACTGATTTCATTGGTGACAGCAGGTACTACTGACATTTAGTTGAAGGAATACTACTTTTTAGTTATGTTATTAGGCTGTCATCACTATTCATGCTTTTTCTAATTATCTTTTAACAATCACAGGTCAAGCATCTTTGATGCCAAGGCTGGAATTGCCTTGAGCGATAAGTTTGTTAAGCTTGTGGCGTGGTACGACAATGAGTGGGGCTACAGGTAATTTGCACCTAGGATTGAACATTTGACAGTTATGTAATTGTTATGCTTATGGTATGAGTGTACCTTATTAAATTATATTATCTCCTACAGCTCACGTGTCATCGACCTCATCCGCCACATGGCCAATGTCTAAAGTGCTTGCTTTGGGATCAAACTAATGGTAGGTATTGTCATGCCGTGATAGATGGCATAGTGAGTATTAATGTTTCGAGAATAAATGACTCGTGATGAGATCAACTTTCCTCCTCTTTTTGTTAATTGGGACACTCAGTGCCTGTTTTCCTTTTGAGATGTGTACAACCTGTTGTTTTGTTATGTAAGCGGAAATGGTAGTTTGTTTAGTTGCTGTTTTGCTTTTCCTTTTCAACTGCATTTGTTGGATGACCTAAAGTTTGGATGGGGCTGGAGTTGCTTTAGATGATTGTATTCTGCACTAGGAATCCTGTGCGATTATGTTTGATGGAACTGCCAAAGTTGCTGGGTTTTTGCACACTTATTTTTCTTTATTATCTTCAAAAGCAGCACAAAGCCTCTTTTATTTTGCTCTCTCTGGCAGCTTTTCTTGGTTGGCTGATTTCAGAAGCTTATCTGCTTTCTGTAAAACAGCAGTAATCCTTATTTTTCTACTATTGAAACTCAAATAATAACTCGAATATTATATTGACGGTAAAAAGCCTTCCTTCACCTCCCGGGTACTTTCTCCATCCTCAGTAATTATCTAATTGTCATCCCTTTCTTCCTCTACTAATCTCCCTGCAATGTCTATCCGTGTCCAGTACTATGGATACCACTAACCCTCGTGGTTGAGGAGCTTAGCAAGAAACTCAGCAGCCTCCGAGTTCCCAGTGATCCTATCATTTCATCCTCATCATCCATAACTACCCTCTATAAACGTACAATTTAAAGTGATGATGAGGGTTATAGGCAAGTCAAGTTTTTTTCTCTTAAATGAGTCTTTTGTGAAGTTTGAGACCATTGAAGATTGTCTGGCCCTTGGAATTTGAAAGATAATCTTACTATTGCGAACAAGACTTCGGATCAATATGCTTTTGACATGGCAGATCTTTTGATCCAATTTCATGGACCAATCTCCTAGCTGTAGATTTCACTCTCCTAGCTGTAGATTTCACTCTCCTTGCAAGGCGAGTCCTCCCATATCCCAAGTCAACATTGATAACTTACTTTCGACGCGACTAAGCCTCTTGCTCGGGAGTGAGGGTGATCTTTCTGTGTGACTGCAAAATTAAAATATGAGTGCCTTCCAACCTTCTGTCGATTCTGTGGATAAATGGGTCACAGTCCCATCTTGTTCTACTTGGGAAGAGTACATTTCATCTATCAATGATAATTGGACTGATGAAGAAAAGGAAGTTTTGTTTCTCCTATCATCATCAACTATCCTAATCGATTCAAGATGAGTAAGCAACAAGATCTTACTCAACAAGATCAGATTGATGAAAATCCATCCAAGTTCAATGAGCTCCTAAACAGATTACAATTAATCGGTCTGTAGAGCCAATGGTGGTCATCTCTTCAGCAATGGAAGCTTCATACTCGGTGAGTCCAAGTATTATTTGGTCCATAGGGGATGACTCCAAAGTAAGGGAAGACCCATTGGTTGCAGCGATTCCATCTCACAGGGTTGAAGGTCTGGCTGAAAGTAGATCTCACATTACTTATGTCAGAGATCTATTTATTCCATACAATCAAAGATGTAACTGATCATCTCTTCCTTCCTATGCATGAAGCGACTGCCATCCTCAGTATCTCACATTCTTATTTGGAACATAGTACATTCTCTACTAAATCAGCTTACAAAGCCATCTCGGATAGCCAAGCTTCTGCTTCTTCATGTGGAACGCATGCCTTCAACTGGAAGAAACTATGGAGAATGTCTCCAAGGGTTCTACTCCATCTGGCGTATCCTAACTGGCACGATTGCAGGGCGATTTCGGTTGATCCAGCATGCCCATTCTGGTTTGGAAGCGGAAATTCCTCAATTGACAAGTCTCAAGATTTGGTTCACCCTATTGGCCTCTGACCACTGCCAGAGCCAAGATGTTTAGTTGATATACATGGGCAATTGGTTGAGACAAGAGACTCGTTCTTGTTGTGTTACATTAGCTATTTGCTCTGGGCGATTTGGAAGGCTAAAAATATGTTGTTCCAACTTATACATGGAATACTCATCTTCCCTAACATCCCTTACCTCCTTGCTCAGTTAGTCCATCACCCCTACAGACAGTTTGGTCTCTCCTCCGCAGTTGGGTTGCTTGAACTACAACTTTGACGGGGCCTTTGTAAATGGGAAGATAGCAGTTCTGCGGTGATTCGAAATGCACAAGGTAGGTTCAAGGGTGGAGTTGCTTCGTCAAGTTGGGGAGGATCACCACAGGAGGTTGAAGGGCTGGCTCTTAAAATTGGCTAGATTACTGTAAAGATCAAGGCTTTCGAAAGGTAGATTGAAGGTGACTCACAAATTGTTATCAACTTAGTGAAGAACACATCACTTGGAAATTTCGTATTATCGTGGAAGAAGCTAGAGAGATTCATGCCTTAACTCAATGGAGTTTTCCTTCTCGTATACACCAAGAACTACCTAGTATAGCATAATTTGAGTTTTCCTTCTCGTATACACCAAGATCTACCTAGTCTAGCATAATTTGTACTTTCTCTAGAGATTGATTCTGTATGGTTGTTTAAACAACCTCCACACTAGATCAGATTTCATTTGATACTATCCATCTTGATTCTGAATAGTAAGAAGTATGTTTGTTTGCGGAAAAAAAGAAAAAAGAATAATAACTTGCAATATGGAAAAAACTTACAATATGGATGTGACACATGGATTTTATTAAGACTGAAAGTGTACTTATTTTATTCTTTATTCTTTTGATTTTTTTTCCTAAAGGATATGTAGCCCAACGGTTTTTTATAACCTAGTTTTAAAAAATTAAGAACTCACGAGTTTCTCAGGATTCCATAGAACTGGCTCACAACTGTCCGCAAGGTATTCCAATACTTCATGTCGTCAATCAAATTATGTCTCAAAGTTATCCCCTTTAAGACTTGGGTAGCCCTGATCGACCATGCCAAAACAGCTGAAGAGCACGTGACATATTTCGACTAGTTATGCTTCCAGAGGGTCAACCTTGACGGAAGCAGGCGGTTTCAGCAAAGTTGAAATAGAGGTAAGGACTCTATGGTGGTGGATCTTTCCATCGATGACCAATCAAGGCATCAACAACCACGATTCCCGAGTACTCCGCGCAAGTACACTTTCGACGAGGACTATACTGTGCCCATTTTTCAAGTGTTACTAAAGGAAAATAAATACAGCTCCCCGAAGCCAGACGACCTGAAGAGGTGGGCGCACTAATGATTCTAAATACCGTGAGTACCACTGGTATGTGGGTCACCCAACATTGCACTATTACGTGCTCAAAGCAAGATCCAACAGCTGATCGATTCCAATGTCCTCACACTGTACAACGAGCAGAAAAAGGTTACTGCCTACATGATGTCAGCCCAGTTTGATGAATTCCATCCAGTGCAAATATAAAATGGCGTTGTTCCTATCCCTGCAACGAAAATAAGGTTCGTCAATCTACCTCCCCAACGAAAGGACTGCAACTTGATGCCCCTCACTTTGAAGAAGGGAGAGATAATGTGGGTACACCTTGATCTCCTCAGAGACAAGCAGTGGACTTCATCCACAGAAAAAATCAAGTCCTACAATGCCACTCTTTTGGACCAGGAAAATATTCTCCACGTTGAGGCCATGACAGACTCAGAAGAAGATGTTCGAACAGCTGACGCGGACGCCCAACCATAGGCCACGAGGATAGGCAGACAATATGTAAAAAATAAAGAGAGCAAGTTTCCAACGGAAACCTGCCATCTACCTCAACAAGTCCAGCGAAAGACTCATCAAAGTCCCAGCCACAGAAAAAGCCAAACAAATAAGGTTTGACAAAGTCTTGTGGAAAGTCGCATCTTCGGGTCTCGCAGAACCATCCTCGTTTGACATCTTGACACAATCAACCAATATCTTGGCTTAACAACAAATCTTTTCCTATTTCGATCCCCATGTCCACCGTTACCTCTGAAGTGCTCAGCGAATCATCCAATTTTCTGCTATGTAGTACCATTCGAAAAAGGGAAAGAAAAGAAAGAAACAATATTCTCACTGTCATGCCCACCTTACCTCTGAACGATTGTATATCTCGACTTTTATCAAATCTTCGTGTTGTTATGTCTATACTACCTCTGAACAACAAATGACAGGTGAAGCCATTACATCCATATTACCTCTAATGGGATTCCCCTTCTTTCTTATTTGGGCATTTTTCAAGCCCCCTCTTTCCACTTGTTGTCAAGTCCATACTACCTCTGAACAACCAACAACAAAGAATAATAAAGACTACTATGTCCATATTACCTCTAGTAGATCTTGGTCTTTCTTTAGCATCCAATCAACAAATTACCTGCCAGCCGTAGAACTAGGGCATCATAATCATATTACCTTTGATAAACCAAACATTGATTCTTTCTTACTACTTATATGTTTGGCAGAATATGCGATAAATAAAAGGCCAACAAAATATGCCATCCCATTGCTTGAACAAAATGGAAGCAACGAATTGAAATCGTACAAAAAACCTAGGTACAAGGTACGAGGACGATACATTAACAAGGATGGCGAGCCATTTCCTCCAAATGGCGTCTGAGTGAGTCCAAGGCAGCCATGTAACGTTCTTCTACATGGGCTACAGTTTCCCAATGCAAATTTCCTCTGTTGCACTAAGAAAGGAAGGGAGCTATAGCACCCAGTAAGCCGACATCTACATGTGACGCCCCGGTCCCGTAGGGCAGTTCGTCTTCCTACGGAACTGATCGTCCTCGCACGGGCGTGATGCCGTGCAAGCCTAAAATGCGCTTGCACAAGGCCAAAGCTTTGAACAAGGACAAGTAAGCTATTCAATACTGAAGCAGCGACACACAACATTGCAGAAAAGTAAAGAACACACTGGCATATGAAAACAGGCTCTTTTATTGATATACAGAAGTGTTACAAGCGGCGTATGGCCGAGGTTACAATTCGCTCAAGCACTCTATCTCTCGATTACAATGACACCATTCCATACATTATGTCCCTCTATACAAAAGCAGCTCAAAGCAATCTCGATACGGCTCAAGGCATCGACTCCAGATTTTCGGTTCCTTGGGATGAGGCACGACTATCGCTTCCTCGGACGAACGAGCACCTGAGAACAAGCAAACTGGTGGTGGGTCAGCACTTTATACAAGTACTGGTGAGTTAAAACAACTGAACAGAAGCTACACCCCCTGAAACCCACACTAAGTAATCATGTAGCAAAACGTTGCATTACTAGTGATCTTGCTAGTTTTACTTAAGTTTATTTCATGCAGTTCAGAACTATAGTCAGATTACATCTTTTGAAAACATAACTTTGAAACAGTTTGCATATTCAAACTTATAAGCATACTGATCGGGACAGTGCTCTATCGTGCGGTGCACAGCATGTATTGTGCAATAAATCTAACTCTTTGGGGGCAAACTAGCATATAGGAACTATCATTCAATCAAGCACACAAGTTGAACTATCAATCAGAGGTTGGTCCCCGAGAAACTCAGGATCGGTAGCGGTAATCCAGCTAACCAATGACTCATTTATCTGATGCTATTAGCAGCTGTGACCTGGGTTGCACATCACTACTGTTATAGTAGCCGTAACCAAGGTTCAGCCCTTCACCAATAGCCATTGTCCGACCGATGCAAATGCATGAAGCACTAACAGGTATCTCTACGATGCAGACAAAATGAACATGCATGCTTATGCATAAACTCATATTTCTTACCCCATAGCCGAACGGTTATCCCTGCAGCAGACACACAAGTTAGCCACAATTTGTATATGTGCATAAACTTATGTATCAATCTTCTGGTGTCAACAATGATAGGTATGCAAGAGTAAACCTAGCATGCGCCCTATCTATATGACGATCCATGGGTTACCCCATTAATGGACAACAACACCCCCCAAGATCCCGTAGGACCGGACGTCAGGGTGCTCTCACAATCCCTTCCGGACTGACCGATTCCCAGTATCCCAGAAATCGATCGAGCGATTATTACCTTGTGCACAAGTTGTCCAAGACCAATGCATAATAAGCAACATTCATATTCACAAGCATATAACAATCTAATAGCACACTCCCCAAGATCCCGAAGGACCGAACGTCAGGGCGGACTATTAGACTCTTCTCTTCTCAAGCAAACACATCTTTTCAACAATCTAATAGCACACCCCCAAGATCCCGAAGGACCGGACATCAGGGCGGACTATTAGATTCTCTTTCACGCTTATAACTTATAGCAATTCGATAGAAAAACAGACAAGCAAAACATATAATGGCAAGCATGATTATCTCATAACCAACATGCAAAAGTCTATCTCTTTTCATAGCATACTCACAGGGCTTATTCATGCGATTCATTTACTTATCTTCTTAGCATAGCAAGAATTCATTTGAGCGGTGTCGGTGTAACTAAGCATGCAATATTTCTATCCTTCTCTTAGCATGGCAATAGTTCTATCTCATTTCTGACAAGCATTTCATTTTCTCTTAGTTAAGCAGCAGATTCGTTTCAATGACAAGCTATGTGAGTTCTCTTATTAGCATGCTGAGTCGGTTCTATCATTCTTCTTATAAAAATATTTTTCTTAAGCAAACAAGCATTCAAAAACTTAGATTCATCATTAAGTCGTGCAAGAATCAGAGAATGCAGTTCTGCCCACTCACATTAATCAATCGATCGGGAACTCTCCGAGAAGACTTTCGTTCGAGCAAATAAGGCGATTTCACTTGTACATAGCATCGACGCAGAGCGGGGCGCTACATACTTACCCACCAACAAAGAGTTTCGTCCTTGAAACTCAAGGAGAAACTCACGAAAACACAGAGCAGCGATAGTCCTCATCCCTCACCATCCCAAATCAAAACTCAACAAAGTCCAGAAATCATAAATCATATCTCAAACAATAAAACAAATCCAGAAAACTTTTGCCGGCAACTTTGAGAATATTTACGGACTCATTGTATGGAACGTTCATTGCATCTCACATCAGGCACATCTCAGAGTTGGAGGCAACGAAATAGGCAAAGAATCAAGTTGCTCTGATACCATTATGTTACGCCCCGGTCCCGCAGGGCCGTTCGTCCTCGCTTTGGTCCCTACGGAACCGATCGTCCTCGCACGGGCGTGATGCCGTGCAAGCCTAAAATGTGCTTGCACAAGGCCAAAGCTTTGAACAAGGGCAAGTAAGCTATTCAATACTGAAGCAGCGGCACACAATATTGCAGAAAAGTAAAGAACACAATGGCATATAAAAACAGGCTCTTTTATTGATATACAAAAGTGTTACAAGTGGCGCATGGCCGAGGTTACAATTCGCTCAAGCACTCTATCTCTCGATTACAATGATACCGTTCCATACATTATGTCCCTCTATACAAAAGCAGCTCAAAGCAATCTCGATACCGCTCAAGGCATCGACTCCAGATTTTCGATTCCTTGGGATGAGGCACGGCTATCGCTTCCTCGGACGAACGAGCACCTGAGAACAAGTAAACCGTTGTGGGTCAGCACTTTATACAAGTACTGGTGAGTTAAAACAACTGAACAGAAGCTACACCCCCTAAAACCCACACTAAGTAATCATGTGGCAAAATATTGCATTACTAGTGATCTTGCTAGTTTTACTTAAGTTCATTTCATGCAGTTCAGAACTATAGTCAGATTACATCTTTTGAAAACATAACTTTAAAACAGTTTGCATATTCAAACTTATAAGCATATTGATCGGGAGAGTGCTCTATCGTGCGGTGCGCAGCATGTATTGTGCAACAAATCTAACTCTTTGGAACAAACTAACATATAAGAACTATCATTCAATCAAGCACACAAGTTGAACTATCAATCAGAGGTCGGTCCCCGAGAAACTCAGGACCGGTAGCGGTAATCCAGCTAACCAATGACTCATTTATCTGATACTATTAGCAGCTGTGACCAGGGTTGCACATCACTACCATTATAGTAGCCGTAACCAAGGTTCAACTCTTCACCAATAGCCATTGTTCGACCGATGCAAATGCATGAAGCACTAACAGGTATCTCTACGATGCAGACAAAATGAACATGCATGCTTATGCATAAACTCATATTTCTTACCCCATAGCCGAAGGGTTATCCCTGCAGCAGACACACAAGTTAGCCACAATATGCATATGTGCATAAACTTATGTATCAATCTTCTGGTGTCAACAATGATAGGTATGCAAGAAGGTAAACCTAGCATGCGCCCTATCTATATGATGATCCATGGGTTTTTCTATTAATGGCCAACAACACCTCCCAAGATCCCGTAGGACCGGACGTCAGGGTGCTCTCACAATCCCTTCCGGATAGACCGATTCCCAGTGCCCCAGGAATCGATCGAGAGACTATTACCTTGTGCACAAGTTATCCAAGACCAATGCATAACAAGCAACATTCACATTCACATTCACATTCACAAGCATATAACAATCTAATAGCACACCCCCCAAGATCCCGAAGGACCGAACGTCAGGGCGGACTATTAGACTCTTCTCTTCTCAAGCAAACACATCTTTTCAACAATCTAATAGCACACCCCCAAGATCCCGAAGGACCGGACATCAGGGCGGACTATTAGATTCTCTTTCACGCATATAACTTATAGCAATTCGATAGAAAAACAGACAAGCAAAACATATAATGGCAAGCATGATTATCTCATAACCAACATGCAAAAGTCTATCTCTTTTCATAGCATACTCACAGGGCTTATTCATGCGATTCATTTACTTATCTTCTTAGCATAGCAAGAATTCATTTGAGCGGTGTCGGTGTAACTAAGCATGCAATATTTCTATCCTTCTCTTAGCATGGCAATAGTTCTATCTCATTTCTGACAAGCATTTCATTTTCTCTTAGTTAAGCAGCAGATTCGTTTCAATGACAAGCTATGTGAGTTCTCTTATTAGCATGCTGAGTCGGTTCTATCATTCTTCTTATGAAAATATTTTTCTTAAGCAAACAAGCATTCAAAAACTTAGATTCATCATTAAGTCGTGCAAGAATCAGAGAATGCAGTTCTGCCCACTCACATTAATCAATCGATCGGGAACTCTCCGAGAAGACTTTCGTTCGAGCAAATAAGGCGATTTCACTTGTACATAGCATCGACGCAGAGCGGGGCGCTACATACTTACCCACCAACAAAGAGTTTCGTCCTCGAAACTCAAGGAGAAACTCACGAAAACACAGAGCAGCGATAGTCCTCATCCCTCACCATCCCAAATCAAAACTCAACAAAGTCCAGAAATCATAAATCATATCTCAAACAATGAAACAAATCCAGAAAACTTTTGCCGGCAACTTTGAGAATATTTACGGACTCATTGTATGGAACGTTCATTGCATCTCACATCAGGCACATCTCAGAGTTGGAGGCAACGAAATAGGCAAAGAATCAAGTTGCTCTGATACCATTATGTTACGCCCCGGTCCCGCAGGGCCGTTCGTCCTCGCTTTGGTCCCTACGGAACCGATCGTCCTCGCACGGGCGTGATGCCGTGCAAGCCTAAAATGCGCTTGCACAAGGCCAAAGCTTTGAACAAGGGCAAGTAAGCTATTCAATACTGAAGCAGCGGCACACAATATTGCAGAAAAGTAAAGAACACAATGGCATATAAAAACAGGCTCTTTTATTGATATACAAAAGTGTTACAAGTGGCGCATGGCCGAGGTTACAATTCGCTCAAGCACTCTATCTCTCGATTACAATGATACCGTTCCATACATTATGTCCCTCTATACAAAAGCAGCTCAAAGCAATCTCGATACCGCTCAAGGCATCGACTCCAGATTTTCGATTCCTTGGGATGAGGCACGGCTATCGCTTCCTCGGACGAACGAGCACCTGAGAACAAGTAAACCGTTGTAGGTCAGCACTTTATACAAGTACTGGTGAGTTAAAACAACTGAACAGAAGCTACACCCCCTAAAACCCACACTAAGTAATCATGTGGCAAAATATTGCATTACTAGTGATCTTGCTAGTTTTACTTAAGTTCATTTCATGCAGTTCAGAACTATAGTCAGATTACATCTTTTGAAAACATAACTTTAAAACAGTTTGCATATTCAAACTTATAAGCATATTGATCGGGACAGTGCTCTATCGTGCGGTGCGCAGCATGTATTGTGCAACAAATCTAACTCTTTGGAGCAAACTAACATATAAGAACTATCATTCAATCAAGCACACAAGTTGAACTATCAATCAGAGGTCGGTCCCCGAGAAACTCAGGACCGGTAGCGGTAATCCAGCTAACCAATGACTCATTTATCTGATACTATTAGCAGCTGTGACCAGGGTTGCACATCACTACCATTATAGTAGCCGTAACCAAGGTTCAACTCTTCACCAATAGCCATTGTTCGACCGATGCAAATGCATGAAGCACTAACAGGTATCTCTACGATGCAGACAAAATGAACATGCATGCTTATGCATAAACTCATATTTCTTACCCCATAGCCGAAGGGTTATCCCTGCAGCAGACACACAAGTTAGCCACAATATGCATATGTGCATAAACTTATGTATCAATCTTCTAGTGTCAACAATGATAGGTATGCAAGAAGGTAAACCTAGCATGCGCCCTATCTATATGATGATCCATGGGTTTTTCTATTAATGGACAACAACACCTCCCAAGATCCCGTAGGACCGGACGTCAGGGTGCTCTCACAATCCCTTCCGGATAGACCGATTCCCAGTGCCCCAGGAATCGATCGAGAGACTATTACCTTGTGCACAAGTTATCCAAGACCAATGCATAACAAGCAACATTCACATTCACATTCACAAGCATATAACAATCTAATAGCACACCCCCCAAGATCCCAAAGGACCGGACGTCAGGGCGGAATATTAGACTCTTTTCTTCTCAAGCAAACACATCTTTTTAACAATCTAATAGCACACCCCCCAAGATCCCGAAGGACCGGACATCAGGGCGGACTATTAGATTCTCTTTCACGCTTATAACTTATAGCAATTCGATAGCAAAACAGACAAGCGAAACATATAATGACAAGCACGATTATCTCATAACCAACATGCAAAAGTCTATCTCTTTTCATAGCATACTCACAGGGCTTATTCTTGCGATTTATTTACTTATCTTCTTAGCATAGCAATGATTCGTTTGAGCGGTGTAACTAAGCATGCAACATTTCTATCCTTCTCTTAGAATGGTAATAGTTCTATCTCATTTCTGACAAGCATTTCATTTTCTCTTAGTTAAGCAGCAAATTCGTTTCAATGACAAGCTATGTGAGTTCTCTTATTAGCATGCTGAGTCGGTTCTACCATTCTTCTTATGAAAATATTTTTCTTAAGCAAACAAGTATTCAAAAACTCATATTCATTATTAAGTCATGCAAGAATCAGAGAATACAGTTCTGCCCACTCACATTGATCAATCGGTCGGGAACTCTCCGAGAAGACTTTCGTTCGAGCAAACAAGGCGATATTACTTGTACATAGCATCGACGCAGAGCGGGGCGCTACACTACAGATGGATTCTTTATCTACCTCCTCCAACTTACGAGCTTCAAGATTGGATTGTAGAATTGCCAACTGAGTCATCACCTCAGCAATCTGAGCCAACTCTCTATCGATGTCAAGTATCCGGGAAGCACCAATTTTATGAGAAGAGGCAACGACCATATGTTCTAACATTAATACGACAAATTTATCTTCATGGTCCTTCTTCTTCTTCTTCTTCTTCTTCTTCTCAAAATCAGCAAAAAAAGATTCGAATTGAGTCGATAGTTTGTGGACTTCATCAACGATAAAAGTATCGTCTTGCCTGAACGTAAAGTTGTCTACCGATTGGAAAGCTAGTTCATCCTTTCCAAAACCCGTTCATATTTACAAGTTTCTCCAGCGCATTCCAATCCTTCATGGATTGGAAGAATTTCTCCAAAGTTGGATGCATGATGCTGAGACGAAGGTCGTTCTTAAAAAATTCCAAAACAACCTGAAGGGCATCATGAAAACCCCTGGTGAGCCCACTCACAATCTTATCCACAATAATCTCTGTTTGTGGGATGGAAAGAATTTTAACAACAAGGGTATGCAAAGTCGGAGCATGCAATGTATGTGTCTTCAGAACTGAAGTTGATACCAGAAAAGTCACAAAGGTGACATCAATAATCGCAGACGAAACATATGTGATTAAAGAGGAAGTCTTCAGTGAAGTCAAAGCGGTAGTAGAAACATGTGCGAGCATGGCCCCCTCTTCGGACCCCATAAGGTTAGAAGGAGCATTATCCTCAATGATGACAGAGGTGAAATCCCCTGATACAAGCGGTCTTGCATCATAATTAACCCCCTTAATTTGAATACTGGGGTTGGCGAACTCGACTGCATCAGAATCTTCATCCTATATATTCACATTCTCCGCCCCTCGTCACTGTCGTAATCTATGGGTTCTTTATCAGTATCCTGCCCTTGGGAGGCTGCAATATCCAGAGCCTTAAAGCCATCAGTACCTACTTTTCCTTCAACAATCGCTCTCATAGTATCATGGGTCCCCCCGGTTAAAATATCTCCAACAAAGTGGCCGCCTCATCAGAGACTGATTTAGGGATTGATCCACACTCGTGGGCCTAGAAGATATGGATCGATCAGGAGCAGAGCTATCAACAACAACAACTGAAATGTCTTCCATGGCCATCCCCATTCCATACTGACATGATAAAAGAAGCAAATTCCTGAGATCGAATACCAAAAAAAGAAGGGAATAAAAGAAGAATCAAAGTTTACCAGCCAAGAAGGGATTTTCTTTCCCTCTTGCAATAAGGGGTAAATGGAAAATACCTGCAGAAGACAGATGGCGATGAGCATCCTCAATTACATTAGGTTTGTTCAATCCCCCTTTCCTCTTTAACCAGGGAAGGGGTGTGAGGTTCAAGTTTATGATCGGTGACTAGGCACTTCTCGATGGTAGGCTAGCTGTAGAAAGAAGACGGTTGGCCTGGAACGACTGGGTGGTCGAAACTTGGTCTTTTTGTATGGGAAGTAAAAGTCCCAAGGCTGGTAGTGAGGCATATCCAGAGTGAGAAAGTCTGACATCAACAAGTGTAGTGCCATATACACATTCAGGAATGTAGGGATCATGCAGGGAATGGTCCAAAATCCTGCTTCCCATAAAAGAGGCTGAGGGGACTGACGCATTGAGTGGCATTTCAGTCCTTCTCAAATTTGACGGTTGGGTTGGTGAACATATCCCGGAAGATATTTCTGTCTCCAAAATTGACCTATTAGAGTTTACAGGAGCAACGGGGGACGGAGAATCAACTGTATATGTTTCTCCAGATTCAATAGATAAAGGCCTCGTACTGGAACCGAGGGGTGGTTTATATGCACAATCCTTTCGTAGCTTCTTTCTAACTTGGTTCGCCAAAGGGGCTGCGGAATTAACATGAGAAGTTTTCCTCTTTTTTTGTAGTAATTAAAGGGGAGACATCTTTCTTCTTCCATAATTCAATACTGATAGTGGGGCATATCTTATCTTCTAAAGTATCAAGATGAGATGGTTCTACGAGAGGTTCTGGCTCACCTCCGAGATCTTTATATTCCCAGGTCGAGTTATCTTGATCGAACACAGAGATGTCAAGCCCCTAAGAGTCGAGTGTATGCTTACCTCTATACAAAATTGGCTATTGATCAGCATCACCAGCCCTGGATCCCCTGCGATTCGACATAAAGTTGGTACCAAGATCAAATCCCTTTATAAATTGATTGCTAGAGCAATAGTAGTTGGTGAAAGCAAGAGTTAAGAACATATGTTACTCCTCTTCACTGAAATTTTAATAAAAAGTCCTAATTTCCAATTGTTAGTAGTAATAACAGTAATAATAAATTTTAGCATCCCTTAATCCTCTTTGAAAATAATAATGATCCCTTAACTAGGCTATAATTAGTTGATTTGTAATTACAAATAAGAGTTTTTAAATAATTTCTACCTTAATAGTATTAGATATTTATAATTGCTAGAATATGTATACACATTTAGCATTTCATTTTCTCAGCATAATACTAGGTAATAGATTTACTTCTAAAACCAATTAGGCAAGTGGATCGGGCCACATATGACTCCACCCGCTTTTGCATATACCCCACCCATTTTTGCTTTTTACCCAAAGCCCCTGACTCCTAAAGCCAACACTTGACTAAAAGGGTCAGCCCTTCAAAGCTAACCAATCAGACCCTAAGAAGTCAACCCTCTTTCCAATCCAAGCCGTTTATTAACTTAATCACTACCTCTAATATTTTCCTCTACTTCAGTCAGGGAAGTCTTTACCGCCTCACGACTAACCAACCCTGCAGTTTCCCCCACCATCTGGAAGTTGCCGAAAGCTTCGTGATTTTTTACCCCAACCGCCATACCAATTATCGACTCTATAATCTTCTCCGACCTTCAGGAAACTTCACAAGAACTCCTGAACCATCCCGCTATAGGACCGTAAGGCAACTACAGAGAGGGGGTTGAATATAGTGCAGCAGAATAATCTATCCAATTAAAAATTATGTGCAGTATGAAGACAGCTAACAACTAAAAGTGTATATGCAAGACAAATATATATAAAGAAGCAAGAGTAAGAGAGAACAAATACAAACACCATGATGTATACTGGTTTTTCTCTGAGAGTACTAGTCCAGTTCCGAGAACTCTTGCTCGAAGTTGTATCCACTATAATCACCAATAGTGAATCACAAGCTTTGATCCAAAGGCTTGCCACTTCCTTACAATAACGAATTTTGATCTGAAGGCCTTCTCAACGGGGTTATATCTGTGCTCTGCGCCAGCCATCATTCTGCTGAGATAGTAGATGGCCTGTTTGTGACCTGCATTACTTCTCTTGGCTAGTAGAGCTCCGAGGGAGTGATCCATCGTCCACACATATAGCAAGAAGGGTCTTCCCACAATGGGGGCCACCAATACTGGGGGTTGATGAGATACTCCTTGATGTTGTTGAAGGCGCGTTGGCATTCTTTGTTCCAGACAAAAAAGACTCCCTTTTTCATAAGCTGAGTGAACGGTTGACAACGTCCCGAGAGGTTTGATATGAACCTCTTGATGTATGCCAGTCTTCCTTGAAGGCCACGAAGTTCTCTGAGGTTCTTAGGTGGGTGCATTTCAAGGATTACTTTAGTCTTGTCGGGGTCTACGTGGATATCCTTCGAAGTTATGACAAAATCCAGAAATTTGTCACTGGAGACTCCTATGAAGGATTTGGTGGGATTCATCTTGAGCAGGTGCGCACACATGAGGTCGAACACAATCTTCAAGTTCCGGAGGTGATCATCTTTAGAACGACTCTTGATAGTGATGTCATCAATGTAACACTCCACTGTCTTGTGCAGATATTCACGAAAGATGATGCTTATAGCTTGCTAGTATGTAGCACCTGCGTTCTTCAGAACGAAGGTCATGACTGTACAACTTTATACTCCTATCGGCGTTCAGAACGATGTGTAAAATCCCTCACCCAAAAATATGTATTTTGTGTGTATTCTATATTTATTGTGTTTATTTAGATTATTTTTAAAAATTAATTTAAATCTAATTATTGTATTAGGATACCTCATCGTAGTCTGAACATTAATGATATAGGACGACCCCAAAATCTATATTGTCCTTCATAGGAAGCAGCCTACACGGGAGACACTACCCGTAAGATCTTCATGTGACACAAAACTTGACCATTTAGCATTAGTATGGCACTAGCGTAACAACCGTAGATTATTCTGTTTAAAATTTAGATATTTATATATATATAATTTCTATGTAATTATTCTCCAATCCAACCTTCTTCATTAAGTAATCCATAAATTTTTCATGCCAAATTAGGCCACTTTCCTCTTTTGTAGGATTTTAATTATTTATTTATTACTATTTTAAATCCTATAGAATCAAATCAAATCTTTGTCATTAATTAATTAATTGATTAGTTATTGACTTTTAAATAACTAACAATCTAATTAGAAAATAATTTAAACAAATCCTACTCCTACCCAAACCCTTGACCGACCGCCCCATACTCGCGCGCGTATATCTCCCCCTCTCCAAAACCTCGACCCCCTCTCTATCTCTTTATCTCTCCACCTATATATATATATATATATATATATATATATATATATATATATATATATATATATATATATATATATATATATATATATATATATATATATATATATATATATACCTCTTTTCT
Organism: Iris macrosiphon; assembly: GCA_036927795.1. Lineage (NCBI taxonomy): Eukaryota > Viridiplantae > Streptophyta > Magnoliopsida > Asparagales > Iridaceae > Iris > Iris macrosiphon. The sequence continues at coordinate 103,521,849 of JAYESA010000010.1, read as the reverse complement.
CATCTTCCCTTCTAAAAACCCTAACCAAAATTTTCCTTCAAAATCCTAATTTTTTCCTCCTCCAAGGACCCTAGCCGCCACCATCACTACCAAGGCCGACCCCCTTCACGTGAACAACATCACCTCTTTCATCCAACAACCGTAGTTCTTCATCCTTCTTCTTCTAGTAAGTCTCTTTCTTCCTCACAATCCTCTCTAATGTGTATGATTACATGAATAATTGTTGTTATATATAAATAAATAATTTTTATATTTATTTGCAATCCATTGTCATGTTCTTAATAGCAGAGTTTTATTTTAGGATTTGTATGTAAAGAATTGAACCCATGAATGCATATATGCACCCATAGGTAGAAACCTTGATTAAACCTTGTTATTAATAGAGAAATATGATGTTTAAATTATTTTTATTCATATTTTTACTGTTTATTCTAGATTATTAAATTAATATTATTTTTAAAAAAAAATTGTATTTACAATGGGAATGGTGACCTAGTTTTATATTTTCTCCAAAATCCTGCATCGAACCCTTCTAAAACTTTGTAAATAATTAAATTTTGATGTTATTAACCTATATAAAATTAAGTTTTTAATTTATAATTCTAGAAATATTATTTTTGATTTAAATAAATTTTTATGCATAAAAGTCACCTAGTTGACCTAGTTTTCATATAAATCTATTGTAACATGTTCTTTAGCAAAATGTAAATGTCTTTCATATTATTTATGATTAAAAAATTATTTTTTCAGAATTAATTATGATTTTAGAATTTTATGCAAAACATAATAGTAGGGTTATAATGGAAAATTTTTGCCAATACTATTACTAGAAGACTAGTTGGTGTCCAATGGAAAGACCAATAAGCAAAATTGATATAGATGCATGTATGAACTCATTTAATCATTATTTTCTAATATTTTAGAATTATTCCCAGAATTTAACATTTTTATGATTTCTTCTTTTGAGGAATTGCATGTCGAAAAACCTTGTTTAGCACTTATATTAGTATGACTAGTTGCCAACCTTCGTAGAAACCATTTGTAGATTTTTTTTTATTATTTTGTCTATTTTTATGATTAATTCCAGAATTATTATTTTATTTAATTAATGTCTTTAAAAAGATTTTACTAATGATTAACGGTTAGTATTATTTTGAGGCTAGTTACTTGCATGTGCAATCAACGTAGAATTAATAACTAGCTATTAACCTAATTTTTTACTAGATAGTAAGAGTCTAATTAGTGTAATAAATTGGTAGGTGTTCGTGACGTTCTTGTGGAGAGTTCCAAACCAGATTCGTTGTTCTCGCATTTTGGCTTGCCAGACAAGTACACCTTGCTTGTTTGTATTGTGCAGTTTATATTATGCCTAGTTCTTTTTATTGTGTTATTTGTGTATATGCGTCCTAGAAGTAGTTGACCTACCTAGTATGGTAAATATACATGGTATCTTTTGACCTGACACAGTTTCAAACACGTTCACTGAGTGAGTGAGTGCATGGACTGGCGTGTTGACTGTCCATCGGTACGTGAGTTCGCGTCTTGTGTTAGCTGTTGGTATTAGTTTGGGTTCTAGATTTTATTGACGTCTTGCATTATGTATGCATTATGTATGCACCACGTATACGGTTCGGATAGTACATTGGAAGGGGAGAGTCTACTAGTGAGCGTATAGGATTTCTGTTTCTAATGGTGTAAATGGTGTATATCGTGTCCCCCCGAGTTCTGCGGAACACCTGTTGGGATGACTATTCTTCTATTTCTCCCCCCTCATGCACCATTAGAGATATCTCGAGTGCATATCACATAGATGGTTAGTTATCCTATTATTGTTTACTGCTTTACTTTCATGCATGTCGATTCTTGTGTACTTGTTATGTCCATCTGAGGACTTGGCACCTTTTCCAGATCTCGATGAGCACTTGTACCCATCGGACTACGGAGTTGGAGATCTTCCTAACGAGGACCTTGAGGTGGAGCCACTGGAGTTTCCTTGAGCATCCTGGACGACAGTTGCTTAAAGTCTTGGGTGTCATTATCTAGATAGCTGACGCCCAGACTATTTTTATTATTTCTTTATTACTTAGTTGTATTCTTTCAGTAATTATTTGTACTCATTTTTCGTGGATTGTTCTCCACTAGATATTCTTTTGTAATGGACTTGAGACTTATCTATTTATTCAGTTCCGTATTCTGTGATGGTTGTGGATGAGACTAGATTATACCTACCTGTGTTGTTGTGACTTAGTTATATTTTACAGCGTACTACGACTGGTTAGGTCTATTAAATTGGATTTTTATACTTGTTTGTACAGCTGGCATGTGTACGTATAACTGGTCTTACGTATTTTGGGACTGGGGTGTGACATCTTTTTAGGGATGGCCCATGCAGGTCCAGTTGGCCATTTCGGTTACGTAACTGTACCGAGCGGGCCTGCACTTAGGATTAGAGTTTTAGGTCTCATCCATATTTGACTATAACTCACCTTTCTCCCAATCCGTCCTATTTGAATAAATGCTTGCATCCTGCTTGATTCATGTACTCTTCCTAATCTTTCATTCATCTCTTGCAGAGAGATAAATTTTGTAACAGACGTGCCGCTACCTGGGGTAACACGTCTCCTGGGGTCGATGGCCATACACAAGGTGAGACCTCGATAACTCCTCTACTTTCAGGACCGGACGGGCATACTGACAATCCGGTTCCACCAGCTTCTCCCGTAGTGCCTAATGGAGCTCCCCCAGCTCCATCAGCACCACAGGACGTCTAGACGTAAATGTTCAAATTCTTCCAGATGATGATGCTAGAACAGAGACAGCAGGCTGCCACACTGGCTGTCGAGCAGAGGCAACAAGCGGCAGAGCAGAGGCAGGAAGCCGCCGAGATGAGACAGGGATTCCTGGAAGCACTTGAGAGGATGGCTGCACCAGCACCTGCACCAGCCTAGGCACTAGCTCTTGTGCCATAAGCGCGTGTTAGTTCAGTTAAGGATTTTGTGCAAATGAACCCCAAGCCATATAAAGGCAATGAGAGTCCAGAGGAGACCACAACTTGGATAACCAGCACCAAGAAGCTTTTGGAGGCATCACAGCTGCCTATAAACTTGTGGATGACATGAGTGAGGACTCAGTTAGAAGGGAACGCTTATCACTGGTGGGAATCGATGGAGCGCCAATGGAGTACACACCAGACTTGTGAGCAATTCTTGGAGTACTTTGAGAAGAAATATATTTTGGCCACTGTGAATAATGCATTGTATAATTAGTCCCTCCATCTAGAGCAGAAAAACAAGACGGTCGATGAGTATGACTGAGAGTTTAGCCGCCTTAGTAGATATGGCACCATTATGATACCCAATAACTTGGAGAAAGCTAAGTGATTTTATCACGGGCTGACTAAGGAGATTCAATACTATACCAGCTCACAATCCCCGATCTCTTATGTTGTAATATTGACGGAGGCCAGAGTTCAGGAGGCCATCAGCAAGGAAAAAGGGAATCAGCAAAAAATTTAGCAAGGACCAGCAAAGACGCAACATGGAGGGCCTGTCAGACGACCAATGGGACATCAACAGCAACAACAAAGGACGTGACCCTACCAGCTTAGAGAACCTCTAACTTGTTACTTCTGTGGCAAGAAGGGGCATGTGCAAAGGGAGTGCATGAAGAGACTGGGAACTTATATGATTTGCGGATCGGGACAGCATCAGACTCGGGAGTGTCCGCAGTGTGGAGCCATTATTCCAGTAGGAGTTCAAAAACCAGCAGTACCAGCATTAGGAGCAACCAACAAAGGAGGAGGTTTACCTCGTTTACCAGTACCAGGAGGCCAGCAGAGAGGACCACCCTTGGTGTCACAGGCAGTGCAGTTCGAGAGAGCTAGACAACAGGCATGAGCTCAGAGGCACGAACATGTGTTTTCACTGACTCAGGGAGGAGTAGAGACTGAAGGAGAGGCTATTACAGGTATTATTCTAGTCGGATCAATACTTTCCACTGTTTTATTTGATTCTGGAGCCACTTTTTCATTCATATCATCTAGATTTATAGAAATACATAGAATGGCTACTTCACCCTTGCCTAAGAGTTGGAGTATTCTTACCGAGGGAGGAATAGTTCCTGTAACTAGTACCTATAGGACTTGTTCAGTTATTGTTTGTGGTTGGAAGATGAGAGCTCGACTTTTGGTATTTCCAATGCCAAATTTTGACATAGTGCTGGGGATGGATTGGCTTAGCCAATATCATGCAGTGTTAGATTGCCATAGAGGATGTGCTATCTTTAAGCCACCAGGCCAGCCAGAGTTTGAGTTCATAAGAGGAACTACGGAGAAGGGAGTAGGCCAGTATAGTAGAGCTTGCATGGCGATGGAAGTTGCGTCGCCACCATTATTGAGGAGTTTGCTAATGTCTCTCTAAACGAGTTGCCAGGTCTGCCACCGGACAGAGAAGTCGAGTTCACTATTGAGTTAGTGCCGGGAGCAACACCGATATCTTCTAATGTGTATCGACGGGCAAAGAAGGAGCTAGATGAGCTAAAGGTGCAGTTGCAAGAGTTGAAGGACAAGGGATTCATTAGGCCAAGTGCATCACCTTGTGGACCCCTAGTTTTGTTCATGCCAAAGAAAGATGGAATAGTTCGTATGAGCATCGACTACAGAGCCCTTATGCAGTGACCATCAAGAATAAGTACTCTTTGCTGTGGATTGATGACTTGTTCAATCAACTGATAGGAGCATAGGTGTTTTCTATGATTGATCTAAGGTCAGGATACCATCAAGTGAAGGTGAGGTACGAAGATATTCAGAAGACGGCTTTCAGGACTCGCTATGGTCATTACGAGTTCTTGGTAATATCTTTCGGGTTAACAAATGCACCAACTGTATTCATGAACTTAATGAACCGAGTATTCCACCAGTATTTGGATAAGTTCGTGGTAGTCTTCATTGACGATATTCTGGTGTACTCGAAGAGCCAGAAGAAGCACAAAGAGCATCTGAGGAAGGTGTTGGAGACATTAAGGCATCAGAAGTTATATGCTAAGCTGAGCAAATGCCAGTTTCTCTTAGATCATGTCTCTTTTCTCAACCATGTTATCTCGGGAGAAGGTATATCAGTGGATCCAGCTAAGATATCAGCTGTAGAGACGTGGCTGACCTCAACCAACGTCTCAGAGGTACGAAGTTTTCTAGGACTTGTCGGATATTACCGGAGGTTTGTGGAGAATTTTGCGAGGATTGCAGAGCTTATGACAAAGTTGATCTGCAAGGAACAGAAGTTTATTTGGACAGAGGAGTGTCAGATGAAGTTTGATGAGTTGAATAAATGCCTGACTATAACACCGATCCTGACTATACCTACTAGACCGGGAGGATTTATTATTTATAGAGATGCTTCCGAAAAGGGATTAGGTTGTCTTGATGCAGCATGGAAAGGTGCTAGCCTATGGTTCTCTACAGTTGAGGATCCGTGAGAAGAACTACCCCACTAATGACTTGGATCTTACAGTAGTAATCTTTGCTCTGAAGCTTTAAAGGCACTATTTATACGGAGAGATTGTGGAGATCTATACAGATAATAAGAGTTTAAAGTATGTCTATACTCAGAAGGATCTGAATCAGAGACAGAGATAATGGCTCGAGTTGATGCCAGATTTTGACATGCAGTACCATCCAGGCAAGGCTAATGCAGTAGCGTATGCGTTGAGTAGGAGACCGATAGCTTACTTCTTGACAACACAGAAAGAATTGTTATATGATTTGGAGCAGCTGGGCATAGAGGTGGTTATGCCAGGAGAAGTCGCAAGATTGATGAACCTTCAAGTACAATCATCATTGGTGGAGCGTATCACGGCAGCTATGCAGACTGATACGAGATTTTAGAGGCTTAGACAGAGGACTGAGGCTGGGTTACAGACTGGACTGTGGATACATGAAGATGAGACTTTAAGGTGTGGGGATCTTCTCTATATTCCTAATGGAGAGCTTCGACAGGAGTTAATATCGGAGGCTCATACTTCAGCATACCCTATTCATCCGGGAGGTACGAAGATATACAGAGGCTTGAGACAACATTACTGGTGGCACGTGATGAAGCGAGAGATAGCATAGTTTATGGCAAAGTGCTTAGTGTGTCAGCAAGTTAAGGCTAAACATCAGAGATCAGCATGACTACTCCTACCACATCCAATTCTGGAGTGGAAATGGGAGCACATCAACATGGACTTTGTTACGAATTTTTTGAGGAGTCCAGCTGGCCGAGATACAGTTTGGTGATTGTTGACAGATTGACTAAGGCATCACACTTCTTTTTGGCCCATCCGGTCTCAGTCAACTTAATTTTGATAGTTAACTAAACCATGCATTGATATGTCATGATCTGAAGCCTCAACACTACTATTACATGTCGTCTGTATTACGTCTATTCAAATATAATATTTAATTTATTTGAGTTTAGGACTGATGTATGCTGAGTCGCACTAGCAAATCGTAAATACCTATACCCAGATACCTAGTCCACTAAAATGAACCAAAGAACCTATCCACCAAATCAGGCTACATTTATTCACAAAGTCTACCATACTAAGAGACCAAACTTGGGATGAACTCGTGTCGAACTCAGACCGAACTCGGTTACACTTTTGGTATGAAAGCAACCAGTTCAATAAGCTCCTGATTTTTTGGCCCAACGATTGGAAATTTGAATTAAACCCCACCAGAATTCTGGCCGAATTCTGTTTGACTACACCCTATAAATAGGATTAGAATTCTTCATTCTTACTCACTCAAATATTCTTTAATCTTCTATCCTATTATGAGCAAACCTCTAAAGCCTTAACTTTCCTATCTCAAAGAGCAACTCCCTAGCCTTACTAGTGCCAAGTGCGATCTCAGTCTAGAAGTCTTCTGAGTTATAAAGTACTTTGTTCCATCAGTTACTCTCTCTCTCTCTCTCTCTCTAAGCTGTGAAGTTGCGAGACTTTGGATCAAATCTCATGGTATAAAGAAGTAGCAAGCCTTCAGATCAAAGCTTGTGATTCACTATTGGTGATTATAGTGGATAAAACTTTGAGCTCGAGTTCTCGGGATTGGACTAGTTCTCTCAGAGGGAAACCAGTATACATCGAGGTATTTGCGTTTGCTTTCTCTTTCTACTTTACTGCTTTACTTTACTATCTCTATATACACTATTAGTTAGCAACTGCCTTTATTGTGATAATCTTAAATTGGGTAGATTATTCTGCTGCACTCTATTCACCCCTTCTAGAGTCGCCTCACGGTCTTTCAATTGGTATCAGAGCTAGTTCTCTTGATATTTGTTTTAATATTCTAAGAGACTTATGGCAACTGTTAGATCTATCTACACCAACAATGGTGAAGGCCAGTCCACAAATAGGCCACCCTTATTTGATGGTACTAACTATACGTACTGGAAGACATGTATGAGCTTCTACCTAAAGTTACTTGATTTTGACCTTTGGGCTATAGTAGTAGAAGGATACAAGAAGCCACCTAGAATAGTCATAGATGGTAACCTCGTAGAGAAGCCTCATGATAAGTACACAGACACCGAAAAGAAACAAGCTAGTCTTGATGCTAAAGCTATTAGCGCTCTATTTTGTATTATAGACAAAATTGAATTTAACAGGGTATCCACTTATGGAACTTTGCATGAAGTATGAAAACTTCTTGAGGTCACACATGAAGGAACCTCCTAAGTGAAGGAATAAAAAATAAGTCGTCTAACACAAGAGTATGAAGCATTCAAGATAAAGCAAAATGAGACGATTACTCAAATACCGTCAACCCTCTATTATCACTTGGCAAAGAGTACAACAATCACAAGGAGATTCACAAGGTACTCAGGGGACTCAACAAGAATTGGAATCCCAAGGCCACTGCAATCATAGAAGGGAATAATCTTACCACGATGATCCTCGAGATGCTCATGGGCAAGCTGATGACTCACGAGCTGGATCTCAAGGAATTTGAATAACCCACTCCCAAGGAGAAGACGATTGATCTTAAGGAACATCACAAAAAGGTCACCAACTATAACTCCGGAGACAATGAGTCTCAAGATGAAGAAGTTTTCCTGACCACTAGAAACTTCAGAAAATTTTTAAAGCTTGAGAATCAAAGAATCAGGAGCCAACTGACAATAGTGATGAAGAGCCTATATGCTACAACTGTAAGAAGACATGGCATATAAAGAAAGATTGTCCAACCCTAAGAAAAGAAAATCACCATAATTACTCATCCATAAGAATATCACCACGAAAATATGCAAACACTAGTATTTGGCACGAAAGTGAGGCTAGTGAATCCGAAGAAGAGAATCCTCGAGAAGCAGCAAACCTATGCTTCATGGGTTAACTAATCAGGTAACGGATAAGAACTCTTTTAATGATTTTACTTTTGATGAACTAGGTACTGCTTTTAGTGATTTGCTTGATAATTTTAGAAAACTTTGACATAAGTACAAGCATGCTAAGAAAGATGTTCAAGAATGTCAAACTAAAATAGAGAGACTAACATCTCTACTAAGTAAAGTAAAGTATACTTCAAATGATTCAGACGAGAATTCTAGACTTAAGCTTAACCTCCATGAGACACTTGCCAGTCTTGACAAGAGCTCTCAGGAGAACGCTAAACTTAAGAAAGAACTCGAATCTGAAAGAAGAAGTATTCCATTGCTGTACGTAGAATAGATGCTATCACTGCTAAATATGATAACGTATATGCTACCTCTAAAAAGTTAGAAGATTAGATTGGTTAAATAGGTCGAACAAACCTCCACCCAACCTAACACATGACAAGTAGTAAGGCAAAGGAACACTCACAACTATGATCCTACCTACATGCATAACAGTTCTTGCAATCATATGTTCAGAACACATCATGCACATATAACCAAACATAATCATGCATTCTATTATAAATATCCACGAAGACCACAAAGAAATATCCCACACAATCATGCATTCTATCCACATAGACCACAAAGAACTGCTACACATAATCATATCTATCATGTTGCACCAAGCACCAATCACACAGCTATATGTCACTACTGTGGTATGAAATGACATATATCTAGATTCTGTAGAACAAGGAAGTTAGATATGAATGTTTATGCATGGGTACCAAAAACTAACACAGCAGGACCCTCAAAGAAATGGGTACCAAGGGTTACATCTATAACTCGTTTTGTAAGTGGACCAACCCTCTCATGCTAGAAGCAAGTGAATTCTCGATAGTGGTTGCTCATGATATATGACTAGTGATGCTAACCTGTTTATAACTCTATCGATGGAGAAAGAAGGTTATGTCTCCTTCGGCAATAACCTCAGATGATATATTATTAGTAATGGTAATATAGGTGTTCCTTCCTATCCTGTCATAAAAGACGTTTGTCTAGTAACAAAATTAAAACACAACCTACTCAGCATCAGTCATCTAGCTGACCATGGTTATGGTATTAACTTCGTTAAAAATAAATATTCTATTTATGAAAGATCCACTGGTAAGGTTATCTTTTAAGGGATTAGGGAAGATAATATATATATATATATATATATTCTATCTTGCAAAAGATACTGACAATGCAGGCAAATATCTATACGTCAACAAAGATGACAGCTGGCTATGGCATATGCGTCTAGGACACGCAAACATGGAAACTATTGCAAGACTATCTACAAAGAAACTCGTAAGAGACTTACCAGAGATTACTTTCAAGAAAGATATGGTATGTGCTGACTGTGAAAAGAATAAAGCTACTAAATCTTATTTTAAATCAATCAACTTTGTAAGTACCTCTAGACCTCTACAACTCTTGCGTATGGACTTGTTTGGACCCAGTAGAGTCTCCAATCTTGGCAGTAAGCTTTATGCTTATGTTATTGTTGATAATTTTTCTAGATACACATGGGTTTATTTTCTCGCAAATAAAAATGAAGTATTTTTTAAATTTGTCAATTTTTGCAAAAAGGTTCAAAACAAAAAAGTTTCATGATTACTCGTATCCGAAGTGATCATGGAGCCGAATTCGAAAATAGTGATTTCAAAAATTTTTGCAATAAAAATATTTTTTTATAAATTTTCTTGTCCTAGAACTCCACAACAAAATGGTGTTGTAGAGTGGAAGAATAGAACTCTTGGCGATATGGCTAGAGTTATGTTAAATCAGTATAACCATCTGAAATACTTTCGGGCTGAAGCTGTAAGTACTTCATATGTTTTGAATATGGTACTTATTCGACCTATATCGAAGAAAACTCCCTATGAACTTTGGTTTGGTAGAATTCCCACAATTAGATACTTTAAAGTTTTTGGTTGGAAATGTTTTATTCTTAATACCAAAGATAATCTAGAAAAATTTGACTCCAAGGCCTATGAAGGTATTTTTCTAGGTTATGCCGCCAAAAGTAAAGAATTCAGAGTATTCAACAAAACCTTATTGACTGTTGAAGAATCATTTAATGTTACATTTGATGAACACAACACTCAAGCACTAAACGATAGCGATGATGAAGGTAGTCAACCCGCAACTAACAAGATATTAGAAGATACAACCAGTACAAGTCATCCAGAAAGTCTGCCAAGGAGACTAAAGTTTTCCACAGATCATCCTGAGGACTTGGTAATAGGTGATATATCGAAAGGTGTAAGTACACGTTCCTCAAATAGAGATATCATTACAAATATTGCTTTTATTTTTCAAATAAAACCTAAAAATACTGATGAAGCTTTTGCTGATGAATTTTAGATTTCTACTATGCAAGAGGAACTCAACTAATTTGAACGTAATCAAGTTTGGGAACTTGTTCCTAAACCTAATGATTATCCGATCTTTGGTACTAAATGGATTTTTCGAAATAAATTAAATGAGGATGGTTCAGTTACCTGTAACAAAGCACATCTCGTAGCTCAAGGATACAACAAAGAGGAAGGTATCGACTACGATGAGACCTATGCTCTTGTTGCTAGACTTGAATCTATCCGAATGCTTTGCGCTTTTGCTAGTTTTCATAAATTCAAACTTTTTTAAATGGATGTTAAAAGTGCTTTTCTAAATGGAGTTATCAAAGGAGATATTTTTGTTAAATAACCTCCTGGTTTTACAAATTTCAAATACCCTGATCAGGTATTCAAGTTACGAAAGGCTCTATACGGACTCAAATAAGCCCCTCGTGCTTGGTATGAACGTCTTAGCCTCTTTTTACTTAGAAATAATTTTTCAAAAGAAAAAATTGATACTACCCTTTTTATAAAATCTTCTGCTGATTCTTTGTTATTAGTGCAAATATATGTTGATGATATCATATTTTAATCTACTAATGAGATGCTATGTAATGAGTTTGCTAAGTGTATGTATTATGAATTTGAGATGAGCATGATGGGAGAACTGACTTTCTGCCTAGGATTGCAAATCAAGCAAGATTCACAAGGAACTTTATCCATCAGGCTAAGTACACGAAGGATTTGCTCAAAAAGTTCGACATTGACAATGCAAAGCCTATCATAACTCCAATGGCAACATCCACTAAGCTTGACCTTGATGATAGCAGTAAACCAACAAACATACGTAAGTATGAGGTATGATTGGTAGTTTGTTATATCTAACTGCTAGTCGCCCAGACATTATATTTGCTGCATGCCTTTGTGCTAGATATCAGGTTAATCCTAAGAAATCATATTTGTGCATAGTTAAACGTATCTTTAGATACCTTAAAGTGACTTTATCGACAGGCTTATGGTATCCCAAAACTACGTCCTTTGACCTTACTGGTTACTCGGATGCTGATTTTCCTGGAAGCAAAGTCAATCGAAAAAGCACCAATGACACGTGTCATTTCCTAGAAAAGTCTCTAGTCTCCTAGTTTAGCAAGAAATAAAATTTTGTTGCATTATCAACAACTGAGGCAGAGTATATCTCCGTAGGACGTTGTTGTGCTCAAATTTTGTGGATGAAACAAACCCTAGAAGACTTTAATCTACACTATAAGAATATTCTTATTTTCTGTGAAAACACTAGCACCATTAATCTCACCAAAAATCCAGTATGCCACTCACCACTAAGCACATAGAAATCCGTCATCATTGTCACTACCACATTTTCTAGAAAAGGATATTTTTGTCATTTCATAATTAATTAAATATTATGCATGTTGAATATTTATTTATTATTAGATATTAGTTTATTATTTTAGACTTGTGTTAGTGGAACTAACTAGTTTAGATTAGATCCATGGATGAACATTTAATTCTAGTTAGAATTGAGCCTAATTATAAGCCCATTCATTAGGAGGATGATTAATTAAGTTAAACCAATTAGACTATAACCTTCCTTCCTTAATTATTTCTTTATGAGAGGCCCCAAGGGATATTTTAGACTTTATATAGTAGCTTGGGAAGGGGGTTTGATGGCCTACCTACTATTAGAGGGAGGGAAGTTTATCTCTCTTTATTTTTTATTTCAAAACTAGATCTAGAATTTTCTCTTCCAAATTTCTTCATTCCCACATCAAATTTTATCCAAATTTTTTTCTAATTCCTTACCAAATCATCATTGGAGGCTAGTAGATCAAGGATGTACAAGGAGGAAGCAATTATCTATAAGGATGAGAAATGATCTACAAGTTGGAAGCTATTTTCACCCAATTTGAAAGTTTTATTGGAAATCCATCTCCCAATAGGTACAATTAAATTTTTTCCCTTTAATTAGACTCTAAATCTGTATTTTAATCATTAGACACCACCCCATATGATAAGGCTACCCAAAGGAATTAGAATTAGGTTCATAGGAGGTCTATGGAGAAAGTTATGTGATATTTTGTGTCAATTTTGGGAGAATTTCGAGATTGACACAACTTGTGTTTGTCAATTGATCAATTAGACAAAATTGATATGTGTTTGATTATGTGTAGCTAGTGTCATGACCACAATTAGTTACATGTAGGTCGTATCCCGACAATTTGGAGATACAGGTTGATTTGGGGGTTTTCTTCCGACACGGAGGTTTGACCATGTCATATTTTGACACGGACACGTAGGTGTGTAATTAACTCTTCGTATTGTTCATAGATATTATTTTAGACTTGCTCGTTTCCTTCGGGATATGTTTGGTTGTGTGTAGACTCGTATCGCAAGCGTATCATAGATCTAGTATGATACGAGTGCGATGCACTCCACGTGCTAGTTTTCTTGCATTTCAACATACTTGTTTATAGCTATTAGTGATATATAATTGTATGGTTATGTATATATATATATATATATGTATGTATGGTGGTGATTATATATATACATAAGAGTTGTATATATGTATGTGTGTGTGTTTATATGTATATATTGATGTGTATTATGTATATATTGATATATATATATATATATATATATATATATATATATATATATATATATATATATGTGTGTGTGTGTGTGTGTGTGTGTGTGTGTGTGTGTGTGTGTGTGTGTGTGTGTGTATATATATATATATATATATGTGTGTGTGTGTGTGTGTGTGTGTGTGTGTGTGTATGTGTGTATATATATATATATATATATATATATATATATATATATATATATATATATATATATATATATATATGAGTATGGATGTGTGTTTGTGTTTGGATGGGTGTGTGTGTGTATTTGAAGGGGGGGGGGGGATCGAGCAACAGCCAGCTAGTAGCATAGCAGAGTACCAGTGCAACTGTACAACAAAACAGTAGATGTAGCTAGCAGCATTTCAGCTAGCTGTCAGCAAGCAAGCAGGCAGCATGAAGTGGGAGCACTACACGAGAAGCAGCAACAACTGCACAAGCAAGCAGCTAGCAGTAAAGCACACTACATCATGCCCAGCAACAGCAAGGCAGTAGCATGCAGCAGCTGCTGCAATGCACTACAACAAGCAGCTCCAGCATGCAACAACAAGGCAGTGCAGTGGCAGCAGCCTGTAGAAGCTACAATAGCAGCAGTTTGAGTAACAACTACAACAACAATAACAATAGGGTATCAGCAGCTACAGAGTAGGTAAGGAGATGGTTAGCTAGTATTTGATAGTTTAGTCAGATTAGTCATTTGATTTATTAATTAGCTTATTGATAGTTTAGTTTAGTAGTTAGTGAGTTACTGTATTATGTAGTTATATATATGTACATATGGTTATCTAGTAGTTAGATATATATACTTATGTATCTCTAGTTAGTGTTATACATGTAGTAGTATGTGTGTATATATTTATATGTATTGGTAGTTAGTATAGCTAGTAGTATTGTATTAATTCATGCATGTTAGTTATAGTTTAGAGTTGGGTAGTTAGTTATATGTTAGGATTCACATTACCTTGTGATACAAAGGTAATGTCAAGGTATTGTTTGGATACTCAAGGTATTGGGTTTGAGTATCAAGATGGGTGTGTAGTGGTACGATACCGCATTGGTTCAAAGCCAAGGTATCCACTTAGTACTAGTTTAGTTAGGAATATTAGATATTGTTGTTTGTATATACATACTATAATATTTTCCTATCTATTTGATTGCGTATCTTACGATACGGTATTTTAATTGGTTCCTAGTATCCTATTATAACTAGTGTGGCCTAGTTACATAGTGTATGGATCCAATATCCTAGAGATAGACTCATACAACCTAGAAATAGCTAGTTTGACTAGTTTGACCTAGAGTTGACCTAGTTTAACTGTTTTGACTTAGAAATGGCTTTATGACCTAGAAGTTGACTAGTTTAACTTATTTTTATTCCAAAATATTGTATTGATGTAATATTCCATATTTAGGTATTCGAGGCACCGTACCAGACATCTTTGATATTGTTCACCAGATTTCAGGCGAGTACATTCTATGATAGTTTCTTATTTATGATATCCTCTATGTCTCTTGTATCTAGTGTAGATATCCTTAATTTCTTGACATGATGGTTACAATGATTGGTATATCTGAATCTCGTCATGAAATGTTATTCTTTGGTATTTACGGTGTATCTTGCGTAAGCCTTGTTTCCTTGTTCTTCTTGTACATGTACATATATTAGTTCATGAGAAGGGTAGCGCCCTTCTTATGGAAACCCGTGTCATAACATACCATGGTTGGATCCACTATACCAGTCGGGGGCGGGGAGTATGTAGTGTAGATATGTGATCATACCCAACTTGTATCAAGTCTTGTTCATTGAATAATGTTAATCATACACCGCACGTATGATTAGCCAGGCCATAAATCTTGTATCATGTCCCAAGCTGATCACATGTTAAAGCTGGTACTCACTCACTTAGTCATTAGTATTTCTTGTTTATTCCTATATTGCTTATTCTTGTATTTATTTCCATTATTTCCTTTATTATATATCTCTTATATCTGTATATTTGTATCTTGTATATTCATATCTATTTACTGTTATATAGTTTATATTATTTATTAGAACTACTGTTAGAGATGTACTCTTCTTCTTTCCTGACTGGATATTTTTCCCAGATGTCACTGAGGAGTGGTACCCCACTCACTACGGGCCTCAGGACGTGGTTGGCTTAGAGCCAGAGACCTTGGCTCAGGAGGGTCTCATCCCGACTGAGACAGACAACCCAGGACTCGTAGCTTCTTAGTAGTTTCCTTTTGTATTGGATTTGTCTCCAGCTCACTTTTAATATTTCTTGACTCATTGGATATTATTTTGTCTCATGAGTTGTATTTGTGACTCTTCTATTCTTTAATCATATTCATGCTTATTTCCATCTTATAGATATGTGATTAAGTATATTTATATTGTTGGTGGCATTGTTATGTCTTGATTATTAGATAGATAGTTTATCCAAACAATGTTCTACCGCCGATGCCGCAGCTTAGGCTGGGCATTGTTCATTACTTGCATCCCTACACCGAGTGCAGGTCGTGAAACATTTTTAGTGGTGGCCCATGCAGGTCCTTCGAGGTCGCAATTAGTGCTCTGAATTGAGTGCTATTACGAGCCTATTTCAGGATATATGATATAGGCTATAGGCTGAGAATACTCAATCACATATAGGAAAAACTCCATTGATTCATTTCAACTGTTCTTCCTTGATATTGATATTTGATCTTTAACTGTCCTTCTTTGAAAGCCTTATATCATATGCCATATTGATTTTTTTCTTTTATTTGCCTCAGGATGCCACCTAAGACTAGATCACAGCAGGGGATAGCAGCTTCTGAGAGATCTGCGACTTTTCGAGGGCCTGCACCAGTCACTACTTTGGTGATTGGCGTATCAACTACGTTTGGGGGTCCACCTCTAACTCAAAGGACTATTCCAGCTGTATCTGAGGGACTTCCACCTCCACCTTTCGTGCCGATAAATACGACTCAGATGTTCACACTGTTTTGCGAGATGTTGGAGGCTCAGAGGGCTCAGTCCGAGGCACACCAGAGGCAGATCGACATATTACGGCAGGGCATTGAGAGTGCTCATCAGCTTGCCCTTGCTGTAGTAGAGAGAGGAGCTTCGGTCCAGCAATAGGTTTCTCCACAGGTTGCCCAGCTTCGGCTAGGCAATATTCAGGACTTCAAGAAGCTGGAACCTCGGCTCTTCAAGGGGACAAAGGGCATCGTCTATGCGGATGATTGGCTCAGGGATATTAAGTGTCTCATGAGGGTATCCCATCTTGCCGAGGATCTGAAGGTTGAGGCCGTAGGACTTCAGTTATTCGACATCGCCCGTACTTTGTTTAGGAATGAGCCACTTCTTGCTGATGCGGGTCAGTCTTGGGAGGTGTTCAAGGACCTCTTCAAAAGGAAGTTCTATGCTCGGGCAGACATGTTAGACTTGGAAAGGCAATTTGAGAGCCTTATTCAGGGGAGCATGTCTGTGGAGGAATGTACCGCAGAGTTTGGTAGGCTGAGCCATTTTGCAAAGTATTTGGTGAGGGAGCTGAAGGTTCGAGCTATCCGTTTTCGCGAGGGTATGAACTGGGAAGTGAAGATCCTTATTCCGTCTTTCTATGAGACCTATTCGGAGATACTTGCGGAGGCACTGCTAAGCGGTAGTTGGGTTTGAAGCGGTAGTTGGGTTTGAAGTCCAAGAGAGATCGTAATTCTTTTTTGGGGCTAACAGCAACACAGTGACTGCTAAGCATCCTTATTTCTAGTCCAAACATTTTCAGCAGCCGCAGCAGCACCAGACTCTAGCTACGACGCAATTTTACTAGGCATTACAGCAGCAGAGACAGTCACAGAAAGCTTTCTGCTACTACTACAAGAAGTTTGGCCATATCTGGGAAGTTTGTAGGAGGAGGTTGGGGGTTTGTCTGTATTGTGGTACCGAAGGACATCAGCTGAGAGAGTGTTCTTCTAATCCTCGTCGTGTAGTTCAGGGAGTAGCTCTAGCTCCGAGGACACAGGCGAGGCCACCTGTAGTACAACCGAAGGGACCGCCGCTTTTTACCCAGCAGTAGCGTTATGCCCAGCACCATCATCAGGGAGGTGCACGTCAGGAACGAGCATTGCTATGACAGTCGAGGAGGTCGAGGCCACCGGAGATGTCATTGCAGGTTCTGTTCTTCTTGATTCTATTCCAGCTTTAGCTTTATTTGATAGTGGTGCTTTCCATAGTTTCGTATCTGTTTCTTTGCTCTGAAGTATCGTTTGGTAGTTGAGTCTTTTCTTAGGACTTGTAAGATCATGACCGGGGAGGCATTATCCTGGTTAATGATATTTGCAAGGATCGAAGAGTTATTCTGAGAGGCCGGATGCTGAGTGCGTGTCTACTTGTAATGCTACTTTCGAGCTATGACATTATACTCGGGATGGATTGGTTGAGTAGGCACCATGCTAGTATAGATTGTAGAGGAGGTAGAGTTTTGTTTAGCCCACCAGGAGATCCAGAGTTTGAGTTTGCTAAAGGAGCTGCAGAGCAGGGAGAAGGCATTATCTGTGGAGCTATGGTAGAAGACAAGGAGTTGCCACATCCGTTGATAGCGGTGTTCTTGGATGTGTTTCTTGAGGAATTGCCAAAATTGTCGCCAGATCGAGATATTGAATTATCTATAGACTCGGTGCCAGGTGCAGAACCAATTTTATAGCATGTCTATAGAGTAAATAACAGCGAGCTGGTCGAGCTGAAGTAACAGGTAGATGAGTTACAGGATAAGGGGTTTATCAGATCCAATTCTTCACCGTGGGGAGCCCCGATATTGTTTGTACCGAAGAAGGATGGATCGGTGCATATGTGCATCGATTACAGGGTATTAAATAATCTCACTATCAAGAATAAATATCCATTGCTACAGATTGATGACCTGTTCGATCTGTTAAGTGGCTCCAAGGTATTTTCTAAGATAGACTTGAGATCAAGCTACCACCAGGTAAAAGTGAAGCTGGAGGACATTCTGAAGACTGCTTTTTAGACTTGGTATGGCTAGTATAAGTTTATGGTGATGTCGTTTGGGTTGACTAATGCCCCGACGATATTTATGAATTTGATGAACAAGGTGTTCCACCAGTACCTTGACAAGTTTGTGGTGGTGTTCATCGATGACATACTCATATACTCGAAGACACCGGAGGAGCACGAGGAGTATTTGCGGATTGTGTTGGATGTGCTGAGGAAGGAGAAGCTGTATGGAAAGCTGTCCAAGTGTGAGTTCTTTCTGGACAAGGTGGAGTTCTTAGGACATGTTGTGACTGGTGATGGAATTTCAGTGGATCCGAAGAAGATCGCAACAGTGGAGTCTTAGAAGACCCCGAGTTCAGTGGCAAAGATCAGGAGTTTCTTGGGTTTGGCACGCTACTACTGGAAGTTTGTACAAGATTTTTCGAGGATTGCCGAGTCAATGACTAAACTTACCAGGAAGGATATAGTGTTTGTTTGGACAGAGGAGTGCCAGGTTGCTTTTGAGGAATTGAAGAAGAGGTTGACGTCTGCTTCTATTTTGACGTTGCCATCAGGGTTTGGAGGTTTCACTATTTATAGTGATGCATGAGGGAAAGGTTTGGGTTGTATTCTTCAGCAGAATAGGAAAGTGATTGCCTATGCATCCAGGCAATTGCGTCCTTATGAGGAGAACTATCCTACCCATAATTTGGAGTTAGCAGCAGTCATCTTTACCCTAAAGTTATGGAAATACTATTTGTACGGAGAGCGTGTTGAGATCTTCACAAAATATAAGAGCTTGATGTACGTTTTCACTCAGAAGGAGTTGAACATGAGGTAGCGTCGGTGGCTGAAACTGATAAAGGATTTTGACATATCTTTGCAGTATTATCCTGGGAAAACCAATGTAGTTGCCGATGCCTTGAGCAGATATCTGGTAGCTATGTTTTTAACGCAGGATCGATATTTGTTAGAGGATTTGGAGAGCTTGGACATTGAGGTGATAGTTCTTGATTTTGCTATGCAGATATGGGGGTTACAGATATACTCAGAGTTGATGGACAGGATCAAGGCAGCCCAATATGGGGATGTATCTCTGAGGAGCATCAAAGCTCAGGTGAGAGCATGATTAGAGGATGATTTTACCATTGCTGAGGATGGTTCTTTGAGGCATGGTGCTAGATTGTATGTGCCTAGTGGGGAGCTATGTGAGAAGGTATTGCAGGAAGCGCATCGCTCTCAGTATTCCATACATCCAGGTGCCAACAAGATATATCGGGATATGTGAGAGTGTGTGTGGTGGTATGACATGAAGAGGGAAGTGGTACAGTTTGTATCTAGATGCTTAGTGTGCCAGCAGGTGAAAGCCGAGAGGCAGAGGCCAGGCGATTTACTTCAGCCATTACCCATTCTAGAGTGGAAGTGGAAGCATATTACTATGGATTTTGTGTCTGGACTTCCACGATCTCTAGGAGAGAAAGACGCAATTTGGGTCATAGTTGACAGGTTGACCAAGTTGGCCCACTTTTTGCCTTTCATGGTGGGTTTGTCTACGGAGAAGCTGGCTGAGATGTATGTGAGACAGATCATCAGGATACATGGGGTTTCCGTCATCATAGTCTCAGATCGGGATAGTCGTTTAACTTCTCATTTCTGGAGGAGTTTGCAGGCGAGTTTGTGCACCCAGCTCAAGTTCAGTATTGCATATCACCCCCAGACGGATAGACAGTCAAAGAGGACTATTCAGACTCTCAAGGATATGCTGCACACCTGTGTACTAGATTTTGGGGGATTTTGGGAGGACTATCTCTTTTTGGTAGAGTTTGCTTACAATAACAACTACCAGGTTAGAATAGAGATGTCACCATTTGATGCTTTGTGCGGTCGAAGATGTCGTACTCCTTTGTTATGGGACAATGTTGGAGAGAGATTTTTACTAGGGCCAGAGATGGTTATGGATTCATCGGATAAGGTTAAGCTGATCAGAGACAGACTTCGAGTGGCGTAGGACACACAACGACATTGGGCCGATAGCCACCGGAGACCTTTGGAGTTTGAGGTATAGTTTTAGATTTTGTTTTATGCTTGATATTGGTTGTTTGTTATAGATTAAGTTCTTAAGATTTTATTTTATTCTAGGTTGATGGTTTGGTGTTTCTGAGAATTTCTCCGACACGAGGCATAATTTGCTTCAATGGAGGCAGGAAGCTTAGTCCGTGATTCATCGAACCTTTCAGTATTCTCGAGAGGGTTGATGCAGTTGCTTACAGACTAGACTTGCCACCTGCATTGGAGAAAGTGCACAACGTATTTTATGTATCGCAGTTAAAATGGTACGTGGCAGATCCTAATCACGTATTGGATCACTTAGAGATAGAGGTGGGCCCTTATCTTAGCTATCCAGAGCAGCCAGTTGAGATTCTGAAACGGAAAGAGAAGGTGCCGAGGAGCCAGACTATTCCATTGGTACGCATCTCATAGAGGCATCACTCTCTGGGGGAGTCTACTTGGGAGAGAGAGGATAAAATGTGAGAGCGTTACCCATATTTGTTTGTGCCTTGAGGTATATTCTGTTCTTTTCTTTTATATTCTTTTCTTTTCTGTTATGTTATATTTTATTTTTGGGGTAGTTTCGTCTTTGAATTTCGAGGACAAAATTATTGTAAGGGGGGTAGACTTGTCACTAGCACATTTTCTAGGATCACTTACATTTGCTGGAGTTCTCTTACAATAATAGCTACCAAGCAAGCATTCAGATGGCTCATTTTGAAGCATTATACGAAAGGAAGTGTCAATCACCGGTATATTAGAGTGATATGGGCGAGAGACAGATACTTGGACTGGAGTTGGTGACTCACACAGTGGAGAAGGTCAAGCAGATTCAAGGTCACCTTCGAGCAGCATAAGATAGATAGAAACTGTAGGCATATACTCACCGTCGACCCCTAGAGTTCAAGTTGGGAGATCATGTGTTCTTAAGGATCTCCCATAATTGAGGAACCATCTAATTTGGAGGTAGAGGAAAGATTAGTCCGAGGAATATCAGACTGTTTGACGTACTAGAACGAGTTGGAGAGGTTGCTTACAGACTAACATTATTGCAGACCTTGGAGGGTGTCCACGATATTTTCCATATCTCACAATTGAGAAGGTATGTGGTAGATCCTAGGCATATATTGGATCATTCAGAGATCACTCTAGGACCGAGTTTGTCATATGACGAATAGCCGGTTGAGATTCTCGACCGCAGAGAGAATGTACTAAAGGGGAAGACCATTCGACTAGTTCGCGTTACTTGGAAGCATCATTCACCGGACGAATCGACTTGGGAGTGAGAGGATTCGTTAGAGCATTTTCCTCACTTACGCGAGTCTTCAGGTATGGACTTTACATACCACATTATTGTTTTTCTAGATCTTTCCATATTCTTAATTTTGAGGATGAAATATTCTTAATAGGTATTTTGTGTGTATTCTATATTTATTGTGTTTATTTAGATTATTTTTAAAATTAATTTAAATCTAATTTTTGTATTAGGACACTTTACCGTAGTCTGAATATTAATGACATAGGATGACCCCAAAATCTATATCGCTCTTCGTAGGAAGTAGCCTACACGGGAGACACTACCCGTAGGATCTTTATGTGACACAAAATTCGACCATTTAACATTAGTATGGCACTAGCATAACAACCGTAGATTATTGTGTTTAAAATTTAGATATATATATATATATATATATATATATATATATATATATATATATATATATATATATATATATATATATATATATATATATATAATTCCTATGTAATTATTCTCCAATCCAACCTTCTTCATTAAGCAACCCATAAATTCTCCATGCCAAATTAGGCCACTTCCCTCTTTTGTAATATTTAATTATTTAATTATTACTATTTTAAATCCCATCGAATCTAATCAAATCTTTGTCATTAATTTGACTTTTAAATAACTAACAATCTAATAAGGAAATAATTTAAACTAATCCTACTCCTACCCAAACCCTTGACCGACCCTCACATACCCGCACGTACATCCCCCCTCTCCAAAACCTGCGACCCCCTCTCTCTCTAGTCCTATATATATATATATATATATATATATATATATATATATATATATCTTTCCTTTTAAAAACCCTAACCAAAATTCTCCTTTAAAATCCTATTTTTTTCCCTCCTCCAAGAACCCTAGCCTCCACCATCACTACCAAGGCCGACCCCCCTTCACGTGGACAACATCACCTCCTTCATCCAAGAATCCTAGTTCTTTTTTCTTCTTCTTCTAGTAAGTCTTCTTCTTCCTCAAAACCCTCTCTAATGTGTATGATTGCATGAATAATTGTTGTTATATATAAATAAATAATTTTTATATTTATTTACAACCCATTGCCATGTTCTTAATAGTAGAGATTTATTTTAGGGTTTGCATGTAAAGAATTGAACTCATGAATGCATGTATGCACCCATAGGTAGAACCCTTTATTAATATAGAAATATGATGTTTAAATTATTTTTATTTAGATTTTTACATGTTTATTCAAGATTATTAATTTCTTTTATTATAAATTGAATGTACAATGGGAATTGTGACCTAGTTTTATGTTTTCTCCAAAACTTCGCATTGAACCCTTCTAAAAATTTGTAAATAATTAAATTTTGATGTTATTAACCTATATAAAATTCAATTTTTAATTTATAATTCCATAAATATTATTTTTGATTTAAATAGTTTTTTATGCATAAAAAGTCACCTAGTTGACCTAGTTTTCATATAAATCTATTGTAACATGTTCTTTAGTCATATATAAATGTCTTTCCTATTATTTATGATTAAAAACTTATTTTTTCAGAATTAATTATGATTTTAGAATTTTATACAAAGCATAATAGTTGGGTTATAATGGTAAAATTTTGCCAATACTTTTGCTAGAAGACTAGTAGACGTCCAATGGAAAGGCCAATAAGTATAATTGTAAAGATGCATGTAGGAACTCATTTAATCATTATTTTCTAATATTTTAGAATTATTCCCAAAATTTAACATTTTTATGATTTTTTCTTTTGAGGAAATGCATGTCGAAAAAACCTTGTTTAGCACCTATATTAGTATGACTAAGTTGCCAACATTCATAGAAACCATTTGTAGAAGAAAAATCATTATTTTATCTATTTTTATAATTAATTCCAGAATTATTATTTTATTTAATTAATGTCTTTAAAAAGAATTTTGCTATTGATTAACGTTTAGTATTATTTTGAGGTTAGTTACTTGCATGTGCAATCAACGTAGAATTAATAACTAGCATATAGCCTAATTTTTTACTAGATAGTAAGAGTCTAATTAGTGTAATAAATTGGTAAGAGTTCTGACGTTCCTGTGGAGAGCTCCAGACCAGATTCGTTATTCTCGTATTTTGGCTTACCAGGCAAGTATACCTTGCTTGTTTGTATTGTGCAGTTTACATTTTGCCTAGTTCTTTTTATTGTGTTATTTGTGTACACGCATCCTAGAAGTAGTTGACCTACCTTGTATGGTAAAGATATATGGTATATTTTGACCTGACACAATTTCAAATACGTTCACTGAGTGAGTGAGTGCATGGACTGGCGTGTTGATTGGCCATCGGTACGTGAGTTCGCGTCTTGTGTTAGCTGTTGGTGTTAGTTTGGGTTCTAGATTTTATTGACGTATTGCATTATGTCTGTACCACGTATATGGTGTCACTACCACTTTTCCAGGCAAGGGTATTTTTGTAATTTCACCCTTTTAAATAATTATGAATTTAATTATTCTGCTAAGTTTTATAAAGTAATTATATATAGTTAATAATATTTAGTTTTAGGTCTAACCCTAGAAATCCATTAGGACAACCCTAATGAGTAAACCCTAGTTAGAAAACCCTAATCTAGCAAAACCCTAGAATTCTAATTTTTGGATGAACCCTCAAAACCCTAGAATGACTTAACCTGAGTCTATTAGGTTCTACATGAGAGGAAGGGGGTTTAACCTAAAAAGACTAGGCATGGAAACCCTAAAACTAGGTTTAATATAAATAGGAAGCTTTTCTCAAAGCCATCCTTCATGTAGAGAAAAGGAAACCCTAGCCTCCAGAGAGAGGACCATCTCCCCACTCCAAAAATTCGAAACCCTAACCCTAGGTTCCATTTTCTCCATCCCCAAAGCAAGAGAAGCAAAGAACGTGGGTCAGGGAGCCTTGGAGAAGAAGAGCCTCGTTGAAGAAACCTTCCCCTGCAGGTAAAACCCTAGTTCTACTCATTTGAATTCTGTGTACAGATGATAATGGCCATTAGGAACCCCCAAATCTGTGTGTAATTCGATTCTAGGGCTTTGGATTAGGTTTTGGTGACCCACATGGGGTTTTCCCCAATTATTAAGAACCCTAACCCTAGATTTTGGTATGTGGACTGATTTCATCTCCTCTGTGTAAGTTGAACCCGAATTTGTAGGGTTTTTGGATTTGGAATTCATGGGTTGTATGTATATTGGTTTCTTGCACTGCATGTGTTCGATAGAATGTTCATTTAGGGTTCATCCATCTAAGGTAGTGGATGTATGCATATCTTGGTTTATAGACTATATATATATATTACCATTGCCTGTGTTCTAGTTATTTGTTGGTTTTCATATGTTTAAAAGTGAGTTCTGTACAATCGGGTATGAGTATTTGGGGGAAAACTGTGTTGATTCACTGTACATAGTCGGGTTTTGGAGGATATACATGTGCCTGTACAGTCGGGTTTCCCTTGGGTATTCAATGGGCAGGAGATAGTGTGTGAGTGTTCAATAACTGTGTATATGTATATGTGTGTTCAGTGTGCAGAAATTTGTTGCTGTGTAGGTGTGTCCAGACTTGTGCAAACTGTGTCTGTGTGAGGTGCTCAGTTTTTAACTGGGTATTGAGTTGGTCAGTGAGTTGTGTGTGTCAGTTGGTGAGGTAGAACCTGTGCAGTTTCAGTGTGGAGTTGTGGTATCAGGGAATAGGGGTTTTGTGTATTAGGTTGCCTGTGTTCTCAGTTTAGATACATACCTGTGTGTGTGTATCCTAGTTAATTCCAGATTCCTAAACCTATGTGTCTTGGTGTGTGTGACTGTGTATTTCCTGTCCAGTGTGTGGGCATTGGGGTTTCAGTATTAGTGTTAGGAAGAAATGCATCAGTTAGCAGTGTGAGTGAGTTGGTAATTTAGTGTAGATGTTGATATGGGGTACTGTGGGTTAATGGTATTAAGTATAAGAGTAAGGTATAAGTTAAGTCACTAAATAAACACTATCCTATAGATAAATTGGGCAAGTATATTTATAAGTTATATATATATATTATTACGACTCACTATATAGTCTATATAGCTATATGATACCTAGTATCTAGATACTCATGAGATGGACCTAGAAACCTAGTCACAACCTAGTTTTAACTAGTATTAGTTTAAAATAGCTAGTATGAACCTAGATTTGACTTAGTTGGACCTAGTATTGACCAGAAAACCTTAGACATGGCCTAGAAACCTCGTTTTTAAATTGTTAAGCATGTTATTCTTTTAATTCATTAATTAACATTGAATTTCCATAAATAGGTCCTTGTGATTCCAATTTGGACCTCGATCCTCACATTTTGCTCAGGACCACAGGCGAGTACATTCTCTGACAGTTTTCATGGTTGATTACTTCTATAAATTATAGTGTATTTCATACTTGATTCCGACACTATGGATACACGGGTTAGCACCCTAGATCCCCATCACGAGGAGTCGTGGTTGGAATCCATCGTGCTAGCTGGGGGATGGGGAACTATTAGTAGATTATGTGATCATATCCAAACATTTATATGCACCATAGCTCACCCCACTTCTCACGTCGGGTGCGGCCTGACCACTTATATGCTCCATAGCTGTTATATATGATTAGCCTGACCATTATATGCACCATAGCTAACCATGCGGTTAGCCTGACCTAAAAGAATCATAGCTAATCATATATAACCAGCCTGATCCAGTCCCAAGCCGATCACATAATAAACTGATATTTCAATCACTTAGCTAGACGTTTTATCTTTATTCAGATTTTACTTGTTCTAGCATTACTACTTATTGCTCATTGCTAGATGCTTTATTGTCTAATTCATTTCTCCAGTACTTCACATGTTCAGCTTTTATTTCCATCTTGTATCTCTTACACTGTTTATAGATTTTGTCAATTTAATGGAACTGCTGTTAGTTCTTGTGCTTCGCTCCAATCCTGACTGGATAACAACATTTTCAGAGAACCTGGAGGACTTTTGCCCTACTCATTACGGTCCAGGAATAGAGGAGGATTTCACCCCAGAAATCCCAGAGGAGGTGCCTATCCTAGAGGAGAACATGCCTGCCCATGCTTAGATTATTTTTGCATTTATTGCTTTAGACTGAGACTGAGACTGAGATGTATTTATTTTATTTGTGACTTTGTGAGGTCATTTAGACCCAGGTTTTGAGTTGAACTTCTTGTGGTTGGTTTTAATAGAACTCTTTTCAATTCTCATCGTGCCATTATGTTTATAGTTGTGATTGAGTATATTATAGAACTGTGGTTATGTATCATTGTCCTCCGTACGGAGTTGAGACTATTGACAGGATGTACTATATTTGTGACCTAGACAGCGTTCTACCGCCGATGCTGCGGCGTAGGCTGGACGTACCCACGACCCATGCCCAAATTCCGGGTGCGGGTCGTGACACGTTTTTAGTGGTGGCCCATGCAGGTCACCTCATAGTCTTAGACTATTTTAGGAAATAGGAATTAGGCCAAGGATATGCTCAATCACAATTAGGGAATTCTGATTCTTATGATACTATTCTTAATGATTAATTCCTTTAGAAATTTTTCTGTCCTTCCTTGATATCATATCTATTGCCTTAATTGAATCTTTCGGTCTGTCTTCAGGATGCCGCCAAGAAGATCACAGAGACTCGGAGCAGCAGATACAGAGAGGTCTGCCACCTCTCGTGCTGCCGGACAGACATCAGCAGCACCTCCTACATCTCCAGGACAGGTGGGAGTGTCTGCAGCATTCGGGGGTCCTCCACCACCAGTTCAGAGGGTCCCCACAGCTACGACGGCACCACCACCTCCACCACCACCAGCTCAGCACCCAGGAGGTGTGCCCGTCGATGGGGCACAGATGTTCGCTTTGATACAGGGCATGGTCGATGCCCAGAGGACGTCGGCAGAGGCCCAGAGAGTACAGGCTGAGGCACATCAGGCCCAGACAGAGATGATGAGGGTGAACATGGAGAATGCTCACCAAGTGGCTCTCCAGGCTGTGGAGAGAGTCACTCAGCAGCAGCAACATCCTGGTCAGCAACAACAGAGGCCGGGCACCATTGTGGACTTCAAGAGGATGATGCCTCGGGAGTTCAAGGGGACAGAAGGGATACTCTACGCCGATGATTGGCTAGAGGACATCGAGAGGAACTTGCGTTTGGCGCAGATTCCAGAGGCGCTCCAGATCGAGGCCGCTGGCAGCCAGATGTTCGACATTGCCTTGACGTGGTTTTGCACGGAGCCGAGACTCTTGCGCGGGGGACTCACTTGGGTGGCTTTCAAGGAGCTCTTCAAAGAAAAGTTCTTTCCTGATGTCGCACTGGGAGCTTTGGAGAGTCAGTTCCATGACTTAGCCCAGGGGAGCTCGTCCGTCGACGAGTATGCCGCGGAGTTTAGCCGTCTGAGCCGCTTCGCGCCGTCGATGATTAGAGATCCGGGGGACAGGGCCCGAAAATTCAGAAAGGGGCTGACAAGAGAGATCAAGTCGCACGTCGGGACGTCGCACAGCTACCTATGAGGGCATATTGATGGATGCCCAAGTAGCCGAGGATGACTTGGACCTCAGACCCAAGAGGGGACGCGATGTTTCCGGAGGGGCAAACAGTAGTGCGGGAACAGGCAAGCATCCACACTTTCAGCAGCAGCAGAGACACTTTCAGCAACAGCACCAGGCACCAGCTCGAGGGCAGGTTCAGCAACAGCAGCAGAGGCAGACTCAGCCCGCCATCCAGTGTGCGTACTGCGGGAAGATGGGACATACTAGAGATATCTACAGGCATAGATTGGGCTCATGTTTGTCCTGCGGATCGACGACACATCAGCTGAGGGATTGCCCTACCATTCGGACTCGTCCAGGTCAGGGTGGAGCAGCCGCCCAGAGAGGACCAGGCAGGGTACCTACCGTACCAGGAGGCCAACAACAGAGGGGACCACTTCCACCGCAAAATCAGAAGTTCGCCCAGCATCAGCAGCAGAGAGGTGCACCCCAGGGGCGAGCATACGCCATGGCAGTCGAGGAGATCGAGCCAGCAGGAGACTTGATCACAGGTTCGGTTCTTCTCGATTGTATTCCTGCATTTACCTTATTCGACTCTGGTGCTTCCCATAGTTTTGTGTCTGTATCATATGCACTTCGACATCATTTAGACACAGAACCATTAGCTAGGACTTGCAAGATCATGACTGGCGGAGGTATTATCCTAGTCCGTGATCACTGCAAGGACAGGAGAGTATCAGTAGGAGGCCGAGACTTGAGCGTGAGCTTACTTGTCATGCCACTTCCGGGGTACAATATTGTACTCGGAATGGACTGGTTGAGCAGGCATCATGCTACTATAGAATGTTATAGAGGCAGAGTATTGTTCAGACCACCAGGAGAGCCGGAGTTTGAGGTCGTCAGAGCAGCAGCGGAACAGAACAGGAGCACATTTTGCGGAGCCAGGGCGGAAGAAGAGGAGTTGCCACATCCTCTGATAGCGGAGTTCCTGGATGTATTTCCAGAAGAGTTGCCAGGCTTGCCGCCAGACAGAGATGTTGAATTCTCTATAGACTTGGTTCCAGGAGCGGAGCCCATTTCACAACATGTCTATAGAGTTAACAACAACGAGCTGGCAGAACTGAAGAAGCAAGTCGAGGAGCTGCAGGACAAAGGCTTCATCAAATCCAGTTCATCACCATGGGGAGCTCCGGTATTGTTCGTACCGAATAAGGACGGCACGGTGCGCATGTGCATTGATTATAGAGCTTTGAACAATATCACTATCAAGAATAAGTACCCGTTGCCGAGGATAGATGATCTTTTCGACCAGTTGAGCGGGGCGAGGGTGTTTTCAAAGATTGATTTGAGGTCAGGTTATCACCAGGTGAAGGTGAAGAAAGAAGACACGCCGAAGACAGCTTTTCGGACCAGATACGGCCAGTTTGAGTTCATGGTGATGCCATTTGGTTTAACCAATGCGCCGGCAGTATTCATGAACTTGATGAACAAGGTGTTCCACCAGTACCTTGATAAGTTTGTAGTGGTGTTCATCGACGATATTCTTGTGTACTCTAAGACACCGGAGGAGCACGAAGAGCACCTGAGATTAGTCTTAGAGACTCTCAGGAGGGAGAAGCTATACGGGAAACTCTCTAAGTGTGAATTCTTCCTTGACAAGGTCGAATTTCTTGGGCATGTGGTATCGGGTGACGGAATCTCGGTTAACCCACAGAAGATCGAGGCAGTAGAGTCGTGGGCTACCCCCAGTTCGGTAGCTGAGATCAGGAGTTTTCTCGGGCTAGCAGGATACTACAGGAGGTTTGTACAAGACTTCTCCAAGATTGCAGCGCCGATGACCAGACTGACTAGGAAGGACGTGGATTTTGTTTGGACAGAGGAGTGCCAGGCTGCATTTGATGAGCTGAAGAAGAGGTTGACGACAGCTCCAATTTTGACGTTGCCATCAGGGACAGGTGGTTTTACCATCTACAGTGATGCTTCAGGGAAGGGTCTGGGATGTGTTCTTCAACAGCACGGGAAGGTAATTGCCTATGCTTCCAGGCAGTTACGCCCTCATGAAAAGAACTACCCCACCCACGATTTGGAGTTAGCAGCAGTTATCTTCGCTCTAAAGCTGTGGAAACATTACCTGTACGGAGAGCGTGTGGAAATCTTCACAGACCACAAGAGCTTGAAGTACGTATTCACACAAAAGGAGCTGAACATGAGACAGAGGAGGTGGTTGGAGTTGATGAAGGACTTCGACATCTCATTGCAGTACCATCCAGGGAAGGCTAACGTAGTCGCCGATGCCTTGAGCAGGTATCCGATGGCTATGTACTTGACGACAGATAGACATTTATTGGCTGATTTGGAGAGCTTGGAGATTGAAGTGTTAGTTCCCGGTGCTGAGATTCAGATGTGGGGATTACAGATACAGTCCGAACTGATGGACAGGATCAGAGCTGCGCAGTACGATGATGAGACCCTGAGGAGTATCAGAGCACAGGTTCAGATGGGATTGTCGGACGACTTCACTATCGCAGATGATGGTTCTCTACGGCACGGCACGAGGATATGTGTGCCTAGCGGGGAGCTGCGCGAGGAGGTTTTACAGGAGGCACACCGCTCTCAGTACTCGATGCATCCCGGTGCCAACAAGATGTATCGAGACTTGAGGGAGCACGTATGGTGGTATGGAATGAAGCGTGAGGTAGCACGCTTCGTATCTCGGTGTCTAGTGTGCCAGCGGGTAAAGGCAGACCGGCAGAGGCCAGGAGGTTTGCTTCAACCTTTACCGATTCCAGAATGGAAATGGGAGCACGTGACCATGGATTTCGTTTCAGGGCTTCCACGTTCTCCAGGAGGAAAGGACGCGATTTGGGTCATCGTGGACAGGTTGACCAAATCAGCCCATTTCTTACCTTTCAAAGTGGGCACGTCGACAGAGAGGCTAGCAGAGATGTACGTGCGACAGATTGTTAGACTTCATGGAGTTCCTGTGAGCATCGTCTCAGATCGGGATAGTCGTTTCACTTCCCACTTCTGGAGGAGTCTGCAGGCTAGCTTGGGCACCCAGCTCAAGTTCAGTACCGCATATCACCCCCAGACAGACGGGCAGTCTGAGAGGACTATTCAGACTCTCGAGGATATGCTACGCACTTGCGTTCTGGATCTCGGAGGTTCTTGGGAGGATCATCTGCACCTGGTAGAGTTTGCTTACAACAACAGCTACCAGGCCAGCATCGAGATGTCACCGTTTGAGGCTCTTTATGGACGGAGGTGTCGTACACCGCTATCGCGGGACGACGTTGGAGAGAGAGCCTTGCTAGGACCAGAAATGGTCGTGGATGCAGCAGAAAAGGTGAAACTCATCAGAGACAGACTGCGAGTGGCGCAGGACAGACAGCGGCATTGGGCCGACAGCCACCGTAGACCCCTTGAGTTTCAGGTATAGATTGTTGTTTTCTGGTTGTGTTTGTTGGTTGTTTAGACTGCGTGTTGAGACTGTTTTTGTGTTAGGTTGGTGATCTAGTATTCCTACGGATTTCTCCGACGCGTGGAATGATTCGTTTTGGCAGAGGCGGGAAGCTTAGCCCACGCTACATCGGACCCTTCGGTATTCTGACGAGGGTAGGTGCAGTGGCATATAGACTGGACTTGCCGCCTGCATTGGAGGGAGTGCATAATGTGTTTCACGTGTCGCAGCTGAGACGGTACGTGGCCGACCCTAGTCACGTACTTGACCACTCGGAGATTGAGGTTGGTCCGACGCTCAGCTACCCTGAGCAGCCCGTAGAGATCTTGGACCGCAGAGAGAAGGTATTGCGGAACCAAACTATTCCTTTGGTTCGCGTAGCATGGAGACATCACTCTCCAGGGGAGTCGACCTGGGAGAGAGAAGACGAAATGCGCGAGCAATACCCTTATCTCTTCTAGACTTGAGGTATATTCCTTTCTGATTTCATTCTTGTTGTAGTTCAGTCCAATTTCGAGGACGAAATTTCTTTTAGGAGGGTAGACTTGTCACTACCACTTTTCCAGGCAAGGGTATTTTTGTAATTTCACCCTTTTAAATAATTATGAATTTAATTATTCTGCTAAGTTTTATAAAGTAATTATATATAGTTAATAATATTTAGTTTTAGGTCTAACCCTAGAAATCCATTAGGACAACCCTAATGAGTAAACCCTAGTTAGAAAACCCTAATCTAGCAAAACCCTAGAATTCTAATTTTTGGATGAACCCTCAAAACCCTAGAATGACTTAACCTGAGTCTATTAGGTTCTACATGAGAGGAAGGGGGTTTAACCTAAAAAGACTAGGCATGGAAACCCTAAAACTAGGTTTAATATAAATAGGAAGCTTTTCTCAAAGCCATCCTTCATGTAGAGAAAAGGAAACCCTAGCCTCCAGAGAGAGGACCATCTCCCCACTCCAAAAATTCGAAACCCTAACCCTAGGTTCCATTTTCTCCATCCCCAAAGCAAGAGAAGCAAAGAACGTGGGTCAGGGAGCCTTGGAGAAGAAGAGCCTCGTTGAAGAAACCTTCCCCTGCAGGTAAAACCCTAGTTCTACTCATTTGAATTCTGTGTACAGATGATAATGGCCATTAGGAACCCCCAAATCTGTGTGTAATTCGATTCTAGGGCTTTGGATTAGGTTTTGGTGACCCACATGGGGTTTTCCCTAATTATTAAGAACCCTAACCCTAGATTTTGGTATGTGGACTGATTTCATCTCCTCTGTGTAAGTTGAACCCGAATTTGTAGGGTTTTTGGATTTGGAATTCATGGGTTATATGTATATTGGTTTCTTGCACTGCATGTGTTCGATAGAATGTTCATTTAGGGTTCATCCATCTAAGGTAGTGGATGTATGCATATCTTGGTTTATAGACTATATATATATATTACCATTGCCTGTGTTCTAGTTATTTGTTGGTTTTCATATGTTTAAAAGTGAGTTCTGTACAATCGGGTATGAGTATTTGGGGGAAAACTGTGTTGATTCACTGTACATAGTCGGGTTTTGGAGGATATACATGTGCCTGTACAGTCGGGTTTCCCTTGGGTATTCAATGGGCAGGAGATAGTGTGTGAGTGTTCAATAACTGTGTATATGTATATGTGTGTTCAGTGTGCAGAAATTTGTTGCTGTGTAGGTGTGTCCAGACTTGTGCAAACTGTGTCTGTGTGAGGTGCTCAGTTTTTAACTGGGTATTGAGTTGGTCAGTGAGTTGTGTGTGTCAGTTGGTGAGGTAGAACCTGTGCAGTTTCAGTGTGGAGTTGTGGTATCAGGGAATAGGGGTTTTGTGTATTAGGTTGCCTGTGTTCTCAGTTTAGATACATACCTGTGTGTGTGTATCCTAGTTAATTCCAGATTCCTAAACCTATGTGTCTTGGTGTGTGTGACTGTGTATTTCCTGTCCAGTGTGTGGGCATTGGGGTTTCAGTATTAGTGTTAGGAAGAAATGCATCAGTTAGCAGTGTGAGTGAGTTGGTAATTTAGTGTAGATGTTGATATGGGGTACTGTGGGTTAATGGTATTAAGTATAAGAGTAAGGTATAAGTTAAGTCACTAAATAAACACTATCCTATAGATAAATTGGGCAAGTATATTTATAAGTTATATATATATATTATTACGACTCACTATATAGTCTATATAGCTATATGATACCTAGTATCTAGATACTCATGAGATGGACCTAGAAACCTAGTCACAACCTAGTTTTAACTAGTATTAGTTTAAAATAGCTAGTATGAACCTAGATTTGACTTAGTTGGACCTAGTATTGACCAGAAAACCTTAGACATGGCCTAGAAACCTCGTTTTTAAATTGTTAAGCATGTTATTCTTTTAATTCATTAATTAACATTGAATTTCCATAAATAGGTCCTTGTGATTCCAATTTGGACCTCGATCCTCACATTTTGCTCAGGACCACAGGCGAGTACATTCTCTGACAGTTTTCATGGTTGATTACTTCTATAAATTATAGTGTATTTCATACTTGATTCCGACACTATGGATACACGGGTTAGCACCCTAGATCCCCATCACGAGGAGTCGTGGTTGGAATCCATCGTGCTAGCTGGGGGATGGGGAACTATTAGTAGATTATGTGATCATATCCAAACATTTATATGCACCATAGCTCACCCCACTTCTCACGTCGGGTGCGGCCTGACCACTTATATGCTCCATAGCTGTTATATATGATTAGCCTGACCATTATATGCACCATAGCTAACCATGCGGTTAGCCTGACCTAAAAGAATCATAGCTAATCATATATAACCAGCCTGATCCAGTCCCAAGCCGATCACATAATAAACTGATATTTCAATCACTTAGCTAGACGTTTTATCTTTATTCAGATTTTACTTGTTCTAGCATTACTACTTATTGCTCATTGCTAGATGCTTTATTGTCTAATTCATTTCTCCAGTACTTCACATGTTCAGCTTTTATTTCCATCTTGTATCTCTTACACTGTTTATAGATTTTGTCAATTTAATGGAACTGCTGTTAGTTCTTGTGCTTCGCTCCAATCCTGACTGGATAACAACATTTTCAGAGAACCTGGAGGACTTTTGCCCTACTCATTACGGTCCAGGAATAGAGGAGGATTTCACCCCAGAAATCCCAGAGGAGGTGCCTATCCTAGAGGAGAACATGCCTGCCCATGCTTAGATTATTTTTGCATTTATTGCTTTAGACTGAGACTGAGACTGAGATGTATTTATTTTATTTGTGACTTTGTGAGGTCATTTAGACCCAGGTTTTGAGTTGAACTTCTTGTGGTTGGTTTTAATAGAACTCTTTTCAATTCTCATCGTGCCATTATGTTTATAGTTGTGATTGAGTATATTATAGAACTGTGGTTATGTATCATTGTCCTCCGTACGGAGTTGAGACTATTGACAGGATGTACTATATTTGTGACCTAGACAGCGTTCTACCGCCGATGCTGTGGCGTAGGCTGGACGTACCCACGACCCATGCCCAAATTCCGGGTGCGGGTCGTGACATATGGTTCAGATAGTACATTTGGAGGAGAGAGTCTACTAGTGAGCGTATGTGATTTCTGTTTCTAATGGTATAAATGGTGTATATCGTATACCCCCGAGTTCTGCAAAATGCCTGGTGGGATGAATATTCTTCTATTTCTCCTCCCTCATACGCCATTTGAGATGTCTCGAGTGTATATCACATAGATGGTTGGTTACCCTATTATTGTTTACTGCTTTACTTTCATCCATGTCTATTCTTGTGTAGTAGTTTGTCCATCTGAGTACCTGGCACCTTTTCCAAATCCCGACGAGCACTTGTACCCTTCGGACTATGGAGTTGGAGATCTTGCTAACGAGGACCTTGAGGTAGAGATACTAGAGTTTCCTTGAGCGTCCTGGATGACAGTTGCTAAGAGTCTTGGGTGTCATTGTCTAGTTAGCTGACACCAAGACTATTTTTATTATTTCTTTATTACTTAGTTATATTCTTTCAGTAATAATTTGTACTTATTTTTTATGGATTTTTCTCCACTAGATATTCTCTTGTAGTGGACTTGAGACTTATCTATTTATTCAGTTTCGTATTCTGTGATGGTTGTGGATGAGACTAGATTATACCTGCTTGCGTTGTTGTGACTTAGTTATATTTTACAACGTACTACGACTGGTTAGGTCCATTAAATTAGATTCCTATACTTATTTGTATAGCTGGCATGTGTACGTATACCTTGTCTTACGCATTTTAGGACTGGAACGTGACACAATGTATGCTTCTCATTGTCGCAAAATATCTTAATTTGATTGTAGCCTGAGAATTCGTCCATGAAGGACATGCGCTCAAAGCCACAAGTATATCGATTATTATATCTATGATCAGAAGGGAAAACTCGTCCTTAGGGTATGCCGTGTTCAGATCATGAAAGTTAATGCAAATCCAAATCTTTTCGTTCTTTTTGACGATAGGCACGATGTTGGCTACCTAATCCAGATGTTGTTTTTCGTGGACAAAGCTACTAGTTATCAGTTTGTTGACTTCATCTTCGATGACATTCATGATGTTTGGTCGGAACCACTGTTGCTGTTGCTTGACTGGTTTAGCATTCGGCAATATGTTCAGTTTGTAGACCATAATTTGGGGGTCCAGCCCGATATGTCTTCATAAATCCAGGCAAAGACATCAATGTATTCCCTAACGATCTATAGTAGGGATTTACGATCCTCATCCGACATACTCTTACTGATGAAGATTGGTTTAGGGGAGGATTCGTCGCCCAGATCGATTTATACGACTTCATCCTCAATAGGAGGTTCTCTTTGTTCAAACTGTATCTCTCATTGTGTATCAAGGTATTGAGCCTACAGTTCTACTTCAAAGAGTTCAGGTGGATCATCATCGTCTTCCTTAGGGTCAGCTGACACTAAGTTGACAGACAATATTTGTTTAAGGATTTCCCTTATACTGATGTCGGAGTCCCAAGAGGACGATTATGAAGAGCGAGAGTGTAACTCATCTTCTTCATCCGAGCCTCCGGGGTCATGGAAAGCATGACGTACCCTAGGACATGCTTGGTCCTATGTTAGTAATCCTCGGACTTGCCTGTAGAAACCTACAAACGCAGAGGCAGCCATCATCCTTTGCCGTGGTTCAAGCACCTAGCGGTTTTCAGAT
The DNA here is from genome assembly GCA_036927795.1 of Iris macrosiphon. NCBI lineage: Eukaryota > Viridiplantae > Streptophyta > Magnoliopsida > Asparagales > Iridaceae > Iris > Iris macrosiphon. The sequence continues at coordinate 103,484,968 of JAYESA010000010.1, read as the reverse complement.
TGTATCCCATCTTCTGGATGAGGATCTTGGTTTAAGAACTGTATCGGTGAAGTGGTATTTTGCTGGTATCGAGTTCTGGCTCCAGTTCTTCTGGGACGGAGGATGAATTTTTAGTCTGTCGAAGATGATGAGTTTGTCTTCCCTCCTCCTTGTTGGATCTATGAAGTAGGAGTTTTGACGAGGAAGAATTCAGTTTACTGCATAGGTAGTAGTCACCTGTGTATGCAGGTACAAGCCTCGACCATGCTCCATGGAATATAATGTGCTAAGATGTGTAACATCCGAGTAGTTCAAAGATAGCCCTTTATTCATAAAATAAGGTATCTTATCCTCAGGAATTATATCGTCAAGAAAAGGGATGTTAGCATGGGCGGCTACATACTCCTCCAGTTTATCCTTCCCGAGATCTACCCCCAGTGGGAAAGACTACTTCGGAGGTCTCTTGTGCAGCTTTACCACTAGAGGTTCGGAAGTCGTAGCAGGTACCAGATCTTCTTTCAGCGGCCGACTCCGTTTATGAAGGCGAACGACCAAAGGTTCAGGTACTTTCCTATGTAGTTTCACCATGAGGGGAGGGGCTGTGCCGGGAGCGCTTGGTTTGAGATGCACTTTCAAGGGCTCATCCGATGTTGTCCCAGTCTCTACCTCTTCGTCGACATTATTTCCACCTTCATCTTGGTGGACTTGCTTGTAGAGGATCGAGTAAGAGTAATAGGCATCGACCCCTTTGAATGGATCAACATCGAAATTTTTTATCTTGACGATGCCGTGACTGTCCACATACTTCAAGCACCGGTGCAAGATTGATGGCACGATCATATACTGATGTATCCATGGATGTCCCAATAGGACATTGTAGGGTACGTCTATGTCTATGACGTAGCAGGTGACCTCATTTTTAAATTGTCGATCTGACAATTCAAGCGAATCTTGCCTAGAGGGTAGCTTCTTCCAGTGTTGATTCCATTGATGGCAGTATTAGTTGCTGCCATGCGATATATCGGGATACGCAAGGTCTGAAGTAGGCTCCGCAGGATGATGCTGATTGATGAACCGGGATTAATATGCATCCGGTCCACCTTGATGGCGTCAATGTACCCTGTGTAATAAAGAGGACGATCGTGCCGATTGTTCTTCAGCAATATATCTTATTGCGAGAACTTGATGTTGGTTATCGCCCCTATAACATTATTGTAGTGGGGGCATACAATATGATTCTCAGCTGGCATCTTGATTTGCGCCAGGTAGGTGTCGGCATTATGTAATTCCTCACTCAGATTAACTCGAGTGTCTTTGGAGAGTCAGAGAAGCTCGAATAGTGACAACTTCGCTGGGCTATTGGCTAGTTGTGCCAAGATGTCAAAGTTGTAGGGATTCTCCAGTCCCTGAGCGATATTTTTATACAACAGTTTGTTGAAGCGAGTTTCTTTCTGCTTGGACTTATCCGCTGCTAGAGACTAGGATAGACCCGGATCGGATGCGGCGATTAGGAGCGCACCATCAACAGGATTGTCGTACTCTCGTTGGTACGCCAGACATGACCCCATTATTCCTGCTATAGCTTATTCGGAAGGGATATAAATTGTGTAGCAGGATTTGGACTTTTTGCTCTTGGACTTGGTGGTGGAAGGCGTTGCCTGCTGCATCAAGTCTGGAACAAGATCTGGATGGACCCACATGACCTCCCCACGTGATATGGTGAGAGGTATCAGCCCGGCTATTTGGTCACAAACTGGTAGGAGATTGACAACCTCTATTGTTGCCCTGGGGATCGGGATGACTCTGTCTTGGGCTTTCGTTGTCGGGAAGTTACCGAACTGGAGAGATACCATGTTAACGACAACTATTTTGTCATCAAAGTCCAAGGTGAGGGCCTTGGTGTCGAGAAGATGCTGGATATATCGCTTTAGTATGTAGCAATCCCACGTCGTATAGTGGACGTATCGATGGTAGTGGCAGTACTTCAGATTATTTACATCGACTGTCTCAGCAGGGCGCTTGATGTCGGGGAGCCGAAGCTTGTTTCCCTTCATCAACATGTCAAAGATTTCCATGACATCATCATCTTTAAAGGAATAAGTTTCCTTCTTGGTTATATTAGCAATAAGAGCCTGCTTCTCCTTGCCCTCCCGAGCGCTATTGCCGCTGTTGTTGTTGCTGTTGTAAGGGCGTTTTCCCCTATCATCAGCGATGGGGATCTGTATTTCCAAGAGGCGTACGTCCTTTATTTTCTTCTCACCCCCGACAATATTTATGATGAAGGTCGTCCAGTCTTTAAACTGAGATTCGTCCATCCAGAGTCTGACTGTGGGGAGAAAATTTCTCCGGTAGGTGTCCATCAGCATGGACTCAGGGTTATCGGGGGTAACTTTAGTGCTGCTTGCCTGTATCGCTGGATGTATTCTCGTACACCATTGGTTGTATTCTCGTACAAACTCTTTCTCCCTTTGCGTGATGTCTAATAAAGAAGACATCGTCATGTCATCTCCTCCGTCGTAGAACTGGGCAAGAAAAATAACTTTGAGGTCGTCAAACGAGAAAATATAGTTGTCCTGGAGGCTGCAAAACTAATCGAAGGCTATTCCAGATAATACCCTGACACAGATCTTGGTTAAGAGGGCATCGTTGTAAGAAAGATGTCCCGTCGCCATCTTGAAGTAACTCATAAATTGACGGAGATATATCTTCCCATCAAATGGAGTCAAGTTAAAGGGCTTGTACTTGGGCGGTACGGTACATCTCTCCACTCGAGGGGATACGGTTATCGAATCCCGATCTCGTACAGTGAGTCTTGATTGCCTATTGAGTCTAGGTGGGCCCGGAGTTCTCGTACCTCCCGTATTGCTTCCTGGGATTCAACGACGGTGGAAGGGGCATATGATCCGGACAGGGGATGATTGCTTCCATCTAGTGTATTGGTTGCATTTGAATCCCCGTTTGTCCCGGGGTCCAGCCTTGCTTGACCAGAGGCCCTTGCTAGTTATTAGGCTATATTCACCTTGATCTCCAGTATTATCTCAGTCAAGGCCTGTATTGATGCGCTCATGGTTTGCATCATGGCCTTGAGGGTTTTGAGGCACTGTCGATTATTGGGGCCCTTGTGATCATCCCCTGCCATGTATGTTGTTCTCACATGGGAAGAAATGGATGGGACGATGGACGTCGCACTTTTTACCTTGGACTCTTACCGTGAATAGTCATCCGGAAAAGTTGGTAGTATTGCATCCTCTTCAGACTCAGAGGGAACACTACCCCCACCGTAGGAAGCTGCGTCCTCTTGACAAGGATGGCTACCCCCAGAAATCTCGGCCTTTGTTCCTTGGGAATTACCGTGTTCTCGGAATGCCGGATTGTCATAGAGGTCCGGGGTATTACAATCCCCATCTTGCGTAGTTATGTGAGGTCCTGAGGAAAAACTACCCCTAGTGGCTGACAACTTCTTCTTTGAGTGGGTGCCCAGGACGTTGGTTTCGCTGCCTGTCCTCCTTGGATCCGTCTTCTTGACTCGCTAGCCGAGAGCAATGGACTGGAGGTGCTGGACTTTCGATATCCTCATATGGAGGGGGACTTTCACGCAGAATAACATGAGGTGAAGGGCAGCTCCTCTGCCTCTGGTTCTTGCACCTGTTCTTCGGGTTGCAGCTGGGTGGGTACCTATGGTTGCAGCCGTTGGAATGTCGACTGTCTGTTTGTAGGTACTGCTAATTTATTACATCAGCAATTGATGATAATGTTGGAACAGTGATGTCCTGGGGAGGAGACTTCATATGCCGTAGTTGATTCTCTCGCTTTGCGCTTGTGATTTATCACGTTGCGCAAGTCAAGCAAGGGATGATTCACCTTTGTACCCTTCTTATTAGCCCGGGTAGACCAAGCACATAGGTGCGTAGGTGTTGACTTTGCTTCCTGACCTAAGATTCATACTAGAACTTGCCCCAGGTTACTAATGGAAGACTCTCTAGAATGACCCTATCCAATTTCCACTACGGGCTGGACACATGGGCCGATTTTGTATAACTTTCTATCAGGGAACGCATAGTTAGCTGCGCATGCTGACGGCGGGTCAAATAAGTAATTGCTTAAGTTTGGCGAGCTCGCATTGTCCTAGACTTCTTCATCCTAGCACGCGCCGGTACATAGTTTGATGTGTCCAAGTTTACATCTTCTCCTTTCTTAGCATGGCGTATGGAGTCAGTACTGCATGAGATTCGGTCGAAGACAAAACTTCTGTGGCTATTTTGGCCACATGTGGCCATCTGGCTATGGCTATTGATCGGTGCCGCATAGTCCTCCTGATACGGCTTTTGATGTGGCTGCATGGAACATGTCTTAGCGCTCAAACTCCTGGCATCGTAGTATTTTTCTCTGCCAGAGCTCAAGTGCTGAGCACTTTCCTTGTCCAAAGAGGCTGCCGCATGAAGGCGTCAGCTCGTGGGGATGTATAATGTCCGTCCCCTGTGACAGGGAGAGAGACGGGGAGTGTACGCTCCGCAGTTGGGTGTGGCACAACGTCTTTTACAACCCATGTCCTGCGGGGTGCTGAGCACTTTTCTTTTCAGAAAAGGCTGTCGCATAAGAGGCGTCAACTCGTGTGGACGCATAATGTGCGTCCTCTGTGGCAGATAAAAAGAGACGAGGTATGCATGCTTCGCAGTTGGGTGAGACACGTCAGACTTTGCAATCCATGTCCTGCGGGTCTTCTTAGATTTTGTCAGCTTTGGAGAAGCGTCGTCCTTAGAGAGCATTTCCTCAAAGGCTTGTTGGTCGAAACGTACAACCAGCATCCTTTGGGTTGAACCCAGTTTTGATGCGTCAGACTGCGTCATGACCTTCTTATTAGAGGAGAAGGATTTCCTCAGCAGAGTTGCCACCTTATTTTCTATTGAAATTGAGTTTAGGAAAACTTTCATTTAAAAACAAACAAAAAGAGTACAAATAAATCCTACACAGAAAATCTAAGTACAATATCTTTAATTTGGATAGTGTGACGATAGAGATCGAGTACTGCAACGATTCTTTTACTCCGTTGATGGTTCGACGAGTGAATGATGGATGCTCTCTTCTCTTCTCTCTCTTGAGCTTGTATGAACATACGTTGCTCATCTGGAGGTGTATAGTCTCTGAAGCAGAAAAAGCCAGCCAGCCTAACATCCAAGTAGCTCCTATTTATAGCTATCATGCTGATAGGCTATAGGTGCCGCATGTGCTTCTTTTTGGTGGCTGCATGGGGCTCCTTCAATAATATACAGTTGCAACTGTAGGCGCATGTTATGGCCAGGTTGCCATGTTTTCTTCATCCTTAATAGGTTGTAGTTGGGTCTAGGCCGAGTGCCACATGGATGTTTGTAGGGATTTGCTGTTGCTGAGGATCTGGGTTATTCACGCCTTTTGTTTGTGTGACTTTGTCAGCTTGACATGTGGCCCTCATTTAGTTGGAGAGAATCACTTCAGTCGCAACAGAAAGCTTTTATCTCAGGAAAATCTGCCATATTGGACGTATGGAGTCTGGGACTCATGAGATGCATGGAGTCTAGAATGCATAGGGCCAGAGATGCATAGAACGCATAGAGTCTGGAAAGCATGTGGCCAGAGACGCATGAAATGCATGGGGCCAGAGTCGCATTGAACGTATGGGATCTTTGTCGTGTTGTACACGTGGCGCTGCATGCATGTCAGAAGTCATTATTAGCCTGACGAAAGCTTCTTGTCGCTTAGTGTGCTCACATCTTTTGAGGCGTTCAGAAAATCCTTTTTGTCAGGATTTTGTGTCAGACATAATATTTGTGTCAGGCCTTTATGCGGCCAATATTTGGGGCACATGGATGCTTTAGGGGGTAGTGATGCATGGCACTGTTGGCGCATACGAAAACTAGTTACTTAGTGGTGCATAAAACTAATCGCACATGGGAACACTAGTTATGAAGCGGTCGACGCATAGTAGTTGCTTTTCTGGGCCGCATGGTCTTTCTACGATTTAATTTCTTCTTTGTCAATCTTGGGGTGCATGGTTATTGGACGCATGGATCCAAATTTTCTATGCTTCTACAGTTTTAACAGCCAGAAATATGAGTGTCCTCTCCATATAATCCTGTGGACCTCTGGAGACCATGCATTTCTGCAACCACAACAAAATATAACCAACTAAAGTAGCCTTCCAAGATAGGGGATGAAGAGCTTCCCTGAGGGTGCTGACCAAACGAGTTCCCACTAGAAAACCTCATATGGAATTTTCCAGAGTCATATTCCCATTCTTACAATGCCTGATCCTCTCTTCCACAACATCAGGACCCATAGCCGGGAGTAGACGATAGCCTACCTTACGGGAACATGAAGGTTGTTCATAATAGAACCCCCCTTCGAAGAATTGAGTTGATGATATATATGAAAATGACACATGAGCTCTCGATAGACCTCCTAGTGCTCAGGGTTTTCCCTTCTCCACTTCCTCAGTTCCTCATCACAGGGAACATATTCTTTGTACGCTTCCTCTCCATAAGGAAGTTGGGAAACTTTATGCATCTCTTGAAGAGCGAAACCTAGTTCTCCTGCCGGGGTAAAACCGGTACAAGTCCTGACGTTATAAAGTTACACTAATTAGACTATTACTATATAGTAAAAAATTAGGGTATAGCTAGTTATTAATTCTACGTTGATTGCACATGCAAGTAACTAGCATCAAAATAATACTAACCGTTATTCAGTACCAAAATCCTTTTTAAAGACATTAATTAAATAAAATAATAATTCGGTAATTAATCATAAAAATAAGCAAAATAATGGTTTTTTCTTCTACAAAGGGTTTCTACGAGGGTTGTCAACTAGTCATACTAATATAGGTGCTAAACAAGATTTTTCTGACATGTAATTTCTCAAAAAAAGAAATCATAAAAATGTTAAATTATGAAAATAATTCTAAAATATTAGAAAACAATGATTAAATGAGTTCCTACATGCATCTTTATCAATTATAGTTATTGGCCTTTCTATTGGACACCTACTAGTCTTCTAGCAATAATATTGGCAAAATTTTATCATTATAAACCTACTATTATGCTTTGCATAAAATTCTAAAATCATAATAAATTCTGAAAAAATAAGTTTTTAATCATAAATAATAGGAAAGACATTTATATATGGCTAAAGAACAAGTTGTAATAGGTTTATATGAAAACTAAGTCAACAAGGTGACTTTTTATGCATAAAAATCATTTAAATTAAAAATAATATTTTTGGTAGAATAAATTAAAAACTGAATTTAATATAGTTTAATAACACCAAAATTTAATTATCTACAAAGTTTTAGAAGGGTTCGATGCGGGATTTTGGAGAAAACATAAAACTAGGTCATAATGGGTTACCTACTAGTTAATAAAAATTATTTTTTGACAAATAATTAATCTGGAATAAATAGTCATAAATCAGAATTAAAACATAATAATATAATTTTAAATGCTAAAATTATAGGTTTTTTGTCGGGGTTTAAGTCTAAAACTGTCGGGGTCAAGTTTTGTGAAAACTAGGTCACCATTCCCATTATACATGTAATTTATTCAAAAATAATAATAATTTAATAATCTAGAATAAACAATAAAATATGGATAAAAATAATTTAAACATCATATTTCTATATTAATAACAAGGTTTAATCAAATGTTTTACCTATGGGTGTCACGACCCGCACCCGTTTTTCGGATACGAGTATGTGGTCAAGCCCAGCCTACGCCGCAGCATCGGCGGTAGTACGCTGTCTATGATAACAATGGTCCATCAATCCTAATAGATAATATTTAATCACAAATTCAAATCTATTGCTCATTCAAAATATTTATATAGTTTTACAAGATTCTCAATTTATAATTAAATTATAACTCGGGAATAAATCCGCTAAACATCAAATCCAAAGAAGTTACTGAACTATCTAAAATTTAATATTGGCCTCCAAAAGTATCTCGATCTCCAACAAAATCCAATGAGCAAGATAACAAGTCACCTAAAAATGTTTACCCAGTCAGGATGGAACGAGTACAATCCAATAGCAGTTCTAGTTAATTAACAAGTACTATGAACAGTAAATAGTTATAAAATACTTGATGAGCAAATAATAATGGAATAGGGTACATCATAGAGGAACAGTTAAATAAACAAATAATGAAAGATAAGAAAGAAGAACAAAGAAGCATGAAAAGACAGACAGATATGTGACCTAGAAAACCTGTCATGCAAGTGTACAATCAGCAAGTATAGATTAATCCAGAATGACTGTATCTGACTAGTGTTTTAAAATAACAAGTTGATATGTGAACGACTAGGGGGTAATATCCGGCAAACCACACATGTCGTGTGTGGCTGCTATTATTCCAGTAAGACCATAGGATAGAAAGGGAATATTCACGCGTCTCCTAGGTATTTCTTCGTCCGACTAGTACTCATGGATCCAAGTCCAGACACGAATAATCTCAATAGTCCAAAAGATGTCAACATGCCAGAAAATATATTAGTCCAGTAATTCATTAGTCCAAAAAAAAGTCAATAGGCCTGAAAATACGTATCTCACCAAAATGAATCCATACAATACCAATCCGTGTATCCATTGTGTTAGCAATCAGGTAAAACAATACTATAAATATGCATCATAGAAAATATCAAATAATAAAAACTATCTGAGAAAGTACTCGCCTGTGGTCCTTAGCTGGTACGGGTCGTAATCCAAGTCAAAGTCCAAATAACCTATGTATTACGAATTTACCATGTCAAAAGATATTTTATTTTATTTATTTATTTATTTAATTCTAGAATAATTACTCTAAAATCCTATTTTAATTTCTATTTTAAATTTTTAGGTAAATTCCTAAATTTTGTCCAAAGAACCCAATTTTATCAACTCGAGACTCATGGCACACAAATCGATGTGATCTTGTTGACCGAACTGTCAACCGATACAAAATCGACTTTCATGCATGATTTTCTGTAGATTTCAGCGTCACAAACATGCTAAAATTTATGGCTCACCGAATTTGATTGGAAACTATTGCACATACAAAATCGTATTTTGCAACGGTGGTTGATTGCTAACCTACAAGTTCTACACAATTAATAATATAGAAATAATTTGAATTAAATTTTGTAACAAAAACATGTTAAACTTTGTCGTGTCAGCTTTTTGAAACTTCAAACGGTTCATGATTCTGATTCCTGTTTCTCCCGGAATTGCCAAAACAAACTCGTCTATTTTCGGACATGCTGTGCTATACTAATTTTCTAGAATTTAATATTCAAAATTTTGTGAAACAATTTATATATTCAGAAAACTAACCTCAATACGATTTTAACGCAAGAAACTAGGATGCGTTTGGAGTCCGGAGCTATCCGCAATTGCTTATGGAAGATCGAAGAACCCTATATGAGATCCCCCTCAAATCTCTCTCTCTAAAATAATCGGCTGAAAGAAAAGGGATAGGCTGGACACGTGTCAGAATCTTGTTGGGTGGTTTGTTTATATTATTTATTTTTGATTTGCCTTTATCAAAATATTATTTAAGTCATTTTAAATCTAAATAACTCAAAATAAATATTAAAAATAATTATAAAAATCTGCAAAATTTAAAAAAAATATATTTTGAACCCACAAACCATAGAAAAATACTTGGGGTAGTTTTATGTTAATAGGTTTCCTACTATAATTACTAGAAGCTCTAAAAATTAGTTTTACCAATTTAACTAAAAATAAATATTAAAATTATTCCAAATATTTTCAAAATATTTCAGAAAATATATAATAATATTATAAACCCTAAAAAATTACTTGAGTATATTATATGTTCCTTGTCTTATACAATAAATTCTAAACATTCTAGAAAATTAGTTATTAGCCTAAATAACTCTCAATAAATACAAAAATTAGCCAACAAATTTTCAAAAAATTCTAAAAAATATATTTGATTATTTTGAACCTAAAATAAAGTTTGGAATATTTTTAATTATTTTTGACACTAAAATAAATTCTTGAAATTCCTACAAAATTAGTGTTACTATTTTTAATTAACCAAAAATTTTAAAAAAATCTCAATAGTCCCAAATTAACCTAATAACAATATTTAAGCTAGAATTTCAGGATATGGAGGTTACAAGTCTACCCCTTTACAAAAAATTTGTCCTCAAAATTTAAAATCCTCAATAATTTTTTTTTTACCATCAAAATTTAAATTCAACAACCATATAATCATGAAGTAAATCCATATTATTATTTCACAAATTTTTTAAAATTCTAAAAACATCATATTCCTGAAAATTTTCAAATTTAAAATCAAATTTCATTCTTATCATAATCTCCTCCAAAATTTTAAGTTAACAACTAAATACTAAAAAAAATTAATATCCAATCCTCTAATTTAAATCCAATCAATGCATACTTATAAAATTTAAAATCTTATCCCAAAAATTTGAATTCAAACACTAATCCATTAATGATCTTACTCCTCGATTCTTTTTTCACATAATACTCAAACAATATAATACTTACGAAATTTTTAAATACAACATTCAAAATATAAATTTTAAATTTATATCTTGTAGTCAAATAAATATAATAATAGTCTTTTTAAATTTCTCAAAATTTAATAAAAAAATCTAATCATATCATTATCTTCATAAAAATCTGTGATTTAACAAAATCGTCAATTCTGCTATATTAAATTCTCAATTTTTTATTTAAATTAATGTTTATCCTCAAATTTTAAAATTCTTAATAATTTTTTCTGCCACCATCAAAATTTAAGCAATATAATCATGAAGTCAAACCACTATTATTATTTAACAAAGTCCTTAAAAATTAACCTCATCCTCACAACTTAAAATTTTAAAGTAAATCTTCAAAATTTGAATTTATCTTCAAATTTAAAATCCAATAGAATTTTTCTCTTAAATCAGATTCACAATTCGTAACTCTTAAATACAATCTAACATTATTTCCATAAAATTTAAATCTCATTTATAGTTAACTGTCTTCAAAAATTTAATAATTAAATCCTTCAAATTTAATCTCATATCCAAACTTAAAAATAAAATCCAATCTTGAAGTTTAAAAAAAAATTAATTCCATCCTTAAAAATTAGAATATCATATTGTAGTTATTTCTCACAATAATTTAATTTGTCCCCATAGCCATAATTTGTTTTGTCCTCACTGTTATTATGTATACGAAGTCTCGGTATTTAAATTAATGATCATCCTCAGAACATCGATTAATGATTCAATTCTAAAAATTTAAAAGTTAAATCCAATCTTCAAAGTAAATCCTAATAATATATATTTCATGAATAAATTTAAAAAATTCAAAGTCTCATCCTCAAAATTTGAATTCCAAATCTACTCCGTCAATCATATCTCTAAAAAAAATTAATTTTGAATTCAAATTAAGTCCTTAAAAGTCGAATTCAACAAGTTATAAATCAATCTTTGTATTATTATTCTTTTATTCTAACTCAACCCATAAACCAAATCTCAATATTATATTAAACTCCTAACACTCAAATTCTCAACATTATTCTTGAATTCCTCGAATTATATCTCCAAACTTTCAAGATTATCCTCAATTTTTTTCAATAATCAAATATGACAACTTCTACCCACTGTTTGTGGTAAAAAACGAAAAGAATGAAAGATGTATTCAAGACGGGGTTTATACAGGACCCGTGTTCTTTTGTTTATAAACTTGTACAATGTAATCCTATACGAGGATGTGGGAGTACAATTTATTTAATCTGGGTATAAATTGCTATAGGTGTCTGATCTGCAGTCGATCACTTTAGCTCTTGGACCACACGATGGTGAAGAAGTGCCGTAGAAGACAGGAAGCAGCCTCGGAGGTTGCAGAAAAGGGTGGATGCACGATGCCCAGGTCGTCGATCCCTATCCTTTGCCTGAGCTCTGGGTTCCTCTCTCTCTCTCTCTCGATCTCCTCTCTCCTTGCTTGATCTTCAATTGTTCGACCTCTTCTCTGAGTCTTCAATTGTTCGATCTTTTAATTTGTTGACCTGTTCCTCTGTTGATAGAGGTCTCTATTTATAGAGTTTTAGTGACAGTGACCACTCAGTTGGTATAAAAATCGAGGAGTGGACAACACAGCACCCTTTTACACGACGATTAAAGTAACCAATATCTGCGTATAGATGATCTTTTGAATGTGTGTGTGATGCGGGTCCAACTAAGGGACACAACGCGTACAATTGCTACGAAGATCACGGCGTAAAAGCCACGTAGGTAGGTATCCCCCGTGTAGAAGAGGTGGGCGTAAAAGCCGATGTCTGTCACCGTGGCATAGAAGCCAAGTAGGCATAGAAGCCGGGTGGGCGTAGAAGCCCGACGGCATAAAAGCCGGGTGAGCATAGAAGCTGAGGAGGCGTAGAAGCCATCTGGGCACAGAAGCTGAACGGGCGTAGGTGCCACTGCGTAATGTGCTTGGGGAGGCATGGAAGCCGAGAGAGCATAGAAGCTGAGGAGGCGTAGAAGCCATCTGGGCACAGAAGCTGAACGGGCATAGACGCCACTGCATAATGTGCTGAACGCTGACGTAGACGTCCTTTAGCCAAAATCATGGCTTTTGAAGATATTATCAAATCCCTCGCATTAAATGCAGAGATCTACCATCATTTTGTGTATTAATTGCGAAGGCGTGTTCTGAAGGCCTGCCACCGTTCAGGGACGTACCTCGAGCCATGTGTGAAGAACAGCTTTTGATGTGGCAGTCTGTCTGTCTTCCGTGGGGCGTAGATGGTTCTCGTCCGCCTGTATGGAACAAGGCAGTGTATCCCTTTGTATGCGTAAAAGCAGTTTATGCAAAGGGGATGTCACTAAACATCGGTTTTGGTGACTCTTCATCAAATCCCTTGCATTAAATGCAGAGATCCGCCATCATTCTGTGCATTAAATGCAGAGGCATATTTTTGAAGGCCCGCAGCCCTTCTGTGCGTCAGTGCCTCGAGAAGACCGTTACCGTCTTGTGCGCCAATCGCAGAGACGTGCCTCGAGCCCTGCACAAAGTGCAGCTTTTGACGTGGCAGGCGGTTTGTCCGCTGTGGAGCGTAAACAGCTCACGTCTGCCCGTGTAAAACAAGGCAGCATATCCCCTTGTGTATGTAAAAGAAACAGTTTACGTAAGGGAGATGGCGGTGACTGACAGCCTGGGTCGTAGTGCCGTGCCATCATTATAGCCGTCGTCTGGGTAGCTGAGCCGTATCCTTCTGTCAGAAGTCCAGACGTCAGGTTTATTGCAGGGTCTGACAGGTTCGTCTCGGAGAACACGAAGCGTTCCTCGTACGCTTTAATACCGCATTTGAAAGCGGATGTATTTTACGCCATATAGGCGACGAAGCCCTCTGCTTTACGCTCTGAGGCGGCCTGGACATACTGCACTTACGCGGATGGTCCTGAGAAGCTCTTGTCTTGCCTGCTTGGTGGCGCTGAGGTCATCTCTTTATGCTGCCCCGCACCAATAGGTTGCGTATAGTCATCCGGCGTATTTTTTATGCTTCTACAAGACCCCCTTCAAAGCTTTTAAATTCCTCGGAATTTGAAACGCTTTGAATGAAGCATGAACCGTCCCTCGTAACTCGGAACGCCTTCTGAGATGGAGCCCGAAACGGTCAAGTTTGACACGTTCTTTCAGGCCGGTCTTTATGGCGGATTTATTGGGGGTAGGTGTGACCTCTTTTGCCTATAAAAGGGCTGAGGAGTTAACCTGTTTCTTCCCACATTTCCTTTCACCATACTGAGATGATCGCCGGAGTCCGTCGGGTCGACCTGAGGAAGAAGAAGACCATGTTCTTCCAGCATGTAAGGAGCCGAACAAGACGGCATCTTCGAGCAAGTGTCATCTACAACGATGAATCATGGAAGGATATCTTAGCCTCCCTTGCTCGGGATAATCAGCAACTTCATATGGCGGCTCACCCAGAGAGAGAGACGGGGTCATATTTGACCACATGGCTTATAAGCGGTGCCTTCTCCTGTTACACTCTCGGGGATGAGACAGAAGACAAGCTGTAACAGCCGTCCTCCCGTATTGAGTAGGGTGAAAAACCCCAACTCAATGGCGCGCGGAGCATGGGGTCTGCACAGCTTATGCTAGCCCCAACTCTGTTGCCTTCGTCGGTGATCATTGCCATGTCAGCCAGTTTGCAGGAACTGACTGGCTGCTGGAGAAGATGGATGAAGAATTGACGCCCAGGCGAGAACCTGTCAGAACAGCTTCTGGGCGATCTTCAGACGACGATGAGGAAATCCTTTGTTTGAAGGAATTTCCTTCATATGTAATCACAAAAATGAAGAAAAATCTCTTGTAGACAGGATTTCCCTCATATGTAATTGTGATTTTAACTTTAAATAAAGTCGTCTTTCTTCTTCGCATATGATCGTCTTTGCCATACGTTGCTGTAAAGTCTGAATATGTGCAGCTTCGACACGTCTGATTCTGTACGCCGACTCTGATAGAAAGAGTATTAGGTCTCGTCCTGTCTTTTACGCATAACTAGTGATGCGCAGCTGCTTTAGGAATGTGGGGACCGCGTAGAATTTTTTGTCCCAGATATCATCTTCAAGAGTGATTTTCCGAAAGTCCCTTGGAACAGGGCGAGAAATGGCTATAAAACTGAGCCACCATTTTGAACTGTAGATGAAATATTCAGACTGGGTTTCTGGATGAACTCCGAGTCGACCCACGAAGAAGAGTGATTTTTAATGTTGAACTCTTGCATGCTTCGGGTACTCAGGATATTTTTTGAGGTCAAGAGGGGGTATCTTCGGTGTGAACTCCTTCAATTGACCGCTTTGAGCACTGTTCGGATGTGCAAAAAGTCAGAGATCCGTTAGTGTAGATGAGCTAAAAATCCTGAGTTCGTAGCCTACCGAGCGTAGAAAGCCACCGAGCGTGAGATCGTAGGTTTGTATCTGCTAAGCGTGAAGTCATAGGTTTGTAGCCTCTCGAGCATAAAAGCTACTGAGCACAAAAGGCATCCGGGCATAAAACTATAGACTTATAGCTTGTGAGCGTAAAACCGTGGATCTGTAGCTGTCGAGCGTAGAAAGCTCTTTAGCGTAGAACTGTAGATTTGCAGCCTGTGAAAAAGAAGTCTTCCGAGCGTGAGGTCGTGGATCTTGTTGCCTCCGAGCGTAAACTAAACACCACCGAGCGTGGGACCATAGGTTAGTATCTGCTAAGCGTGAAGTCGTAGGTTTGCAGCCTCTCGAGCATAAAAGCTACTGAGCACAAAAGGCATCCAGGCGTAAAACCATAGACTTATAGCTTGTGAGCGTAAAACCGTAGATCTGTAGCCGTCGAGCGTAGAAAGCTCTTTAGCGTAGAACCGCGAATCTGCTTTGCACGAAAAACTCTTCGAATTTGCTGACTGTCCGTCTTTCGAGAGTAGTGGGTTGCCGTAGTACCCAATCATAACCAAATATTAATTTGCGAGATTTGGTTAGGGTTTCGAGAAATCCGTCCGAGGATTCGAGGAGTCGATCCGAACCCTATATATACCCCGAGATTTTGCGAGAAAACTTTTCATCCGTCTTTTGCGAAAGAGAGTCTTCGCCTGTTCGAGTTTTTTCTCCGTTGCTTCTCCGAGCACTCAGAGTCTTCAGAAATGGCGCCGAAGCAAACCCCCTCCGCTAAGGGAAAGAGTGTAGGTTCTTCTTCCCATTCTTTCGCCCCGGCGAGGGAGTCTTCGGTCGGGCAAGGCGAACTTTATTCTGAGCAAAGTATCCCGCCGACGAGCAGTGCTCCCGGTCTTAGAGGTAGAGCCTTCGGGATGACAAAGAACGACGAAAAATCCTTCGCACACGTTGAACGTGACCGCGCTAGGTCATCTTCTGTGCTGATAGTCTCTTTGAGGAAGATGATGCACGGAGACATTTTTATCTTTTACGCTCACATTTCTAATGTGCCAGCTTAAGAGTTCCATCGTTTTCTCAGTTCTGGGCGTAACAGCTCCGACTGCCAAAAACTTGGTGTATACTATAAAATTTTAGTTTTACGCCTGGGGACGGAACCTCCGGCGTAATAACTAGAATTTTTGGTAGCCCAGCGTAAAGCACGGATCGTACGCTGCCAGTTACGTCTCTGGATGAGACTTCCTGAGTAAAATGGCCAAATTTGTACAGTCTTGGCTTAAAGCACAGACTGTGGCTTCTGGATCCCCATGTTGCAAGATTTTGTAATGACGTGTTTTTCTCGCACTTTTGTAGTTAATTTGGATAAGTCTCCACTGGCCGAGGTGATGGGTTCCGCTGCCGGGATGCTGCACTCGAACTATTTGGAGGATCTGTCCCACGTGGCATTTCCTATCTCCGGACCCCAGTATCCTGAGGGAAGGGTGTCACGACCCGCACCCGGTATAAGGGCACGGGAGCGTGGGTACGTCCAGCCTACGCCGCAGCATCGGCGGTAGAACGCTGTCTAGGTCAAGTACTATCTAAATAATCTCACACTAGTATCCAACTTCATAAGGAGACACGGATAACACTATCAAAATGAACAACATACTCAATCACAACTACAGCACGATAAGAATTTGAAGAAACAAAAGAATACAACACAAGTCTAATGATAAAACAATCATACCTGCAATCAGTAACAACCAATCCCCAAGTGTCAGAAACAAGTCCACTAAGGTCACAGTCTGGAAAAATATTTTCCAGTCAGGAAGGAGCAAAGTACATCTCTAAATAGCAGTTCTATATAAATGACATAAACTATGTAGCAGTTCTAGATGGAAATATACCAGATGCATGTATAGGTACGAGAATTGTATAATAAAAGAAATACTGGAAATACTGTAAGTAACTGCAGGAAAAGAAACAATATGTCCATGAGCAAGAAACCTATGACTAAGTGTGTGAGTACTAGCTTTAACATGTGATCAGCTTGGGAACTTGATCAGGCTGGTTACATGTGATTAGCTATGATTCACGAAGGTCAGGCTAACCGTTGGTTAGCTATGATGCATGGAGAGGTCAGGCTAATCACACGTAACAGCTATAAGGCACGAAGATGGTCAGGCCGCACCCGACGTGAGATGTGGGGTGAGCTATGATGCATGAAAAGTTGGGTATGATCACATATCTACACTAAAATACTCCCCACCCCCGACTGGTATAGTAGATCCAATCATGGTACGCTATGGCACGGGATTCCCTAGGAAGGTAGCAAATCTCTCCGGGAATCAGTGTCTGTACATGCACAAGATAACAAGGAAAACAAGTCTTGTACAAGCTACACCATGAATAAGGAATAACATCTCATAACGAGATCCGTATATACCAATCTGTGTAACCAACATGTCAAAAACATGGATATTTACACTAGATACAGTGAACATAGGAGATATCATAAATTAGAAACTAATCAGAGAATGTACTCGCCTTGGGTCTTTAGCTGGTAAAACCAATGTCCTGTCCCAGAGTATCGTCTGGAGGAACCAACAGTCCTAAAAATATATCAATACAACATTTGCATCAGGTGCTACACTAACACATCACAAATACATGAACTCAGGGGCTCTGCCAGGTATGGCACTAGTCAACTAGGGTCATCTAGTAGGGATACGTATATAATACACATTTACACTCAAAGTATATACCAATAGAACGTATATAATATATATATATATATAAGTGTCTCTTAGTATTTGTACAAAATACATATTTGTGTATATACACTAATAGATGTTTATAATTATATATTTTTATACCAAAATACATATTTGTATATATATATATTAATCAAATATTTTTATATATGTATATTAGCAAATCGAAGAATGTACATAATGCCACACTTCTCCAGGTGATCCCAAATGAAGTAGTAGTTAGTTCCAATGGGTCCGGAGCAGTCCAAATAGCTAGAAACTATATAAAGAAGTCCATGATCGGAGTTCGGCACGAAAACCGAGATAAGGATACCAGGCTAACAGGATAAATGGTCGTTTGTTTGTAATTAAGGTAACACCTTATTTTAATGAAAATCATTTCGAATTTATTTTGAACAATAATTGCAAAATAAAGTTTATTAATAAAATCTAGAATTTATGTAAAAGCCATCATATATTTTTCTATATCCATAGAAAAATTGGTCACCCGCCCAATTAAACAAATAGATCTTATTTTTATTATTGAAACTATATTTTTTTAATTAATTATAGAAACCCCAAAATTATTATATTTTACATAATCAAAATCCTTATATATTTATTACTAAACTAAATTAAAACTAAACAAATTAAATGTTATTAAACTAATTATATAAATTACTAAACTAATTAATTAATAATTAACTACTGATTAATAATTAACTAAACTAATCTAATTAATTAATTAACTAACTAATCATATTTAACTAACTAATTAAATATTTAACTAAACGAATTAAATCCCAAATGTTCAGTCTCTGTATCGAAGAAAAGGGGGAAAGGGAAGAGGCTCACCGGGGTTTCGACGTCGGCGCAGGAAAGTCTCGCCGGGGTCGGCCGGCAAGGCGCGGGGAAGTCCGGCTCGAGGCGGCTTCGAGGCGGCGGTGGACGGTTCGAGGAGGCGGTCGGTGTTCGTCTCGGGCGCGGCGGTCGAAGCTCAAGAGCGGCGGGGCTCGACTCGAGGCGGTGGCGGTCTGCTCGAACTCGGCGAGGAGGGGATCCGCGGCGGCGGCTTCGACAGATCTGAGGCGGCAGCGTCGCTCGGCTCGAGGTGGCGCTCGGTTCGAGGGGCGGGCGCTCTGTTCGAGGAGGCGGCGGGCTTGCATCCACCGGCGATCGAGATCTGGGCGGCCACCGACGCTCGTCGGAGTTAGGTTAGGGTTAGGTTTTGTGGATGTGTCGGGGTGCATCGTGTCGGCTGGACACGATGGGTTCGTTGTACTGCGGGCGTGTCCGGGTGTTGGACACAGGGGTTGATGACTGTGGGGGACGTGTCCGGGTCTGCCGGACACGGGGATGATGTTGTACAGTGGAGGATGTGGATGTGTCCGGGTGTGTCGGACACGAAAATTTATAATATTGTAAATCTGGACACAGAAAATGAATGGATACGGTGGGACACCCGGGGTCGGACCCGAGGCCAACACGGCTGACACGGTGATGCTGGACACACGGACACGAGCACACAAAATGGTGGTGATGACTTGTTGGCTTGTGGGGATTTGAGAGAGCTAGCTAGGGTTTCTTGGGAATGGTGATGAGGGACTTAAATAGGGAGAGAGAGTTGTGGGCTAAAGGGTGAGGATTGGCCCAATAGTGAATGGCCAGGATAATAAATAAACGGGCTTTCTCATGTGGGAAAAATGAGGGTGTGTTGGCTAGTTAATGGAAAAAGGCAACTTGTAAAATTTTATTTCGAAAAGATTATAATTTCAGAAAATATTTAAGGAAAGCTAACTTATTACCAATTAGCTACTAATTAATCCATATTTGCAAAATCTTAGAAAGTATGAAACGTATTTATTTACTATCCCAATAAACATAAAATTTATTATGAAGAAACAACTAGTCTTTTAATTAATTTTATCAAATAACTAATTTTATGATTTCAAGCCAATAAACATTTGAAACTAGAGAAATATATATATACATTATTATTTATTTATTTATTTATAAGGAATCGTCATTTAGGAAAAATGATTTTTATAAAAGATTTTAAATTACCTTCTAAAATCAAACATTGTTCAAAATAAAATACAAAAATTCAAGGAGAAAATATTTTATAACTTGGTATTTAAAATAAATTAAAAATCTAATTATTTCGGAATTTGGAAATCGGAGGTTACAAGTCTACCCACCTTAGAAAAATTTCGTCCTCGAAATTTAGGATCCTCAATAATTGCCTTTATTCACCATATTATTTCTATCAAAATTTAAATCTTAAACCAATAATCATGAAGTAATTTCATAATGTTATTTCACAACCTTTCAAAAATTATACAACATCATATTCCTGATAAATCTTCAAATTTAAAAAATCAAATCCCCTTTGTCATAATCTCCTCCCAAAAATTTTAAGTTCGCATCTAAATACCTAAGGATTTAATATCCAATCCTCCAATTTGAATCCAATCAATGCATATTTATGAAACTTAAAAATCTGTATCCCAAAATTTAAATTTTAAACACTCATCAATCATCTTACTCCTCTAACTCAAATTCAATTTATGCTTATTCCAATCTAACTCCTCATCCCAAGAATTGAATTCGACACTATTCCATTTACGATTTTATTTCCTGATTTTCTTTTTCCTCAAATACTCAACGATGCGATGCTTCCAGAATCTTCAATGCAACATTCATAATATATAAAATTTCTATCTTGCAATCAAATAGATAAAATGATAATCTCTCAAATTTCTCAAAATTTTAATAATCAATTTAATCATATCAAGACCTCCTTAAAATTAATAAATCCTCAATTTTTTTTTTTTTTTTTTTGCTCTGTAAATTTCTTAATTCTCCATTTAAGTTAATGTTTGTCCTCGAATTTCAATCATACCTCGATTTTCATAAAATCAATGATCCATCAACTCCGTTATAACAACCCCTAAATTCTTTATTTAATTTAATGCTCATCCACAAATTTAATCCTCTTGTCTCTTTTTGTCAGTCATAACTTCGTCACAGATCTTTGCTATGGTCAAAACCCTAATGATCATGGTTTAAGAAAATTTCACCTACAGCCATGCAATTTAAGAAAATATAGATCATGTGTCTTGTCATGGTATTTTAGTCTCTGTTAAGGTGTACTACTAGTTATATTTTAACAAGAAAATCATGAATACGAACTACAGTATTAGGAAAAACAATCAATCGAAAGATGGAAGAAGGAATCATTAGGAGGGGAAGAAAGAACCTGTTAATATATTACTTGTAGTATCCCTTATCTCTAACATACACTTAACTCTAGCATATTCACTACTAATTCCTATTCCTGTACACTAGTACCCATATCAACTAATCATTAATCCACAAAATCCATGAATACATCCGTATTACACACACCTGTTTATTAATACCAAAATCTGATGCCAAGAATCTCTAATATAACCATGATTCAATAATGCATCCAAGTTGATACCTCTATCTCTTTAGTACCATACCCTCTGTCAGTTCCCTGTTCCTACTATAATTGTTCATACTAGTCGTTCTTATCACTCAAATATACGTCAAGTGCAACACCATACTAAATACTGCTCTTTCCAATACAATTTTAGATGGACACCCAAGTCAGTCTGCGGTGCCATCTCAATCATGCTCAAATCACCCGATCCTTACACATGTATATCATCTACTCATATATTAATATTCATATCTCTTATCTACCAAAAATTAATCCTCAAAATAATTGTCAAGGTTTAACTTCTCGATCAACTTAAAATAAAATGCATATACCTCCTCAAAATCAGATACTCCACATCGAAATAAAATTTAATCACTTCTAAAATCTTTGTAGCCTTAAATATGTTTATTGAATCAATTTTAAATCCTCAATATTTTATCAACATAAAATCTCAACTCCTTAAAATTCAAAAAAATTAAAAATTCATTTCCACTCTTTAATTTATAAATCCACAACTATACATATAAGTGCTCACGGTCTCTGATACTCGAGGTGCACTCAATACCTCTATTGCCTACAACTGCCAACTGGGTACTAAAATTGTTCTGCCTGAATCACTTGTACTATTACCTCCAATGATCAAAGTTATCATCACCTATATTTTCCTTCATGATTTTAATTTATGTCAACTGGTATATCATTTAATTATCATCACACAGAGTACTTACTGTTATTAACGTTATTCTCGACTAATCTTCGATATAGAATCATTAGCACTCTTGGTATTATATCACTAGTTTCATTAATGCATCATTTCATCAAGCTCATTAGAACTCATGATTAGCTGTACCTTTTATAACACTCATTTTTCTTATTCTCATGGGCAAGTATATGGTTCCTCATTTCGATGGTTGTATATGTATTTCCTTTAATCCTTTAAAGCCTATTAAACTAATCCGTGATACGCTTCACCATCTTCATTACTCATTCCGATATTTCTCTACTCATGACACCTCATTAACTTTATGCGTATATATTTCCTTACCCTTAACACTTTCGATATCAATCATCAAATTGAACATCATGCTCCATTAATTCTTAACACAATTTTCTTGATACCTAATTGTTCACATAGATCATCAATTACATAATTATGATTATCCAGGACGGGTATGTTGGCTCTAATACTAACTCTTGGACTATCACTGATACTCTATTCTCTCCTTCTACTCACAGTCTCTAATGACACTTATCCTAGAACCATTTGTACAAGATACTATGCTAAGGGCTAACTCTAGATTAAAGCCTACTGCTCACATGTCCAACTAAGAAACACTTACAAACTCACAAATCACACTCAGTCAACTAATATAAGACACAACCAAAATTGCAAGTCACTAATTATCACACTAACAAGGAATCCTCAGAGAATAGGAGCTCAAAAGAACTGGATTGAGGACTGAAGGTATTTCTACTGCTAGTAAAGAAAAGAAGCGATGGAACAAAGTCCTGGAATAACGAAAATAGATAAGTCTTGAGATGATACTTTAAGAACCAATTTAAGATACAACCTGATAATCATACACGTCTGTCCGAAATCATGACACACAGAATCCTCGCCACGCCAGTAAGCATAGATGCGATAAACGACAGGTTCCGTAACTAAGGTATGCAACTCTATAATCATGTCATCTAGAATCCTCGCCACGCCAACCGGTATGGCTGCGAGAGACCCTAAGTTTTATAACTACAGTATGTACATCCAAGTCAGGTTCCTACGTTCTCGTCACCACAGCTAATATGGCTGCGATAAACTCTAGGGTCCATAACCAAAGTAGACGTTTTACCTTTCTCACTGTCCTCATCAACATATGTCATCAGATGATCCGTAAATTTTAGCCCGTAAAATTCATCTCAATATGAAATCAACTCAACAACGATACCAAGAATTTAAATTTAACAACTGGTCGACAAAAATCAAGCTCAATATCAACAAACGAGAACAGATGAAAACAAGGGAAAGGAATTAAAATTGGAATTTATAATGAGATTCTCAAGGGTCGTCCCAGGAATCTCTCAATAATTTGTGATTGAGTATCCTCTCTCATCCTAGTATCCTATGTCCTATATTCTATAGCAGGTACGCAGTAGTACAACTATGACGTCGCACTACTACGACATCGCACAACTAGCGAAGTCTGACCTGCATGGGCCACCACTAAAACGTGTCACGACCCGCACCCGGTATAAGGGCACGAGAGCGTGGGTACGTCCAGCCTACACCGCAGCATCGGCGGTAGAACGCTGTCTAGGTCAAGTACTATCTAAATAATCTCACACTAGTATCCAACTCCATAAGGAGACACGGATAACACTATCAAAATGAACAACATACTCAATCACAACTACAGCACGATAAGAATTTGAAGAAACAAAAGAATACAACACAAGTCTAATGATAAAACAATCATACCTGCAATCAGTAACAACCAATCCCCAAGTGTCAGAAATAAGTCCACTAAGGTCACAGTCTGGAAAAATATTTTCCAGTCAGGAAGGAGCAAAGTACATCTCTAAATAGCAGTTCTATATAAATGACATAAACTATGTAGCAGTTCTAGATGGAAATATACCAGATGCATGTATAGGTACGAGAATTATATAATGAAAGAAATACTGGAAATACTGTAAGTAACTGCAGGAAAAGAAACAATATGTCCATGAGCAAGAAACCTATGACTAAGTGTGTGAGTACTAGCTTTAACATGTGATCAGCTTGGGAACTTGATCAGGCTGGTTACATGTGATTAGCTATGATTCACGAAGGTCAGGCTAACCGTTGGTTAGCTATGATGCATGGAGAGGTCAGGCTAATCACACGTAACAGCTATGAGGCACGGAGATGGTCAGGCCGCACCCGACGTGAGATGTGGGGTGAGCTATGATGCATAAAAAGTTGGGTATGATCACATATCTACACTAAAATACTCCCCACCCCCGACTGGTATAGTAGATCCAATCATGGTACGCTATGGCACGGGATTCCCTAGGAAGGTAGCAAATCTCCCCGGGAATCAGTGTCTTTACATGCACAAGATAACAAGAAAAATAAGTCTTGTACAAGCTACACCATGAATAAGGAATAACATCTCATGACGAGATCCGTGTATACCAATCCGTGTAACCAACGTGTCAAGAACATGGATATTTACACTAGATACAGTGAACATAGGAGATATCATAAATTAGAAACTAATCAGAGAATGTACTCGCCTTGGGTCCTTAGCTGGTAAAACCAATGTCCTGTCCCAGAGTATCGTCTGGAGGAACCAACAGTCCTAAAAATATATCAATACAACATTTGCATCAGGTGCTACACTAACACATCACAAATACATGAACTCAGGGGCTCTGCCAGGTATGGCACTAGTCAACTAGGGTCATCTAGTAGGGATACGTATATAATACACATTTATACTCAAAGTATATACCAATAGAACGTATATAATATATATATATATATATATAAGTGTCTCTTAGTATTTGTACAAAATACATATTTGTGTATATACACTAATAGATATTTATAATTATATATTTTTATACCAAAATACATATTTGTATATATATATATTAATCAAATATTTTTATATATGTATATTAGCAAATCGAAGAATGTACATAATGCCACACTTCTCCAGGTGATCCCAAATGAAGTAGTAGTTAGTTCCAATGGGTCCGGAGCAGTCCAAATAGCTAGAAACTATATAAAGAAGTCCATGATCGGAGTTCGGCACGAAAACCGAGATAAGGATACCAGGCTAACAGGATAAATGGTCGTTTGTTTGTAATTAAGGTAACACCTTATTTTAATGAAAATCATTTCGAATTTATTTTGAACAATAATTGCAAAATAAAGTTTATTAATAAAATCTAGAATTTATGTAAAAGCCATCATATATTTTTCTATATCCATAAAAAAATTGGTCACCCGCCCAATTAAACAAATAGATCTTATTTTTATTATTGAAACTATATTTTTTTAATTAATTATAGAAACCCCAAAATTATTATATTTTACATAATCAAAATCCTTATATATTTATTACTAAACTAAATTAAAACTAAACAAATTAAATGTTATTAAACTAATTATATAAATTACTAAACTAATTAATTAATAATTAACTACTGATTAATAATTAACTAAACTAATCTAATTAATTAATTAACTAACTAATCATATTTAACTAACTAATTAAATATTTAACTAAACGAATTAAATCCCAAATGTTCAGTCTCTGTATTGAAGAAAAGGGGGAAAGGGAAGAGGCTCACCGGGGTTTCGACGTCGGCGCAGGGAAGTCTCGCCGGGGCCGGCCGGCAAGGCGCGGGGAAGTCCGGCTCGAGGCGGCTTCGAGGCGGCGGTGGACGGTTCGAGGAGGCGGTCGGTGTTCGTCTCGGGCGCGGCGGTCGAAGCTCAAGAGCGGCGGGGCTCGACTCGAGGCGGTGGCGGTCTGCTCGAACTCGGCGAGGAGGGGATCCGCGGCGGCGGCTTCGACAGATCTGAGGCGGCGGCGTCACTCGGCTCGAGGCGGCGCTCGGTTCGAGGGGCGGGCACTCTGTTCGAGGAGGCGGCGGGCTTGCATCCACCGGCGATCGAGATCTGGGCGGCCACCGGCGCTCGTCGGAGTTAGGTTAGGGTTAGGTTTTGTGGATGTGTCGGGGTGCATCGTGTCGGCTGGACACGATGGGTTCGTTGTACTACGGGCGTGTCCGGGTGTTGGACACAGGGGTTGATGACTGTGGGGGACGTGTCCGGGTCTGCCGGACACGGGGATGATGTTGTACAGTGGAGGATGTGGATGTGTCCGGGTGTGTCGGACACGAAAATTTGTAATATTGTAAATCTGGACACAAAAAATGAATGGATACGGTGGGACACCCAGGGTCGGACCCGAGGCCAACACGGCTGACACGGTGATGCTGGACACACGGACACGAGCACACAAAATGGTGGTGATGACTTGTTGGCTTGTGGGGATTTGAGAGAGCTAGCTAGGGTTTCTTGGGAATGGTGATGAGGGACTTAAATAGGGAGAGAGAGTTGTGGGCTAAAGGGTGAGGATTGGCCCAATAGTGAATGGCCAGGATAATAAATAAACGGGCTTTCTCATGTGGGAAAAATGAGGGTGTGTTGGCTAGTTAATGGAAAAAGGCAACTTGTAAAATTTTATTTCGAAAAGATTATAATTTCAGAAAATATTTAAGGAAAGCTAACTTATTCCCAATTAGCTACTAATTAATCCATATTTGCAAAATCTTAGAAAGTATGAAACGTATTTATTTACTATCCCAATAAACATAAAATTTATTATGAAGAATTAACTAGTCTTTTAATTAATTTTATCAAATAACTAATTTTATGATTTCAAGCCAATAAATATTTGAAACTAGAGAAATATATATATACATTATTATTTATTTATTTATTTATAAGGAATCGTCATTTAGGAAAAATAATTTTTATAAAAGATTTTAAATTACCTTCTAAAATCAAATATTGTTCAAAATAAAATACAAAAATTCAAGGAGAAAATATTTTATAACTTGGTATTTAAAATAAATTAAAAATCTAATTATTTTGGAATTTGGAAATCGGAGGTTACAAAGGAAGCTTTTGATATCAGCTCAGGGCGAGCGGACGCTGCTGAATATGATTAACGGGGAGCCCCTGACGTATATAGACGGGGAGCAGTACATAAAGCCAGCTTTTCTCTTTGGGGACATGATCGATAAACGGTCCCAGACGAAGCCTAAGAGAGAATCTTGGGTATTTCTTGCCTGGAACCTGGTTTTGTATCTGCCAACGATGCCGAGGGACTATCCCATCTCGGCCTTCTTCCATGCGACACACCTAGGAGGATGTCGTGGACCCTGACGCCCAATCTTCACGGCAAACCGGGGAATATCTTTCATCTGAAAGGAGCTGACCAGGGGTCGTTCGTCAGCCGTCCTTCTGGCCTCGTGACATCGTTCAGGGGACTGTGCCCGGGCAGTGCCCCGAGCGAAGATAGTCTAGTGATCCAGCCGGTCCAGTTGCCAACTTTCTGCAACGACTTCATGGGGCGAGGGGGAGTATATCCCAAGGAGAATCCTCGATGCAACGGGTGGATCACTCCAACAAACCGTCGATGGGCTTGCCTAGTTGACTGGGCCTTGAAGCACTGTCAGAGAGAGCTGGAGTGCATTGGGCTGTATGCCGCTGTGAGCGCGACCAGTGTTGGGTTGCCTCCTAACCTTAACCTGTACTTGGCTCTGATGGAGCGATACATTTCGCTCACCGGGACTTTCGCCACTCCGTTGGGGGAGTTGGGATTGGCCCTCCATGAGATGGCAGTGATCTCGAGGATGCCGATGGGGGATACCCCTATGAAGAGTATGTCCCCACCAATCGGGAGTTGGGGGATTCGGACCCTCGGGTAGTAGAGGTGTATCAGGAGCTGATGTGTCACTACTTTGCGTGCACTACTTTTTATGACGAGCCTTCTGATTTGGCCTATACCACCAAGTGGACGTCCTACCTCTTCTTCCACCGGGCCAGGGCCGCCAAGCCAGAGAAAGTTTCAGGGGGCAAGGATGAGCCCATAAATTGTTTGGGCGTGCTTAGTGCCCAGGTCATCGAGGCTCTTATGGATGACGCCAAGGCTCCGGACCAGATTCTTGACGACGGGGTAGGAAAGTATCCCGAAGGCACTAAGGCCTATAGCTACTTGAGGCGTTGCCGCAGACCTCTGTCCAAGGAAGCCCAGCTGGCTGGTTTCCTCTCCATATGGCTGCGCCGAGTAGTGGTGCCCGGCACTGCATCTGCGGACCGCATTCACCGGAATATCCTATGGCCTGCGGTGCGTCTGGTGTTTGGGGCGAGACTGGGCTTGCTCCCTGCTATGGTGTACCGTATACAGGTTGGCCTGAGAGCCATGACTGACGGGCTGCTCGCCGATGAGACTCGGCGTGAAAGCTTTCCTCCGGTGGAATTACCATACCTGTATTTGATGGGATGGTTAATTCTGCACAACCCTCGGGTGATGTCCCCTGGCTCCGGTAGTAGCCCGGGGGGTAGCTTCCTGCTGAATTATAAGGACTCTTCCTGGAATGTGAACACAGTTCTAGACTGTAGGCTGACACTGGGCCTCAGTCACGGCTGGAAGCTCCTTTGTATTGTTCCCTCTGTACATCGCAATCAATCGGGGATCAGGCTGGAGGATTTAGGTGGAGAGAAGACTAATCTTTCTCCGGAGGCTTTCAAGTGGTTGATCTGTATCAGGCCTTCCCACTTGTTGTATAGAAGTGAAGATCATTGCTTCTTCGAGCCTTACTTGCCTAGTCGGTTTGCAAGGCAATTTGGGTACGACCAGTTGCACGTGGGCAATGCCGTCACCAGTTTCAGGTCCAGGGGCGGACTCATCGATGGAGCCAGAGGATGGCGATATTTCATCATGGGATGTACTGGAGCAATCTTTACTGTGCCGGTCTTCACACCCTCCACGGAGCTGCGCATCTTACATTCGTATGCCCAGTTCTACATGGCGGTTAACACCTTCCACCGTGATTTTGACATGCGTGGGAGTTTTAGGGTGCCGTCTTCCACGCCTGGGGGAAGAGTCGAAGTCCCTTCGGTTTCTCCTGACGAGGGTAAGGAGTTCGCTACTCCTGATGAGCCGTTGGTGTCGGTGCCGAGGTGTGAAGTGCCTCTGCCTGCGGGGGCCTTGGTAGTCTCTGGGAAGCGAAGGGCCGCTGCTCCCAAGGAGGTTTCTCCTCGCAAGAGGAAGAGGACGGTCAATCGTTCTCTTCGAATTCCTGGTATCGAGGCCCCTAGAGAGGAATCTGCTGTTTCGCCTGCTGAGGATGTTTCCTTGATCGGAGGTTCCTCGCCTTCCAGGGAGGGACCCTCAATTTCGGCTGGCGGTGCTGGGACACTTCGTCTTGAGGATGCCGTCGCCGCTACTGCCTTCGGTAGTTGTACGAGATTGCCGGTGTGGCCGAGGCAGATGGGAGAATCTTTCCTTAGACCAGCAACGGATGAAACCCCTGCCGTATCCGTGAGTATGCCTGGCGAGGTCCCAGCTGACGAACCTCGACCGCGCCTTGGTGGAGGCTTGGTAGAGCTCCTGGCGATGTCGGTTGGCCCACCCCCTTCTCCAGGTATGACAGTTCGTATTACGTCATTAAGGCATGATTTAGCTACCTTGGCTGCAGATGCGTCGTATATACCGCTGGCCACGGGTAAATGTCATCTTTTAGGTCTTCTTTTTAGAAAGAGTACCATCATATTGATATCAACTCCCTTGTCCTCTTTCCAGGGGATGGCGTCCACGGGAAATACAGCTTTGAAGCGCCTTCTGGCTCTGCTCCGGCTCCTAGTGATGACACGGAGGCGTTCGACTTTGAGGAGGAAGTATCTTCGGGGGCCGGCCCGCTTGTTGAGGGGGGTCTGATATCCCAAGAAGAAGAAGAGCCTGTCATTGCGACTACTTCGGTAGACGTGCCCCTTTTGGTCATACCACCTGTTGAGGCGACGGTTGTGACCACTTCGTCTGCAATCATTCCTGGAGGGGGACTTGACAATGCCGCGGCTACTCCTGGCGCCCAATCGGATTTAGCTGCGCTGATCAAGCAATATACCAGTGTCTTCTATGCTACTTTGAAGGCGCTGGTACCGATGGTGCTGAAGGGGAATTTGGACCTCGAGCGCCTGAAGAAGTCCTCTCGGATCCTGATAGAGGCGATCCGGGATTTTGACGGCACTGGGCTAGCTGATGCCTTGGAGGCGATGGTTAATGGTTTGGAGCAACCTATTAACGAATATCTGCAGCTAACTCGGGACGGTATTGAAGCTGAGGTCCAGTCCAGATATGACTTCATGACTGCGCGGTTTGCCAAACAGATGGAGAGCTTGGATAAACTCGTTCAAACACGTCAGCTGGAGATGGACGAAAGAAAAGCCGTCGTGGAGGAGGCCCTTGCCCTTCAACTGAAGTGCCAATCTGAGCATGAAGGGAACGTAGCGAGGGCTCGCAAGTTGAGAGAAAAGCTCGCTCAGGCGGAGGAGTGGGCTTCCCAGTCGTCGGCAGGTCTGGATGTAGCGACTGGTCGACTGAGCGCAGCACGACGGGATCTGGATCGTGTAGAAGCTCCCCGTGCGGGTGTTCGTCGGGCGAGGGCCGAATTGTCCCTCAAGGGAGACAACGAGGCACGGCTGGAGCAGGCCCGCGCTGATGCCTTGGCCTACAGGGATGAGAGGATAGCTGTACTGGCATAGCAGATTCACGATCTGACCGCTCCCCCACAATGATGTACCCTTTCTTCTTCTTGCTTCCCAGTGTAATTCTGCTCTTTCTTGGGAATAAAGCAAACTCTTTTCTGACTTTGTGGACCCATCATTTCGGAATATAAATGACAGGTTTGGGCGAGAGTGATATCAGAGGTAGTATGGACGTGATAAACTCTCAAGAAACTCTAGCAGGACATATTTATTCAGAGGTCATACGGACATGATAGAATATGCTTTGACTAAGGTTTGTAGGTAAGATACTATCAGTGGTGATATGGACATGATAGGCTCTCAAGAAACTTTAGCAGGACACATTTATTCAGAGGTCATACGGACATGATAGAATATGCTTTGACTAAGGTTTGTAGGTAAGATACTATCAGAGGTGATATGGATATGATAGGCTCTCAAGAAACTTTAGCAGGACATATTTATTCAGAGGTCATACGGACATGATAGAATATGCTTTGACTAAGGTTTGTAGGCAAGATACTATCAGAGGTGATATGGACATGATAGGCATTGCATTTCCAAATTAGTCGAACGTATCTATTCAGAGGTTATATGGACATGATAGAATACGACCCAACTAGTTGTATTTTTGGAAGTAGTTTTGTCAGAATTGAGGTTTTTGCTATATTCCAACTGAGCAGAGGAGGTTAAGCATAGTACCTTTTCAGGAATTTGCCGTTGATAGGAGCCATTAACAGGTCTCCATTAGGCTGGGCTAACCTGTAAGCGCCATTTAAGAACGTTGTCTCGACCACATAAGGACCTTCCCATTTGGGCTGGAATTTGCCTTTACTCCTGTGGGTAAGAATCATCGGCCTTCTTATGGCTAGAACTAGCTCACCGACTTTGAACACTCTTTCCTTTACTTTATGATTGAAAGCTCTGGAAATGCGTGCTTGGTAGAGCGCGATGCGCTGCTGAGCTTGGAGGCGTTTCTTGTCTAATCCTTCTAGCTCCTGAAGTCTTAAAAGGTCATTCTTCTCTTGAGTCAGCTCGTTAGCCACGGCTATTCTGAGTGACGGGATCTGGACTTCAATGGGGAGAACTTCTTCGCTCCCGTAGACCAGTGAGAATAGAGTACAACCTGTCGGTGTTCGTACCGTTGTGCGATATGCCCAGAGGCATTCGCCCAGCTTCTCATTCCAATCTCTTTTGTTCGAAGAGACGAACTTCTTCAAGAGTTTGATAATGGTTTTGTTGAAAGCTTCCGCCAAACCATTAGCAGCTGGATAATATGCCGTAGAGACAACATTATGTATCCGATTTTTATCGCAAAATCGATGAAACGCTTGACTGATGAACTGAGGCCCATTGTCGTAAATTATCCTCCGAGGTACCCCGAAGCGATAGATGACGTGATGCTTGATGAAGCTGATCATATTAGACGCCTTTACCTTCGCAAGACGGATCGCCTCTGCCCACTTGGAGAAGTAATCCGTGATGGCCAGTATGAACTGGTGACCCCTGGAAGAAGACGGGTGAATAGGACCAATGACATCCATACCCCATGCTTCGAAAGGCCAGGATGCAACCGTGGGATGTAGATATTCGGACGGCTGATGTATGAAGTCTGCATGGACCTGACAGGCCTTGCATTGTTTTGCATAGCTGATCGCGTCTGTGATCATAGTGGGCCAGTAGTAGCCCATTCTCCTGATACGATCCTGTAGCTTAGGGCCGGGTTGATGCGCCCCGCATATGCCGTCGTGAGCTTCACGGATGATCAGCTGTGCTTTGTTGTCAGAGAGACATCTCAATAGCAGTCCGTCATAGGTCCGACGATATTAGCATTGTGAAGATGCATCGAAGTAGAAGCGTAACGATCGTCTTTTGACAGATACCGCTTCTTTAGGATCCTCCGGCAAGATTCCGTATGCCACAAAATCTATAAAAGGACTCTTCCAATCTCTTCTGGGAGGATCGGCGCGTGCAGCGTAGCTGCGTTTCACACAGAGTAAATCTCTGTTAAGAAGGATTACCAAGTTCTGCCTTCTTATAGGAGCAGCCAGATATGTGGCTAGACTGGCTAGGGCATCAGCTTCAAGGTTCTGGGATCGAGGCACATGCTCCAGGAAAAACCCTTTGAATGTCATGGCTATCTCGATTGCTGCTTGGTGATAGGGGATAAGGTCTGGATTCCGGACTTCATATATTCCTCTGACTTGATTGACTATAAGCAGAGAATCTCCGAAAGCTTCCAGAGATTCGACCCCCAGCTCTTGAGCGATTTGGAGCCCGATCAACAGAGCGTTATATTCTGCCACATTGTTAGAGCATGGTTTGTTAAGAGAATATGCCCGGTAGATGACGAGTTTATCGGGAGTAACCAGGACGATTCCTACTCCTGAAACCACACTTCCCTTAGGACCAGTTCTGGAGGCACCATCAAAGAATAGTTGCCATGTGTCACTTTCCGTCGCGAAATTACATTCTGCAACTTCGTCAGGGATGTCCTCGTACAACTTGGAGGTCTCCGGGATTGGATGAGCAGCTAGGAAGTCGGCCAATGCTTGGCCTTTGATGGACTTCTGAGGGACGTACACCATGTTATATGGTGTTAACAGCATCGCCCAAGTTGCAAGTCGGGAATTAAGAGCACTTGGCTTGCTCATTAGTACTCGAAGAGGGTTGATTCTGGAGATGATATGGATAGTCTGGCCGGTGACATAGTGCCGCGTCTTCTGGATAGCGAACATCAGAGCCAAGCATTCTTTCTCCACTGGGTTGTACCGGTGTTCGGTCCCGACCATCATTCTACTTAGATAGTAGATACCCTGTTCATGCCCTACATCGTTCTTCTGCACAAGAAGAGCTCCCAGGGAATGGTCCATTGCTCGAACGTATAGGAAGAATGGTCTTCCTACGACGGGAGGCACCAGAACTGGCGGATGAGTGAGGTAGCGTTTGATATCGTTAAACGCTTGTTGACAGGCTTCGTCCCATACGAAGGATACACCTTTCTTCATAAGGCGAGAAAAAGGCTGACATCTTCCGGAGAGGTTGGATATGAATCTCCGGATGTAAGCCAGACGACCTTGAAATCTCCTAAGTTCCCTGAGATTGTGAGGCGATCGTATTTCTATGATGGCTTGGACTTTCTCAGGGTCCACTTGGATGCCTTTGGCGGTAATGACAAATCCCAGGAATTTGTCGCTAGATACACCCAGAAAGGACTTCGTAGGATTCATCTTGAGTTGATGTTGGCGCATCAACTCGAACACCGACCTCAAGTCTCGAATGTAATCATCTTTGAGGCAACTTTTGACAGCTATGTCATCCACGTAGCATTCCACCGTTTTGTGTAAATGCTCATGGAATATGTTACTCATAGCTCGTTGGTATGTTGCCCCGGCGTTCTTTAATCCGAAGGGCATTACTGTATAGCAATATACCCCCAGTGGTGTTCGAAAGGCGGTATGCTTCTCGTCTCCAGGATGCATCTTGATCTGATTGTACCCTGAGAATTCGTCCATGAAAGACATGCGTTCAAAACCGCAGGTGTTGTCGATCATGATGTCTGTGATGGGAAGAGGGAACTCATCTTTGGGGCAGGCCGCATTCAGATCCCGGTAATCGATGCAGATGCGTATTTTCCCATTTTTCTTCATGACTAGGACAACGTTGGTGACCCAGTCGGGATATTGTTCCTCACGGATGAAACTGCAGGCTATCAACTTTTTGACTTTGGCTTCAATGGCGTCCATCATATCCGGGCGAAACCGGCGCTGGTGCTATTTTACAGGCTTTGAATCGGGCGATATGTTGAGTTTGTGGGTAGCCATCTCTGGATCAAGTCCTGGCATATCCTCATAATTCCATACGAAGACGTTGATGTATTCTCTTATCAGTTGAATAACTTCTTCCCTTTCGGCTGGGGAAAGATTGTTACTGATAAATATCGGCCTCGGTGAGAGTTCATCCCCAACGTCGATCTGGATAACTTCATCTTCAGTGGGAGGCTCTCTCTGCTCGAAGCGGAACTCCCATTGTGTATCCATCTGTTGAGCCCAAGAGTCATTTTTGAATGGCTCAGACTCTGGCTCGTTTGCATTACAGGGATCTGTCACTACCATATTTACTGATAATGTTCGTTCGAGAGAGTCAGGTGAGTCGGAGGGTGACGAGCCGTCCTGATAGGAGGAAAGGACCTTCTCGCTTGATTTGGAGGAGGCGGCATACCCTAACCCGAAACGGGTCTGTTGATAGCGGGGATTGCCGAACAGTGGCGTTCGTCTGCCCTTCCCGTAGTTGAGGCCTGGCTTCCGCTCCAAGTCGTAGCCCATGTTTTGCATGATCCTCAATGCCCGTGGGCTATATTGGTGGACCTGCATTTTCCCAGTATCGTTATCGAGAGAATCCTCTTGGACAGTCGGTTGATTGCGCACGCGGCCGAAGACTATTGTACGCTGATTGCCGCAGGTAGGCAGGACAAGGAAGATAGAGTCCTCTTGCGGTCCATACGTTGTGACGACGTTGGATGATGATGCTACCTCCCATATGTACGGGTGATAGGAATCAATAGCTGTCGAGAAGTTCTGTGCTAATGTTTCTATATCGCCATGGGGAGAGGATTCCTGGTTCGGAATCAGAGCGTTGATATACTGGAAAAGAGGATATTTATTATCATCTGGGGCTCGGTTCCTGGTTGCATTTATATCAGTCGGCTGCTTGTAGCGCCGGAGGTTGATGACCAAGGGAGGAAGCTTCTGGTTCGAAGTGATCACGAGAGGATCACCCCCTTTTCCTGAACCGGACTTGTTAAGGTGGATAGCTATAGGTTCCATGGCTTTTGGACGAGTGGTTCGTCCCTTTACCCTGATTAACAGTGGTAGTGCGACAGAGGGTTCTTCTGGCTCCCGGTGGGACTCCTTCTCTACCTCGCCTGGCACTTCTTTCGTGTGATCCTGAGAGTACAACACGGCATCGGAATAGTAGGATTCTACTCCTTTAAACGGGTTTAAGTCAGCAACCTCCGTTTGTACTATTTCTTGTGCATCTACATACTTAAGGCATTGATGTAGAGTTGAAGGAACAATGTTATGGTCGTGGATACACGATCTTTCCAGCAAAATATTGTAGGATACCTCTGAATCGATGACGTAACATGTGGCTACCGATCTGAGGTTGCCAATTTGGATCCTCAGGCGAATTTTTCCCAAAGGCTTGCTCTTTCCAGCGTTGAAACCCACAATTGTGGTGGTGGTGAAAGCTAATTCGCTAGTAGGAATCCTCAGCGGCCTGAGCAGACTGTGGGGGATTATGCTGATTGACGATCCCAGATCTATGTGAATCTGGTCGACCTCTATGGAACCGACGTACCCGGTGTAATAGAGGGGCCTGTAATGCCTGTTATGTTTCAATAGTATGTCGTCTTGAGTGAAAGTGATATTCGGCACCACCTCCATCACACTGTGGCACTGGGGACACGCCACTGGTTCTTCGTCGGGGGACTTGAGCTGGGTCAAGCATGCCTCCGCCTGCATTAGTGCTTCACTCAGGGCTAGACGAGTGTCCTGGGAGAGCCTGAGTAGCTTGAAGATGGACAGCCTGGCTGGTGTATTAGCCAGTTGGGCCAGGATGTCGAAGTTGTACGGCTTCTCTAAACCTTTGTTAGGGATGTTTCTCACAGGTTTATCAAAGCGAACTTCTTTCTGCTTCCCCTTGTCCGTTGGAGTCGGCCTTGCAGGATCGGTCTCTGGCATGACGGACTCGGGTCCCGAAGGTTTGGTGGCTGAAGTATCCGCCGGTGCACCTCCCTGATTTGCTTCGTAGTCATTGAGGTAAGCTCTCCCCGAACGGGTTGCAGCTAGTACCTCGTCTTCGTCTGGTGGCGAAGAAGTCACAACCATGTGGCATGACTTGTATTTGGAGTTCTTTCTAGACGCAGCTATAGTAGCATTAGACTCCTTCTCGAGCTCTGACACCAAATCTGGATGAACCCACATGATCTCGCCCCGCCGGGTGGTTAGGGGTACCAGGTCGTGATTTTGACCCCTTGCTGGAGGAAGATTGACGATGTTCATCATGGTCCGAGAGATAGGCGCAACACCATTCGGGACCTCCTGGGGAGGCAGGTTGCCAAACTGTAGAGAGATCATGTTGGCTGTGACCGTCTTCTCAGTGTTGTACAGAGTTATAGCTTTGGCATTGATCAAACCCTGGATCTTCCTTTTCAGTATGTAACACGCCTTTGTCGGGTGGTGCACATATCTGTAGAAGATACAGTATTTGGGGTCGTTAGTACTACCGACTTCTTGGGGCCGCTTCAACTCCGGAAGGGTGATCTTGCCACTTTTGACGAGACACTCGAATATACTTGGGATATCCTCGTCGTCAAAGGAGTAAACTTCTACGGGCCTGGACGTCCCTGGTCTCGTCTGCGCGGTTGCCGTCATCTTTTGTCTGGACGTATTGACCATCAGAGCTTCTTTCCCTTTTGGACCACGAGGATGGTCGCTGCTGGGAGATGACTTCTTGCCTCTGTCATAGGCGGAGATCATGATGCCATTGTCGCGCGCCTTGCGACTGTTGTCTTCAGCGGCTACGGCCGAGAGGATGAACGAGGGCCAATCACGGAACTGATATGGTCATGTGAACACCGAGACCACGGGAAGGAGGTTTTTCCTGCAAATGTCTACCAACGCAGAGTCTGGAACTCCTGGAGGCATCTGTAAGGTGGCCTGACAAAAACGCTCGATGAAGGTGCGAACGTCCTCTTTTTCTCTTTGCTTGACTTCGATGAGAGAGGACATGGACATGTCCATTCCTCCTTCGTAGAATCGCGTAAAGAATAAAGTTTTGAAGTCCTCGAAGGAAGTGATGCAGTTGTCCGCCAAGCTACGGTACCACTGATAGGCTACTCCTGAGAGACAACCATTGAACACCCGAGTGAGGAGGGCGTCGTTCCCTTGCAGCAACACCGTCATCATACTAAAATAGTTCATGTATTGACTTGGCGACATTTTCCCTTCGAATAGGGCCATGTTCTGAGGTTTGTACCTCGGAGGGAAAGGGACCTCTTCCCAGATAGTTGGGTAAGGCTGGTTGATTCCCAGTTTCTTGAGCTGATCTTTGTGCTTCAAGGCATCGAACTGGGCTTTCAACTCCCGTACTGCCTGTATCGGATTTTCAGCCGGAAGCGGGACTACGGAGTGGTGTGGAGTTGGTTGTACCGTGACTCCAACGGGAGGCAATATATTCTCCGAAAGCGGAGGAACCGCCGACTCTTGATCTAGAGCAGGTCCTTGGCTTGGATTGGTTGGTGGCAAGTCTACCCCCACACGTATCTGAGTTGGCGGGACCGATGCTTGAGCCATGGCAGTTGCGTGCTGGGTTAGCATCATCTGGTGCATGTTTTCCATCATGGATTGCATTTGTTTCAGAGATATCTCCAGCGTAGTGATGCGTTGCTCCGTATTTCCTGATGGTGAAGCCTCCTCGCGTTCATCTTCAACGGCATAAACTCCCATCTCCCTGGGTGTCATTGAAGGATGAGTGTAGGTCGCTGTAGAAGTCGGCTCTACACTTTCAGCATCTGATTCGGGGGCCTGGCGATCCTCAGCGTCGGAATCAGAAGAGGATGAAGCCGGTCGCCGTGATCTTGCACGAGTGTTTTGGAACACCCCGGCTTCAGCGTTTCTGAGGAGCTCATTGAACCTCCTTCGGCTCGGAGGCCTGGAGGGATGACGTCTTGAGTTCGAACCTCGTCTAGGCATGTGTGAGGCCATGTTTACAGATGCATGCGCGGGCTCCTTTTCCTGAAAAGACAGAGAGTAGCTTAACCGGTCGAAAACCAGTCGTCTTGTTTTAGAGCAGCAACAGTTAATCATAACTCTATGGCTATTGCAATAGTGCTCGCCAAGAGGTGTAATAGGCATATTGGAAGGTTCCCTCTCTTTACGCTTCTGGATTAGATATTTGCGCAGGTCAGGGGGAGTTGCAGAAGAAGATGATTGTTTGTTTCCTCTGCTCCTATCAGTGGTCATACGGAGGTTGGGCACCATGGCTCTTGCTGTGCCACCTGTGTACAACAGGTTGGCCGTCTGGGTGGCGGATAACCCCCGGGGAGGTTGTCTTTCCACAAATTAAGCTTGCACTACGCCAAGGGACTTCGCCTGGGGTATTTTGGAGATTTGCTCAGGCTGGCGTGAAGCTGAAGAGGTCCTCAGTCGGCTATCGGCTTCTCGCATAATCCGGAGGGTATGCAGATTGTCCCCTCGTTGGCGTAAGGGCCGAGAAGTTGCGTATCCTGCCGCTTGTTTTCCCTCGCGGAGATCACAGCGCTCATCTGGGTCCCCGTAGAGGTCAGATGTCGTCTTGTGCGCGGAGCGTGACCTGTCCTTCTGATTTGGCGCTAAGGCATCATCAGAAGTTTTGTCTGTACCGCGCGTAGCGGGAGACTAGTTTCTGCGCGTAAAGCGCAGTGGATACTTCTGGGTCAGCGTTGAGGCTTTGCCCAAAGTTTTGTCTGTACCGTGCGTAACGGGAGACTGGTTTCTACGCGTAGAGCGCAGTGGATACTTCTGGGTTAGCGCTGAGGCTTTGCCCAAAGTTTTGTCTGTACCGCGCGTAGCGGGAGACTGAATTTTACGTGCGGGGCACGGAGGGAGCGATGCTACAACCTCATTGGTCGGAGAGATCGGAGAGATCAGAGAGTCCAAAGGAATGGTAGAGGATGTCTTGGGCATCCAGACCTTGCGTAGCATCCTATTGTCTTGGACGGAGAGAGGGTGAGAGCTACCCCCGGTTCGAAGCATGTCTTCGTAGGCAGACTGGTCGAACTGGACGACCAGTGTCTTCTTCGCGGTTCCTATAGATACCGCGTCGTGTTGAGCAATTACTTTCTCATCAGAAGAGAAAGACGTTCCCAGCAGAGTCGCCATCTTGTTTGTGGTAGAAAACGAAAAGAATGAAAGATGTATTCAAGACGGGGTTTATACAGGACCCGTGTTCTTTTATTTACAAACTTGTACAATGTAATCCTATACGAGGATGTGGGAGTACCATTTATTTAATCTGGGTATAAATTGCTATAGGTGTCTAATCTGCAGTCGATCACTTTAGCCCTTGGACCATACGATGGTGAAGAAGTGCCGTAGAAGACAGGAAGCAGCCTCGGAGGTTGCAGAAAAGGGTGGATGCACGATGCCCAGGTCGTCGATCCCTATCCTTTGCCTGAGCTCCGGGTTCCTCTCTCTCTCTCTCTCGATCTCCTCTCTCCTTGCTTGATCTTCAATTGTTCGACCTCTTCTCTGAGTCTTCAATTGTTCGATCTTTTAATTTGTCGACCTGTTCCTCTGTTGATAGAGGTCTCTATTTATAGAGTTTTAGTGACAGTGACCACTCAGTTGGTGTAAAAACCGAGGAGTGGACAACACAACACCCTTTTACACGACGGTTAAAGTAACCAATGCCTGCGTATAGATGATCTTTTGAATGAGTGTGTGACGCGGGTCCAACTAAGGGACACAACGCGTACAATTGCTACGAAGATCACGGCATAAAAGCCACGTAGGTAGATATCCCCCGTGTAGAAGAGGTGGGCGTAAAAGCCGATGTCTGTCACCGTAGCATAGAAGCCAAGTAGGCATAGAAGCCGGGTGGGCGTAGAAGCCCGACGGCATAAAAGCCGGGTGAGCATAGAAGCTGAGGAGGCGTAGAAGCCATCTGGGCACAGAAGCTGAACGGGCGTAGGTGCCACTGCGTAATGTGCTTAGGGAGGCGTGGAAGCCGAGAGAGCATAGAAGCTGAGGAGGCGTAGAAGCCATCTGGGCACAGAAGCTGAACGGGCATAGACGCCACTGCATAATGTGCTGAACGCTGACGTAGACGTCCTTTAGCCGGAATCACGGCTTTTGAAGATATTATCAAATCCCTCGCATTAAATGCAGAGATCTGCCATCATTTTGTGTATTAATTGCGAAGGCGTGTTCTGAAGGCCTGCCACCGTTCAGGGACGTACCTCGAGCCATGTGTGAAGAACAGCTTTTGACGTGGCAGTCTGTCTGTCTTCCGCGGGGCATAGATGGTTCTCGTCTGCCTGTATGGAACAAGGCAGTTTATCCCTTTGTATGCGTAAAAGCAGTTTATGCAAAGGGGATGTCACTAAACGTCGGTTTTGGTGACTCTTTATCAAATCCCTTGCATTAAATGCAGAGATCCGCCATCATTCTGTGCATTAAATACAGAGGCGTGTTTTTGAAGGCCTGCAGCCCTTTTGTGCGTCAGTCGTGCCTCGAGAAGATCGTTACCGCCTTGTGCGCCAATCGCAGAGACGTGCCTCGAGCCCTGCGCAAAGTGCAGCTTTTGACGTGGCAGGCGGTTTGTCCGCTGTGGAGCGTAAACAGCTCACGTCTGCCCGTGTAAAACAAGGCAGCATATCCCCTTGTGTATGTAAAAGAAACAGTTTACGTAAGGGAGATGGCGGTGACTGACAGCCTGGGTCGTAGTACCGTGCCATCATTATAGCCGTCGTTTGGGTAGCCGAGCCGTATCCTTCTGTCAGAAGTCCAGACGTCAGGTTTATTGCAGGGTCTGACAGGTTCGTCTCGGAGAACACGAAGCGTTCCTCGTACGCTTTAATACCGCATTTGAAAGCGGATGTGTTTTACGCCATATAGGCGACGAAGCCCTCTACTTTACGCTCTGAGGCAGCCTGGACATACTGCACTTACGCGGATGGTCCTGAGAAGCTCTTGTCTTGCCTGCTTGGTGGCGCTGAGGTCATCTCTTTATGCTGCCCCGCACCAATAGGTTGCGTATAGTCATCCGGCGTATTTTTCATGCTTCTACACCCACCTTATAATTTTATCCTTAAAATAAAATCCAGAAATTTTAACTCTTCAAAAAATTAAATAAAATGTATCATACTTTCCAAAAAAAATTAAAAATTCAATTAATAAAATTAAATTTTAATCACTTCCAGAAATCTTTATATCGATGACTATATTTTTTGAATTGGATTCTAACCATCAAAAAAATTTCAAATCCATAAAATCTCAACTCCTCAAAATTTTGAAAACTAGAAATTTAATTTTAAAATTTCAAAATATAAAGTTTAAATCCACATCTTGTATGCCAATAGCTCTAATGTTAATCCTTATAAATTTCTTAAAATCAGAAATTAAATAACCAATACTCTGAAATTTTAAATCAAATCTTTATAATTTAAATTCTTCAAACTTAAACTTAAATCCACTATAACAATATACAAAAATCTAAAATTCAATAAATCTTCGACTTCTTATCTTTATCATCATTTACGTTAAAAATAATTTTTCTAAAACAAGAATTTAACCTTATTTTAGCAAGAAAAAATAATCATCAAACTAGATAAAATTTTAAATCTCAGAGCATAAAATAATAATAATTCTCAATAATTGATTAACCCCAAAGAAATAATTCGACAATCGAGAATTCTACTCCCACCTTTGGTCACTCATACTTATCAAAATATCATAATATATAACACTTAATTTTCTCAAATTCATCTACTAGATTTTACCTCAAAATTCAACATTTATACCTACCTTAACCACGTACCCTTTGTAACAACTTAACTACCCACGCAATAAAATTGAAATAAGGCCTTCCTATTGTATACCTAGTCCTAGTCATTCTCCTAAATTTAAATCAATCCTAAGTTGTGAATGATCACTTTCTGCCAAAATCTTATTACTAGTCGCAGGCTCACAGTAGTACGATTAACTTAAGTACTACCACGAGTTCACACTATTTGTGAAACCAGACCTGCATGGCCTACCATAAAAATTTGTCATGATCCGCATCGGCTCTTCGGATACTAGTACGTGGCCAAGCCCAACCTACGCTGCAGCATCGGCGGTAGTACACTATCTATGATAACAATGTTCCATCAATCCAATTAGATAATATTTAATCACAAATTTAAATCTATTGCTCATTCACAATATTTACATAGTTTTACAAGATTCTCAATTTATAATTAAATCATAACTTGGGAACAAACCCGCTAAAAATCAAATCCAAAGAAGTTGCTAAACTATCTAAAATTTAATATTGGCCTCCAAAAGCATCTTAATCTCCAACAAAATCCAATGAGCAAGATAGCAAGTCACCTAAAAATATTTACCCAGTCAGGATAGAACGAGTACAACCCAATAGTAGTTCCAGTTAATTGACAAGTACTATGAACAGTAAATAGTTAGGAAATTCTTGATGAGCATATAATAATGGAATAGGGTACATCATAGAGGAACAATTAAACAAATATATAATAAAAGATAAGAAAGAAAAATAGAGAAGCATATAAAGACAAACATATATGTGAACTAAAAAACCTGTCATGCAAGTGTACAACCAGCAAGTATAGATTAATCCAGAATGACTGTATCTGACTAGTATTTTGAAATATCAAGTTGATATGTGAACGACTAGGGGGTAATATCCGATAAACTACATGTGTCGTGTGTGGCTGCTATTATTCCAGTAAGACCATAGGATAGAAAGAGAATGTTCACGCGTCTCCTAGGTATTTTTCCGTCCGACTAGTACTCATGGATCCAAGTCTAGACAAAAATAATCTCAATAGTCCAGAAGATGTCAATAGGTCAAAAAATATATTAGTCTAGTAATTTATTAGTCCAGTAATTCATTAGTCCAGAAAAAAGTCAATAGGACTGAAAATATGTCACTAACAGAAAAATCCAAATTAGTGACGTAAAAAAACGTCGTTAAATGACCAAAAAATGTCGTTAATAGAATTTAGTGACGTAATTAGCGACGTAATACAGAAGTCGAAAATCAGCATGCCGCTGAAAGGAAAAATGTCGCTTAACGTCGCTACACCGACATTTTTTAGCAACTTAAATATGTCGCAAAAATAACGACGTTTAGCGACTCAACATCGCTAAATTAGCGACATTTTTATACTCTGCTAAACATCGCTAATTAGCGACTTATTCAGCGACGTTTAGCGACAGATTTAGCGACGTATAGTAACATCGCTAAACGTCACTAAATTTTATTGAAAAATAAAAAAATGTTAAAAATTACCAATCTCCTGCAATTTATGAATTTTTAATTAAAAATAGACCCGGAGCAACCCTCCGTTGAATTCTCTGGGTTCGCCGACCCCTTCGGTGGAACACTCAACACCGATAAATTAACATCATTTAATATGAATAAAAAGTATCGCAGTCACACAATACACACAAATATTATAGACACACTTGGAGAAACCCTCCATTGAATTTTCAATAACACAAAAAGCGTCTATATATAAGTATCACAGTCACACAAATTACATAATATATAAGTATCACAGTCACACAAATATATAAGTATCACAATCACACAATAACCACAATAAAAGTATATGAAATATCACAATATCAATCTCGAGGATATCCAATATGCTGGGGCACATACCAGTCCCTCAGATACTGCGCATAAACGACGTCTATAGGTGCTGGGTCACTGGAACTCCCTGTCTGAGATACAGCCGCTATAGGTGCTGGGTGACTGGAACTCCCGGTTTGAGATACAGCAGGTAGTATCTCTTCCTCCTTAACAGTAGGAGGCATCACTTCCTTCTTAACGGTATGAGGCATCACTTCCTCCTTAACAATAGGAGGTGTCTCTCTCAAGCGACGTGTACGTGCTCGGGTCATGGGTGCCATCTGGTAAGATAGATGAAAACAAAGAATATAATTGATAACAGATATAAATATATTGTCTAATATTAAATATTGTGTAAATTTATATCTTAACTATTATCAACTGATACTAGTATCAACAGATACTAGTATAAACCCTAATTTATATCTTAACTATTATCAACTGATACTAGTATCAACTGATACTAGTATATCTTAACTATTATCAACTAATACTAGTATCAAATAATATCAACTGCTTCCCACATACAACTTAACTATTGTCTTAATTCTTCAAGTGGCAATTCAAATAGGCAAAAGACTTTATTAAGACTTGTATTAGACTTGCTGCGAACAAGCTATAATAACAAAATATTGGCTTTACAACATAAGTTTAATTAAAAAATATGAATATAGATGCTGAAAAACCATCACAATTTTAATCAATAAACTA
The DNA here is from genome assembly GCA_036927795.1 of Iris macrosiphon. Lineage (NCBI taxonomy): Eukaryota > Viridiplantae > Streptophyta > Magnoliopsida > Asparagales > Iridaceae > Iris > Iris macrosiphon. The sequence goes on along the minus strand of JAYESA010000010.1, from coordinate 103,440,447 downwards.
GTTATGCCTGAGGCAGTCATAATTAACCAATTCACAATTTTTAATATCCAATAATTGTTCTAAAAAGAAACTTTAGTCGCCTTGATCACATTATGCAAGCAGAGTAATTGCATGATATTTATGGTTGAGCAACCAAAACAGATTGATGTTATAATATTCTACCTCTATACTTGTATGTCGCATACATAAGGGGAGTGACAGTGCTAGGAGGGTCAAGATGTATCCAAAAATAACTAAAGATTTATGCTTCTTCAAAACACCATGATTGAATTTTGTTACTTTTGCATCGAACGACCATGCTTGAATTACATTTAGTGGTAGATTAACAAAAAAATGAATTTATACAAGGAATATATAAAGGAAGAACTAAGTGTCCATATTACTAATGAACTAGGAACCGTGTATTTAGCTAGTGCCATGTATTTAGCTCGACATGGAATTTATGCTTGAATTATATTTAGTGGTAGATTAACAAAAACTAGTGCCATGTCCATGTATTTAGCTCGACATGAACACTCCAAAATACTCTAAGGCATGCCAAAATTAGTTTCATGTCAAAATTTTGTCAGTGCAACAAAGCTAATGAAGTAGACAGAGATTAGCAAAGCTTAATATATATTAAGTTGCTCTTTACCTACTTGCACCAATGCCATGGATCATATTTCGAGTTAGTAATCCTTTCAAATGTCAACACAACTATTAATTTTTCAATAAATATGATTCTTAGCTTCACCACCTACCTCACTTTTGTTCAGGGTCTAATTAAAGATAAATTGATTTTGAATTTTCAGAATTAGTTCTTCCATTGATAATGGTTGAAAAGAAAATTCTCAATCATAAATTCTAAATAATTCTAAATTATAAAATATAGTAATCATAAATGATAAAAGAAAACAACTTTTAGACTACTACAAGAACCAAACTGCATAACTTGTACGAGAGCAACCGAAGAAATCTAGTGTACTAAAACTTTCAAAAACCAAAAAAGCTCAAAGGATTAGATAAACTTTGCTTCTTCACCAGAACATTAGCAACAAGCATCCTATTCATTAGCTCAATATAAAATAAGCGACTGTTTTCGACTTGCAGTCATGCACTAATGACCAAAGCATATTTGATTTGGTAGTAGTTCTTTCAGATGTCAAAACAACTACTTAATTTGTTGATACATGTCTTCTAGTTTCGGGGTCCTTCTATAGCTAACTCATTTGGTAACTCGTTGATTTAGAATACCGTAATTTTTTTTCATTTCTAATGTTACAAATAAAACCTCTATAAAAAAATTCTAACTATTTCAAATCATCGAGAATAAGAAGATCAAAGGACTCAACTTTCCCCACAACTACAATAATTGAATGGCATGGCATCCTAAAATTTGCTAGAACCAAAGCTGAAATGATAAAAGAACCTTCCATTAAGCAGAATTCACGAGATTATATACAATCTTTAAAAAGTCCAAACTTTAACTATGATATGGACACTGCGACATGCCTGAGAAACCAATATAGGTGTCTTAGTGCATTTTTTAAGTGCCTGTTGTGATACGACACAACATGCCACGGGGCTACCAACAAAATTTGAGTGTTTGTGCTTCCTTGGCCGCTAGAGAATAACAACAATCATATCCAGAATAGTCTGGCTAATTATTTCCTAAATAAGTACACACTAGGAAAGCTAAGAACAAGTTATGATTAATTTCATAATATTAGAGAAATCATGAACAAGTCAAAAACCCTAACCCTAACCCTAACCCCAGGTCAAAAACCCTAACCCTAACCCTAACCAGGTCAAAAACCCTAACCCTAACCCTAACCCTAACCTTAACTTTAGGTCACGTGTGTGTGTCGTGTAAGTGTGTGTGTCGTATTTGTGTCAGTGTTTGTAACGTGTGTGTCGTGTCTGTGTCATGTGTGTCCTGGGAGAGAGAGAGAGAGAGCGGGTTTACCTAGAGGAGAAGGAGGAGGAGGAGGAGGGGGGAGGACGCGGCCGGAGGGGGGTCGCCGGGAGGGAGGAGGGGGCGCCGGAGGTCGGAGGGGAGCCGAAAGTGTGTGTGACATTTGGGAGAGGGAGAGGGAGAGGAAGAGATCGAAATAAATGGGGGAAAGCTGCCCTAATTAAAACAAATTTAACGACATTTTAGCAACGTCACTAATGACGTCGCTAACTTAGTGACGTCTTAGCCGTCTCTAATTACGTCGCTAAATGTCCAAAATACATACGTCGCTAAACGTCGCTAAATAAAATATTTTAGAGACGTTTAGAGACCTAAATTGAATTTCTAGTGACTAATCTTTTAAAAACTGAATAAAAGTCGCTAAACGTTGCTAAATATCGTCAATTAGCGACGTCTAGCGACGGTTTTTAAATAGAGTCGCTAAATTAGCGACGTTTTATTTGTCGTCGCTAAAAAACGTCGCTAAACCCGCTTATTCTAGTAGTGTGTATCTCACGAAAATGAATCCATACAATACCAATCCGTATATCCATCATATCCGGAATCAGGTAAAACACTACTATAAATATGCATCATAGTAAATATCAAATAATAGAAACTATCAGAGAATGTACTCACCTGTGGTCCTTAGCTGGTACGAGTCAGAATCCAAGTCAAAGTCCAAATAGCCTATTTATTATTAATTAACCAGGTTAAAAGATATTTTATTTAATTTATTTAATTATAGAATAATTACTCTAAAATTCTATTTTAAATTTTATTATAAATTTTTAGGTAAATTCTTAAATTTTGTCCAAAGAACCCAATTTTATCAACTCGAGACTCATGGTACGCAAATCGAGGCAATCTTGTTAACCGAACAGTTAACCGATACAAACTTAATTTTCATGCATGATTTCTGTGTCACAAATATGCTGGAGTTTATGACTCATCCAGATTCGATTGGAAACTATTGCACATAGAAAATCGTATTATACAACGGTGGTTGATTGCTAACATAAATGTTCTACATAATTAACAGCATAGAAATAATTCGAATTAAATTCTAGAAAAACCATATGTTAAACTTTGTCTTATAAGCTTTCTGAAACATCAAATGGTTCATGATTCTGATTTCTGGTTCTCCCAAAATTACAAAAACACCAAAATGTATCTATTTTCGGACATGGTGTGCTCTACGAATTTTCTAGAATTTAATATTCAAAATTTTGTAAAACAATTTATATATTCAAAAAACTAACCTTAATACGATTCTAACACAAGAAATTGGGATGCGTTTGGAGTCTGGAGCTATCCACAATGGCTTCTGGAAGATCGAAGAACCCTAGATGAGATCCTCCTCAAATCTCTCTCTCTCTCTCTCTAAAATAATCGGATGATTAAGGTTATATATATATATATATATATATATATATATATATATATATATATATATATATATATATATATATATATATATGCTAATATACGGCTGAAAGAAAAGGGATAGGCTGGACACGTGTCAGAATCTGGTTGGGTGGTATGTTTATATTATTTATTTTTGATTTTTCTTTATCAAAATATTATTTAAGTCATTTTAAATATAAATAACTTAAAATAAATATTAAAATTATCATAAAAAAATGAAAAAATTACAAAAAATATATTTTGAACCAAAAAACCCTAGAAAAATACTTGGACAATTTTATGTTCATATGTTTTCTACTATAATTACTAGAAACTTTAAATTTTAGTTTTATCTATTTAACTAAAATTTAATACTAAAAATATTCCAAAAATTATGAACAAATTACAAAAAATATATAATAATATTATAAATCCTAGAAAATTACTTGGGTCCATTCTATGTTCCTTGGTTTACGCAGTAAATTCTAGAAGTCCTAAAAAATTAGTTATTAGCCTAACTAACTCTCAATAAATTTTAAAAATACTAAAAAAATTCTGAGAAGATTTTATAAAATATATTTGATTATTTAGAACCTAAAATAAAAGTTTGGGACATTTTTAATTATTTTTGACACTAAAATAAATTCTTGAAAGCTCTAGAAAATTAGTGTTACTAGTTCTAATCAACCAAAAATTATAAAAAAATCTCAATAGTCCCAAATTAGCTTAATAACAACCTTTAAGCTAGAATTTTAGGATACTAAGGTTACAATGGGTGCATACATGCATTCATGGGTTCAATTTTTTACATACAAATCCTAAAATAAAACTCTACTATTAATAACATAGCAATGGATTACAAATAAATATAAAAATCCTTTGTTTATATAAAATAATAATTATTCAAGCAATCATACACATTAGAGAGGGTTTTAAGAAAAAATGAGACTTACTAGAAGAAGAAGAATGAAGAACTAGGATTCTTAGATGAAGGAGGTGATGTTGTCCACGTGAATGGGGGGTCGGCCTTGGTGGTGATGGTGGCGGGTAGGGTTCTTGGAGGAGGTAAGAAATTAGGATTTTGAAGGAGAATTTTGGTTAGGATTTTTAGAAGAGATAAGGGATTTTATGGAGAGAAGAGAGGGGGAGAGATTCGGCCAGGGGGTGCATGCGTACGGATGGGAGAGGCCACAATTTGTGAAGAGGGGTAGAATTAGGATTGGATAGTTAGTTTGTTAGGATATTTCCTAATTAGGTTGTTAGTTATTAAAAGTCAACAACTAACCAAATAATTAATTTATGACAAGGATTTGATTTGATACTATGGGATTAAAATAGTAATAAATAAATAAATAAATCCTATAAAAGAGAAAAGTGGCCTAATTTGGCATGAAGGAATTATAGGTTGCTTATTTTATAAAGGTTGGATTAAAAAATAACCATAAATAAACTATATATATAAAAATATCTAAATATTAAACACAATAAACTATAATTGTTACACTAGTGCTATAATAATGTTGAATGATCGAATTTTGAGTTACGGAAAGATCCTACAAGTTGTGTCTCCCGTGTAGGCTACTTCCTATGAAGGACGATGTAGATTTTGGGGTCGTCCTACGTCACTAATATCCAAACTATGATAAAGTATCCTAATAAAATAATTAGATTTTAATTAATTCAAAAATAACCTAAAATAAATACAATAAATATAAAATACACACAAAATACTTATTTTGGGTGAGGGATTTTACAGGGGTAGCCACCCTTATAAATTAAGATGTAGACTTCTACTCTGGGGGTAGTGTTCTATCATAGTCCAAACGAGACATCACACTACCAACTTTTTCTGATGACTATTCGCTGCAGGAGACCGAGGCGGAAAGTGCTACGTCTACCGTCCTATCCATCTCACCTCATGTGAGAATCATACATGGTAGGGACAAGCACAAAGGTGTAACCATCACTTTTTAAGATAGGGGTATTTTAGTTATTTTGTATTATGTATTATTGATATATTTTATTTTATAATAATTTGGTGTGGTTGTATATATAAATATTTAATGTAGAGGATGGTGCTTGATCAACCCCTTAGTTAGACTAGTTGCTAATGAACCCAAGTAGACTTGAACCCAACTAGGCTAGTCATGACCATTAGTGTGACCCATTTATTTAGTCTTGGTTGACTAGTTAAAATAGAGGGAATGATTAGCATATCACATTATTAATATTAGAACCTTCTTAATTAAAAAAACCTTATTAGTTAAAACCTTCCTGACAACTTGAGAGAGCAATTTAGACATTTCAAAACCAAACCAACCCTAACCCTAAGGTGGTCGACCCTATTTAGAGGGAGGGGAGCCTCATGAATATTCACCACTTTATTTATTTCTCCTTCATTTGTTCTTCCCCAAGATTCCTCCATTTTCCTCCACCAAATTCCTTCAAAATCAACCCCAATCCCTCTTATTTTCATTTTCATGGAGAGCTAGAGGCTTGAGGATTGTAAGATGCTAGAGAAGAAGAGTATTACAAGGATTTGGTATTTATTCTCATCATTGTGCTCATTGGAAGGAACCACATTGGGAATCCATCTCCCAATAGGTAAACTCTCATTACCCTTGTCATTTCAATCCTAGAATTATGTAATAGATACATAGAAACCCTTCCTTGACTTAGGACTACCCATAGGAAGAAGAACTAGGTCCATAGGAGTCCTATGGAGAAAGTTACAATAAGTTTTGTGACCATTTGGAGAAAACTTCGAGATGACACACTAAGTGTTTGATGGAATACCTAGTGGGTCATTCCTCACTATTTTATATTGCTTATTGGTGTTTTAGATGTGCCATAATAATTTGGTTGTGTTGGAGAGTGATTTGAGTGAGTATCACATGAGTATCAAGGTGTGATACCTATGTGTAGCCTGGTTGCACATTAAGTATATCGGTGTGGTATTGTGTATATACATTGTGAGTAGTTGTGTATGTGTACCCAATATGCATTTATGAGGGAAGGACTGTTACTGTGATAGTAACATTGTACTGTGGTGAAGAGGTGTGTGCACTGGAGAGACTGAAACAGTGTGATGTTAGTTTTCAGTGGTTTGATGGTAACAACAAAAATCTTGAAGTTCCACCTTAGTAAATATTTTGAATCATTCATCAGAACTAAAGGGGGGAGTTAGGGTAGGTGACTGGTATAGGCTCGGGTACTTGCTGCTAACAACAGTATTGTTGATGTTGTTTGTGTTATAATTGGTGTCGGAGAGAGGTTGAGAGCATGTGGTTAAGGGTGTAGATGAGTACTAGGTGGAAGTGAATTCCTGTGGTGGTGTTCTAGGTGAACAAGTGTACAAGTATTGATTATAAAGTGCATCTGATACACAGTATATCAGTGGGGTTTCAGTTAATGTCTAGAGTATCATTTAGTTTGGGGAACATTAGGAAGTGTATCAGTCGTAAAGGAAAGCAAGAGTATCAGTGTCAGATGTGTCCTAGTGAGTACAAGTGGTTATGTAGGATGTTAGTATATATGCAAGTGTGCACATTGGATTGTGCCAGGGGATGCAGTTGAGGGATGTACATCAAACCTGGGGTGTAGTATCGAGGGGAGAGGGGTGTTGATCTCAGGTAACATACAATAGCAGTATGTATGTGTGTGAGGGTTTATTTGGTAGGGTATTCATTCAGTTAAGGGTCACTGTGATAGTGGGAAATAGGATTAAGGTCTACTCCAGACCTGTTATTGAGGAGCACATTGTTGCAGCATTAGCACATACTGATACACTTTGGTGTATTAGTCAGTTGAAGGGGGCTTTGAGCTTGTGGTATCTTTGATACCTCGAGGGTATCAGATACTCAAAGTGCAGTGTATGGAATACTGCACTGCTGCAGAGGCTTGGGAATCATGTACCTTGATGCACTATGATCAGAGGTAGAATTGTAACCCAAATAAGGGAAACTAGCAGTTAGTGTTGGCATTTTAGATACAGTTTTACATGTGTTTGAGCAGTGGGTATTAAAGTGTTAGATGAGGGAAGTGAACTTGGGATTAAATTGGTGCCAGGATTTAACAGTGCACTTTAATGTACTGTTTGATGTAGAGTAACATCAGTGACAACATCAATGATGTGAGGGTATCCAGGAGAGATCATAGTAAGACTTGGTTGAATGATACTCATGTATCAGATAATGTATAGTTGGTTTCATGTGCCAGTATGCAAATGATGAAGATACAGCCAGGTTAGGAAGGATCGGTAGGCAAGTAGCAATTGATGTAGGGGGGGGGGCAGTTAAGAGTGTGGATGTGAATATTAGGTACAGGTGATGAGTTGGTTGTAGATTTAGTTCAGGGGTAAGGTAATGTCTGTTATAGGAGGTGCAAGGTTAGAGATCTAGTACCTTAGTATCAAGAACTGCTCTACCAAGGACTCGAGCAGTTGGGTCGTACTAAGTGGTACTTAGCAATTATTTGGTCTAGTAAACTTAGTGTCAGTATGGTCTAGGTATTGGTATCTAGTTATTAGGTAAGTTATATATATGAGATACATGGTGTTGATACTAGTATAGCTTATACCTATGATAATGAATTGGAACCTCAATCAAGACCTAGTTTTGACTAGTGTTGACCTAGTTGACCAAGTTTTACCAAAGTGACATAGTTTGACCTAGAAATCACCAATTTCATTTATTTAAACTCATTTCTCTTTTATTACACCTAGTAACTTGTAAATTCATATATATGTTTTTGTGATACCAGTTCGGATACCGTTTTACTTTATTTGCTCAGGACCTTAGGTGAGTACATTTCTCTGTTAGTTTTCAGTACTTGATAGTATATATATCGCATGTTCTAGATATGTTTACTTGATTCAGACACAATGTTACACGGGCTGGTATTATATGGATTAAGTTAGGAGATGTTATTTATTTGACGCATGCATCAGATACTTTTTACATATGTACTTTATCGTGTGCTTCGAGTATTCCTTGTGCTTATACATATCGTGTGCTTCGTGTGCTCATATTATATTCGTGTGCGTAATGTGTCTTGATTTGATCCATAAATATTAGTCGGGGCGGGGGAAGTAGGAGTTGATTATGTGATCAAACCCTTAGTGTATTCGTGTGCATGTTAATTACACCATACATGTGTAATTGAGTTACCATAGAATATTCGTGTACAACCTAAACTGATCACATAATGAACTTATACTCTAAGGCACTAGTTAGTATCAACAGTTCTCTTATTTACAGTTCTCTTATTGCATGTTTATACTATATTGCTTGTATTTACTCTTTCAGTTATATTTTTACTTCTTAGTTAACTGTGCATCTTGTATTCATTTCTATTACTGTTATATATTCTCTACCATGTATATGAAGCTGCTTTCAGAGTTTGTACTTCACTCCTTTCCTGATTGGATATATTTTTCCAGATGACTATTTAAGGACTGGTGTCCTACCTACTATGGCCCGCAGGATGGAGAGCCAGCTGAGGTAGATCCCTTAGTCCAGGATGATCTGATTTCAGCTGTCGAGGAGACACGCCTAGCTATAACATACCAGTAGCTAGTATCTTTTATTTGTACTGGATATGTCTCGAGCTTAGACCTTGGTATGTTATTTATCTTAAGATTATTTGTGTTATTTGCTAAACTCTAGACTTGGATATTGTGATAACTTGTTATTTTCCTTTTTTTATGACATCGTGCCATTATCTATCTATAGTTTGTTTGATTGAGTATTGATGTTATATATATTCATCTTGTCCTTCTTTTGGAGTTGAGTTACCATTGACATGATATACATATATCATTGCATGAGTTTGTTAGATGGTATTGTGGACCTTTACAGCGTTATGCTACGGCGTTGGCTGGACGTACCCATAACTCATATCCAATTTCTGGGTACGGATTATGACAGAAGGCCCCATGATCGACAGCACCTCGAAGCCCTCGATACCATGATACAAACCATGATCATCGTCAAAAAAATGGGAACAACATCCAGATTGGATAGCCAATATCGAAGCTGAAGTCAACAAACTGATAGATAGTGGCTTGGTTTGCTAAGAACAATATCTAGATTGGGTAGCCAATATCGTTCCTTCGTCAAAAAGAACGGGAAGATCCAGATCTACGTTGACTTCCATAATCTAAACATGGCCTTCCCTAAGGACGAGTTACCCTTCCGATTATAGACATAATAATCGACAACACCTGTGGCTTCGAGCGTATGTCCTTCATGGACAAATTCTCAGGCTACAATCAAATCAAGATGTCTCCTGAAGATGAGAAGCATATATCGTTTCGTACGTGGATAGGAGTGTACTGCTACACAGTCATGCCCTTCAGTCTGAAAAATATCGGTGCTATATACCAGCGAGCTATGAGCACCATCTTTTCTGAACATCTACGCAAGACGGTCGAGTGTTACGTTGATGACATCGTCGTCAAGAGTCGCTCCAAAGATGATCACCTTCGGGACTTAAACATTATGTTCGATCTCATGCGTGCATACCAGCTCAAGATGAATCCCACCAAATCTTTTCTAGGAGTCTCCACCGATAAATTCCTAGGTTTCATCATAACTTCAAAGGGTATCCACGTGGACCTTGACAAGACTAAGCCAATCCTTCAAATATGCTTACCGAAGAACCTTAGAAAACTTTGTGGCCTTCAAGGAAGACTAGCCTATATCAGGAGGTTCATATCGAACCTCTCTAGGCATTTTCAGTCATTCACGCAGCTCATAAAGGAGGGAGTCTCCTTTGTCTGGAACAAAGAATGCCAGCGCACCTTCGACGACATCAAGGAGTACCTCATGAGCCCTCCAGTATTGGTCGCCCCAGTTATGAGAAAGCCCTTTCTGCTCTATGTACGAGCAATGGGTCACTCTCTTGGCACTCTGCTAGCTCAAAAAAGTAACACTGGTCACGAAAAGGCCATTTACTACCTTAAATGGATGATGTTCAGTGCGGAGCATAAATACAATCCTGTCGATAAGGAGTGCCTTGCTCTAGTATTTCTATCTAGAAGACTCGATATTACGTGGCAGGACAAACGATCTAAGTGATCTCACAAGTCAACCCCTCAGGGTCCTCAAAACCAAATTCGGGGCACTAAACTCCTACCTAGCTATTTGGACAATACTGTTGTCACCATACGACATGACATTTGTTCCACAAAAAGTCGTCAAGGGTCAACCACTAGCTGACTTCCTAGTAGCGCAACGGGTGCTAGAAACTTTGAAACTCTACAAGAAGATCCTGTATGAAGTTGCAGATTCTAACACCGTGATGAGCGCAGAAGTCGTTTAGCAAATGTTCTTCGACGATGCTTAGAGAACAGGGATCATTGCTGGAGTTGGGATAGTGTTAATCTCCCTATATAACCTGGTTATCAACTATGCCTACTCCCTTACCGAGCCATGCTCCAACAATGTAGCAGATTACAATGCTCTTGTCATTTCTCTCCAACTTGCTAAACAAGTAGGAGTTGACTACCTAGAAGCCTACGGCGATTCCAAACTGATCATCAACCAAGTCTGAGGCAAGTATGAAGTCCAGAACGAGGACCTGCTTCCCTACCACTAAGTCGTGCTTCGATTAATCACCACCTTCGAGGGGTTTTTATAAAGCATATCCCTCGACTGTAAAACATCGAGGCTGACGTCCTGGCCGGCCTCACAACCTCTCTAGCTATTCCGGTCCATACTCATGAACTGATCACTATGATCGGTCAGGAGCTTTTCTGCCCGAAGAACAACCTCTATCAGTGCCTGGGCTACTTAGTAGAAACGGGCACAGACTCACAAGACTAGAGACTTCCATTCATCGGCTACACAGTCTATACAATTCTCTCCAAGTACCCAAAAAAAGTTACTTCCATCAGAAGACGTTTCCTCCGGTTCTATTACGATACGGCTACCAAAATGTTGTATCGCCGCTTCTATGACGGTCTTCTGCTACGATGCCTATCTAATGCAAAAGTGAAGTAGGTTCTCTGTGAGGCTCATGACAAGGTTTGTTGTGCCCATCAGCCAGGGCACAAGCTACAGGACCACCTATGGAGAATAGGTTACTACTGGCCGACAATGGTAGAAGACGCCATTGACTATGCAAGAAAGTGCCAAGCGTGCTAGATACACGTAGACTTCATCTACCAACTCTCGAAGTTCCTATACCCGACTATTGCATCTTGGCCATTCGAAGCCTTGGGCATTGATATCATAGGGCCGATAAGTCTACCCCCACCCAAGGGGCATCAGTTCATCCTGGCCATTACCGACTACTTCTCCAAGTGGGCAGAAGTCGTACGACTCACAGATGTCAAAAAATTAAACGTGATCGGCTTCGTCAAGCATCACGTCATATACCACTTTGGTTTGCCACAAAGGATCATCTATGACAACGGTCCACAGTTTTTAAGTCATGTATTCTATCAATTTTGCAATAAAAATCAGATTCAGATTATAGCGTCAACTTCCTACAACCCAGCAACGAATGGTTTGGTTGAGGAATTCAACCAAAATATCATCAAGCTTCTCAAGATATTCGTGTCTTCAAATAAGCGTGACTGTAATGAGAAGCTAGGTGAATGTCTGTGGACCTACCGCATAATGGTCCGAATAACAACTGGCATCATGCCTTTCTCCTTGGTCTACGGGAGCACGGTAGTCCTTCCCTTTGAGATCCAGTTCCTCTCGCTTCGACTAGCTCTCTCCAACCAATTAACAGTCGACTACAATCACCGTAGATGGCTACAAGAGTTAAAAGAACTCGACGAGAAACGTCTCTTAGCTTAACAGTGAATTGAGCTATACCAAGTCATCTCTTGGGAGCTTCAACAAACGGGTCAAGAATAGGAATTACCAACTGGGTTCGTTTTGACAGAAAGGAGGCCGATGGTTATGACCCAGAAGACGGTCGACAAGTTCCAACCCAAATGGGAAGGTCCGATCTTCGTGGAATCTGTATTCTCCAACGGTGCCTACCGACTGGTGAAACCCACCGACGACTTGCTCATGATGCCCATCAACGGCAAGTTCCTGAAGAAGTACTACGTCTAAGATTGACTTGTACTTCCTCTATCCACAGCAGGGCAACAAAGATGTATAGGGTTTCCACCCCTTGGACAATCCCCAACGAGTGCCTACACACAATATTACATGCCTCAATAAGCCATTATCGGTATTAAGGAGTCCTGGATATGCAACGGATAATGGATCTCAAAATCTCCCCAGTGGAGTAGTCCTCAGGTCCTCCTGTACACCCCCACTGGGACCACTCAAAAACTAGTCTCGTTAGACGCTGGCCATATCCATATTACCTCTGAGCTATCATCCAAACAATCTCCCTAGTGAAGTAACCCTCAGGTCTATCCACATTCCTGGTAGACCACAACTAGCAAATCACTCCTCAGTGAGTCCTCGGACATTGGTTCACGTCCATATTACCTCTGAAATGTTGTCCTAATATTTCTCTCCAACCGATTTTGCCATGTCCATATTACCTCTGAGCAAACTTTTCGGGTTTGACTATCGATCATTACGTCCTTATTACCTCTGATTACTTAACTCTAAGTATGCCAGCGGTGTTAAGTTCATAAAACTTGCCACTTCTATATTACCTCTGACAGGGGTTGTCCTAAACCTATTACTTGTACTCGGGTGCGCAAGAAGTAACGGGTCCAAAAAACCTATCATGTCTATATTACCTCTGATAGGGCTTTATTTTGAACTTATTACTTGCACTCTCTTGCGCATGAAGTAATAAGTCCACTAAAGATCCCCCAGTGGGATGTCCTCAATGGAAGCAAATTGTTCATGTCCATATTACCTCTGAACTATGAGTTTTCCATATTTTGCCATCCAAAGAAAACAACCACACCCAAATTACCTCTAGCTCATTTCATTTTTCTTTTACCAAAAATATCGGGATTATACTTAACCTCTTGGTACGACTATCGATCAGCTCACGTCTAAGTCACCTCGGATCTATCATCCTCACATAATCCCCAGTAGGGTTTGCCATATCCCTCGTACCTTTGAGCAAACCTTCTGGATTTGACTATCGATTATTACGTCCACATTATCTTTGATATCGATTATCATCTCAACTTTGTACCCGTACTTAACTCTAAGTATGCTAGCGATGTTAAGTCCACAAAACTTGTCATATCCATATTACCTCTGACAGGGCTTGTCTCAAACCTGTTATTTGTACTTGGGTGCGTAAGAAGAACGAGTCCACAAAACCTATCACGTACATATTATCTCAGATGGGGCTTTGTTTTGAACTTATTACTTGCACTCTCATGCGCAAGAAGTAATAAGTCCACCAAAGGGAACACCAGCATCAGGAGGCTACGGATCGATGCAACTCCTGACAAACTCCTCGGCGAGATAAGAAATAGCACTTGACATCTTCTTTCGCAAAGGAAAGGGGAGACCGAGAGAAAAAAAGTTCTTTCTTCTTCCCCTAGCCCGCTAATTTATAGGCTCCCGGGGCACATAAAAAGATCGAGGCAATGAACCTAGTAGTTATGAGGACGAATATGATTTCTTGATCCGCTTGATCCATATTTATCTCCTCAAAAATTGCCGTCACCCATGAGTGAACCGTCGCCTCGGGCTCTGCATCGTGAGATGGCTCAGAATATCCAGGAAATCTGTGCAAATATTGATCCAAATCATGTATTAAATATAAATTTAACAGTCTAGCAAAGACTCAACCATGCGGTACGCCCTCCATGCGGTCCAAAAATATCTCCTCTATGCTTCTTATTTAAAGTATTCCAAACTTATCAGATTGATAACTTTAAAGGGGGTCTTACAGAAGCATGGAAAATCTGTATCTATACGTCCAACAACCCTGCACCCTATTAGACTCCGAGGAAACTAGGCCGCATAATGACCTTGTTGTAGAGAAAAAGCTGCATCCGTGCGCTCCAAATATTGGACACATAAAGACCCGACAAAAGGATTATGTTTGACACAAAATCCTGACAAAAATGATTTTCTGAGCTCTTCAGAAAATATGAGCACACTAAGCGACAAAAAGCTCTCATCAGACTAATAATGACTTCTGATAAGCGTACAACACCACGTGTAGGAGAACCTATGCGGTCCAGACTCCATGCATCCAATGCATCTCTAGCCCTATGCTGTCCAGTCTCTATGCGTCCGATGGGTCTCTGGCCATATGCAGTCTAGACTCTATGTGTCTCATGCGCCTCTGCCCTATGCGGGCCAGACTCCATGTATTACATTCATCTCTGGCCCTATACGGTCCAGACTTCATGCATTCCATGTGTCTCTGGCCCTATACGGTCTAGACTCTATGTGTTCCATGAGTCTTTGGCCCCCGTCGTTCCATATTCTATGTGCTTCACGTATCTCTGGCCCCCTACGTTCCAGACACCGCACGTCTCATGCGATAAAATCTTTATAGTATGATTCTCTCTTACCAAAATCTGGGCTACATGTCAAGCTGTCCAAGTCAGGCAACGGAAGACGAGAATAGCCAAAATCTCCAGCAAATAGCAAATCCCAACAAAATGTCAATGCGACAGCTCATTCGGGACTCAACCCATACTATACGGCTACAATTGCAACCGTATTCTATTGAAGAAGCCCCCTACGGCTACCAAACAAAGGAATATGCGGTGCCTATAACCCATCAACAAGATGACTATAAATAGGAGCAATTGGGATGCCCCAAAGGTCAGCTTTTTCTGCTTCAGAGGGACCAGACCACCCCCAGGCCTAGGAGAGAGAATAGATAAGAGCTTTCTCGCTCCCACATCGGACCGTCAACGGAGTAAAAGAGCTATTACAACGTTATTTGTCTATCGTCAGACCCCAGAATCAAAAAATTGTACTTAGATTGTCTGTCTATGACCTCTTTGTACTTTCTTTATTTTTTTTATTAAAGCAATCTAAATTTTAATGTCAAACAGAAGGTCCTTGAGATTCTTCTAGATATCGGTTGTCAAAAGGGGAAGATCGAGGCGCTGTATGACTGCTTGCAACCCGGGGAGCCAGATCAGGCGTATCAAGTTCCTCATTTGTTCGTCATAGCGCTTACGGTTGTGTTGGGGGTGTTACTTTCTCTGATCTCGAGTACTGTGTGAGTCAGAGTCTGCATTGAAGTACTCAAAGCCTATATCATGTCTTCGAGTGTCTCGAGGCATTGTTGGTTACTGGATTCGACATCACGTTCGTCTCCTGCCATGTACACTGGCATTATACGGGAAGAGACAAACGGGAAGGTAGATGCTTCACTTTATGTCTCCGATGTCTGAGTATCACTGTCCTACGGAAGAGTAGATGGTGTCACATTACTTTTATTATTGGAGGGATTTCCACCCCTAGTTTCAGGTGTGGGCTCGACCTAGAGTGTACGGTACCCCCAGTTAAGCTGTCATCCATGTGTAGAGGTTCACTGTCCTCTTGGAAGGATGGATTGTCATAGAACACCGGGGGACTGCTACCCCCAGCTCTAGTTGAAGCTTGATTTGGGGAAGCATGGTGCATAGGTTCACTATACTCTTAGAAGGATGGGTTGTCATAAAACACCGGGGGACTACTACCTCCAGCTCTGGCTGATGCTTGATTCGGGGAGGCAAGGCTACCCCTAGCCCTTATTCTCGAGAGTGTTCCTTAAAATACCCCTAATGTGGGTACTTGTTTATTAGTCCTCGGACGGCTTCGTGGTGTGCTAACCGACGAGCTTTTCTTTGAGATCTTCTTTACAGGAGAATACCTCTATATTGAACAACACGAGGCGACAGAAAGTTCCTCCTCATTATGTAGAGGTCTTCAGGGACGTTGTCAGGGTAGGCATAACTGGTTGTAGCCGCTGGAATACTGACTATCTGGCTGCAGGAACTGGTACTATGGTGATATTGGCACAAGTGTGTATGCAAGAGGACACATCATGTACGAGGGTTGCCCCTCTCGTCTTACGCTTGTGACTAATCATGTTGTATAAATCAGACGATATAAGCTTTAATTTTACCCTATTTTTGTGTGCTCAGGTGAGCCTTCCACATGGAGGTGAGAGAGAATTTTTGCTCCCTGACCCAGTACTTCCATAGAAACTGTAACTGGATCATTAATGAAAGACTTAAGGCAAGATGGACCCACTACATGCGCGCAGGTAGACTGGACGCATGGGTCTGTCATCTCAATATTTGCTCCCGACTTGGTTTAAGTGTATCTATGATATCCAAGTGAGTTTGAGAAGGCTCTAACGGTCGACCAAAATATGGTGCATGAGCACCTGGGTCTGCCCTATAGAGTCTTCCATTAGCAGAGCATGTAAAAAGCAATAGCATATACTTTGGAGAGCTGACGACACAGCCTCTCGAGCGCGCATGGCTCAGGATATTTTGGGTTTCCTTGTGCTAACGTCCTTGGAAGCATAGTATAGAAAATCTAAGTTGGGACTATATGATCCCTTGTTACTAGCATTCTACTTAGAAGAGGTTCCATGCGCCTGTGATCAACATTTCTTTTCTGGCCTTGATGGCACAGTACGCACGTATCGTAGGACTTTGCGTGGCTCTTCTCAAGCGCAACTTCAGATAGGGAGACAGGATGCGCGCTAACCTTATGTGCACCTACATCGAAGGTTGGCGGTACTTCTGGAGCAGATTTGGGGTTCAACATAGCGGCCTTAGTAACCCACATCTTTTAAACTTTTTGAGGTTGTGTTGACCTCAGCAAGGGACTTGTCTTGTCAGCAGAGTACAGGTCAACCGCTGGTACAACTGCAACATAGGTTGATGATGCATCGGATACCGACTTCGGGCTTGGCACAGTGGCAATAACATCTCGAGTTCTGTGAGTCTTACGAGGTCGTACGGGCCTTATTGCAGATCTTGGCTTGTCCAGCATATCTTTGAATGCCTGTTGGTCAAAGTAAATGACCAATATTCTCAGAGTCGACCCTAACTTGGTTACCTCAGATTGCGTCACCAGCTTCTCGTTGAAGGAGAAGCTTTTCCCAAGTAGAGTCACTATTTTTTCGATATCGCAAAAATAAGTTTTTTGTGGAGGGTATAAAATTCTTATTTATTATAAATTGACAAAGAGTACAAGAGAATCTCTATATAAGAGAATTTATGTACAAAAAGAAAGACCTGGACAAGTGTGATGGTAGAGATTAAGCACTACAGCGGCTTCTTTACTCCGTTGACGATTCGAGATCGAGGGGGTTGATGAGGCTTCAAATGGTGCTTCTATCTTCTTCTTCTCCTCTTCAACATGTGATCGCTGTCTCTACGCGTCTGTCCCATTTTGCATGTAGTAAAATACCCATTATTTATAGCCTTTAAGAAGGCATTACGTAGGCTCATGTACGCGGGCTGCATGTTGGGGGCATGGTAATGCAGGCGCATACTGCGTTAAGACTACCACGTGTCAAGCCAATATCTGGGGTTGCTGATGCCCATAATACTCATGCCCTAATTTGGATAAATGTGATTGCACCTTGGGAATACTTCCACTTGGCTCATAAGAGCAATAAGGGGGTTGTGGCGCATAACACTACATGCAGCTACTAAGATGCATAGTGGCGCATGGCACTGTGGGCACATGAGACACTAAGATGTGTAATGGCGCATGGTACTGCGGGCTTATGAGACACTTCTTAGAGGGTTGGTGCATAGAGTGAGGATACTAAGAGCATAAAACTAGACCCCTGAGGCGCATGGGGATATGTCACAGAGGCGCGTGGAGCTGAATCCCTTAGGCATATAGAGCTGGGTCTCTGAGGTGCATGATGTAGATTTTTTCTTGCTTCTATAAGACCCACTTCAAAGTTTTAGAATTTAAACTTTGTAAGTTTTAAAGTTCGAAATACTTTGAACAGAAGCAAGAAGGATAACCCCCTGAGGCGTATAGAGCTTGGTCACTGAGGCACATGGTCTAGATTTTCTATGCTTATACACGAATGAACAACCCCTATGGCATCATAGTGAATTCCTCTGCTAAGGAAAGATTTGTTCACCCCTCGCTTGTTGTTGCGAGAGACCTATGGCCTTACCCTCTTAGTTGACACAATGGCATAGCCAAGAGGGGTATCCACCAAGTCACAGAATAGGGATGAGGTAGCAGAGTTATCCACCAAGTCACATATTGGGGAGTAGGAAACAACGAGTGGGTCCTCGTTGCTAGCGTTCTGAAATACATTATCCTTGTTGACAACAGTATCCGGGTAGGAAAAACGAGGCTTCGGTAGCCACATTTTGCGAATCTTCCTTGTCTTAGGCATGGATGAGGGTCTTGTGCTACCCCAACGTTCAGTACTTCATAGGCCTGTTGGTTAAAATTTATGTCCAAAGTCTTTTGTGTTTAGACAATCAACACGGTGTCTTTTTGAGCTATCACTTTCTCGTCAGAGGAGAATGTTGTCCACAGTAGAGTCATAATATTTTTGCCAAAAATGAAAGTTTATACCAAACTTTGTGTTACAAACTATTAAAAAAAGTACAAAAGATTAAACAAGAATCTAAGTACAATGAATCTGGGAAAGTATAGCTATGAAGATCTAATCTGCGGTCGATTACTTTTCTTCTTTGACTACTCGACACAAGTAAAAGACGCTGGAATACTTGGACGATTTGGAGAGTCTGGCAATGAGAGAGCTTAGTTATAAGAGCACAAAAAGCTTCTATTCTTCTTGTCCTCTATCTGTCTAGGCCACTCTTTGCTAATGGATATGTTGATCCATATATTTATAGTATTTTATAAAAAGGTTACCCTCATGGACGCATACACACGAGCAATATACACTATGTTTGCTGTTGTATGCGTACATTTGGAAGGCATGCTGCCCACTTTCTGGATAATGAGTGAACAAATTACTGATGACTTGACACGTGGCTCCCTATGCGAAGAAGGCTTAGTCCATGATAGGTGTTACTTGTACACTTCTATGAAGGATATGGCATGTATGACACATCACCATAACTGCTTACTGTTGGTTACTAATACCGATGTGATATTTGAAATTAGTAGCCGTGTTGGCGTATATCTGAAGAAATGACCATATTGGCGTATACTTGAGGGGATAACTGTAGAAGCATAAAAAATATGCTGGATAGCTATACGCAGCATGTTGATGCCGGGCAGCGTAAGAAGATGACCTCAGAGCCATCAGCGTACAAACAGAGCTTTTCCGCTGAGCATAGCGTAAAATATAAGCTCAAGGACCATCCGCGTAAAGCAGTATGTCCAGGCTGCTTCAGCGTAAAAAGGGTGCTACATCGCCTTTATGGTGTAAAACTCATCCGCTTTAAATACATCATTAAAGCGTACGAGGAACGCTTCGTATTCCCCGAAATGAACCTGTCAAATCATGCAGTGAACCTAACGTCTGACACATAATAAAGAGTACTGCACGATTACCTAGACGACGGTTATAATGATGGCGCGGCATAGCGACCCAGACTGTCATTTAGTGCCATTTCCTTGGCATAAACTACTTTTACGCATACATGGGAATATGCTGCCTAGTTTTACACAGGCAGACGTGAGCTTCTTACGCTCCGCAGAAGACAAACAGACTGCCATGTCAAAAGCTGCTCTTCGTACAGGGCTCGAGGCACGTCTCTACATTTAATGCGCAGAAGGGTGACAGAGCCTCGAGGCACGTCTCTGCATTTATTGAATGATGGCAGACCTTCGGGACACGCCTCTGTATTTAATGCGCGAAATGATGGCAAATCTTCGAGACACGTCTCTGGAATACGCTGCCTAGTTTTACACAGGCAGACGTGAGCTTCTTACGCTCCGTAGAAGACAGACAGGCTGCCACGTCAAAAGCTGCTCTTCGTACAGGGCTCGAGGCACATCTCTGTATTTAATGTGCGAAATAATGGCAGATCTTCGAGATACACCTCCATATTTAATGCGCAGGATAGTGGCAGATCTCTGCATTTATTGCAAGAGATTTGATTATATCTCCAAAAGCTGTGATTTCGGCTAAGATGTCCACATTATCACTTTGGCACACTATGCCATCAGGCTATGGGAGCACGCTGTATGCTATCTCCTCGGAATACGCCAACTCGGGCCACATTTGCATTGGTGCGTATCCAGGCTATTTAGTCCAGAATTTGCTCAAGGCCTCGGTCAGGGGAGGAGGATCAGCTATCTTCTACGACCACTCGGCTTCTACGCCTATTCAGCTTATATGCCTACTTGGCTTCTATGCCATGGTGACAGTTATTGGCTTCTACGCCAACCTCTTCTATGCGAAGGATAACTACCTATGTGAGTTTTATGCCGTGATCTTTGCAGCAGTTATACGCGTTGTCTCTTAATAGGACACGCGTCACACGCTCATTCAAAAGGTCATATATACGCGGGCAACGGTTATTATAACCATTGTGTAAAAGGGTGCTGTACTTTCCACTACTCGATTTCTACACCGACTGAGTGGTCACTGTCACTAAAACTCTATAAATAGAGACCTCTATCAACAGAGGTCAAGGTAGGGGGGGGAAATAGGTCGAAAAATAGAGAGTAAAATAGAAAGGAAAAGAGGTCAAAATTTGGTCGCAAATTAAGAGGTTGACAAATTGGAGGGAAAACGGTCGTTGAGAGAGAAGAATCGAGAGCTCAGGCAAAGAGAAGTGATCGACGATTTTGGCATCGAGCATCCATTCTTTTTAGCAACCTTTGAAGCTGCTTTATGTCTTCTACGACACTTCTTCATCATCGTGTGGTCCAAGGGACAAAGTGATCGACTGCAGATCAGACTCCTATAGCAATATTTACCCAGATTAAATAAATTGTACTTCGACATCCTCGTATAGGATTAATTGTACAATCTTGTTTGTAAACCAAGAAGGACGGGTTTCGTATAAACCTCGTTTCCATATTTTTCTTTCATTTATTTATCAAACAACAAGATGACGACTCTGCTGGGGACATCTTTCTCTTCTGATGAGGAAGCAATTGCTCAAAATGATACGGTATCCGTAGGATCCGTGAAGAAGACACTGGTCGTCTAGTTCGACCAGTCTGCCTACGAAGATATGCTTCGAACAGGGGGTAGCTCTCACTCTCTCTCTATCCAAGACAACAGGAAGCTACGTAAGGTCTGGATGCCCAAGACATCCCCTACCATTCCTGTCGACTCTTTGACCTCTCCGACCAACGAGGTTGTAGCATCGCTCCCTCCGCGCCTTGTGCATAAAATTCAGTCTCCCGTCACTGACGGAATAGACAAAACTTCTGGCAATGCCTCAGTGCTAATCCAGAAGTATACTTCACGCTCTGCGTGTAAAACTCAGTCTCCCGTCACTGGCGGAATAGACAAAACTTTGGACAATGCCTCAGCGCTAGTCCCGAAGCCTACATCGCGCTCTGCGCATAAAACTCAGTCTCCCGTCACTGGCGGAATAGACAAAACTTTGCACAATGCCTCAGTGCTAGTCCCGAAGCCTACACCGCGCTTTGCGCGTAAAATTCAGTCTTCCATCGATGACGAGGCAGACAGAATTTCTGACAATGCCTTAGCGCCAAATCGGAAGTTCCAAACGTGCTCCGCGCGTAAAGATGCATCTGCCCTCCGTAGAAAAGCAGATGATCCCTGCAATCTACGCAAGGGAAAGCAAGTGGCGGACTGCTCAACTTCTCGGCCTTTACGCTAGCAAAGGAAGAATCTGCCCGCCCTCTAGATTACGAGAGGAGCTGACGGCCGACTGAGGACCTCATCGGCTTTACGCCAGCCCGAATTACGCCAGGTGAAGTCCCTCAGCGTAAAGAAGGCTCAAATTGCGGAAAGACACCCTTCCCGGGGATTATCCGCCACCCAGATGGCCAACCTGTTGTATACAGGTAGCACAGGAAAAACTATGGTTCCCAACATTCGCATGCCCACTGATGTGAACAAAAGGAACAAGCCATCTTCTTCTTCTGTAAATCCTCCTGACCTGCGTGAGTATCTGATCCAAAAATGTAAGGATAGGGGATCTTCCAGCATGTCTATTATGCCTCCTAACGAGCACTATTGTAATAGTCATAGGATTGTAATTAATTATTGTTGTTCTGAAGCAAAATAGTCGGTTTTCGACCGGTTGAGCTACTCTCCGTCTTTCCAGGAAGAAGAGCCCGCACATGCATCAGTGAACATGGCTTCACACATACCTAGAGGAAGATCGAACTCAAGACGTCATCTCTCTAGAGCTCCGAGCCGAAGGAGATTCAACCAGCTCCTTAGGAACACTGAAGCTGGGGTATTCCAAAATACCCGTTCGAGGTCACGATAACCGACTTTGTACTCTTCTGATTCTGAAGCTGGGGGTCGCCAGTCTCCCGAATCAGATGCTGGAAGTATAGAGTCAACTTCTACAGAGACCTATACTGATCCTTCAATGACACCCAGGGAGATGGGAGTCTATGCCATTGGAGATAAAGGCGAGGAAGCTTCCCTGTCGGTGAGCACTGAGCAACGCATTATTGTACTGGAGACATCCCTGAAAGAGATGCAATCCATGATGGAGAACATGCACCAGATAATGCTTTCTCAACACACAACTGCTATGGCTCAAGCATCAGTCCTCCAACTCAGATACGTGTGGGGGTGGACTTACCACCATCAAACGCGATCCAGGAGCCTGCTCTAGATCAGGAATCAGCAGTTCCTCCGCTTCCTCACTCGGAGAATGTAATACCTCCCGTTGGAGTCATGATGCAATCGATTCCTCATCACTCCGTGGTTCCGCTACCGGTTGAAGATTCGATACAGGCAGTACGAGAGTTGAAAGCCTAATTTGACGCCCTGAAGCACAAAGATCAGCTCAAGAAATTGGGAATCAACCAACCTTACCCAGCTATCTGGGAAGAGGTCCCTTTTCCTCCTAGATACAAACCACAGACTATGGCTTTGTTCGAGGGAAAAACATCACCGAGCCAATACATGAATTACTTCAGTATGATGACGGTGTTATTACAAGGGAACGACGCTCTTCTCACTCGAGTGTTCAAGGGCTGTCTCTCGGGAGTAGCTTATCAGTGGTACCGTAGCCTGGCGGACAACTGCATTACTTCCTTTGAAGACTTCAAGGCTTTATTCTTCACACGATTCTACGAGGGAGGGATGGACATGTCCATGTCCTCTCTCATCGAAGTCAAGCAGAAGGAAAAGGAGGACGTTCGCACCTTCATCGAATGTTTTTGTCAAGCCACTTTGCAAATGCCTCCCGGAGTTCCAGACTCAACATTGGTGGACATCTACAGAAAGAACCTTCTTCCCGTGATCTCAGTGTTCACAGGACCATATCAGTTCCATGATTGGCCCTCGTTCATCATCTCAGCGGTAGTCGCGGAGGACAACAGTCAGAAGGCGCGCGATAATGGCATCATGATCTCGGCCTCTGATAAAGTCAAGAGGTCATCCTCCAACATCGACCATCCTCGTGGTACCAAGGGTAAAGAAGCTCTGGCGATCAACACGTCCAGGCAAAAGACTATGGCAACCACACAGACGAAACCTGGGACTTCCAGGCCCATTGAAGTATACTCTTTCGACGACGACGATATTTCGAGCATATTCGAATGTCTTGTCAAAAGCGGCAAGATTACCCTTCCTGAGGTGAGACGGCCCAATGAAGCCGGCAGTACCAATAACCCCAAGTACTGCATCTTCCATAGGTACATACACCACCCCACAAAGACGTGTTATGTACTAAAGAGGAAGATCCAAGAACTGATCGATACTAAGGCTATCACTCTGCACAACAGCGAGAAAACGGTCACAGCCAACATGATCTCTCTGCAATTTGGCAATCTGCCTCCCCAAGAAGTCCCGGACGGTGTTACATCTATTTCCCGGACGACGATGAACATCGTTAATCTCCCTCCAGCTAGAGGTCAAAATCATGACCTGGTACCCCTAACTACCCAGCGAGGCGAGATTATCAGGGTTCATCCAGATTTGGTGCCCGAGATCGAGAAAGAGACTCAAGATGCTAAAGCTAAGTCTAAGAAGAACTCGAAGCGTAAACCATGTCACATTGTTACGGCAGACTCGGCATCAGAAGACGAGGTCTTGGCTACTAGAACCCATTCGGGGAAAGCTTACCTCAAGGACCATGGAGCAAGTCAAGAAGATGCACCGGCAGACGCTTCAGCTACCAAGCCTTCAGAACCAGAGCCGCCTCAAGGATAATCATATCCAAGACTTGAAGACAGTATTTGAGTTAATGTGCCAACATCAACTCAAAATGAATCCTACAAAGTCCTTTTTGGGTGTATCTAGTGGCAAATTCTTGGGATTTGTCATCACCGCCAAAGGCATTCAAGTGGACCCTGATAAAGTCAAGGCCATCTTAGAAATACGATCGCCCCGTAATCTGAGGAAACTCAGGGGATTTCAAGGTCGTCTAGCTTATATCCGAAGATTCATATCCAACCTCTCTGGGAGATGTCAGCCTTTTTCTTGTCTCATGAAGAAAGGTGTATCCTTCGTATGGGACGAAGCCTGTCAGCAAGCGTTCAATGATATCAAACGCTACCTCACTAGTCCGCCAGTTCTGGTGCCTCCCGTCATAAGAAGACCGTTCGTGCTGTATGTACGAGCGATGGATCATTCTCTGGGAGCTCTTCTCGCACAGAAGAACGATATAGGGCATGAACAGGCTATCTACTACCTCAGCAGGATGATGGTCAGAGCCGAACACCGGTACAATCCAGTGGAAAAGAATGCTTGGCTCTGATGTTCGCTATCCAGAAAATGCGACACTATGTCACGGGCCAGACTATTCATATTATCTCCAGGATCAATCCTCTTCGGGTACTGATGAACAAGCCAAGTGTTCTTAATTCCTGACTCGCGACTTGGGCGATGTTATTAACACCGTATGATATGGTGTACGTCCCTCAGAAGTCCATCAAAGGCCAAGCATTAGCTGATTTCCTAGCAGCTCATCCGATCCCGGAGGCTTCCAAACTATACGAGGACATTCCCGACGAAGTTGCAGAATATAATTCCGCAATGGAAGGCGATGCATGGCAACTATTCTTCAATGGTGCCTCCAGGATTGGTCCCAGGGAAAATGTGGTTTCAGGAGTAGGAATTGTCTTGGTTACTCCTGATAAGCTCGTCATCTATCGAGCGTATTCTCTCAGCGAGCCCTGTTCCAATAATGTGGCGGAGTATAACGCTCTACAAATTGGGCTCCAAGTCGCTAAAGAATTGGGCGTCGAATCTCTGGAAGCTTTCGGTGACTCTCTGCTGATCGTCAATCAAGTCAGAGGAATATATGAAGTCCAGAATCCAGACCTCATCCCCTATCAGCGAGCAGCGATTGAGATAGCCATGACATTCAAAGGATTCTTCCTAGAATATGTGCCCCGATCTCATAATTTGGAAGCTGATGCCCTAGCCAGTCTAGCTACAGATTTAGCTATTCCTATAAGAAGGCAGAATTCGGTGATCCTTCTTAACAGAGACTTACTCTGTGTGAAAAACAACTTTCACATAGAAAGCAGTTACATTGTGAACACAGATCCTCCCAGGAGAGACTGGAGAAGTCACTTTATAGATTTTGTGGCATACAGAATCTTGCCGGAGGACCCTAAATAAGCAGTATCCGTCAAAAGACAATCATTACGCTTCTATCATGACGCGTCCTCACAGTGTCTATATGGCCGGACCTACGACGGACTGCTATTGAGATGTCTCTCCGATGACGAGGCACAGCAGATTATCCGTGAAGCTCACGACGGCGTATACGGAGCAGATGGGCTATTACTGGTCCTAAGCTACATGATCGTATCAGAAGAATGGGCTATTACTGGCCTACTATTATCACAGATACAATAAAGTATGTAAGACAATGCAAAGCCTGTCAGGTTCACGCAGACTTTATATATCAACCTCCCGAACATCTGTATCCTACGGTTGCATCCTGGCCTTCCGAAGCATGGGGTATGGATATCATTGGTCCTATTCACCCATCTTCTTCCAGAGGTCACCGGTTCATCCTGGCCATCACGAATTATTTCTCCAAATTGGCAGAGGTGATCCCTCTTGCTAAGGTGAAGGCATCTAATGTGATCAGCTTCATCAAGCATCATGTCATTTATCTGTCACGACCCGCACCCGGAATTTGGGCATGAGTCGTGTGTACGTCCAGCCTACGCCGCAGCATCGGCGGTAGAACGCTGTCTAGGTCTCAACATAATATATATCCTGTCAATAGTCTCAACTCCGTACGGAGGACAATGATAATAATCCACAGTTCTATAAATATACTCAATCACAAGCTATAAGAAATAATGGGCACGATGAGAATGGAAAAGAGTTCTATAATGAACCAATCACAATAAGTACAACTCAAGTCCTAGGTCTAGATGACCTCACAAAGTCTCAAAATAATAAATATAACTCAGTCTTAGTCCAAAACAATAAATACAGAAAAATTAATCTAAGTACAGGCAGGTAAGATCTCCTCTAGAATAGGCAACTCCTCTGGAATTTCCGGAGTGAAATCTCCCTCTAATCCTGGGCCGTAATGAGTGGGGCAAAAGTTCTCCAAGTCCTCTGAAAAATGTTATCCAGTCAGGATTGGAGCAAAGCACAAACACTAACAGCAGTTTTATTAAGTTGACAAAGACTATAAACAGTATAAGAAATACAAGATGAGAATATATGCTGAAAATGTAAAGTACTGGAGAAATGAAATAGGAAATAGAGCATCTAGCAATGAACAATAAACAGTGAATGCTAGAACAATAAGTAGTAAGTACTAGAACAAGTGGATCTGAATAAAGAATAGACATATAGCTAAGTGTTTGAATTATCAGTTTATTATGTGATCGACTTGGGACTAGATCAGGCTGGTTATATATGATTAGCTATGATTCTTGTAGGTCAGGCTAACCATATGGTTAGCTATGATGCATGTAATGGTCAGGCTAATCATATATAACAGCTATGAAGCATATAAATGGTCAGGCCGCACCCGACGTGAGATGTGGGGTGAGCTATGATGCATGTAGAGTTTGGATATGATCACATAATCTACTAATAGTTCCCCATCCCCAGCTAGCACGATGGATTCCAATCACGACTCCTCATGACGGTATCTAGGGTGCTAACCCGTGTATCCATGGTGTCGGAATCAAGTATGTAATACACTACAATTTATAGAAGTAATCAACAAAACAAAAACTGTCAGAGAATGTACTCGCCTGTGGTCCTGAGCAAAGTGTGAGGATCGATGTCCAAGGTGGGATCACAATGACCTATTTGTGGGATATAAATGTCAGATACTGAATTTAAGGAAATAACTTGTTTAGTTAAATAAAAAGATAAGGTTTCTAGGTCATGGCTCAGTCTACACTAGGATAACTTTGTTACTCTAGGCTTTATATTAGTACTAAACAATATTTACATATTAGGCATTTAGTATAGATATAACTCCTATATAGATTCTAGGGTTTTATTAAATTCATTTAACTGTTACTTAAACTAGTACTCCAAATGCAACATTAACTCATAACCACTATGCATTAACTAGGATACCAAGTACTGATACTCTACTCACTAAACTGACACAGGTATATCTAACTAATACACACTATAATTCCAACACTGCACACTATTGCTCACACTCCCAGACACTGAGAAACACACAGGTATTGGCATACCTACACTCACTGCTCACTGCTCACTGACACATGGACACAGGTTGACACAGTCACTTATTCTGAGACACTGAACTAATAATCTCTTAACCCTTAACACAGAACTACTGACAGCTACACACTCAGTCCACTCTCACACTCAGGTACTTAACACACGCACATACAGGAAACTCACTGCACACATACACAGCCACACACACTGACTAACTGATACATACATACAAGTTATGGGTTCTAGGATACACACACAGGTTTTGAATACACTGAACACACAGTTACTTCTAACTGAGACACAGGTTTTAACTCACACTAGCACAAGGACACAGATACACAGATATTTACACAGGCATGCTCACACTGGATATACTAGGTTCTATGATACACACACACACTATTTAAACCTAACCTAATGCACACCGAAACTCATACTGATACATAACTCTAATCTGATACACTACACTATCTCACACTCACAGACACAGTTTCCTTCTCAGAATTTCACACAGCCACTGCTCAGTGACACATAGGTAATAATTGCACAGCTGCACACTGCCCTCTTTTCTCACAGAATCTGATACACACTCTCACTGCACAGTTCACTGATACACACTCTGAGGTCACTCACACAAATTCTGAAATACCCATAATGTTCAACAACACTGATATTAACAGAGGATCCTCCTTGAAATGTTACATAGCAACCACTGAAAACTACCTAGATACCTACAAAATAGTCTAACATTGCCTTAACTAAATTATTTAAAGATGTTCCAGTTACTTGGCTTAGATGACAGATACTATCTACTCTGATACTGAACTGCCACCCACACCTCAATCTGATACATAAAACTCACTGCTCCCTGATACAAGGAACACTAAATAACTCACACTGCACAAGCCCTAACACACCTACACACACTGATATCATATTGAAGCAAACACATGTATACACTCTAGGTATTACTGAGAGTTCTCAGTCTACACACACATCCTAAAACCTGACTGCACACAGTGTACTCCACCGTGTCTGACACCCCAAGACACGGGGACACAAGACACACACTACATTAACATGCAGCACAGAAAAATACACCCGACTGAACACTGGTTTCCCCCAAATTCTAATTTCCACCTCAAGAACTCCAGAACCTAATCCAAAACCTTAGAAATCGAGATCTAGACTAGAGATAGGAGACGAAAACATGTATATTAGTAAACCCCTAGAATTAGGGTTCCCGAAATTGGGGCAAAACCAAACGTAGGTCACCAAAACCCAAATCAAAACCCTAAATTGAAATCTAAACATCAAGGTGGGTTCCTAATGGGCAAGAACAACAGAAAAAAAGAAATTAACAGGATTAAAATCAGATTTTACCTATAGGGAGATGGTTTCCCTATAAAGGTTCTTCTTCTTCAAGGCTTCTTGACCCAAACTCCTTGTTTTTCTTGCTTTGGAGGAGGAAGATGGAATCCCTAGGGTTAGATTCTGAATTTTGGGGGTGGGGAAAAATGGTTTTTCTTAATGGAGGCTAGGGTTTCTTTCTTCATGAAGGAGAAAAGGGTTGAGGGTGGCTCCCTTTTATATTAAAAACTAGGTTAGGGTTTCAAATGCATAGGATTAGGTTAATCCCCCATGTTAGGTCATGAAGAACTTAATTAACTAAGGTTTAGTCATTCTAGGGTTTGAGGTTCAACCCTAAAATTGAAATTCTAGGGTTTCTCTAGAATTTGGGGTTTCAAATTAGGGTTTAGTCATTAGGTTAGTCCTAATGACTTCTAGGGTTTGACCTAAACCAAACACAACTAACAACATATAAATAGTTTATAAAACTCAGCAGATTAATTAAATACATAATTATTCAAAATAGTGAAATTACACAAATGCTCTAATATGGAAATATGGTAGTGACAAGTCTACCCTCCTAAAAAAAATTCGACCTCGAAATTGGACTGAACTAGAACAAGATTGAAATCAGAAAAGGAAATATACCTCAAGTCTAGAAGAGATACGGGTATTGCTCGCGCATTTCGTCCTCTCTCTCCCAGGTCGACTCCCCTGGAGAGTGATGTCTCCATGCAACACGAACCAAAGGAATAGTTTGGTTCCGCAACACCTTCTCTCTGCGGTCCAAGATCTCTACGGGCTGCTCGGGGTAGCTGAGCGTCGGACCAACCTCAATCTCCTAGTGATCAAGTATGTGACTAGGGTCTGCCACGTACCGTCTCAGCTGCGACACATGGAACACATCATGCACTCCTTCTAATGCAGGCGACAAGTCTAGTCTATATGCCACTGCACCTACCCTCGCAAGAATACCGAAGGGTCCGATGTAGCGTGGGCTAAGCTTCCCGCCTCCACCAAAACGAATCATGCCATGCGTCGAAGAAATTCGTAGGAATACTAGATCGCCAACCTAAAATAAAACAGTCTCAACACGCAGTCTAAACAAACATACACAAGCCAAAAAAATAACAATCTATACCTGAAACTCAAGGGGTCTACGGTGGCTGTCGGCCCAATGCCGATGTCTGTCCTGCGCCACTCGCAGTCTGTCTCTAATAAGTTTCACCTTTTCTGCTGCATCCACGACCATTTCTGGTCCTAGCAAGGCTCTCTCTCCAATGTCGTCCCAAGATTACGGTGTACGACACCTCCGTCCATAAAGAGCCTCAAATGGTGATATCTCGATGCTGGCCTGGTAGCTGTTGTTGTAAGCGAACTCTACCAGGTGCAGATGATCCTCCCAAGAACCTCCGAGATCTAAAACACAAGTGCGTAGCATATCCTCGAGAGTCTGAATAGTCCTTTCAGACTGCCCGTCTGTCTGGGGGTGGTATGAGGTACTGAACTTGAGCTGAGTGCCCAAGCTAGCCTACAGACTCCTCCAGAAGTGGGAAGTGAAACGACTATCCCGATCCGAGACGATGCTCACAGGAACTCCATGAAGCCTAACGATCTGTCGCACGTACATCTCTGCTAGCCTCTCTGTCGACGTGCCCACCTTGAAAGGTAAGAAATGGGCTGATTTGGTCAACCTGTCCACGATGACCCAAATCGCGTCCTTCCCTCCCGGAGAACGTGGAAGCCCTGAAACGAAATCCATGGTCACTCAGGAATGAGAGCGAAGCAGTTCTTCCCATCGACTGGTTGTACCCCATTCTCACTGGTTTATGGGAGCGAAGCAGTTCTTCCCATCGAAATTTAGATTCCGTCACTCAGGAATGAGCTGACTCAAGAAAAGAATGACCTGTTAAGGCTTCAAGAGTTAGAAGGATTAGACGAGAAATGCCTCCAAGCTCAACAGCGCATCGCGTTCTACCAAGCACGCATGTCCAGAGCTTTTAATCAAAAAGTAAAGGAAAGAGTGTTCAAAGTTGGCGAGCTAGTTTTTGCTGTATGAAGGCCGATGATTCTTACTCACAGAAGTAAAGGTAAATTCCAGCCCAAATGGGAAGGCCCTTATGTGATTGAAACGACGTTCTCAAACGGCGCTTACAGGTTGGCCAAGCCAAATGGAGACTTGTTAATGGCCCCCATCAATGGAAAATTCCTAAAAAGGTACTATGCTTAACCTCCTTTGCTCAAGTGGAATATGGCAAAAATCTCATTCTGACAAAACTACTTCCAAAATGAAACTAGTTGGATCATATTCTATCATGTTCATATTACCTCTGAATAGATATGTTTAACTAATTTGGAACTTCAAGACCTATCACGTCCATATTACCTCTGATAGTATTTTGTGTACAAATTTTAGCTAAAAGCATATTCTATCATGTCCATATAACCTATGAATAGATATATCCTGCTAAAACTTACCGAGAGTATATCACGTCCATATTACCTCTGGTATCACTTTCACCCAAACCTATCATTTATACTCCAAAATGATGGGTCCACAAAGTCAGATGAAAGCCTCTTTATTATTTCCGAAAAGAGCAAAATTATACTACAAAGCAAAAAAGTACATCATTTGGGAAGAGCGGTCAGGTCACAAATCTGCTGTGCCAGAACAGCCATCCTCTCATCCCTGGAGTACAAGACGTCAGCACGAGCATGCTCCAACCTTGCTGCATCATTGTTCAAAGCGGATATCTCGGACCGAGTACGTACAAAATCTGTGCGGACAATACCTGCTTGCGTCAGATTCTGCTGGGCGGTCTCCCTCCGATTTGTCAGCACATTTCGGGTTGCCGATAAAGAGACAGCCAGTTCCTCCGCTTGAGCGAGTTCATCTCTCAATCTGCGGACCCTTGCTGTCTACTCCTCATAGTCGAGTTCGCACTGAGTCAGCTGAGGAATGACGTACTCCAGTTGGGCACGCTCCTGATCCATCTCCTGCTACTATTCCTGGGCAGATTTGTCCAGAGATTTCAGTTGCCCAGCAAGCTCTGCAGTCAAGGAGTCGAACCTAGCCTGGACCAGGCCGTCAATACTGCCTCGAGACAGCTGCTGATATTCGTTAATGGGTTCCTCCAAACCATTAACTATCTGCTCCAGTGTATCAGCTACCCAGTATCGTCGTATTCTCTGATCGACACTATCGTAAACTGAAAGGACCTCCTCAGCGCCTCGAAGCTCAGATTCTTCTCCAACACCATTTATATTAATGTTTTCATAGCGGTATAGAAGATACTGGTATACTGCTCAGTCAGCATGGCTAGATCCGAATGGACGCTGGGAGTGGCTGCAATATTGGCGAACCCCCTCCAGGGATGACTGCAGACGATGTTGCCACAGCCGTCGCCTCAACAGGTGGTGCGACAAAAGAAGATGCGCCAACACTGGACGAAGCAACTAGCGTACTCAAAGGAGGCATTGTTGCAATGACAGGCTCATCCTCCTCTTGAGATATCGGAACCGTCTCGGGCGAGTCGGCCCCCGAAAGTGTCTCCTCTTCGAAGCCGGGTACCTCCATGTCGTCGCCAGGACCCGAAACAGTGCCAAAGGGCGCGTCAACACTGCCCTCCCCGAAGATGTCTTCCCCTGAAAGAAGAGAAAAGGAAGTTAATATCGAAATGATGTTAACTTTTCTAAAAAGAGGCGTAAAGACGACATTTACCCATGGCTGATGGCAGATATGTCGCGTCTACAGCCAGTACAACTAAATCATTTCTTAACGATGCTAGGCAAGCTGTCATACCTGGAGAAGGCGGTGTGTCAACCGACACTGGCAAATGCTCTTCCAGGTCCTCGTCAAGTTCCAACCGAGGTTCATCGGCTGGAATCTCGCTGGGTGCACCGAAAGACACGTCAGGGGTTTCTCCCGATGCTGACATGGATAAAGATATCCTTATTCGGCTCGGCTCCGAAGGCGATCTCGTTCCACTACCCGAAGTGGTAGCAGCGACAGCAGCCTCCAGCAGGAATTCTCTGGCACCGCTAGCCAGGACTGTCGAGGTTCCCTCTCTAAAAGGCGAGGAACCTCCGATCAAAGAATCGTCCCCAACATAGGGAGATGCAGGCTCACTTCTAGGAGCCTCATTTCCGGAAATCCAGAGAGGACGAGTAACCGTCTTCTTCTTCCTCTTGCGAGGGGAAGTCTCCTTCGGAGCAGGAGCCCTTCGCTTCCCAGAGATTACCAGAGGCCCTGCAGGCGGAGGTATTTCAGCCCTAGGAACCACCAACAGAGGCTCATCTGGATTGACGAACTCTTCACCCTCGTCAGAAGAAACTGAGGGGATGTCGACTCTTCCCCCAGGCTTGGAAGAGGGC
Source organism: Iris macrosiphon (assembly GCA_036927795.1). Lineage (NCBI taxonomy): Eukaryota > Viridiplantae > Streptophyta > Magnoliopsida > Asparagales > Iridaceae > Iris > Iris macrosiphon. Next base: position 103,406,717 of record JAYESA010000010.1, on the reverse strand, counting down.
ATCCTAAATCTTCCATGCATATCGAAATTATGATGGAAGGTGTTGGTTGCCACATAGAACTGGGCATACAAGTGGAGAATGCGTAGCTCCGTGGAGAGATCAATGACGGGCACTGTAAAAGTTGCTTCAGTGCAACCCATGATAAAGTATCGCCATCCTCTCGCTCCATCAATGAGTCTGCCCCTGGACCTGAAGCTGGTGACGGCATTGCCCATGTGCAACTGGTCGTACCCGAATTGCCTGGCAAATCGACTAGGCAGGTAGGGCTCAAAGAAGCAATGGTCTTTACTTCTGTACAGTAAATGGGAAGGTCTAATACAGACCAACCAATTAAAAGCCTCAGGAAAAAGAACGGTCTTCCCGTCGCCTATATCCTGAAGCCCGATCCCCTGTTGATTAAGATGTATAGAGGGGACAGAACAGAAAAGCTTCCAGCTATGACTGAAGTTCAGCACCCACCGACAGTCTAAAACTGTGGTCACGTTCCAGGAGGAATTCTTGTAGTTTAACAAGAAACTACCCCCCGAACTGCTGCCAGAGCCGGGAGACATCACCCTGGGGTTATGGAGAATTAACCATCCCATCAAATACAGGTATGGTAATTCTACCCTGGGAAAGCTATCACGCCGAGTTTTATCGGCGAGCAGCCCATCAGTCATGGCCCTCAGGCCAGCTTGTATGCGGCACACCATGGCAGAGAGCAAGCCCAGTCTGGCCCCGAACACCAGACGTACTGCAGGCCATAACGTGTTAAGGTGAATGCGGTCCGCAGATGCGATGCCGAGTACCACCAGTCGGCGCAGCCATATGGAGAGGAAGCCTGCCAGTTGAGCTTCCCTGGACAGAGGCCTGCGGCAATGTCTCAAATAACTATAGGCCTTAGTGCCTGCAGGATACTTCCCTATCCCTTTGTCGAGAATCCGATCTGGTGCCCCAGCGTCTTCCATAAGATCGTCGACTACCTGAGCATTAAGCACGCTCAGAGGATTCAAAGGCTGATCCTTGCCTTCCAAGACCTTCTCTGGCTTAGCAGTCCTAGCCCGGTGAAAGAAGAGGTATGACACCCATTTATTGATATGAGCCAAATCTGAGGGCTCACCATGAAAAGCAGTGCAAGCAAGGTAGTGGCACATCAGGTCCTGGTACACTTCCACTACCCGAGGGTCTGAATCCCCTAGCTCCCGGTTCGTGGGAACATACTCTTCATATGGAGTATCCCCCATCGACAGTCTCGAGATCTCTACCATCTCGTGGAGGGCCAATCCCAACTCCCCCAGTGGAGTGGCAAAAGTCCCGGTGAGCGAGATATATCGCTCCATCAATGCCAGAAATAGGTTGGGGTTGAGAGGTAACCCAATACTAGTAGCACTCACAGCTGCTTACAGACCAATGCCCTCCAGCTCGGTCTAAAAATGCTTCAGGGCCCATTCAACTAAGCGAGCCCATCGAAGATTTGTAGGGGTGATCCACCCACTTGTCCGAGGGTTCACCTTAGGGTATACTCCCCCGTGCCCCATGAAATTATTGCAGAAAGTCGGTAATTGGACCGGCTGGAGCACTAAGCTATCTTCACTCGGGATACTACCCGGGTACAGTCCCCTGAACGACATCACAGAGCCGGAATGGCGGCTAACAAATGACCCCTGGTCAGCTCCTTTCAGATAAAATATCTTTTTTGCCCTGCCGTGAAGATCGGGAGTCAGCGTCCGCGACATCCTCCTGGGATGTGTAGCATGAAAGAATGCCGAGATGGGATAGTCTCTCAGCATCTTGGGCAGATACAGAACCAAGCTCCCGGCAGGAAAAATCCAGAGTTCTTTCTTGGGCTTTGTCTGGGACTGCTTGTCAATCAGGTCTTCGAAGAGGAAAGTCGACTTTATGTATTGGTCCCCGTCTATGTATGTCAGGGGATCTCCGTTGATCATTTTCAGCAGCGTTCGCTTGCCTTGAGCCGAAATCAGGATTCCCCTTCCTTCAGGGTACTGGGGTCCATAGATGGAAAATGTCACATGGGACAAATCCTCCAAGTAGTTGGAGTGCAGCATCCCGGCAGCGGAACCCATCACCTCAGCCAATGGAGACGCATGCAAGTTAACTACAAAATGCAAGAAAGATACGTCAGTTTCTATACTAGACAATCTTGCAGCATATGCAAAAAATTAACAGTCTGTGCTTTACGCCAAGACTGTAAAAACTTGATCTTTTATGCTGAAATCTCATTATAAAGCATAAAATTCAAGAGTGGCAGTATACGCGAAGTTTTGACAGTTTGTGTTTTATGCCAGACTGCCAAAATTTTAGTTCTACACCAGAATTTTCATCCAGAAGCGTAACACTCAAATTTTATAGTATACGCCAAGTTTCGACAGTCAAAGCTTTTACGCCCGACTGCGAAAATATGGAGTTTTTGTGCTGACATATTAGAAATGTGGGCGTAAAAGATGAAACATCTCTGTGCATCATCTTCCTCGAAGAGGCTATCAGCACAGAAGATGACCTAGCGCGTTCACGTACAACGTGTGCGAAGGATTTTAGTCGTTCTTTTTTGTCCCAAAAGCTCTACCTTTAAGACTGGGTGCACTGCTCGTCGGAGGGATACATCGCTCAGAATGAAGCTCGTCTTGCCCGACGGAAGTTGCTCTCGCTTGGGCAGAAGGACGAGAAGAAGAGTCGATCTTCTTTCCTTTAGAGGAGGAGATCGGTTTAGGGACCATTGCTGAAGACTCTGAATGCTCGGAGAGGAGACGAAAGAAGAACTCGAACAGACGAAGGCTTTCTTTTGCAAAAGACAGATGAAAAGTTTTTCTCTGAAAAGCTTGGGGTATATATAGAGTTCGAATGGACTCCTCAAATCCCGAACCAAATCTCATATTTAATATTCGGTTATGATTGGGGACTACGTCAGCCTATTACTCAGAAAATACGGACAGTCAGCAAATTCAAAAAGTTTTCGTGCAAAGCAGATTCGTGATTTTTACGCTAAGGAGCTTTCTACGCTCGACAGCTACATATCTACGGTTTTACTCTCACAGGCTATAAGTCTATGGTTTTACGCCCGGATGCTTTTATGCTCGGTAGCTTTTACGCTCAAGAGGCTACAAACCTACGACTTTACGTTCAGAAGCTACAAATCTATGATTTCACGCTCGGTGGCTTTTACGCTCAGAGGCAACAGATCCACAACTTCACGCTCGGAAGATTTTCTTTTCAGAAGCTACAAATCTACAGTTTCTACGCCCGAATGATCTCATGCTCAGCAGCTTTTACGCTCGAGAGGCTACGAACTTATGATTTCACGCTCATCCACGGATCTATGACTTTCCGCATATTTGAGAAATACGCATGCCAGAGTACAGTACATCTGAACAATTCTCAAATCGGTCAATTGCAAGGGTTCACACAGAAGATACTCCTTCTTGACCTCAAAATATCCCAAGTACCCAAAGCATACAGAGTTCAACATTGAAAGTTACTTTTCTTCATGGGTCGATTGAAAGTTACTCTTCTTCATGGGACAATTTTATTAAAACATGATTACATATGAGGAAAATCCAGTATACAAGGGTTTTTTTCATTTTTATGATTACATATGAGGGAAATTCCGTCTACAAAGGATTTCCTCATCATCGTCTGAAGATCGTACCCAGAATCTGTTCTGCCATATTCTCGCATGGGTGGACTTCTTCATCCATCTTCTCCAGCAGTTAGTCGGTTTTCGCAACCGATTAACAAAAAAAATGATCAACGGCGGGAGAATACAAAACTGGGCCTACTTAAATTATGCAGATCCCATGCTCCGTACGCCGTGACAGATTGAGTTAAGATATTTCACCCAACTCAATACTGGAGGACAGAGCTAGTTTGTCTGCTCTCGTCCATGAACGACAGGGCTAGTTTGTCCCTCGTCCATGAACAACGGGAGAAGATACAGCTTGCAAGCTGTGTGGTCAAATGAGACCTTCCTCTCTCCCAAAGAACCGCCATACAAAGTTGCTGATTATCCCGAGCAAAGGAGGCTATGATATCCTTCCATGATCCATCGTTGTAGAGGACATTTGCTCGAAGATGCTAACTTTTTTGGCTCCTTACATGCTGGAAGAACATAGTCTTCTTCTCTGTCAAGTCGACCCGATGAACTCCGGCGATCATCTCTGTGTGGTGAAGGAAATATGGGAAGAACAGGTTAACTCCTCAGCCTTTTTATAGGCGAAAGAAATCACACTGATCCCTAATGACTTTGCCATAAAGTCAGCCTTGAAAGAACGTGTCAGACTTGACCGTTTCATGCTCCATTCAAAGCGTTTCAAATTACGAGGAATGTTTCATGCTTTATTCAAAGCGTTTTACCTTACGAGAAATTTAAAAGCTTTAAAGGGGGTCTTGTAGAAGCATGAAAAATATGCTTGATAGCTATACGCAGCATGTTGATGCTGGACAACGTAAGAAGATGACCTCAGAGCCATCAGCGTGCAAACAGAGCTTTTCCGCTGAGCACAGCATAAAATATAAGCTCAAGGACCATCCGCGTAAAGCAGTATGTCCAGGCTGCTTCAGCGTAAAAAGGGTGCTACATCGCCTTTATGGCGTAAAACTCATCCGTTTTAAATGCAACATTGAAGCGTACGAGGAACGCTTCGTATTCCCCAAAATAAACCTGTCAAATCATGTAGTGAACCTGACGTCTGACACCTGACAAAGAGTACTGCATGATTACCCAGACGACGGTTATAATGATGGCACGGCATAGCGACCCAGATTGTCGTTTAGTGCCATTTCCTTGGCGTAAACTGCTTTTACACATACATGGGAATACGTTGCCTAGTTTTACATAGGCATACGCGAGCTTCTTACGCTCCGCAGAAGACAAACAGACTGCCACATCAAAAGCTTCTCTTCGTACAGGGCTCGAGGCACGTCTCTGCATTTAATGCGCAGAAGGGTGACAGAGCCTCGAGGCACGTCTCTGCATTTAATGAATGATGGCAGACCTTCGGGACACGCCTCTGTATTTAATGCGCGGAATAATGGCAAATCTTCGAGACACGTCTCTGGAATACGCTGCCTAGTTTTACACAGGCAGACGTGTGCTCCTTACGCTCCGCAGAAGACAGACAGGCTGCAACGTCAAAATCTGCTCTTCGTACAGGGCTCGAGGCACGTCTCTGTATATAATGCTCGGAATGATGGCAGATCTTCGATATACGCCTCCACATTTAATGTGCAGGATGGTGGCAGATCTCTGCATTTAATGCAAGAGATTTGATTATATCTCCAAAAGCCATAATTTCGGCTAAGATGTCCACATCATCACTTTGGCACACTACGCCATCAGGCTATGGGAGCACGCTGTACGCTATCTCCTTGGAATATGCCAACTCGGGCCACATTTGCATTGGTGCGTATCCAGGCTGTTTAGTCCAGAATTCGCTCAAGGCCTCGGTCAGGGGAGGAGGATCGGCTATCTTCTATGCCCACTCGGCTTCTGTCATGACCCGCATCCGGTTTAGGGGCACGAGTGCGTGGGTACGTCCAGCCTACGCCGCAGCATCGGCGGTAGAACGCTGTCTAGGTCATGTAACTATCTAATCAAACTCACGTGAACACCCAACTCCATAAGGAGACGTGGATATCATGAAATAATGCTAGAAATACTCAATCACATAAACTAAAGCACGATGAGATATCAAGCAAGCAAAAAATATAAGACAAGTCAAATGACAACATAATCATACCTGCAATCATTAACTTCCAATCCCCAAGTGTGTCAGAAACCAGTCTACTAAGGTCACAGTCTGGAAAAATATTTTCCAGTCAGGAAGGAGCAAAGTACATCTCTAAATAGCAGTTCTTTATTAATGATATAAACTATGTAACAGTTCTAGATGGAAATATACCAGATATATGTATAGGTACGAGAATTGTATAATAAAAGAAATACTGGAATTACTGTAAGTAAATGCAGGAAGAGAAGTATGTCAACGAGCAAGAATCCTATGACTAAGTGTGTGAGTACTAGCTTTAACATGTGATCGGCTTGGGAACTTGATCAGGCTGGTTACATGTAATTAGCTATGATTCATGAAGGTCAGGCTAACCGTTGGTTAGCTATGATGCATGTATAGGTCAGGCTAATCACACGTAACAGCTATGAAGCATGGAGATGGTCAGGCCGCACCCGACGTGAGATGTGGGGTGAGCTATGATGCATAAAAAGTTGGGTATGATCACATATCTACACTAAAATACTCCCCACCCCCGACTGGTATAGTAGATCCAATCATGGTACGCTATGGCACGGGATTCCCTAGGAAGGTAGCAATTCTCCCCGGGAATCAGTGTCTGTACATGCACAAGATAACAAGAAAAACAAGTCTTGTACAAGCTACACCATGAATAAGGAATAACATCTCATGACAAGATCCGTGTATACCAATCCGTGTAACCAGCGTGTCAAGAGCATGGATATTTACACTAGATACAGTGAACATAGGAGATATCATAAATTAGAAACTAATCAGAGAATGTACTCGCCTTGGGTCCTTAGCTGGTGAATACCGAGGTCCTGTCCCAGAGTATCGTCTGGAGGATCCAACAGTCCTATAAACATATAATAAAACAATACAACAATTTTATCAGATGCTATACTAAACACTCAATCAAGTGCCTAACTCAGGGGCTATGCCTGGCATGATACTGGTCAACTAGGGTCATCTAGTAGATAGACCAATATATATATCTATATATATATCACACACATTAATACTATTTAATTATAATTAAAAGATACCTTTATAAATTTACACATATACATATTATTCATTTGGTATGAAAAATAGATGTGTATTTATATGCTTAAATAAAACTAATACTTGTATATAAAAATAGTACTGTACGTTTAATTATATAAATTCACTAGGACTTACTTTACACAAGGTATATATATATATATATATATATATATATATATATATATATATATATATATATATATATATATATATATATATATATATTCATATGAATATAACCCAAAAATAGAATTTACTGTATGTACTAAATTCCATAAATACAATTAATATATGCTAATATATGTACCATATATACTATCATATAATATGTATACATATATACATACATATATACTGGTTTGAGGTTGTAAAATTACACACATACTAATTTTATATAGTAAAATATATTAAGTATGCCAATAATACATATAGTAGAATACGTATTTATATATACTAATCATATCAAATACTTATATATATACATATACATGTACATATTAAAATATACATGTACAGGTATACAGGTTATATTAAATATATACATATACACTATTAAATACATATACAAATTAACATTAATATACTTATACATATATACCAATTTTAAAATAAACTAAGTGTAAATACAAATACATATATACGTATACTAATTTTATATATATAATGAAAAATATATTAAGTGTACGCAAATATATATATATATATATATATATATATATATATATATATATATATATATATATATATATATATATATATATATATATATGTGGACATATACCAATTTTATTTACTTAAATATGTATTAAATACGTATATATATATATCAATTATATTAACCATATACATATACACTATGTATTTACATCTCTACTAATTTGAAAATACACTTTATATAGATATATACTAATTTAAAATACACATATACATTTACACATACACATACACATATACTACAAATACGTATTTATATAATATACTTATACATACCTATATATGTACACATATAATACGCATACACACAAATATACATGTACGTACATAACTACACATTCATACGTATACATACATGTGTAAGGAAGGAGAGAAGGGGAAGAAGTCTCACAGGGGGTGGTCGGCTTGCTGGCCGGAGGTGGGATGCTGCCAGGAGGAGGAGCAGAGGAGTGATGAGTCGTGGGGTCGACGAGGCTAGCTCCGGGGACTCGACGCCGGAGCAGGGTGACTCGATGGAGTGGCTGCGGGATGGGGTTGCACAGCCGGAGTAGCAGTGGGGGTCGGGATCCTTTTGCGGGGAGGAGCACGGTGAAGATGGTGGTGGTGATTGGGTGGTTGAAGAGTTGTGGGAGGAGTAGTCGCCGGACTGCAGGGTGCAGCGGGACTCGGCCGGAGTTCAGTCGGAGTGGGGTCGGGCTCACAGCAGAGAGGAGCAGAGGAGCGGTGGTTGGCCGCCTGAGGAGGAGTCGAGGGTGTACGCAGAGGGAGCTCGGGTTGCTGCAGGGAGTTGGGATGGCAGTCGCAGCGGTCGGGCCTGGCCGGTGGAGCGAGGGGAGGATGCTCGGGGCTCGGCCGCCGGTGGGAGTAGAGGAGGAATGGGGAAAGGAGCAGCCGGACCGGGCCGCTCGCCGGACTGAGCAGGGAGGAATGGGGAGGCTCGGCAATGGAGGAGGCGCGGAGGAGTCGGCCTGGGTGGTTGGCCGCCGGGCACGTCGAGGCAGCGCCGGCCGGGTCTGACGGGTGGCGCAGTGGAGGTGCAGTGGCTGGAGCAGTGGCCGGCAGTAGAAGAGGGCCGCCGGACTGAACAGGAAGTCGAGTTGGCCGGAGTACAGGAGATGATGGGGGAATGAACAGTATCCCCCCCTCCAAAATTGAATTTGAATTCAAATAAAATAAAGAAGAAGGAGAAGGAAGAGAAAAGGAGAAGAAAGAGAAGAAGAAAGGAAGAAAGAGAACTCCTACGTTGGAATTGAGGAATTGTGGAGGCTTGTGAGGAGGTGGGGTTTCCTAGGTTGTCTAGGGATTAGGGTTTGATGTTACTTTAAATAGGGGAGAGGTTTGTAAATGAAAGGTTGTGATTGACCCCCTTTGAATGAGGGGTCCAGATTTGACATGGAGATTTTCATGTGGGAATGAGGGTGAGGCTTAGTCAAATAATTATTAGGCTCCCTCATTGTTTTAAAACAATGAGGTGTTGCCACAAAATGCAAATTTGCAAATTAGCCCCCTTAAATTTAGGAAATTGCACAGACACATGAAATAACGAAAATTTGCCGGGCGATTCGGTGTCCGATGTTTTGTAGGGTAAGGGGGCGCTGTAAGTTTGGTACGGACTTAAATAGCGGGGCACTGGAATTAAATTGGGATTTTCAGAATCAGTTGAAATAGTATCGTCAATTTAAATAGAAATAAATGCAAGTTGTGTTATAAAGTTAATTAGGAGTACATGGGGCCAAAATCAGGTCAGGTCATCAATACCAATAATGAAGAAGACTTAGAACAGAATATTACCCTAATTTGGGCCGCACGAAAAATAGGTTAAGATTGCCTCCAATTTTCGATTGGAACGCACAACGATACAAAAATAGGAATTTAAAAAATAACGTCCGTGACGATTTTTGTGCGGCCAGAAATAATACACAGAGAGCATTATTATGAGTTGCAAAAATAACAAAATGGAAGGCGGGCATGTCTAGGGCAAGATTGTAAAATTTGTTGGAAGACAAAAGTCAGGATACTGCTCCAAATATCGAAGCAAAGGCAATGCGCAATAATTAATTAAAATACGGTAATTAATTAAAATCTCCAATAAATAAATTCTAGCTAAAATAATTAAATCCAGAATTTCATACTTCAGACAGGTATTCATCTACTGGCTTCTAGGTCAAGTCTGCTAGCTAAAAATAAATGAACACTGCATCTAATACTATATTTAATTACACATCACACATAATTATTTAAATTAATATACTTTCATGTAATTACTTAATTGTAACTACAATAATATCAAATATTATTAAAAGTCAAAAATACCCCTGTTTTCGGAACGTGGTAGTGACAAGTCTACCCACCTTAAAAGAATTTCATCCTCGAAATTTAAAATCGTCATAGTAGTGTTTACTCATACACATTATTATTTCCAAAAATAGTGAAATTCAACAACCCACAAAATCCTGAAATAATCCGCCTTGTCGTTTCACAATTTTTCAAAAATTTCTGAAATATTCTTAAAATAAAAATCAGATTCCATCTCCTCACAATTCCCACGAATTTAAATAAAATTTATACTCGGAATTTGATATCTGTTCCTCAAATTTAATTTCAATCAATGTATTGATTCTCGTCCCAAAAATCTGAATCCAAACAATAATCCATCAATGATCTGATTCTTCAGTTTTCTTTTTCCTCAAAATACTTAATAATACGACACTTATGGATCCTTCAAATGCAACGTCCGCAATAATAAAATTTAAATTACTATATTGCAATCAAATATATATACTGATAATTTTCCAAATTTTCCTCAAATTTTAATGATAAATTATATCACAATCAACCTTCCTGAAATTAACAATCATCAATTCTGCCATGTTAAATTTTTAATCCTTTATTTAAATTAGCGTTTATCCTCCAATTTCAATCATATCTCGATCCTTGTAAAACCAATGATCCAGCAATTCTGTTATATCAACTCATGAATGCTTATCCTTGAATTTCTAATCATCTTGTCCCATTTTGTCAAGTCATAACCTTGTCATAGATCCTTGTTATGGTCAAAACCCCAACGATCATGGTCTAAGAAAAATTTTACCCACAGTCATACAACAAACAACTTAGAGGAAACATGCATGGTTATGGTCTGTCTTATCATGGTATTGCATTCTCTGTCAGGGTGTACTACTAACTATATCCTAACAAGAAAAATCATGAATACAACCCACGGTACTAGGGAATCAATCAATCAGAAGACAAAAACAACATGAGAAAAAGAGAGAACCTGCTAACATATTTCTTGCGGTATCTCCTATCTCTAACATACTCTTAACTCTAGCACATTCACTATCTAATTCCTATTCCTGTACACTGGTACCCATATCAACTAATCATTAATCCACAAAGTCCATGAATATATCCGTATTGCACACACCTGTTTATTAATACTAAAATTTGATACCAAGGACCTCTAGCACAATCATAGTTCAATGATGCATTCAAGGTTTGATACTCCTATCCCTTTAGGTACCACTGTTTCTACTACAAGCACAACCACTGCTAGCTCTCTTACCTACTGTAATTGTCTATACTAGTTGTTCTTATCACTCAAGTGCATGCTAAGTGCAATACAACACACTAAGCACTGCTCTCTCTAATACAACTCTAGATGGACACCCAAGTCTGTTTGTGGTGCCATCTCAAGAATACTCAAGCCACAGATCCTTACACATGTATATCATCTACTCATATATTAATATTCGTATCTCTCATCTCCCATAAAATTAATCCTCAAAATAATCGTCAAGGTTTAACTTCTCGATCAACTTAAATAAATTGTATATACTTCCTCAAAATCAGATACTCAACATCGAAATAAAATTTAATCACTCCTAAAATCTTTGTAGCCTTAACCATGTTTATTGAATTTATATTTGAGATCCTCAAAAATTTAATGACATAATCTCACTCCTCTATTATTCTAAAAATAACATCTTATTTCCACCTTTTAATTTATAACTCCACAATGTACATATCAGTGCTCACGGTCTCTGATACTCAAGGTGCACTCAATGCATCCAGTGTCTATAATTGTGTACTAAAATTGTACTGCCTGAATCACTTGTACTATTACCTCCAATGATCAAAGTTATCATCACCTGTATTTTCTTTCATGATTTCAATTTATGTCAACTGGTATATCATTTAATTATCATCACACAGAGTGCTTACTGTTATTAACATTATTCTCGACTAATCCTCGATATAGAATCATTAGCACTCTTGGTATTATATCACTAGCTTTATTAATGGATCATCTCATCAAGCTCATTATAACTCATGATTGCATGCACTTTCTATAATACCCATGCTTTACTTCAATCTCAAGGGCAGGCATATGGTTCTATATCTCGATTGATGTATAAGAATATCTCTTAATCCTTTTATAGCCTGTTAAACTAATTTGTGATACACTTCACAACTTTCATTACTAATCCTGATATTTCTCTACTTATGACATCTCATTAAACCCTTTATGCATATACATTTCTTTACCTTTAACATTTCCGATATCAATCATCAAATTGAACATCATGCTCCATAAATCCTTAACACAATTCCTGGATACTTAATCGTTTACATAGATCACTTAATTACATAATCATGATTATCCAGGACGGGTAATTGGCTCTGATACTAACTCTGAGAACTATCACTGATACTCTATACTCTCCTTAACTCTCAGTCTCTAATGACACTTATCCCAAACCATTGGTACAAGGTACTATACTAAGGGCTAACTCTAGATTAAATCCTTCTGCTCACATGTCCAACTAGGAAATACTTACAAGCTCACAAGTCACACTCAGTCAACTAATACAAGACACAACCAAAATTGCAAGTCACTAATTATCATATTAACAAGGAATCCTCAAAGAAAATAAGCTCAAAAAGGAACTGGATCAAGGACGGAAGGTATCTTTACTGCTAGTAAAGAAAAGAAGCGATGGAACAAAGTCCTGGAATAACATAAATAGGTAAGTCTTGAGATGATACTTTAAGAACCAATTTAAGATACAACTTGATAATCATACACGTCTGTCAGAAATCATGACACACAGAATCCTCGCCACGCCAGTAAGCATAGATGCGATAAACGACAGGTTCCGTAACTAAGGTATGCAACTCTATAATCATGTCATCTAGAATCCTTGCCACGCCAACCGGTATGGCTGCGAGAAACTCTAAACCTCATAACTAAAGTATGTACATCCAAGTTAGGTTCCTACGTTCTCGTCACGACAGCTAATATGGCTGCGATAAACTCTAGGTTCCATAACCAAAGTAGACGTTTTTACCTTTCTCACTGTCCTCATCAATATATGTCATCAGATGATACCATAAATTCTAGTCCGTAAAATTCATCTCAATATGAAATCAACTCAACAACGATACCAAGAATTAAAGTTAACTACTGGTCAACAAGAATCAAACTCAATATCAACGAGTGAGGACGGACGGAAACAAGGGCGAAGGAATTAAATTGGAAATTATAATAAGATTCTCATGGGGTCATCCCAGGAATCTCTCAAGAATTTGTGATTGAGTATTCGCTCTCGTCCTAGTATCCTATGTCCTAGATCCTATCGCAGGCACGTAGTAGTATAACAAGGATGCCACACTACTACGACATCGCACAACTCGCAAAGTCTGACCTGCATGGGCCACAACTAAAAACGTGTCACGACCGCACCCGGTTTAGAGGCACGAGTGCTTGGGTACGTCCAGCCTACGCCGCAGCATCGGCGGTAGAACGCTGTCTAGGTCATGTAACTATCTAATCAAACTCACGTGAACACCCAACTCCATAAGGAGACGTGGATATCATGAAATAATGCTAGAAATACTCAATCACATAAACTAAAGCACGATGAGATATCAAGCAAGCAAAAAATATAAGATAAGTCAAATGACAACATAATCATACCTGCAATCATTAACTTCCAATCCCCAAGTGTGTCAGAAACCAGTCTACTAAGGTCACAGTCTGGAAAAATATTTTCCAGTCAGGAAGGAGCAAAGTACATCTCTAAATAGCAGTTCTTTATTAATGATATAAACTATGTAACAGTTCTAGATGGAAATATACCAGATACATGTATAGGTACGAGAATTGTATAATAAAAGAAATACTGGAATTACTGTAAGTAAATGCAGAAAGAAAAGTATGTCAACGAGCAAGAATCCTATGACTAAGTGTGTGAGTACTAGCTTTAACATGTGATCGGCTTGGGAACTTGATCAGGCTGGTTACATGTGATTAGCTATGATTCATGAAGGTCAGGCTAACCGTTGGTTAGCTATGATGCATGTATAGGTCAGGCTAATCACACGTAACAGCTATGAAGCATGGAGATGGTCAGGCCGCACCCGACGTGAGATGTGGGGTGAGCTATGATGCATGAAAAGTTGGGTATGATCACATATCTACACTAAAATACTCCCCACCACCGACTGGTATAGTAGATCCAATCATGGTACGCTATGGCACGGGATTCCCTAGGAAGGTAGCAATTCTCCCCGGGAATCAGTGTCTGTACATGCACAAGATAACAAGAAAAACAAGTCTTGTACAAGCTACACCATGAATAAGGAATAACATCTCATGACGAGATCCGTGTATACCAATCCGTGTAACCAGCGTGTCAAGAGCATGGATATTTACACTAGATACAGTGAACATAGGAGATATCATAAATTAGAAACTAATCAGAGAATGTACTCGCCTTGGGTCCTTAGTTGGTGAATACCGAGGTCCTGTCCCAGAGTATCATTTGGAGGATCCAACAGTCCTATAAACATATAATAAAACAATACAACAATTTCATCAGATGCTATACTAAACACTCAATCAAGTGCCTAACTCAGGGGCTATGCCTGGCATGATACTGGTCAACTAGGGTCATCTAGTAGATAGACCAATATATATATCTATATATATATCACACACATTAATACTATTTAATTATAATTAAAAGATACCTTTATAAATTTATACATATACATATTATTCATTTGGTATAAAAAATAGATGTGTATTTATATGCTTAAATAAAACTAATACTTGTATATAAAAATAGTACTGTACGTTTAATTATATAAATTCACTAGGACTTACTTTACACAAGGTATATATATATATATATATATATATATATATATATATATATATATATATTCATATGAATATAACCCAAAAATAGAATTTACTGTATGTACTAAATTCCATAAATATAATTAATATATGCTAATATATGTACCATATATACTATCATATAATATGTATACATATATACATACATATATACTGGTTTGAGGTTGTGAAATTACACACATACTAATTTTATATAGTAAAATATATTAAGTATGCCAATAATACATATAATAGAATACGTATTTATATATACTAATCATATCAAATACTTATATATATACATATACATGTACATATTAAAATATACATGTACAGGTACACAGGTTATATTAAATATATACATATACACTATTAAATATATATACAAATTAACATTAATATACTTATACATATATACCAATTTTAAAATATACTAAGTGTAAATACAAATACATATATACGTATACCAATTTTATATATATAATGAAAAATATATTAAGTGTACGCAAATATATATATATATATATATATATATATATATATATATATATATATGTGGACAGATACCAATTTTATTTACTTAAATACGTACTAAATACGTATATATATCAATTATATTAACCATATACATATACACTATGTATTTACATCTCTACTAATTTGAAAATACACTTTATATAGATATATACTAATTTAAAATACACATATACATTTACACATACACATACACATATACTACAAATACGTATTTATATAATATACTTATACATACCTATATATGTACACATATAATACGCATACACACAAATATACATGTACGTACATAACTACACATTCATACGTATACATACATGTGTAAGGAAGGAGAGAAGGGGAAGAAGTCTCACAGGGGGTGGTCGGCTTGCTGGCCGGAGGTGGGATGCTGCTAGGAGGAGGAGCAGAGGAGTGATGAGTCGTGGGGTCGACGAGGCTAGCTCCGGGGACTCGACGCCGGAGCAGGGTGACTCGATGGAGTGGCTGCGGGTTGGGGTTGCACAGCCGGAGTAGCAGTGGGGGTCGGGATCCTTTTGTGGGGAGGAGCACGGTGAAGATGGTGGTGGTGATTGGGTGGTTGAAGAGTTGTGGGAGGAGTAGTCGCCGGACTGCAGGGTGCAGCGGGACTCGGCCGGAGTTCAGTCGGATTGGGGTCGGGCTCACAGCAGAGAGGAGCAGAGGAGCGGTGGTTGGCCGCCTGAGGAGGAGTCGAGGGTATACGCAGAGGAAGCTCGGGTTGCTGCAGGGAGTTGGGATGGCAGTCGCAGCGGTCGGGCCTGGCCGGTGGTGCGAGGGGAGGATGCTCGGGGCTCGGCCGCCGGTGGGAGTAGAGAAGGAATGGGGAAAGGAGCAGCCGGACCGGGCCGCTCGTCGGACTGAGGAGGGAGGAATGGGAAGGCTCGGCAATGGAGGAGGCGCGGAGGAGTCGGCCTGGGTGGTTGGCCGCCGGGTACGTCGAGGCAGCGCCGGCCGGGTCTGACGGGTGGCGCAGTGGAGGTACAGTGGCTGGAGCAGTGGCCGGCAGTAGAAGAGGGCCGCCGGACTGAACAGGAAGTCGGGTTTGCCGGAGTACAGGAGATGATGGGGGAATGAACAGTATCCCCCCCTCCAAAATTGAATTTGAATTCAAATAAAATAAAGAAGAAGGAGAAGGAAGAGAAAAGGAGAAGAAAGAGAAGAAGAAAGGAAGAAGGAGAACTCCTACGTTGGAATTGAGGAATTGTGGAGGCTTGTGAGGAGGTGGGGTTTCCTAGGTTGTCTAGGGATTAGGGTTTGATGTTACTTTAAATAGGGGAGAGGTTTGTAAATGAAAGGTTGTGATTGACCCCCTTTGAATGAGGGGTCCAGATTTGACATGGAGATTTTCATGTGGGAATGAGGGTGAGGCTTAGTCAAATAATTATTAGGCTCCCTCATTGTTTTAAAACAATGAGGTGTTGCCACAAAATACAAATTTGCAAATTAGCCCCCTTAAATTTAGGAAATTGCACAGACACATGAAATGACGAAAATTTGGCTGGCGATTCGGTGTCCGGTGTTTTGTAGGGTAAGGGGGCGCTGTAAGTTTGGTACGGACTTAAATAGCGGGGCACTGAAATTAAATTGGGATTTTCAGAATCAGCTGAAATAGTATCCTCAATTTAAATAGAAATAAATGCAAGTTGTGTTATAAAATTAATTAGGAGTACATGGGGCCAAAATCAGGTCAGGTCATCAATACCAATAATGAAGAAGACTTAGAACAGAATATTACCCTAATTTGGGCCGCACGAAAAATAGGTCAAGATTGCCTCCAATTTTCGATTGGAACGTACAACGATACAAAAATAGGAATTTAAAAAATAACGTCCGCGACGATTTTTGTGCGGCCAGAAATAATACACAGAGAGCATAATTATGAGTTGCAAAAATAGCAAAATGGAAGGCGGGCATGTCTAGGGCAAGATTGTAAAATTTGTTGGAAGACAAAAGTCAGGATACTGCTCCAAATATCGAAGCAAAGGCAATGCGCAATAATTAATTAAAATACGGTAATTAATTAAAATCTCCAATAAATAAATTCTAGCTAAAATAATTAAATCCAGAATTTCATACTTCAGACAGGTATTCATCTACTGGCTTCTAGGTCAAGTCTGCTAGCTAAAAATAAATGAACACTGCATCTAATACTATATTTAATTATACATCACACATAGTTATTTAAATTAATATACTATCATGTAATTACTTAATTGTAACTACAATAATATCAAATATTATTAAAAGTCGAAAATACTCCTGTTTTCGGAACGTGGTAGTGACAGCTTCTATGCCCACTCGACTTCTACGCCCACTCGGCTTCTACGCCTATTCGGCTTCTACGCCTATTCGGCTTCTACGCCATGGTGACAGTTATTGGCTTCTACGCCAACCTCTTCTACGCGAAGGATAACTACTTACGTGGTTTTATGTCGTGATCTTCGCAGCAGTTATACACGTTGTCTCTTAATATGATACGCGTCACATGCTCATTCAAAAGTTTATCTATACGCGGGCAACGGTTATTATAACCATCGTGTAAAAGGGTGCTGTACTTTTCACTACTCGATTTCTACACCGACTGAGTGGTCACTGTCACTAAAACTCTATAAATAGAGACCTCTATCAACAGAGGTCAAGATGGGGGGGGGAAATAGGTCAAAAAATAGAGAGGAAAATAGAGAGGAAAAGAGGTCAAAATTTGGTCGCAAATTAAGAGGTCGACAAATTGGAGGGAAAACAGTCGTTGAGAGAGAAGAATCCAGAGCTCAGGCAAAGAGAAGTGATCAACGATTTTGGCATCGAGCATCCACTCTCTTTATCAACCTTCGAAGCTGCTTTCTGTCTTCTACGGCACTTCAACACATCGTGTGGTCCAAGGGAC
This sequence comes from Iris macrosiphon, assembly GCA_036927795.1. Lineage (NCBI taxonomy): Eukaryota > Viridiplantae > Streptophyta > Magnoliopsida > Asparagales > Iridaceae > Iris > Iris macrosiphon. Next base: position 103,388,593 of record JAYESA010000010.1, on the reverse strand, counting down.
AAAATGATCGACTGCAGATCAGACTCCTATAGCAATATTTATCCAGATTAAATAAATTGTACTTCGACATCCTCGTATATGATTAATTGTACAATCTTGTTTTTAAACCAAGAAGGGCGGGTTTCGTATAAACCTCATTTCCATATTTTTCTTTCGTTTATTTATCAAACAACAATAACCACGCAGGCGTACTCAAGTTAAAGGACCAATATTCGCGTACTCAGTGAGTTGTAGCACCATTGGTGTACTATTTCTAGAGTATCCAAGTCGACGTATTCGAAATAGATAGCATCAACGACATACTCTGTTCGAAGTAGAACTATTGGCGTATCATAGCAAAGTGGCATTGGTGGTATACTTGGACTGAAGTATCTAGCTTGGTCACAAAACAACAACCTGGGTCGGTGTGCCAAAAATTCTCTGTATTAAATGCTTTGATCTCCTTGCCTGGTGTGTCAGACTGAGGCAATTTTTGACATGGCAACGTTGGCGTACTATGATAAAGTAATGGCCTTAGCGTATTGTGGAGAGGTAAAAACTTTGGTGCAATGAGAGGAAACAAAAACCCTGGCATACTAAGACAAAACCATAAGGTCGACGTATAGAAAAAATAAAGTAGCAACTTCACTCAGCCGCTAAATGACAACCTGTGTTGACGTGCCAATGATCTTTTGTATTTAATATCGTGATCACTTTGACTGCTGTATCAGACTGTCAACTGTTAGGTTCATCTCATTTAATACTTGGATGAATGGTGTCATTGTGTGCCACTGTGTTGTGTTGGATAATCAATGAGCAGAGTACATTGCCAAGACGGAGCATATGGAATACACCACTGAAGTAAAGCACATTGAGTGCACCAATGCTTCATTTTTTGGCATTTGAAGGGTAATATGCCACTGCTTCTATTGAACTCGATTTTAATCATCCTTTGGCGAGGTGTACTTCTTGTGCTTCAACAAAGTACCGCAGTTGACTCCTTTACTCCGTGGACGATCGATCGACGAAGGGGACATGCAAAGTCTTCAGCTCACTAGCATAAAAGACAGCAATTAGGATCTTGTATTTTCTCTCTTCCTGCTCCCTTGTGTGTGTGTGGGAACATATGGGTTCCTGCTACTTATAGCCATTATCGAATGGCTATGCGTGCGCATGTGCTAAAGAAATAACAATATTCAGTGCACACGAGCCGTATAACTTTCTTAACAGAATGTAGCTAAGATTTGTGTGCACAAGTTACAGTATGATTGACATGTGGCATTGGCTAAGATTTGGTAGTTGCCATTTTCTTGCATTGTTGGCACTCTTCATCAATATGACGCATGGCCTGTGAAGGCTACTTGAAGATCTTTGTTGGTTATTAAGTTTTTGCTTCCTTCATCAGCATGACGTATAGCCAGCATCATCTATTTATGAAACTTGTTTGTTTATAAAAGAAGGGTCATGTCGCATAGAGGTCCGCTGCATGAGGTCACTGTCGCATGGGGTGTCCGCCGCAAGAGGTCACTGCCGCATGGGGTTTCATGGGAATACTGCCACATGAATTTATTACCGCATGAGGTCGTTGTCGCATGAGGTTGGTGCCGCATGACAATGTCGTCGTATAGGGACTTATGAGGATACTGCCGCATAATAATATGGTTATATGGGGACGCTGTCGTATGGTGATACCGTCGAATGGGGTCCGTCATCGTGCTGACATACTGACATTTTATTGTGTAGCCGATGCTGTACATATTACGAAGCATCCTGTTAGTAGCGGTCAGAGCAATTATGGCTGCTAACATAACCACCAGTATCTCAACTTTTGTGGTCCTCTGTCGAGCATTAAATGCTCTTGTCAGTGGAAATACGGCTTAGGTGAATTCCATATGACCTTTTTGTCGCATAAGAATTTTGCTGCTTTGGCCGCATGAACTTTTACTGCCTTTGCAGCATAATTTTTCCTGCTTCTACAGGCGTCGAGGAATACTACTTCGATTATGTCCTCTACACCCCGAAGTACCTTGAAGAAGAAGGGAATGAGGCCGTTGATGAGGCCAAAAATACTCCAAGTGAGGGTCGCTTATGATCCAAGTCAAAGAGCGTGTCACTAGTAGAGATCCTCTGGAGCCTCTCATGATCAACCTTCGCAAGCCAACTTGCAAGGACAAGGCAAAAGGACCACTGGTGATAGACATATGTAACCACCACTTTAATGATAGGGGTATATTTGTTATTTCTATATTGATGGTAGCTGTTAATAAAATATATATAGTGTTAATATAGTTTTAATGGTTGGTGAGTTAACCTATTAGTTAGACTTAGTGTCAGTGAGCCCAAGTGGACCCAACTAGAACAATTGAACCACTTAGACCAATTAGACTAGTCATGACTAAACTAGATTAATTAGTTATTCCTTTAGTTAAATGGATAGAATATTATTTTCATTAAGAGTAGATCATTCCACCTAATTAAATATTCCTTCATGACAACCAATAGGGGTACAATGGATATTTTGCATTGACCAAAAGTAGGACTAGTGTGGTCGGCCTTATAAAGATGGGGAGTAGCCCCGTCACATGTCATTTTATACTTTATTTCATCCCCAAAATAGTTATTTCCCAAATTGGAACCAATCTCCATTATTTTTTACTCAATTCCTCTCATTCCCTACTCATATTAATTCTCATGGAGACCTAGGAGCTTGGATTGCAAGGAGCACTACATGTAGGAGTGATTTCTAGGAGCTCATGTCTATTTTGATTCCTACGTATCCATTTGAAGGAGTTTCTTTGGGATCCATCTTTCAATAGGTATATTTCCCTATTTCTAGTGATTTATTATTAATTTATGGTATTTAACCTATAGGAACCCTCTCATGGCTAAGAACTACCTATAGGAAGAAGAATTAGTTTCTAACAAGCCCTATTGTGATAGTTACATTGAATTTTGTGGCCAAATTGTGGAAAATCCGAATTTGGTGCACCAAGTGTTTGAGAATGGGTTTATTGGTTATTAGAGGATTAATTTCATGGATATTGGTGGTGTACATGTCCACAATTGGATACGGGGAGTACATATCATAATACGCTATGGTACTTGTCGAAGATTTTGGTATTTTTGGGGGTTTTGCTATTTGGTGCTTAACCTTCATTGATTTGCATTATATTAGTTAGTATAGATATTCGTATATCATAAATTGTATATATATGGTAATTCATTGTCATTGCATTAATTTATCATAAGTATAAAGTTGGTATGAAGACTTGTGAGTGCTTTGATTATCATATTATGTCCTAGTGCACATGAGGTGATATTATAAGGATATTTTAAGATTGTTAGTGTTAGTGTATATATATATATATATATATATATATATATATATATATATATATATATATATATATATATAGTATGGTGTAATACCTGTGTTTGACAATTGGTCATGTGTGGAATGAGGGGGGGGGGGAATATGTGGATGCATTATATGAATGCATGTGAGTATATATGTGTGTGGTATGCTCTGTGAGCTTCCATTGGCAGCATTGTGTGTGTGTGTGTGTGTGTCTGCATGTGCATACATGGTCATGACTGTAGTATAGGGGGTATGCTTGATAATGTATTGGGTTTATCTGTCACTACCATATTCTAAAATGGGGGCATTTTTGTCTTTTTATTTAATTTAAGTATGGTATGAATTTATTTTAATTAATTGCATGATATGTGTATACATATATCTTATATTGTATAGTGTTCCTTAATGTATGAGTTAGTAGACTTGACCTAGAAGCCCACTAGATGAAGCCCTGACCGAATTATAGGATCATGGATTTTAATTAGCATTTTAGGATTAAATATTAAGGTTGTAATTAATTACCATGATTTTATTTAATTGTTGCGCCTTACCGTTGCTTCGATATTTGGAGCGCTACACTAGCTTTTGCCCTCCTGCAAATTCCATACCCTTGTCCTAGATGTGCCCACCTTTCATTCTGACCCTTGTGTAACTCATTAATATGCTCACTTGTGCTACATTTTAGTTGCACAACATTCGTCGCAAACCGACTATATTTAATTCGATATAAATTCAACTTTGTATCTTTGTGCCTTCCGATCGAAATTGGAGACACAATCTCGACCCATTTTGTGCAACCCAAATTAGGATAATATTCTATTCTGAGTATTCTTCATTCATGACACTTGTGTCCCACCTAATTTGAGCCCCATGTACTTCTAATTAATCTTAGAACACCAATTACATTTATTTTAAATAAATTAAACCACAAACCCAACTCTGTGCAAATTTCCAATTGTTGGGCACTTTTATGCAAATGTGTATTAAGGTGTCCACCGCATTAGACACAATACATGAAGAAACCTATTTCTCCTTTATGTGAATTTTTCTATAATTTTTGGGAGTGTGTAAAACTCAACATCAACCTCCTCAAACCATAGCCCTCCAAACTTTGAACCAAATGAAATCCTAGCCATCCATTTTGAATCTATGTAATCCTAGCCCTTGAAATATCTTCATGAGAAGCCTTTTTCCAAGGGTTTGACCAAGCCCTTATTCTAGGTCAACCCAATACTATATATATATATAAATATTTTTTTTCTTTACTTTTTCTTTTCTTTCTCTATTCCAAAACCTAAGCACAGTCGACTCTCCCCCTTACCATCTCGTGTTCTTCACCACCTTCATTTTTATCTCGCTCGTCAACCCCTCGCCGGAGAAGCACCAGACCGGAACTGCTGCACTCCCCACGACCTTCGCCGGAGCCGCTGCCCGTCGACCAGAGCCCCTTCCGCCTGGGCCAACTAACCAGAGCAGCTGCCACCCAACCATCCCGCACCCGTTGAACGCTGCACCCGCCAGCACTCGCCTGGGCGGATCCCAACCCTCGACACGACAATCGCCTGAAGCACACGGCCGAAGCCGACTCCAGATCTCGCCATCTTCGTCGGAGTTCAACGCCTGCACCCGCCTATACGACCGCCAAAACCCGTTGTCCATGACTGAACCGAGCACCCTTCTCGATGACTCGTCGAACACCTCATTCCCGCGCGCACAGTTTCAAGATATTTTTGTTGTTGTGTACACGTACTCGTACATTATTCAGTTTGGTATATTTATATATATATATATTTAGTATATGTATATTATTCCTATTTGGTATGCATATGATTATTGGTTGTTATATACATATATATAGATGGTATATATGTATATTATAGATAATTAAATGGCAATACCAGTTTTGACTATATATATGTATTTATGCGCTGTGGCCATAAATATGAGTAGTAGGTATCCTGTGTCTATATTTGAGTTATATATATAAATATATACTATATGACCCTAGTATAATTAAGGATGCCCTGTATTTGCACATAACCATATGACCCTGAGTATTAGTGATCTGTCTGCCTTGTGTACACTGACGTACTGGCAAGACATGTGTAGTTTGACTGTCTGATTGTACCGTAATTGAGGATGCGATACCGTGCAATTAGGCGCACACTCCTAGTTGACCAGTGTCACCCTAGTGTAGCTGCTGAGTTCAGCATAATTATATTTTGTGTGTGCTAGTGTAATGGCTGATGCTGTATTGTGTTATATTATATGTATATAGGACCATTGGATCGTCCTGCGAGACTTCAGGAGCAGGATATTGGTATTGCCAGCTAAGGACCCCAGGCGAGTACATTCTCTGATAGTTTCTTATTTATGATATCCTCTATGTTCATTGTATCTAGTGTAGATATCCATATTTCTTGACACGATGGTTACACGGATTGGTATATCCGGATCTCGTTATGAGATGTTATTCCTTGTATATGGTGTATCTTGTACAAGTCTTGTTTTATTGATTATCTTGTGCATGTACAGACACTGATTCTCGGGGAGACTTGCTACCTTCCTAGAGAATCCTGTGTCATAGCGTACCATGGTTGGATCTACTATACCAGTCGGGTGTGGGGAGTATTTTAGTGTAGATATGTGATCATACCCTTCATGTACAAGTCTTGTTCTCATGTTAGTGTTAGTCATACACCGCACATATGACTAGCCAGGCCATTATTCCTGTACAAGTTCCCAAGCCGATCACATGTTAAAGATAGTACTCACACACTTAGTCATTAGTATTCTTATTCATTGTCATATTATTTATTCCTATATTTATTTCTAGTATTTCCTTTATTGTGTATCTCTTGTACATATATATGCATCTTGTATATTTATATCTATTTACTGCTACATAGTTTATATCATTGATTTAGAACTGCTATTAGAGATGTACTTTATTCCAATCCTGACTGAATATTTTTTTCCAGACTGTGACATAAAGGACTTGTTTCCGGCATACTTGGAGATTTGGATGTTATTGATTGCAGGTTAGACTATTTATTGTTGTTTATACTTGTCTTGTATTTTATTTATTTTCTTCGATATCTCATCGTGCTTTAGTTTATGTGATTGAGTATTCCATATTATATTGTGATATCTGTGTCTCCTTATGGTGTTAGATATTCATGTGAGAGTGATTAGCTAGTATTATGACCTAGACAGCGTTCTACCGCCGATACTGTGGCGTAGGCTAGACGTGCCCACGTACTCGTGCCCCAAATTCTGGGTGCGGGTCATGACACATTTTTAGTGGTGGCCCATGCAGGTCAGACTTTGCAAGTAGTGCGATATCGTGGTAGTGCGATATCTTAGTTGTACAACTGCGTGCCTGCGATAGGATCTAGGATATAGTACATAGGATACTAGGATGAGAGCGAATACTCAATCAAAAAATATTTGAGAGATTCCTGGGACGACCCTTGAGAGTCTCATTATAATTTTCAATTTAAATCTTTTTTTTGTTTCCGTCCATTCTTACTTGTTGAATTTGCTTCTTGTTGATCAGTTGTTAAATTAAATTCTTGGTGTCGTTGTTAAGTTTGATTTCTTATTAAGATAAATTTTACGGACTAATTTACGGTATCATCTGATGATATATATTGATGAGGACAGTGAGAAAGATTAACATTAGAGCTATTGGACTACAAGATGTGGATTTAAATTATGATTTGAAGATTGGAAATAAATTTTATTTTTTTAAGAATTTTGAGGAGTTAAGATTTTATGTTATTAAAAATTTTGAGGATTCAGATTCAATTCAATAAGCATAGTCAAAGCTATAAGGATTTTTGGAAGTGATTAAAATTTTGTTTCAATATTTGAATATTTGACTTTGAGGAAAGTATATGCATTTTATTTTAAATTATTCGAGAAGTTAAATTTTAAGGATTTTTATTTGAGGATAAAATTTTATGGTATATCAGTATATGAGTAGATGAAGTGCATGTGTAAGGTTCTGTTGGCTTGAGCATGCTTGAGATGGCACTGCAAACTGACTTGGGTGTCCATCTAGAGTTGTATTAGAGGGAGTAATACTTAGTGTGCTGTGTTGCACTTGATATGCACTTGAGTGATAAGAACAACTATTATAAACAATTGCAGTAGATAAGAGAGTTAGCAGTGGGTATGCTTGTAGTAGAAATAGTGGTAACAAAGGATAGGGGTATCAAACTTTGGATGCATCATTTGACCTATGATTGTGTTAGAGGTCCTTGGTATCAGATTTTGGTATTAATAGACATGTGTGTGTAACATGGATGTATCCATGGATATCTTGTGGACTGGTGATTAGTTGATATGGGTATCAGTGTATGAGGATAGGAATTAGTAAGTGAATGTGCCAGAGTTAAGTATATGTTGGAAGTTGAAGATGTCCAAGTGATGTGTTAATAGGTTCTATTCTGTTCTTTCCTTCTGTTCCTTTTTTTGCCCATTTGATGGATTGATTGATTCCTTTGTACCGTAGCTTATATCAATAATTTTTTGCTAGAATGTAGTTAGTAGTACATCCTAGCAGAGACTGCAATACCATGACAAAATAGACCATAAATCATACATATATTTTTCTAGATTGTATGTTAAATGACTGTAGGTAGAATTTTCTTAGACCTTGATTGTTGGGGGTTTGACCGTAGTGAAGATTAACGAAGAGGTTATGACTTGACAAAGAGAGACAAGATGCCTTAAATTTTGAGGATAAACATTAAATTAAATAAAGGGTTGAGAACTTAATATGGCAGAATTGACGATTTGTTAAATTATTAATTTTTATGAAGATTACGATATGATTGAAATTGTCATTAAATTTTGAGGAATTAAGAAGATTATCAGTATATTTATTTGACTAGAAGATATAAAATTTTAAAACTTATGATTTGAATGTTGTATTTGAAGAGTTCGTAAGTATTACATCATCGAGTATTGTGTAAAAAAAGAAATCGAGGAATAAGATCACTAATGGATTAGATCTTGAATTCAAATTTTGGATGAGATTTTTAAATTTTTTAAATATACATTGATTGGATTTAAATTAAAGGATTGGATATTAAATTTTTGAGTATTTAGATACGAACTTAAAATTTTGGAGGAGATTATGATAAAAATGGAATATGATTTTAAACTTGAAGTTTTTCAGGAATATGATATCTATAGAATTATGAAAGTTTTGTGAAATAACAATATGGATTTACTTTATGATTATAGGTTTGATGAATCTAAATTTTGATGGTAAAATATAAAGGAATAAAAAAATATAACTATTGAGGATCTTAAATTTTGAGGACGAAATTCTTTTAAGGAGGGTAGACTTGTCACTACTACATTCTGAAATGGGGGTATTTTGTCTTTTTATTTAATTTAAGTATGTTATGAATTTATTTTAATTATTTTCATGATATGTGTATACATATATCTTATATTGTATAGTGTTCCTTAATACATGAGTTAGTAGACTTGACCTAGAAGCCCACTAGATGAAGCCCTGACCGAATTATAGGACCATGGATTTTAATTAGCATTTTAGGATTAATTATTAAGGTTTTAATTAATTACCGTGATTTTATTTAATTGTTGCGCCTTACCATTGCTTCGATATTTGGAGCTCTACACTAGCTTTTGCCCTCCAGCAAATTCTACACCCTTGTCCTAGACGTGCTCGTCTTTTATTCTGACCCTTGTGTAACTCATTAATATGCTCCCTTGTGCTATATTTTAGTCGCACAACATTCGTCGTAAACCGACTACATTTAATTCGATATAAATTTAACTTTGTATCTTTGTGCGTTCCGATCGAAATTGGAGACACAATCTCGACCCATTTTGTGCAACCCAAATTAGGGTAATATTCTATTCTGAGTCTTCTTCATTCCTGATACTTGTGTCCCACCTAATTTGAGCCCCGTGTACTTCTAATTAATCTTAGAACACCAATTACATTTATTTTAATTAAATTAAACCATAAACCCAACTCTGTGTAATTTTTTAATTGTTGGGCACTTTTATGCAAATGTGCATTAGGTGTCCACCCCATTGGACACAATACATGAAGAAACCCATTTCTCCTTCATGTGAATTTTTCTATAATTTTTGGGAGTGTGTAAAACTCAACATCAACCTCCTCAAACCATAGCCCTCCAAATTTTGAACCAAATGAAATCATAGCTATTCATTTTGAATCTATGTAATCCTAGCCCTTGAAATATCTTCATGAGAAACCTTTTTTCTAAGGGTTTGACCAAGCCCTTATTCTAGGTCAACCCAATACTATACATATATAAATATTCTTTTCTTTTACTTTTCCTTTTCTTTCTTTATTCCTAAACCTAAGCACAGCCGACTCTCCCCCTGACCATCTCCTGTTCTTCACCACCTTCATCTACATCCCGCTCGTCAACCCCTCGTCGGAGAAGCACCAGACCGGAACCGCTGCACTCCCTACGACCTTCGCCAGAGCCGCTGCCCGTCGACCAGAGCCCCCTCCGCCTGGGCCAACCGTTCAGAGCAGCTGCCACCCGACCATCCCGTAACCGCTGAAGCCGACCCCACGCCGGACTGAACGCCACACCCGTTCGAAGCACCGCTGAACGCTGCACCCGCCAACACTCGCCTGGGTGGATCCCGACCCTCGCCACGACCATCGCCTGAAGCACACGGCCAAAGCCGACTCCAGATCTTGCCATCTTCGTCGGAGTTCAACGCCTGCACCCGCCTACACGACCGCCAGAACCCGCTATCCTCGACTGAACCGAGCACCCTCCTCGACGAGTGATTGAATACCTCGTTCTCGCGCGTACAGGTTCAAGATATTTTTCTTGTTGCGTACACGTACTAATACTCGTACGCGTACGCGTATATTATTCAGTTTGGTATATATATATATTTATATATATATATATATATAGTATATGTATATTATTCCTATTTGGTATTCGTATGATTATTGGTTGTTATATACATATATATAGATGGTATATATGTATATTGTAGATAATTAAATGCCAATACCAATTTTGACTGTATATATGTATTTATGCGGTGTGGACATAAATGTGAGTAGTAGGTATCCCGTGTCTACATTTGACTGTATATATATATATATATATATATATATATATATATATATATATATATGTATGTATATGACCCTAGTATAATTACGGATGCCCTGTATTTGCACATGACCATGTGACCCTGAGTATTAGTGATCTGTCTGCCTTGTGTACACTAACATACTCGTAAGACATGTGTAGTTTGACTGTCTGATTGCACCTCAATTGAGGACGCGACACCGTACAATTAGACGCACACTTGACCCTAGTTGACCAGTGTCACCCTAGTGTAGCTGCTAAGTTCAGCGTAATTATATTGTGTGTGTGCTAGTGTAATGGCTGATGCTGTTTTGTGTTATATTATATGTATATAGGAATATTGGATCGTCCTGCGAGACTTCAGGAGCAGGATATTGTTATTGCCAGCTAAGTACCCTAGGCGAGTACATTCTCTGATAGTTTCTTATTTATGATATCCTCTATGTTCATTGTATCTAGTGTAGATATCCATATTTCTTGACACGATGGTTACACGGATTGGTATATCCGGATCTCACATGAGATATTATTCCTTGTATATGGTGTATCTTGTACAAGTCTTGTTTTATTGATTATCTTGTGCATGTACAGACACTGATTCTCGGGGAGACTTGCTACCTTCCTAGAGAATCCCGTGCCATAGCGTACCATTGGTTGGATCTACTATACCAGTTGGGGTGGAGAGTATTTTAGTGTAGATATGTGATCATACCCTTCTTGTGCAAGTCTTGTTCTCATGTTAGTGTTAGTCATACACCGCACGTTTGACTAGCTAGGCCATTATTCCTGTACAAGTTCCCAAGACGATCACATGTTAAAGCTAGTACTCACACACTTAGTCATTAGTATTCTTGTTCATTGTCATATTGTTTATCCCTATATTTATTTCCAGTATTTCTTTTATTGTGTATCTCTTGTACATATATATGCATCTTATATATTTACATCTATTTACTGCTAAATAGTTTATATCATTGATTTAGAACTGCTATTAGAGATGTACTTCGTTCCAATCATGACTAGATATTTTTTCAAACTGTGACATAGAGGACTTGTTTTCGACATACTTGGAGATTTGGATGTTATTGATTGCAGGTTAGACTATTTATTGTTGTTTAGACTTGTCTTGTATTTTATTTGTTTTCTTCGATATCTCATCGTGCTTTAGTTTATATGATTGAGTATTCCATATTATATTGTGATATCTGTGTCTCCTTATGGAGTTGGATATTCATGTGAGAGTGATTAGCTAGTATTGTGACCTAGACATCGTTCTACCGCCGATGTTGCGGCGTAGGCTAGACGTACCCACGTACTCGTACCCCAAATTCTGGGTGCGGGTTGTGACATTGTCTGCGTGAGTATGGGAATTGTGAGAAGGTGTGGTATGCCTGCATTCTTGTGTTGGTGCTATGTATTAATGTGTGTGAAGGAAAGTTGGCATAGTACAATGGGGAGGCTGGTTAGCATTACTGTAGTAGGAAGTTCTGCTAAGCTTGTGCACTCGAGTAGGAGCAATGTAGGTGTTGATCTGTGCAGCAAATAGATGCACAGTAGCAAAAGTGAAGTGAGCTTGAGTATTGGCTTAATTAGTGTCCAGTAGTGGTTGGTGCATTCATGTGTATAGTGAGTGTGTATCACATAGGAGGTTATCAATGTCTCAGGATTTGAAGACCAGTGTCCATGTTAGTCTAGTAGAGTGTAGTATCATCTGTATTGTGTCCTAGAGTGAGGGGTGTAAGGGCATCAAGGGGAGAGTTTGGAGCTGCTACTGTATTGCACTGTAATGTAGTGCAATCATATTCATTGCTTAATAACCTGACAACTGTTTGTGGTATTAAACGAAAGGAATGAAATTGTATTTCAATGATGGGGTTTATGCGAAACCCGCGCCCTTCTGTTTACAAACAAACTTGTACAATATAATCCTATGCGAGGATGTGGGAGTACAATTTATTTAATCTGGGTATAAATTGCTATAGGTGTCTGATCTGCGGTCGATCACTTTAGCCCTTGGACCACACGATGTTGAAGAAGTGCCGTGGAAGACAGGTAGCAGCTTCAAAGGTTGCAGAAGAGGTTGGACGCACGAGGCCAAGGTCGTCGATCCCTGCTCTTTGCCTGCTCTCCGGGCTCTCTCTCTCCCTCTCTCTCTCTCTCTCTCTCTTTCTCTCTCTCTCTCTCTCCTTGGACGGTAATTCTCTCCTGGATGATAATTCTTTTTCCGCCCTTTCTCCCCATTGATAGGGGTCTCTATTTATAGAGTTTTGGTGACAGTGACCACTCCGTCGGTATAAAAACCGAGGAGTGGGAAGTACAACACCCTTTTACACAACGGTTAAAGTAACCAATGCCTGCGTATGGATGATCTTTTGAATGAGCGTATGACGCGGGTCCAACTAAGGGAACACAACGCGTACTATTGCTACGAAGATCACGGCGTAAGAGCCACGCAGGTAGGTATCCCGTGTGTAGAAACGGTTGGCGTAGAAGCCAAATGACTGTCACCCTGGCACAGAGGCCAGATAGGCATAGAAGCCGAAATAGGCGTAGAAGCCGGATAGGCGTAGAAGCCGGATAGGCGTTGAAGCCGGGTAGGCGTAGGAGCCGGAGAGGAGTTGAAGCCGGAGAGGCGTTGAAGCCGGAGAGGCGTTGAAAGCCGGATAGGCGTTGAAGCCGGAGAGGCGTTGAAGCCGGAGGGGCGTTGAGAGCCGAAGAGGCATTGAAAGCCGGATAGGCGTTGAAGCCGGAGAGGCGTTGAAGCCGGAGGGGCGTTGAGAGCCGAAGAGGCGTTGAGAGCCGAAGGGGCGCAGGTCTTGAATGGGCGTAGAAGCCGCTGCGTACCGTGCCCGAGTGCTGACGTGGACGTCTTAGCCGGAATCACGGCTTTCGAAGATGTAATCAAATCTTCTACAGAGATTTGCCATCATCTTGTGCATTAAATACGAAGACGTGTTTCGAAGGTCTGCAGCCCTTCTGTGCATCCGTTTGCAGAGATGTGCCTTGACTGAACCTGTCACCGCTCTGTGCAATTAGACATAGAGACGTGCCTCGAGCCCCGTACGATGTGCAGCTTTTGACGTGGCATGCGGTTTGTCTACTGCGGAGCGTAAACCGGCTTATGCCTGCCTGTGTAAAATAATGCAGCGTATCCCTCTGTGCGCAAAAGAGCGGTTTATGCTGAGGGGACGTTAGTAAACGACGGTTCGGTGGTATCTTAACCCAATCCTCTGCATTAAATACAGGGATCCGCCATCATACCGTGGTGTGCGTCCCGAGGGGTCTGTGCCTGTTTCCAGCCGTCGTCTGGGTCGTCGTGCAGCACTTTTTGTCAGGAGTCAGAGGCCAGGTTCACTGCGTGACTTTGACAGGTTCATTTCGGGGAAGACGAAGCGTTCCTCGTACGCTATTTTAACGCTGCTTTGAGAGCGGCTGAGTTTTTACGCCCTGGAGGCGATGGGGGGGTCCCGTCTACGCCGAAGCGGTTTTGGACGCGCTGCACCCTTGAGCTCTTACGCCTGATGGCACTGAAGGCCTTTGCTTGCGCTGCTCTGTATCAATACGCCGCGTAGCTTTTGCCAGCATATTTTTCATTCTTCTACAAGACCCCCTTCAAAGCTTTTAAATTCCTTGGAATTTGAAACGCTTTGAAAGAAGCATGAATGGCCCCTCGTGACTCGAAACGTTTCTGAATGGAGCATTGAAACGGTCGCTGCGGCCTTTATGGCGGATTTATTGTGGACCGCTGTGATCTCTTTTGCCTATAAAAAGGCGGGGGGTTAACCTGTTTTCCCATATTCCCATCACCATGCTAAAATGATCGCCGGAGTTCGTCGGGTCGATCTGAGGAAGAAGGAGATCATGTTCTTCCAGCATGTTGGGAGCCGAAAAAGACGGCGTCTTCGAGCAAGTGTCCACTTCAGTGATGGATCATGGAAGGATATCTTAGCCTCCCTTGTTCGGGATAATCAGCAACTTTGTATGGCGTTGCACCAGGGGAGAGGAAGGGCCGTATTAGACCATGCCGCCTGCAAGCGACGTCTTCTTCCGTTGTCTCCGGGGACGAGAGCAGATAGACTGGCTTCATCCGGGGTCGAGTTGGGAGAAAATATCCCAATGCGATCTGTCATGGCGCTGGAGGCAGGAAAGCAGTTTGTAATCTGCCTTCTGTTGGAGTATGGGTCTGTGCCCATTTTGTATCCTCCCGCCACTATCATCTTCTTTGTTCATGGCTGCGGTAGCCGATGAACTGCTGGAGAAGATGGATGAAGAATTGATGCCCAGCGAGAACCTGTCAGTACAGCTTCTGGGCAATCTTCAGACGATGATGAGGAAACCTCTAATAGAGGCGTTTTCCCTCATATGTAACCATGAAAAGTGAAGAAAAACCCCTGTAGACAGGATTTCCCTCATATGTAATCATGATTTTAATCTTCAATAAAGTCGTCTTTTCTTCATATGATCACTTGCCATACGTTGCTGTGAAGTCTGAATGCGTGCAGCTTCGACACGTCTGATACTTTACGCGACCCTGTATATAGAGTACTAGGTTCTGTCCTGTTCTTCATGTGCAGCGGATAGTATATAGAGCGCTGCTTTAGCATTTTGAACACTTAGAACTGTCCTGTTGCTAGGACTAAGGAACCGCGTAGAGTTCTGAACTGCTGCTTCTGATGAGCAGAGATTGTTCAGTCTTCGTCTTCAAGAATGATCTCTCGGAACTCCCTTGAAACAGGGTCGAGGATTCTGGCTGAGCTTTGTCATTTTGACAGACGAGATGTTCAGACTGGAGTCCGGATGAACCTCCAATTTTGGGACCCGAAAAGAGTAATTTCTTAATGGTTGTACTCTGTCCGTTTTGGGTACTTGGGGTCAAGAACGAGTATCTTCTGTGTGAACTCTTTGCACTTGACCGGGTCGGGGACTGTTCTGGATAAGCGGAAAGTCGCGGAGTGTGAAATCCTCAGTCTGTAGCGTCTGGGCGTAAAACACCGTCGAGCGTGGGGTCGTAGACTTGTGGTTCCTGAGCGTGAGGTCGTAGGTTTGTCGCCTCTCGAGCGTAAAACTA
This sequence comes from Iris macrosiphon, assembly GCA_036927795.1. Lineage (NCBI taxonomy): Eukaryota > Viridiplantae > Streptophyta > Magnoliopsida > Asparagales > Iridaceae > Iris > Iris macrosiphon. The sequence goes on along the minus strand of JAYESA010000010.1, from coordinate 103,373,049 downwards.
CCGAGCACAAAGGCATCCGGGCGAGAAAAACCATAGACTTATAGCTGCTTGAACGTAAAGCCGTAGAATCGTTGCTGTTGAGTGTAGAAAGCTCCTTTAGCGTAGGACTTGTGGATCTGTAGCTCCTGAAAAGAGAATTTCTTCGAGCGTGAAGTTTTGCGGATCTGTTGCTTCTGAGCTAAACTGAGCGCCACCGAGCGTGAGATCATCGATTTGGTATCTGCTGAGCGTAAAGCCGTAGGTTTGTCGCCTCTCGAGCGTAAAAGCTACCGAGCACAAAGGCATCCGGGCGAGAAAAACCATAGACTTGTAGCTTGCGAGCGTAAAATCGTAGATCTGTTGCTGTCGAGCGTAGAAAGCTCCTTTAGCGTAGAACTGCTGAACTGTCTTGCTCGAAGAATTTTTCGAATTCGCTGACTGTCCGTCTTTCGAGGGTAGTGGGTTGACATAGCACCCAATCATATCCGACTATTAATGCGAGACTTGGTTAGGGTCTCGAGGAGTCCGTCCGAGGATTCGAGGAGTCGATCCGTACTTTATATATATCCCAAGTTTTGGAGAGAAAAACTTTTCATCCGTCTTCGAGAGTTCTTGACTGTTCAAGCTTTCTCCTTCATTCCTTCTCTGAGCACTTCAAGCTTTCAGAAATGGCGACGAAACAAACCTCCTCCGCTAAGGGAAAGAGCATAGGTTCTTCTTCTTCTCCTACTGCCCCAGCGAGGGAGTCTTCGGTCGGGCAAGGTGGACTTCCTTCCGAAAGTATCCCGCCGACGGGTAGCGCACCCGGTCTGAGAGGTAGATCCTTTGGGGTGACAAGAATAACGAAAATCCTTCGCACACGTTGAACGTGACCGCGCTAGGTCGTCTTCTGTGCTGATAGCCTCCTCGGAGGAAGATGATGCACGGAGGCGTTTTCATCTTTTACGCCCACATTTCTCGTGTGCCAGCGTAAAGGCGCCATATTTTCGTAGTTCCGAGCGTAGAAGCTCTGGCTACCGAAAACTGGCGTATGTCGTAAAATAAGCATTTTACGTTTGTGGAGGGGACTCCCGGCGTATAATAACCGAATTCGTACAATCCTGGCGTAGAGCACAGTTTGTCGTTTCTTTTTTTTTTGTATGTTTGTGCAAGATTTTTGTAATGACATACTTTCTTTGCACCTTTGTAGTTAACCTGGGTGAGTCTCCGCTGACCGAGGTGATGGGTTCCTCCGCCGGGATGCTGCACTCGAACTACCTGGAGGACTTGTCCCACGTGGCATTTCCCCTCTCCGGATCCCAGTATCCTGAGGGAAGGGGATTTTTGTTGGCGGCTCAGGGCGAGCGGGCACTGCTGAGTATGATCAATGGGGAGCCCCTGACGTATGTAGACGGAGAGCGGTACATAAAGCCGGCTTTCCTTTTCGGGGACATGATCGACAAGCGGTCCCAGACGAAGCCTAAGAGGGAACCTTGGGTCTTTGCTGTCGAGAGCTTGGTTCTGTACCTGCCGACGATGCCGAGGGATTATCCTATCTCGGCTTTCTTCCATGCCACTCATCCCAGAGAGATATCGTGGACGTTGACTTCCGATCTTCATGGCAAGCCGGGGAAGATCTTTCATCAGAAAGGAGCTGACCAGGGATCGTTTGTCAGTCGTCCTTCTGGTCCTGTGACGTTGTTCCGGGGATTGTACCCGGGTGGCATCCCGAGCGAAGACAGCTCTGTGATCCAGCCAGTCCAACTGTCGACTTTCTGTAACAGCTTCATGGGACGAGGTGGGGTGTACCCCAAGGAGAATCCTCGGTGTAATGGGTGGGTCACCCCAGCAAACCTCCGATGGACCAGCCTAGTTAACTGGGCCTTGAAGCGCTTTCGGCAAGAGCTAGAGGGCATTGGGTTGTATGCCGCTGTGAGCGCGACGAGCGTCGGGTTGCCTCCCAACCCTAATTTGTTCTTGGCACTGATGGAGCGATACGTTTCGCTCACTGGGACCTTTGCCACTCCACTGGGGGAGTTAGGATTGGCCCTTCATGAGATGGCGGTTGTCTCGAGGCTGCCGATGGGGGATACCCCGTATGAAGAGTATGTTCCCACCAACCGGGAGTTGGGGGATTCGGACCCTCGGGTGGCGGATGTGTATCAGGAGCTGATGTGCCAATATCTCGCCTGCACCGCTTTTTACAACGAGCCCTCTGGTTTGGCCCACACTACCAAGTGGATGTCCTACCTCTTCTTCCACCGAGCTAGAGCTGCCAGGTTGGAGAAAGTTTCGGGGGGCAAGAACGAGCCCGTGAACTGTTTGGGCGTGCTTAGTGCCAAGGTCGTGGATGGCCTTATGGAGGAGGCCAAAGCTTCGGACCAGATCCTCGTTGAGAGGGTAGGAAAGTACCCCGAAGGTACTACGGCCCGTAGTTACCTGAGGCGCTGTCGCAGGTCTCTATCCAAGGAAGCCCAGCTGGCTGGTTTTCTCTCGTTATGGCTGCGTCGAGTAGTAGTGCCTGGTACTGCGTCCGCGGACCGCATTCACCGGAACATCTTGTGGCCGGCAGTGCGCCTGGTGTTCGGGGCAAGACTGGGCTTGCTTCCTGCCATGGTGTGCCGTATACAGGTGGGCTTGAGAGCTCTGACCGATGGGTTGCTTGCTGATGAAGCCCGGCGTGAGAGTTTTCCCAGGGTGGAATTACCATACCTGTATCTGATGGGTTGGTTAATTCTGCACAATCCCCGGGTGATGTCTCCTGGCTCTGGTAGCAGCTCAGGGGGAAATTTCTTGTTGAACTACAAGGATTCTCCCTGGAACATGGACACCGTTCTAGATTGTCGGCTGGCATTGAACCTCAGCCATGGCTGGAAGTTCCTCTGTACTCTCCCTCCCGTAGATCGCCATCAATTAGGGATGAGGCTTGAGGACTCGGGTAGAGAGAAGACCGATCTTTCTCCGGAGGCTTTTAATTGGCTGGTCTGCATTAGACCCTCCCATCTCCTGTACAGGAGTGAAGACCATTACTTCTTCGAGCCTTATTTGCCTAGTCGGTTCGCCAGGCAATTTTGGTACGGCCAGCTGCACGTGGGCAATGCCGTCACCAGCTTCAGGTCCAGAGGCGGGCTCATTGATGGAGCCAGAGGATGGCGGTATTTCATCACGGGTTGCACAGGAGCAGCCTTCGTCGTGCCGGATGTCACCCCCTCTACGGAGCTGCGCATCCTCCATTCTTACGCCCAGTTTTACGTGGCGATCAACACCTTCCACCGCGATTTCGACATACGCGGAAGACTTAGGGTGTCCTCTCCCATTGCCGGGGGAGGAGTTGAAGTTCCCTCGGTTTCTCCCGATGAGGGTGAGGAGTTTGATACCCCGGATGAACCCCTGGAGTCAATGCCGGGGTGTGAAGTGCCTCCGCCTGCGGGGGCTTTGGTAGTTCCTCAGAAGCGAAGGGCGCCTGTTCCTAAGGAGGCTTCTGTTCGTAAGAGGAGGAAGGAGACAGTTGCTCGTCCTTTCCGCATTTTTGGTGTCGAAGCTACCGGGAGTGGGCCTACATCTCCCCATGTCGGGGATGAGTCTTTGGCTGGAGGTTCCTCGCCTTTTAGAGAGGGACCCTCTATGGTTTTGGTTGGCGGCGCCGGAGGATCTTCGCTAGGGGTCGCTGCTGTGGCTACTGCTCCGGGTAGTGGAACGAGATCGCCTAGGTGGCCATGGCAGATGGGAGGATCCTTCCCTGGACCCGCAACGGATAAAGCTCCTGCTGTGCCTAGCGAGATTCCAGTTGACGAACCTCGACCGCGTCTTGGTGGAGATTTGGAGGAATTCCGGGCGATGTCAGTTGGTCCACCTCCTTCCCCAGGTATGATAGTTCGCATTGCGTCCTTAGAGCGAGGTTTAGCTGCCTCGGCTGCAGATGCGCCATATATACCATTGGCCCCGGGTAAATGTCATTTTCATGTCTCCTTTTAGAAAGATTACCGTTGTACTGATGTCGACTTTCGGGTTCTTTCTTCTCAGGGGATGGAGCCCACGGGGAGTGTAGCGTTGAGCCGCCTTCCGGCTCTGCTCCGGTCCCTGGTGGTGATACGGAGGCACCTGATCCTGAGAAGGAAACACCTTCGGGGGCTAGCTCGCCCGGAGTGGTTTCGTCGCCTCGAGAGGAGGATGAGCCTATCACCGTGACCTTGCCTTCGGTCGCACCAACCGTCGAGGCGGCAGCTGTGGCTACCTCGTCTGCCATCGTCTCTGGTGGGGGACTCGCTGATATCGCGGTCTCTCCTGGCGTTCAGTCGGGTTTAGTTGCGCTGGCTGAGCAACATACCAGCCTCTTTTACACCGGTTTGGGAGCGATGATATCAATGGTGTTGGCGAAGAGTCTGGATTTCGAGCGCCTGAAGAGAACTGCCCAGTTCTCGATCGGGGTTGTCAGGGAGTTCGGCGATTCCGGGGGAGCCGATGCCCTGGAGGCGATGGTTAATGGTTTAGAACAACCCATTAACGAGTATTTGCGGTTGGCTCAGGGCAGTCTTGATGCTGAGGCCCAGACCAGATACGGTTTTATGACTGCGCATCTTGCCAAACGGATGGAAGACCTGAAGGAACTCCTTCGAACTCGCCAGCTGGAGGCGATTCAGAGGAAAGCCGCCGTGGATGAGATCCTCGCCCTCCAGACAACGTGCCAATCCGAGCATGAGGGGAATGTAGCGAGGATTCACAGGTTGAGGGAGAAACTCGCTCAGGCAGAAGAGTGGGCTTCCCAGTCGTTGGCAGGCTTGGATGTGGTGGCCGGTCGACTGAGCACAGCGCGGCAGGATCTGGATCGCGCGGAAGGTGCCTGTGCGGGCGTTCGTCGGACGATAGCCGAACTGTCCCATTCGAGTGACAACGAGGCACTGCTGGAGCGGGCCCGTACTGATGCTCTGGCCATTAGGGATGAGAGGATGGCCGTGCTAGCGCGGCAGCTCCGTGACATGACTGCTCCGCCGCAATGATGTACTCTTTTTTGCCCTTTTTTTTTTTTTTGCTTTCCCAGATGTAATTTTGTTCTTTCTTGGGAATAAAAAGAGACTTTTTCCTAACTTTGGACCCATCATTTTGGAATGTAAATGACAGGTTAGGGCGAGAGTGGTATCAGAGGTAGTATGGACGTGATAAACTATCGGTAAACTTCAGCAGGGCACGTCTATTTAGAGGTCATATGGACATGATAGAACGCGCTTTGGCCAAGTTTTATAGGTAAAGTACTATCAGCGGTGAGATAGACGTGATAGGCTTTACTAGAGTTTACAGCTCAGAGGTAATATGGACATAGCTGTTTTGTGGGCCTATTACTTTTTGCGCACCTAGGTGCAAGTAATAGGTTTGAGGACAAGCCCTGCTAGAGGTAATATGGACGTAGCAGATTTTGTGGACCTAACACCACTGGCGTACTTAGATTTAGTACGGGTGTTAGTTGAAGTGACGATCGATATCAGAGGTGATAATCGATGGTCAGAATCTTGGAAAGCCTGTTCAGAGGTGATATGGACATGGCAGATTCTCCAAGGAAATACAGTTCAGAGGTGATAAGGACATGACTGATTTGTGGGCCTATTGCTTTTTGCGTACCTAGGTGCAAAAAATAGGTTTGAGGACAAGCCCTGCTAGAGGTAATATGGACGTAGCAGATTTTGTGGACCTAATACCACTGGCGTACTTAGATTTAGTACGGGTGTTAGTTGAAGTGACGATCGATATCAGAGGTGATAATCGATGGTCAGAATCTTGGAAAGCCTGTTCAGAGGTGATATGGACATGGCAGATTCTCCAAGGAAATACAGTTCAGAGGTGATATGGACATGACTGATTTGTGGGCCTATACTAGTTTCTTCTTTGAAGTAGTTTCGTCGGATTACGAGAATCTAGCCGTATTCCTCCTGAGTGGAGGAGATTAGGCGTAGTACTTCTTCAGGAATTTGCCGTTGATAGGAGCCATTAATAGGTCTCCATTGGGCTGGGCTAGTCTGTAGGCTCCGTTCGAGAATGTTGTCTCGATCACATAAGGGCCTTCCCACTTGGGCTGGAACTTGCCTTTACTCCTGTGAGTAAGAATCATCGGCCTTCTTACGGCTAAGACTAGCTCGCCGACTTTGAACACCCTTTCCTTTACTTTACGATTAAAAGCTCTAGAAATGCGTGCTTGGTAGAGCGCGATGCGCTGTTGAGCTTGGAGGCGTTTCTCGTCTAATCCTTCTAGCTCCTGAAGCCTTAACAGGTCAATCTTTTCTTGAGTCAGCTCGTTAGCCACGGCTATCCTGAGTGACGGGATCTGGATTTCAATGGGGAGAACTGCCTCGCTCCCGTATACCAGTGAGAATGGGGTGCAGCCTGTCAGCGTTCGTACCGTTGTGCGGTATGCCCAGAGACATTCGCCCAGTTTTTCGTTCTAATCTCTTTTGTTTGAAGAGACGAACTTCTTCAAGAGTTTGATAATGGTTTTGTTGAAAGCTTCCGCCAAACCATTAGCAGCTGGATAGTATGCCGTAGAGGCGATATTGTGTATTCGATTTTTATCGCAAAATCGATGAAACGCTTGGCTGACGAACTGGGGCCCGTTGTCATGGATTATCCTTCGGGGGACCCCGAAGCGATAAATGACGTGATGCTTGATGAAGCTGATCACATTAGACGCCTTTACCTCAGCAAGAGGGATTGCCTCTGCCCATTTGGAGAAGTAGTCCGTGATGGCCAGTATGAACTGATGACCTCGGGAAGAAGACGGGTGAATGGGACCAATGACGTCCATACCCCATGCTTCGAAAGGCCAGGATGCAACTGTAGGATGCAGATGCTCAGATGGTCGGTGTATGAAGTCTGCGTGAATCTGACAGGCTCTGCATTGTTTTGTATACCGTATCGCATCTGTGATCATAGTAGGCCAATAATAGCCCATTCTTCTGATGCGATCCTGTAGCTTAGGACCGGGTTGGTGTGCTCCGCATACGCCGTCGTGAGCTTCCCGGATAATCTGCTGTGCTTCGTCGTTAGACAGACATCTCAACAGTAATCCGTTGTAGGTACGGCGATATAGGCATTGTGCAGATGCATCGTAATAGAAGCGTAATGATCGTCGCTTGATGGACACTGCTCCTTTGGGGTCCTCCGGCAAGATTCCGTATGCGACAAAATCTATGAAGGGACTTCTCTAGTCCTTTCCGGGGAGATCTGTGTTCACAGCACGGCTGCGTTCTATGTGAAGGTTGTTCTTCGCACAGAATAAGTCTCTGTTAAGAAGGATTACCGAATCCTGCCTTCTTATAGGAGTGGCTAAGTCTGCGGCTAGACTGGCTAGGGCATCGGCTTCCAGATTCTGAGACCGAGGTACATGCTCCAGGAAGAATCCTTTGAAGGTCATGGCTATCTCGACCGTTGCTTGGTGGGAGGGGATGAGGTCTGGATTCCGGACTTCATATATCCCTCTGACTTGATTGACGATAAGCAGAGAGTCACCGAAAGCTTCCAGGGATTCGACCCCCAGCTCTTTGGCGGCTCGGAGCCCGATTAACAGAGCGTTGTATTCTACCACATTGTTGGAGCAGGGCTCGTTAAGAGAATATGCTCGGTAGATGACGAGCTGATCAGGAGTGACCAGGATGACTCCTACTCCTGAGACGATGTTTCCCTTGGGACCGGTTCTGGAGGCCCCATCGAAGAAGAGTTGCCATGCGTCGGTTTCCATTGCGGAGTTACATTCTGCAACTTCGTCGGGAATGTCCTCGTATAATTTGGAGGACTCCGGGATCGGATGGGCAGCTAGGAAGTCAGCCAGTGCTTGGCCTTTAATGGACTTCTGCGGTACGTATACCATGTCATATGGCGTTAATAGCATCGCCCAAGTCGCGAGTCGGGAGTTAAGAACACTCGGTTTGCTCATTAGTACCCGCAGAGGGTTGATCCTGGAGATGATATGAATGGTCTGTCCGGTGATATAGTGTTATGTCTTCTGGACGGCGAACATCAGAGCCAAGCATTCCTTCTCCACTGGGTTGTACCGGTGCTCGGCCCCGACCATCATCCTGCTGAGGTAGTAGATAGCTTGTTCATGCCCCATGTCGTTCTTCTGTGCAAGAAGAGCTCCTAGTGAATGATCCATTGCTCGAACGTACAGCAAGAATGGTTTTCCCATGACGGGAGGTGCCAGAACTGGCGGACTGGTGAGGTAGCGTTTGATGTCTCCGAACGCCTGCTGACAGGTTTTGTCCCACACGAAAGATACACCTTTCTTCATGAGGTGAGAAAAAGGCTGACATCTCCCCGAGAGGTTGGATATGAATCGCCGGATATAGGCCAGACGGCCTTGAAATCCCCGGAGTTCCCTCAGATTACGGGGTGGTCGCATTTCTACGATTGCCTGGACTTTGTCAGGGTCCACCTGGATGCCTTTGGTGGTGATGACAAATCCCAGGAACTTGCCACTAGATACACCCAGAAACAATTTTGTAGGGTTCATCTTGAGTTGATGGCGACGCATTAGCTCGAACAACGTCCTCAAGTCTTGGAGGTGATCACCTCTGAGGCGGCTCTTGACGGCTATGTCGTCTACGTAATATTCTACTGTTTTGCGTAAATGCTCATGGAATATGTTACTCATGGCCCGTTGGTATGTAGCCCCGGTATTCTTCAATCCGAAGGGCATGACCGTATAGCAATATACCCCCAGTGGTGTCCGAAAAGCAGTGTGCTTCTCGTCTTCAGGATGCATCTTGATCTGATTGTATCCCGAGAACCCGTCCATGAAAGACATGCGTTCGAAACCGCAGGTGTTGTCGATCATGATGTCGGTGATAGGAAGAGGGAATTCATCTTTGGGACAGGCCGCATTTAGATCCTGGTAATCGATGCAGATACGCACCTTCCCATTCTTTTTCATGACTGGGACAACATTGGCGACCCAGTCGGGATGTTGCTCTTCACGGATGAAGCCGCAGGCTATCAACTTCTTGACTTCAGCTTCAATGGCGTCCATCATATCCGGGCGGAACCGGCATTGGTGCTGTTTGACAGGCCTTGAGTCGGTCAAAATGTTGAGCTTGTGAGTAGCCACCTTCGGATCGAGGCCTGGCATATCCTCATAATTCCACGCGAAGACGTCGACGTATTCTTTTATCAGTTAGATGATTTCTTCCCTTTCAGCTGGGGAAAGATAGTTACTGATAAATATTGGCTTTGGTGAGAGTTCACCCCCAACGTCGATTTGGACAACTTCGTCTTTAGTGGGAGGTTCCCTTTGCTCGAAGCGAAATTCCCACTGCGTATCCATGTGTTGAGCCCAAGCATCATTTTCAAACAACTCAGATCCTTGTTCGCTTGCCTCTAAGGGATCTGTTGACGCCATATTCACCGAGAATGTTTGTCCGAGATCGTTGGATGAGTCGGAGGACGTTGAGCCGCTTTGAGGAGAGGCAATGGCGTCTTTAGAAGCCGCAAGGGAGGTCAGATATCCTAACCCGAAGTGGGTTTGTCGGTAGCAAGAGTTTCTGAGCAGCGGCGTACGCCTGCCCCTCCCATTGTTGAGACCTTGGTTCCGCTTCAGATTGTAGCCCATATTCCGCATGATCTTAAGCGCTTGTGGGCTGTATCGGCGAACCTGTATTTCCCCAGTATCGTCGTTGAAAGCATCTTCTTGGATAGCTGGTTGATTGCGCATACGGCCGAAGAATATCGGACGCTGACTGCTGTAGGTAGGTGGGACGATGAAGATAGAATCCTCATGGGGTCCATACATTGCGACGACGTTGGACGATGACGCTACTTCCCATACATATGGATGATAGGCCTTTATAGCTCCCAAGAATTTTTGTGCTATTGGTTCTATCTCGTCAATGTATGGGAAAAGGGGACTTTTATTGTCATTGGCAACCGCGTTAGTAGTTTTTACATCCCTTGGTTTTTTGTCGCTCCGAAGGTTGATGACCAAGGGTGGAGGCTTTTTGTTTAAGGTAATTACCAAAGGATTACCCCCCTTTCCTGACCTAGCATCGTCCAGGTGGGCGGTCATAGGCTCTGTGGCCTTTGGACGAGCAGTCCGTCCTTTCACCTTGATCGACAGAGGTTGTTTGACAGAGGGTTCTTCTGGCTCCCGACGGGATTCCTTCTCTGTCTGGGCCGTTACCTCTTCCGTGTGGTTCTGAGAGTATAACACGGCATCGGAGTAGTAGGATTCCACCCCTCTGAACGGGTTTAAGTCTGCAAACTCGGTTTGCACCGCTCCTTTGGCATCTACATATTTGAAGCATTGATGTAGAGTTGAAGGGACAATATTGTGGTCGTGGATCCACGGTCTTCCCAGCAGGATGTTGTAGGACACCTCTGAATCAATGACGTAGCATGTAGCCACTGATCTAAGGTTGCCAATCTGGATTCTCAAGCGAATCTTCCCCAATGGTTTACTCTTTCCAGCATTGAAACCCACAATTGTAGTAGTAGTATAGGCCAGTTCGCTGGTGGGGATCCTCAACGGTCTGAGCAGACTGTGAGGAATGATGCTGATTGACGATCCCGGATCTATGTGAATCCGGTCGACCTCCATGGAACCGATGTATCCGGTGTGATAGAGAGGCCTGTCATGCCTGTTGTGTTTCAGCAGCATGTCGTCTTGGGTGAAAGTGATGTTTGGTACCACCTCCATCACACTGTGGCATTGAGGGCACGCCACGGGTTCCTCGTTGGGGGACTTGAGCTGGGTTAAGCACACATCCGCTTGCATCAACGCTTCGCTCAGGGCTAGACGAGTGTCTTGGGAGAGCCTGAGTAGCTCGAAGATGGACAACCTGGCTGGCGTATTGGCCAGTTGGGCCAGGATGTCGAAGTTGTACGGTTTCTCTAAACCTTTGTTTGGAATGTTCTTCACAGGTACATCGAAGCGTACTTCCTTTTGTTTTCCCTTGTCCGCTGGAGTTGGTCTTGCAGGACCGGTCTCTGGCGTGGCGGGCTCGGGTCCCGAAGGCTTGGTGGCTGGGGCGTCTTCCGGGCTCGTGCCGTAGTCCTTGAGGTAGGCTTTCCCTGATCGGGTTGCTGTAGCCAACACCTCGTCCTCTTCTGGAGTGGCAACCATATGGCATGGTTTGCATTTGGAGTTCTTTCTAGACTTAGCTCTGATAGCATCGGTCTCTTCTTCGATTTCTGACACCAGGTCGGGATGAACCCACATAATCTCGCCTTGCCGGGTAGTTAGGGGTACCAAGTTGCGATTTTGATCCCGAGCTGGAGGGAGATTGATGATGTTCATCGTTGCTCGAAAAATAGGCGTGACACCATCCAGGATCGTTCAGGGAGGCAGACTGCCAAACTGGAGAGAGATCATGTTGGCCGTGACCGTCTTCTCGGTGTTGTGCAGGGTGATTGCCTTAGCATCGATTAACCCCTGGATCTTCCTTTTCAGTACGTAACACGCCTTTGTTGGGTGGTGTACGTATCGGTGGAAGACACAGTATTTTGGGTCGTTAGTATTGCCAACTTCCTGGGGCCGCCTCAGCTCTGGAAGGGTGATCTTGCCACTCTTGACGAGACACTCGAATATGCTCGGGACGTCATCGTCGTCGAAGGAGTAGACTTCAACGGGTCTGGAAGTCCCGGGTTTTGCTTGCGCGGTTGCCATAATCTTTGGTCTGGCCGTATTGATTGCCAGGGCTTCTTTCCCTTTGGGACCACGAGGGTGGTCGCTGCTAGGGGATGGCCTCTTGCCTCTGTCGGAGGCAGAGATCATGATGCCATTGTCGTGCACCTTACGACTATTGTCTTCGGCTGCTACCGCCGAGATGATGAACGAGGGCCAATCACGGAACTGATATGGTCCTGTGAACACCGAGACCACGGGAAGGAGGTTCTTCCTGCAAATGTCCACCAATGCAGAGTCGGGAACTCCTGGAGGCATTTGTAAGGTGGCCTGACGAAAACGTTCGATGAAGATGCGAACGTCTTCCTTTTCCTTTTGCTTGACTTCGATGAGAGAGGACATAGACATGTCCATTCCTCCCTCGTAGAACCGTGTGAAGAATAAAGTTCTGAAGTCTTCGATGGAAGTGATGCAGTTATCCGCCAAGCTGCGGTACCACTGATAAGCTACTCCTGAGAGGCAACCTTTGAACACCCGAGTAAGGAGGGCGTCGTTCCCTTGTAGCAACACCGTCATCATGCTGAAATAATTCATGTACTGGCTCGGCGATGATTTTCCCTCGAACAGGGCCATGGTCTGAGGTTTGTACCTTGGCGGGAAAGGGACTTCTTTCCAGATAGCTGGGTAGGGCTGGTTGATTCCCAGTTTCTTGAGCTGATCCTTGTGTTTCAAGGCGTCAAACTGGGCCTTCAACTCCCGGACTGCCTGTATCGGATTTTCAGTCGGAAGCGGGGCCATGGAGTGGTGCGGGGTTGGTTGTATCGTAACCCCAGCGGGAGGTAAGGCATTCTCTGAGTGAGGAAGCAGAGGAACTTCTGACTCTTGATCCAGCACGGGCTCTTGGCTCGGGTGGGATGGTGGTAAGTCCACCCCCACACGTATCTGAGTCGGCGGGACCGATGCTTGAGCCATGGTAGCTGCGTGCTGAGTTAGCATCATCTGGTGCATGTTTTCCATCATGGATTGCATTTGTTGCAGAGATGTTTCCAGCGTGGTGAGGCGTTGTTCCGCGTCTCCTGACGGTGAAGCTTCCTCGCGTTCATCTTCAACGGCGTAGGCTCCCATCTCCCTGGGCGTCATTGAAGGATTAGTATAGGTCGCTGTAGAAGTCGACTCTACACTTTCTGCTTCTGATTCTTGGCGACCCCCAGCGTCGAAATCGGAAGAGGATGGAGCTGGCTGTCGTGACTTTGCGCGAGTGTGCTGGAATACTCCGGCTTCAGTGTCACTGAACCTCCTTCGGCTCGGGGGCTTGGAGGGATGTTGTCTTGAACTCGACCCTCCTCTACGCAGGTGTGAGGCTATGTTTACAGGCGCATGCGCGGGTTCCCCTCCCTGGAAAGACAGAGAGTAGCCCAATCGGTCGAAGACTGATCGTTTTGTTTTGGGACAGCAGCAATTAATCACAACCTTGTGGCTATTACAATGATGCTCGCTAGAAGGCGTAATAGACATGTTGGAAGGTCCCCTCTCTTTACGCTTCTGGACTAGATACTTGCGTAGGTCAGAAGGAGTTTCCGGAGAGGCCCTTAGTCGGCCATTGGTTTCTCGCGTGATCCGGAGGGTAGGCATTCTGTTCCTTCGCTGGCGTGGAGGCCGAGAGGTTAAGTAGCCTGCCGCTTGCTTTCCTTCGCGGAGATCACAGCGCTCATCTGGTTTACCGTAGAGGTCAGATGATGTCTTGCGCGTGGAGCGAGATCTGTTCTTCCGTCTTGGCGCCGAGGCACCATCGGAAGTTCTGTCTGTACCGCGCGGAGCGGGAGACAGATTTCTATGCGTAAAGCGCAGTGAAGGCTTCTGGGTTAGCGCTGAGGCTTCGCCCGAAGTTTTGTCTTTACCGCGCGTAGCGGGAGACTGTTTCCTACGCGTAAAGCGCAGTGGATTCTTCGGGGTTAGCGCTAAGGCTTCGCCCAAAGTTTTGTCTGTACCGCGCGTAGCGGGAGACTGAATTTTACGTGCGGGGCACGGAGGTAGCGTCGCTACAACCTCGTTGGCCGAAGAGATCGGAGAGTTCGGAGAGTCCGGAGAGATCGGAGAGTCCGGAGAGATCGGAGAGTCTACAGGAATAGTAGAGGATGTCTTGGGCATCCACACATTGCGCAGCTTCCTGTTGTCCTGGACGGAGAGAGGACGAGAGCTACCCCTGGCTCGAAGCATGTCTTCGTAGGCTGACTGGTCGAAATGAACGACCAGTGTCTTCTTCACGGTTCCCACGGATACCGTATCGTGTTGAGCAATTACTTCCTCGTCAGAAGAGAAAGATGTCCCCAGCAGAGTCGCCATCTTGTTTGTGGTATTAAACGAAAGGAATGAAATTGTATTTCAATGACGGGGTTTATGCGAAACCCGCGCCCTTCTGTTTACAAACAAACTTGTACAATGTAATCCTATGCGAGGATGTGGGAGTACAATTTATTTAATCTGGGTATAAATTGCTATAGGTGTCTGATCTGCGGTCGATCACTTTAGCCCTTGGACCACACGATGTTGAAGAAGTGCCGTGGAAGACAGGTAGCAGCTTCGAAGGTTGCAGAAGAGGTTGGACGCACGAGGCCAAGGTCGTCGATCCCTGCTCTTTGCCTGCTCTCCGGGCTCTCTCTCTCCCTCTCTCTCTCTCTCTCTTTCTCTCTCTCTCTCTCTCTCTCCTTGGACGGTAACTCTCTCCTGGATGATAATTCTTTTTCCGCCCTTTCTCCCCATTGATAGGGGTCTCTATTTATAGAGTTTTGGTGACAGTGACCACTCCGTCGGTGTAAAAACCGAGGAGTGGAAAGTACAACACCCTTTTACACAATGGTTAAAGTAACCAATGCCTGCGTATGGATGATCTTTTGAATGAGCGTATGACGCGGGTCCAACTAAGGGAACACAACGCGTACTATTGCTACGAAGATCACGGCGTAAGAGCCACGCAGGTAGGTATCCCGTGTGTAGAAACGGTTGGCGTAGAAGCCAAATGACTGTCACCCTGGCATAGAGGCCAGATAGGCATAGAAGCCAAAATAGGCATAGAAGCCGGATAGGCGTAGAAGCCGGATAGGCGTTGAAGCCGGGTAGGCGTAGGAGCCGGAGAGGCGTTGAAGCCGGAGAGGCGTTGAAGCCGGAGAGGCATTGAAAGCCGGATAGGCGTTGAAGCCGGAGAGGCGTTGAAGCCGGAGAGGCGTTGAAAGCCGGATAGGCATTGAAGCCGGAGAGGCGTTGAAGCCGGAGGGGCGTTAAGAGCCGAAGAGGCGTTGAAAGCCGGATAGGCGTTGAAGCCGGAGAGGCGTTGAAGCCGGAGGGGCGTTGAGAGCCGAAGGGGCGCAGGTCTTGAATGGGCGTAGAAGCCGCTGCGTACCGTGCCCGAGTGCTGACGTGGACGTCTTAGCCGGAATCACGGCTTTCGAAGATGTAATCAAATCTTCTACAGAGATTTGCCATCATCTTGTGCATTAAATGCGAAGACGTGTTTCGAAGGTCTGCAGCCCTTCTGTGCATCCGTTTGCAGAGACGTGCCTTGACTGAACCTGTCACCGCTCTGTGCAATTAGACGTAGAGACGTGCCTCGAGCCCCGTATGATGTGCAGCTTTTGACGTGGCATGCGGTTTGTCTACTGCGGAGCGTAAACCGGCTTATGCCTGCCTGTGTAAAACAATGCAGCGTATCCCTCTGTGCGCAAAAGAGCGGTTTATGCTGAGGGGACGTTTGTAAACGACGGTTCGGTGGTATCTTAACCCAATCCTCTGCATTAAATGCAGGGATCCGCCATCATACTGTGGTGTGCGTCCCGAGGGGTCTGTGCCTGTTTCCAGCCGTCGTCTGGGTCGTCGTGCAGCACTTTTTGTCAGGAGTCAGAGGCCAGGTTCACTGCGTGACTTTGACAGGTTCATTTCGGGGAAGACGAAGCGTTCCTCGTACGCTATTTTAACGCTGCTTTGAGAGCGGCTGAGTTTTTATGCCCTGGAGGCGATGGGGGGGGTCCCGTCTACGCCGAAGCGGTTTTGGACGCGCTGCACCCTTGAGCTCTTACGCCTGATGGCACTGAAAGCCTTTGCTTGCGCTGCTCTGTATCAATACGCCGCGTAGCTTTTGCTAGCGTATTTTTCATGCTTCTACAACAACAAGGGAAGAAACTGCCATCTACAGCAACATCTATTATTCTAGAAGCAGTCCAGGTAGAGCAGTAGTTGCTGCAAAATTCGGAGAGGGTATTGCAGTAGTAGGTATTGTTTTTGATAGCATGTTGCTGTGCAAGTGTTGACATCAACTACTGCTCTAGATATTGGTTGATACCTTATGACACTATTTTATATGTTAGATATAACATATTTATATGAGTTATATTAAGATACAGGGTAATTGTAGGATACATGTTGAAATACTAAGATACGGGACTAAGTATTGGTTCTAGACTAAGGTATTAGTAGGTAAATACTATAAGTATATATATTAGCTAGTGTTGACCTAGAAACTTAGGCCTAACCTAGTTTTAGCTAGAGTTGACTAGTTCGACCCTAAGGTTGTGTTTGGTTCAAGTTTTTGAGGCCTGGGAATTGGTTTTAGACTACTTACCCTTGTTTGGTATGTGTAGGATTGGGAGTTAGGGGGGAATAGGAAGGGCTTCATATTTTCATGGTTGTGGGAAAGTAATTCCTAAGGCCCCCCCTTGGGAATAGTTTGCTTTCCTAGGAATGTTGCTTGAATATTTTGTTTGGACAATAATGTTTGATGATAAACAAAAGAATGAAACTAGGTTTATACGAAACCCTTTCTTTATTTATAAACAAGAAAAAAGAGTACAATTAATCCTATACGAGGATAAGTAGTCAAAAATCAATTCCCAGTACGCCACACAACCTTGAGGCTCATTATAAGGTATGACACGTGTACTCCTATAGCAAATAACTGCTACCCATGCCTGAATGACCTTCTAACACATTTGAATGACTACAATTAATCCTATACGAGGATAAGTAGTCTAAAACCAATTCCCAGTACTCCTATAGCAAATAACTGCTACCCACATCTGAATGACCTTCTAAATCTGCGTATAACACGTGTCCCATTATAAGGTAACGCGTATAAATGCTTTTCGAAGATCACGGCAAGCAAGCCACGTAGGTAACTGCCCCTCGCATAAAGTTTGTTGGCATAAAAGCCAAATAACTGTCTTGTTGGCATAAAAGCCAAATTGCTGTCTTGTTGGCATAAAAGCTAAATAGATGTCTTATTGGCGTAAAAGACAAATAGCTGTCTTGTTGGCATAAAAGCCAAATAGCTGTCTTGTTGGCGTAAAAGCCAAATAGCTGTCTTGTTGGCGTAAAAGCCAAGTTCTGCGTAATACTTGATGATTCATGAATAATAGATAACCAGCATAAAATGGCCAATTATCCATAACGACTGAGGTTTTGAGCGTAAAATTGCCTTATCACATACCTTTGCAAATATGGTCGAGTTGGCGTATTTCGAGGAGATAGCATACTACGTACTCCTATAGTTGAAAATAGCCTGGTTGGCGTAAAATGCAAGAATAGTGATGTGAGCGTATTAGTCAAAGTTTTAGCTTTTTCAGTCAATCATCCATCACGACTGAGGTCTTGAGCGTATTCTGGGCTAAATAGCCTTATCATGTACCTTTGCAAATATGGCCGAGTTGGCGTATTTCGAGGAGATAGCATACGGCGTACTCCTATAGTTGAAAATAGCCTGGTTGGTATAAAATGCAAAGATGGTGATGTGAGCGTATTAGCCACAGTTTTAGCTCTTCCAGTCATGACAAAATCTGAAGAATAGAACCAAATCTCGTTCATTAAATGCAGAGATATGCCCCCATCTCCTGCATTAAATACAGAGATATGCCTCGAGTTCTGTGCAGGAAACAGCTTTTGACGTGGTGTCTGATTCGTCTTATCTTGAGCGTAAAAACTTATCTTCGCTTGTGTAGAATAGGCAGCGTATTCCTTAAATACGTAAAAAATGACTTGTATCCAGGATGTGTCACTAAATGACAGTCTGGGTCTCTATGCAAAATTTTCATCACAGCCGTCCTCTCGATCGTCGTGTAGTACTTTTGTTAGGAGCCAGGTTCACTATTTTGTCTGATAGATTCATCTGAGAAATACGAAGAATTCCTCGTATGACTTTACGTTGCATTAAAAACAAACGTATTTTATGCCGGGGGGAGGTGTAGCAACCTTTTACGCCAAAACAGCCTTGAAGCGCTGCTTTACGCTGGCATCTCTGAAGTCATATTTTATGCGACACAGCTCTGCATCTCTATTTTATGCGGGCAGCTCTGAAGCCATGTTTTACGCCACACAGCCTTGAGGCTCTGTTTTATGCAGACTTCATGTATATTGGGGGTTTTGACTGTATAATACGCGTACAATTCCCCAGCGTATTTCATGCTTCTATAAGACCCTCTTCAAAGTTTTTAAATTCCTCGTAATTTAAAATACTTTGAATGAAGCATGAAATGGTCAAATTTAACTCGTTCTTCGTGGCTGATTTTTCGGCTATATTTAAGGAGTTGTTGGAACCTGTATGTTCTCTTCTGCCTATATAAGGGCAAGCAAATAAACTTGGTTTTCCATACTCCCTTCACCACAAAGATGGCCGTTGAGATTCATTGGGCTGCACTAAGGAAGAATAAGATTATGCTCTTCCAACATGTAAGGAGCCATAAAAAGAGGCATCTTCGAGCAAATATCCTCTGCAACGATGGATCATGGAAGGATATCATAGCTTCCTTTGCTCGAGATAATCAGCAATTTTATATGGCGATTCGTCAAAGAGAGAGGAAGGGTCGTATTAGACCACACAGCTTCCTAGATGTATTTCCCCCTATTATGAAGCTGGACCCTAGTGGCAGCTTGGCCGTGTCTTCCAGTATTGTGTTGGGTCTGAATCCCTAACACAAGTCTGAGCATGGCCGCCAATGACGTATGGAGGGGGGCTTGATTAATTTAAACAGGCCCAGTTCTGTATCCTTCCGCCATTGACCATTTTCTTGTTCATCGGCCGAAGAAGCCGAAGAAGTGCCGTAGAAGAAGAACTGAAGATCTTTGTCAGATGAGAACCTAGCGTAATAGATTCCCGTCGTGATCTTGAATATTAATGAAAAATCCTTTGTAAAAATGGATTTCCATTATATGTAATCATGATTAAAAAACTTGCCTTCTTTTACGCCTCTTTGATTTGCCATATTGCTGTAAGAAAGTCTGATAATACGCAGCTTCAGCATGCTTGAGTAAATTTTTATGCTGATTCTGACAAATATGCTTCCCATCACGCTCCGACTTTTACGCATAGAGGAATATGCATAAAAATACTTCAGCATTACATTGTCTTAAAAATCCAATTGTTATGCTATTTTTGGACGAGGAGTCATATAGATTTCTGAACTGTCACTTCTCTAATACGAAGAATTTATGTTCAGAACATTACCTTCAAGAATGGCCTTCCGAAAGTTTCTCGAAACAGGGCAAGAAATATCCGCCGAACAGGCCATACTTGAACTTAGATGTAAAGGATTCTGGCTAGACTTCGAATGAACTTCTAATGGCCAAGGAAGAAGAGTCATCTTCAATGTAGATGGACATTTTTAGGGGACTCCTTGACCCTTCGTCTGATAAAATCCTCCTGTAATGTTTTGTAACCAAGAAGGAGCATTTTCTGCGTAAAACCCTTGAAATTGGCTTTCTCGAGTATAAGACCCAAGTTATCAAGATATACGCGTATCCCGTCCTGCATAATTTTAAGATATGCAAAAAGTCATAGATCCGTAGCATCTGTAGCTTCTGAGCATAAAATCGTAGATCTGTAGCTTCTGAGTGTAAAAGCTTCTGAGCGTAAAATTATAGATCTGTAGCTTCTGAGCATAAAATCGTAGATCTATAGCTTCTGAGCGTAAAAGCTTTTGAGCGTAAAATTTTAGATCTGTAGCTTCTGAGCGTAAAATCGTAGATCTGTAGTTTCTGACCGTAAAATCGTAGATCTGTAGTTTCTGAGCGTAAAAGCTTCTGAGCGTAAAATCATAGATCTGTAGCTTTTGAGCTTAAAATAGTAGATCCTTGCTCTGCGCATAAAATCATGGATCCGTTACGTAGCATAACTGTCCGCCTTCCTTTTTGGCTGACGTGGTCCCAAATTATAACTGATCAGATAAGATCGAATTCGGTTAAGGATTCGTAGAGTTATTTGAACTCTATAAATAGCCCTAAGTCGTGAGAGAGAAAAATCTTTTATCTGTCTCTGCAAAACCCTTCGTCTCTTTCTGAGAACTCTTCGTCTTCGTCTCTTTTCTGAGAACTCAGATTCGCCATGGCACCAAAACAGGCCTCCGCGGCTAAGGAAAAGAAAGCCGTTTCCTCATCTCGCTCCTCTGCTCAAGCATGAGCGACTCCTACTAGGCCAAGCGAGCCTCGTTCTGAACGAAGTACTCCGCCGTCTAGCTGCACTCTGGTCATCACAGGTAAAGACTTCAAGAGGAGAAAAATCCTTCGCACATGTTTTACGTGTATGCGCTAATACGCCCACATTCCTAATGTGTCAGCGTAAACTCCATATTTTTGCAGTCAAGCATAAAACTCAGACTGTCAAAATTTGGCGTATACTACAAACTTTGTGTTTTATGTACTGGAAGTAAAACTTCCACCAAGGGGGCCTCTAGGAGTGAGCCTATTGTTTTCCCTGTTGGGGATGATTCTTTGATCAGGGGTCCTTCGCCTTTTAGAGAGGGAACCCCCATAGTTCCAGCTGACAGTGCTGGAGATTCTTTGCCCGCTACTGCTGCCGCTACCACTGTTACTGGTAGTGCTTCTAGATCGCCTTCGAGGCCGAGCGTAATAAGGATCAGTATACCTTTACCGAGACAAATAATGGGCTTAGCCCCTCCTTCGTCTGTAAGTATCTCGAGCGAGATTCCACCCGATGAACCTCGAGTAGATCTGGGTGATGACTGGGATGACTACCTTCAAGCGTCAGATGGTGTACCCTCATCTCCAGGTATGACAGCTTGTTTAGCATCATTAAGGAATGATTTAGTTATACAGGCTGCAGACGCACTATACATACCATCGACCATGGGTAAATGTTGTCTTCATGCTTTCTTCAGAAAAAATTACATTAAATTGATATTAACTTTCTCTTATCTTATTTTCAGGCGAAGACATCTCTGGGGAGGGCGGAGTTGACACAACTTCTGATTTTGTTGCGGTTCCAGCTAATGAAACGGCGGCACCTGACGTCGACGAAGCATACTTTGAAACTGTCGATCTTTCATCCGCAACAATCTTGGGTGTCATCCCGCTAGTAGCAGTTCAAATAACATCAGAGGTGGATGAACCCACCATCTCAACTGTGCCTCCTTCATTGAGCATGCCAGCAACTTCAACTATTGTTGGCGTCTTTTCTTTTGTCCCACCATCTGTTGAGGCAACGACTGTGGCAACATCCTCTGCAGTCATTCCAGAAATGAGGTTTACAAATATTACGGCCACTCCCAGCATACATTCGATCTTTGCTATGCTAGTTGAACAATACACTAGCATATTCTACCTCACTTTGAAAGAATTGATATCTATGGTGCTGGAGAAGAATCTAGGATTTGATGCTCTGAAGACGTCCTCCATGCTCACTATAGCGCCGATTAGAAATTTCAATGACATTAAAAAAGCTAATGCGCTAGAGCAAATAGTTAATGGTTTAGAACAGCCTATTAACGAATATTTGCAACTATCCCGAGGCAGCATCGATGACCTGGTTCAAGCTGAGTTTGACTCCCTAACTGCAGAACTTGCTCAGCAGACTGAATCTTTAAACAAATCCATCCAGGAACATCAACAAGAGATGAAGAAAGAGCAAGCAGTATTGGTGAAGAGTATTCCTTAGCTTGCTCAGTGCATCGTCGAATGCGAGGGATATGAAGTGAGGGTTCAAGAATTGGAAGCTGTACTTGCTCAAACCAAGGAGAGGCTTCTCAAAGCATCGCTAGTTCGTGATGTACCGAAGGGCCAAGTGAATACAGCTCAATAGAACTTGACCCATGTGGGTGTCATTCATGCAAGTTTTGTTGATTCTTTGTCCGAACTCTCTCTCTTGAGCACTGACGAGGCAAGGCTGGAATGGGCGAGCACTAACATTTTGAACTCCAGGAATGAAAGGATGGCGGCTTTGGCACAACAGATCTACGATTTAACGGCTCTTCCCCAATGATGTACTTTTTTGCTTCTCCTGTAATTTCTCAGAGATAATAAAGATACATTTTCTGACTTTGTGGACCCATCACTTTAGAATATAAATGATAGGCTAAGATGAAAGTGATATCAGAGGTAATATGAACATGACATACTTTCGGTAATGTTTTGCTGAATGTAAATCTATTCAGAGGTAATATGAACCTGATAGAATATAATCCAACTAAATTTGTATACCAAACACTATCAGAGGTAATATGAACATGATAGGTTTACAAATTAGTTAAGCATATTCATTAAGAGGTCATATGAATCTGACAGAATATGATCCAGTTAACCTTTGTACGTGGTTTCGTCAGAATAAGATCTTCATCATACTTCGTTAAGCAAAGAAGATCAAGTATAGTACTTCTTCAGGAATTTGCCATTGATAGTAGCCATTATCATATTTCTATTTAGGCTTGGCTAATCTGCAAGCGCCATTTGAAAATGTATGAGGGCCCTCCATTTCTTTACTATTGTTTGTGCAAACTTTGGACATCGTACCAGAGGTAATATGAACGTAGTAAAATACAGTTTTTGTTGAGGACATCCCACTGGGGGATCCTTGGTGGACCTATTATTTGTTGTGCATATTGAGTGCAAATAATAAGTTCGAAATAAGCCCTATCAGAGGTAATATGGACTTGATAGGTTTTGTGGATAGTAAAGACATCCTGCTGGGAGATTTTTGTGGACCCATTACTTTTTTGCGCAATTTAGTGCAAGTAATGAGTTTGAGACAAGTCCTGACAGCGGTAATATAAATACTATAAAATATGACTCTGCGGGGATAGTGGAGAGACATATTCCAGAGGTAACATGAACATGAACTGACTTTTTCTCTGCTGGGAAAAAGGAAAGTAGTTCTGAGGTAATGCGGACTTGAACTATTCGTTTCCATTGAGGACATCCCACCAGATTACTTTTTTGTGCACGTTGGCACAAGTAATATGTTTGAGATCAGTTCTGACAGAGGTCATATAGACGTGACAGTTTTTGTGGACCTACTACTTTTTGTTCATGTTAGTGCAAGTAATGGGTTTGAGACAAGTCCTGACGGATGCTTAAAAAAAATGACTCTGTGGGGATGAACATGGACTGACTCTTTCTTTGTTGGGGCAAATAAGGATAGTTCAGAGGTAACATGGACATGAATAATTTGTTTCCATTGCGGGCGTCTCCCCGGGGGTTTTTTTGTGGACCTATTACTTTTTTGCGCACATTAGTGCAAGTAATAAGTTTGAGACAAGTCCTGACAGAGGTAATATAAATGCTGTAAAATATGACTCTGCGGGGATAGTGGAGAGACATATTCCAGAGATAACATGAACATGAACTGACTTTTTCTCTGTTGGGGAAAAGGAAAGTAGTTCTTAGGTAATGCGGACTTGAACTATTTATTTCCATTGAGGACATCCCACCGGGTTACTTTTTTGTGCACGTTAGTGCAAGTAATAGGTTTGAGACCAGTCCTGACAGAGGTAATATAGGTGCGGTAAAATATGACTCTGTGGGGATGAACATGGACTGACTCTTTCTTTGCTGAAGAAAATGAGGATAGTTCAGAGGTAATATGAACATGGCTAGCGTCTAATAAGATTGGTGCAAGTAGACCTAAGGATTGCTTCGATGGGTAATTTTGAGGATCCATCATCCATTGCGTATCCGGGATTCTTGGATACGGATGATGGTTCTTTACAAGAATTTATAACGAAGGAGAAAATATTGCACATAGGCACTTGCTTGGGATGCCAACTTGCTGAACATATCTATTCAGAGGTCATATAAACATGATAGAATATGATTCTCGATCTTCGACGATCGAGAAAAGATTGCACATAGGCACTTGCTGGGGATGAAGAACCAAGAGTCGATTTGTACATCTGGGTTATGAACTTATTACCCATGGCGTACTTTAAGTACAGATAATAAGCTGAAACGACTAGTACTATCAGGGGTTATGTGAACGTGATAGTAGGAAGTCGAAGAGAAGAACTTCACTCAGAGGTAATGTGGACATGGAAAAGTTATGAAAATATCTTACTCAGAGGTAATGTGAACGTGGTAAGATATGACTTAGTGGGGATAAAAAAAATAGGGCAGAGGTAATATAGGAATGATCATTTTTGTGGTGATAGATTTACTCTGCCGGAGAAAGTTGAGAGACGTAGTTCAGAGGTAGTATGGACGTGAACTGATAGCAACAACCTGGGAGGTTTGCTCAAAGGTCACTTGGATATGGCAAACTTAGCTGGGGGAAAAATGTTTGGACAACAGTTCAGAGGTAATATGGACGTGATCCCTTGTCCGAAAAATTCATTGGGGAGTGATTTGCTGAGTGGGGATAGACCTGAAGGTTGCTCCGCTGGGGAGATTTTAGGGGTCCATCATCCGGTACTCTTTGAGGGGGCAAATTGCCACGTTGGAGTGAGATCAATTTACAGTGACCGTCTCCTCGTTTATAAGTGCAAAATGATGACTTTGGCGTCGATCAACTCCTGGATTCTCCTTTTCAGTACATAGCATGCCTTTGTGGGGTGATGAATGTACCGATGAAAGAGACAATATTCTGGGTCATCAACCTTGCCAGCCCTTTCAGGGTATCTGATGTTGGGTAGCTAAAGTTTGTTTTCCTTCACCAATATATTGAAGATTTCAATGATGTCATCCTCATTGAAGGAGAAAGTCCCCTTTGGCTTTCGGGCTCCCGATACCAGAGTCGTATGGTCCTCAGGGAAGATGGTCATAGTTACTTCATCTTCAGGCTCAGAGGGAATTCTACCCCCAGCTTTGGATGCTGCTCTATTTGGTCGAGGAAGACTACCCCCAGACATGTCGTTGTCTGGTTCTTCTTCTTCTTTTTGTTTGCCTTTGTCCACAGAAGTTGATTTAGAAGGATTTTCCTCTGGTATTACAGGATCAGACTCTGGAGGTTTGGAGTTTACAAGAGATGCGGTGAACCCTAACCCAAAACGAGTTTGTTGACAGTAAGGATCACCATGCAACGGTATTCGTTTGCCTTTTCCATAATTGAGGCCTTGCTTCAACTTCAAATCATAACCCATATTTTGCATAATCTTCAAAGCCTGTGGGCTATATCTGTGGATTTGTATTTTTCCACCATCAGACTTGTCACGACCCAATTCCGTAGAATCAAATGAGGCGTCCCCCGAATCGTGACCGCCGTGCGGGCCTGGAGTTGCGCCCGTACAAGGCTTTAATGTTTGCATAGCAAGCACATATTCAGAGTACGCAGATAAATTAAAACACAGATTTGAAACATAGAAAAGTTCTCTTTATTGATAATGAACATCTATTACAAACTCTTGAACGAGTTAGCTAATATGCCGAATGGCTTACAAAAGAGGTGACTCAAAATGAGATAGCAGTCCTGTACATTACATCCTTTTATAAACTCAAAACGATATAGACCTCCAGGCTGGAGGACGGCTTTGCCACGGAGCTGCATATTGTGTATGAAGAGTTACAAGCTCCGGTCTTCAAAATGCTTCAAGGGCGCGGTAAAGGTGCGCCAACAGCTAAACTGGATCGGAAAGACGACTTCGGCTCCTCGCTCGATTCGCCTTGGTGCGGAGAACCTGTTTCAACGAGGGTCAGCATATCGAAACATGCTGGTGAAGGCGAGCTAGCCTGACTATACCAATCAACACGTTGTTTAGTGAAGCATGCATATTTGTGGGTTTCTATCTTGCCTTAGTTCATTTACAAGTAAGCAGCATATTGAATTTTCTGAAATGAACGTACCACCAATAGGTGGATTTTACCTGACCGTCTGAATTACCTGCACAATACTTACCTTGCCTTCCCTGCCACGAAGACACAAGTCAGTATGCAACAGGTTTAAATATACAAGATGATCACTGGCTTGGTTGCCATAATGGACGATAGTCTTTGACGAGAATGGCGTGCAACAAAAGTACAAGGGGTATTGCAAGCCATTCCGCCAAGAACAAGAGACTAAACAATAGGTCTCGCCCGGACCGGATCGATGCCAGTGCCCCAGCATCGTCCGCAAGACCGTTACCCTGTGCACTGGTTGTCCATGATCGAACAATATACAAGTAACAAGTTTGTATTTGAGGCAACAAGAGTACAAGACAAGCAAGTACAAGACAAGCAATTCATGATCCATTCCCAAACGAACAAGCATGCAGTTAAGTATCCGTTCATGAAATTAATGACAAGCATATGAACCAAGTCTATTCTCTTTTATCTTGGTTTCTTTTATTATTACTTGGTATCGTTTGATCGGGGCAAAGGAGAGTGCAGATTGATTAGCTGTGAAGCTTGGAAGCAGGACTAGCTAATCGGGTTGGTAGCCACTCACTTAGATTTTGGAAAGAAGAAGGAAAGAGGCGCTTCACGACTCCGCTCGCAAGCCACCTACTGCTCGTTCACCTGCACACGAACAGCTCGATTAATACTTCTTCCTCTCTTTCCAATCTCGGAATAGAAGTGCAAGTCAATGAACGAAAACAATGAAAACCATCGAAACTGTTCAAGGAAAACAAGCAAATCCCAAAACCAACTCAAAGCACAAAAGCAACAAGCGACATCGAAAATCGAGGCAATAAAAGATAGCAGCGGAGAGGTCCCTCCTGACTCTGCCGCTAAGCCGATCCTTGGGGCGCAGTCCACTGAATATGGGAATCGATTCCGAAGAAACAAATCCATAACGAGGACGAGTTCTTAATTCAATCTATCCCGATCGAACGATACCGTCTTGTGTTTCTTAGCCGCGATCTCCGCACCGGGAGAACGGGGCGCTACATCCTACCCAACTAATTGGAAGTTTCGTCCCGAAACTTAGGGTAGAACTTACCGTTAGGGATTATTGCGTTCGGGACGGCGATCATGACTCAAGGAACAATCACGAACAGAATGGTCTGAACCGCCACAGGCTAGGCATAAAACAAGTTTCAGGCGACATTTGTCGATTGCATGCCCCGTCTTTTTACAGAAACTACAAGGCTTGTTTGCTTTCTGCTTTCCACCGTTATTGTGACGCTTTGTAGCGTTGTTTCCTCTCTCGTCGCTTTGGCGTTTGTGACTGGATGTATGCACAGCGCCGATAGAAACGTGAGGATAGAGTGGTTCGAGAGATATGGCGTGATTCATGACTTCACGTATTGTACGATACTGATGAACGGCTACGTACGAATGGATGGCAAGGCGTAGACCACCTTCAAACCTTCTAGCTCGACTCGCTACATCAGGTAAATAGGCCCTAGCAAATTTGGAGAGTCGGTTGAATTCGGCGGCGTACTCCTTAACTGTCATGCTGCCTTGCCGCAGCTGCACGAACTCGTTTTCTATCTGACGTTGTACTGGAGGGGGTACAAACTCCTCTTCAAATGCGGCACGAAAAGTCGTCCACGAGATCGCCTCCTCTCCGTGATCAAATTGGAGAGATCGTCGATGCACGTCCCACCAATCGTGTGCGTTGAGGCGGAGCTGTAGTTGCGCGCAGGCGACGCGCTTCTCTTCGGGGACCTCTAACAGAGCGAAGTGATCTTCAAGTTCGGCCAACCAATCTAGAGCTACGACTGGGTCCTCAGTCCCGTTGAATGGGGTATTGCAGACTTTCTTGAAGTGGCCAAAGTCGAAGGCAGTCACGTCCCTCGCCCTTGGAATTCGCGGCGTCTCTACTTCAAGCACGGGCTGTTCCACCGGAGTCGCTGGCGTTGCCGCGGACTGGTTGGATGCCAAAGTCTGAATGATCTGCTGCAGGGCATCTACCTGCTTTTGTTGGACTGAGAATCGTGCTTCTATATTGTCTTAAAACTTGAGCTGACTCTCTTCTGCCCGCTTCTCGGCCCGTTCATAGCGAGCCTCGTCCCTTTGTTGGTTTGCCTCCAACATCTGCAACATTCGTTGGACGGGATCGATGCTTGGCACGGCTCGCTGGCTCTTTGAACTTCCCGAAGTATCCGAACTACTTTCTTGGCCTTGCGTTTCGTCCGGAGTTTGCGCTGCAGATTGCGCTGGAGCCATTCCTTCAAAAGAAGGTAAATTACATTAGGATCATAATGTATTATGGACTTATTGCATGAACGTATCTCATTTTGGCCTAGTGAGTTCAAGAGTTCGCACAGGAATTTGATCGTTAAAGGAACATTTCCAGCACGAAGTCTAAGGAACTTGAATCTGTGCTCTGATACCACTATATCACGACCCAATTCCGTAGAATCAAATAAGGCGTCCCCCGAATCGTGACCGCCGTGCGGGCCTGGAGTTGCGCCTGCACAAGGCTTTAATGATTTGCATAGCAAGCACATATTCAGAGTACGCAGATAAATTGAAACACAGATTTGAAACATAGAAAAGTTCTCTTTATTGATAATGAACATCTATTACAAACTCTTGAACGAGTTAGCTAATATGCCGAACGGCTTACAAAAGAGGTGACTCAAAATGAGATAGCAGTCCTGTACATTACATCCTTTTAAAAACTCAAAACGATATAGACCTCCAGGCTGGAGGACAGCTTTGCCACGGAGCTGCATATTGTGTATGAAGAGTTGCAAGCTCCGGTCTTCAAAATGCTTCAAGGGCGCGGTGAAGGTGCGCCAACAGCTGAACTGGATCGGGAAGACGACTTCGGCTCCTCGATCGGTTCGCCTTGGTGCGGAGAACCTGTTTCAACGAGGGTCAGCATATCGAAACATGCTGGTGAAGGCGAGCTAGCCTGACTATACCAATCAACACGTTGTTTAGTGAAGCATGCATATTTGTGGGTTTCTATCTTGTCTTAGTTTATTTACAAGTAAGCAGCATATTGAATTTACTGAAATGAACGTGCCACCGTTAGGTGGATTTTACCTGACCGTCTGAATTACCTGCACAATACTTACCTTGCCTTCCCTGCCACGAAGACACAAGTTAGTATGCAACAGGTTTAAATATACAAGATGATCACTGGCTTGGTTGCCATAATGGACGATAGTCTTTGACGAGAATGGCGTACAACAAAAGTATAAGGGGCATTGCAAGCCATTCCGCCAAGAACAAGAGACTAAACAATAGGTCTCGCCCGGACCGGATCGATGCCAGTGCCCCAGCATCGTCCGCAAGACCGTTACCCTGTGCACTGGTTGTCCATGATCGAACAATATACAAGTAACAAGTTTGTATTTGAGGCAACAAGAGTACAAGACAAGCAAGTACAAGACAAGCAATTCATGATCCATTTCCAAACGAACAAGCATGCAGTTAAGTATCCGTTCATGAAATTATTGACAAGCATATGAACCAAGTCTATTCTCTTTTATCTTGGTTTCTTTTATTATTACATGGTATCGTTTGATCGGGGCAAAGGAGAGTGCAGATTGATTAGCTGTGAAGCTTGGAAGCAGGACTAGCTAATCGGGTTGGTAGCCACTCACTTAAATTTTGGAAAGAAGAAGGAAAGAGGCGCTTCACGACTCCGCTCGCAAGCCACCTACTGCTCGTTCACCTGCACACGAACAGCTCGATTAATACTTCTTCCTCTCTTTCCAATCTTGGAATAGAAGTGCAAGTCAATGAACGAAAACAATGAAAACCATCGAAACCGTTCAAGGAAAACAAGTAAATTCCAAAACCAACTCAAAGCACGAAAGCAACAAGCGACATCGAAAACCGAGACAATAAAAGATAGCAGCGGAGAGGTCCCTCCTGACTCTGCCGCTAAGCCGATCCTTGGGGCGCAGTCCACTGAATATGGGAATCGATTCCGAAGAAACAAATCCATAACGAGGACGAGTTCTTAATTCAATCTATCCCGATCGAACGATACCGTCTTGTGTTTCTTAGCCGCGATCTCCGCACCGGGAGAACGGGGCGCTACAAGACTCGCGAGATTCTGCTTGTACAATCGGTCTATTCCGCATTCGACCGAAGATTATTTGATGCTGATCGTTGCAAGTCGGTGGAACAATAAAGACAGATTCTTCATGTGGCCCATATGTCATGATGATATTAGATGTTGACGCTACTTCCCATATGATCTCCCCTCGCTTGATAGTTAGGGGCGCTAAATCTTGATTTTGACCCCTGTCTTTGCGTTTCTGGATCAAGAAATCATGCAAATTAGGGAGATTACCAGAAGAAGAAGAAGGCTTATTCTGCCTTTTTCCATCAGTAGGAACGTGGAGATTGGGAACCACAGCCCTCTCTCTGCCATAAGAATACAACAGTTCCCTCATGTGAGCAGCATATGATCCATCATCCTTCTGAGGAGCATATTTTTCCATAAAATGGGTCTTTTTTACGCGGACAGGTTTATCCTGGTATAATTTGGGGTTTGGAACTGGTTCGCGTAAAACAGGAAAAATTCTCAATCGGCCTCCAGCGTCACGCGTAATCTGAAGAGTGGGCAACTTCTTCTCTTGTGGGCATACAAACCTAGCGGTTGGGAGATCCGCCACTCGTTTTCCTTTGATGTGATCCAAGGGTCCATCTTCCTCATCATAGACGGGAGATGTATTTTTACGTGCAAGGTGTATTTGAAATTTCTGGATTGGCACTGAGGCCTTGCCAGAAATTTTGTCTACCACGTCACAGATGGGAGACAAAGTTTTACGCGCAAAGCGCGTGTTAGACTTCTGGATTAGCACTGAGGCTTTGCCAGAAGTTTTGTCTGCCACATCATAGACATGAGACAAGGTTTTACACGCAGAGTGCGTCTGAGACTTCTAGATTGGCACTAAGGCGTTGCCAGAAGTTTTGTCTGCCACGTCACAGACGGGAGACAAATTTTTATGCACAAGGCGTATTGGCCGTGTAGTCACAACCTTGTTGATCAGAGAAGGAGAGCTTGCAGGAAGGGTAGAGGATGTCTTGGACATCCATACTTTATGCAGCTTTCTGTTGTTTTAGACAGAGAGGGAATGAGAGCTACCCCCTGCACGAAGCATGTCTTCATAAGCAGATTGGTCGAATTGGACGACCAAAGTATTCTTCGTCGATCCGACGGATACAACATCGTGTTGAGCAATTGCTTTCTCGTTAAATAAGAAAGTCTTCCCCACCAAAGTCTCCATCTTGTGTTTGATGATAAACAAAAGAATGAAACTAGGTTTATATGAAACCCTTTCTTTGTTTACAAACAAGAAAAAAAAAGAGTACAATTAATCCTATACGAATGTAAACCCCCTCGATTTATTCTGTAGATAGTCAGGGTTAGATTTGGAAAATTTTAGTTTTGGTAGCAGATGTCGAGGTTTAGAGTGGAGATAATTTTATCTGGTATTTAATTCATTTAATTAAGACACTTGGCGTGCCCTATCACTGCTAAATTAATCGGAGCCTAATATCAGCACATAAATTCCATCGGGCTATTGTACTTTTGACTTGACTCGCCAAATTAGGCACTGGACTTTTCTGTCACTTAAAATCAGTTTTTATTGTGCTCTAAATTAATTGCGCAACCCATATTTAACTCCGTATCGGACACCTGTGTCGTTACCCTAAATTTTGAGATACCAACTTAACCCGTTGAGCCGGACCAACTAAAGGGTACAAGACTGACTCCAAGCCCCCACCATTTTTGGCCTTTGTGTCATTTTTGAATTTTGACTCAAGTGCCCCCACTTAATTTAAAATCGCGGGACACTTTATTTCTACTTAATCAGGGATACCCATTTTCCCTAATCCTATTTTTTAATCATTAATTAATCCCAATACCATTTAATTAAACCTGTGCCTAACGCACAACACCCTCTTACCAAGAAAATTACTAAACACAATTTTTCTCCATAATTTTTGTGTCATTTTATGTGTTCATGCAATTTCTCAAATTTAGGGGGCTAAGTTGCAATTTAGGGATTTTAGGTGCCCTCGCCCCATTGGCCAAACCAAATAGAGAGGTCACAAAATGGGGTCCTTATTTCACCCATCCACTCACCACCCTTCATGAAGAAATTATTTTCTTCATGACAAATCTCCACCCTCCATTTTGAATAGGAGCATCACCACCCTCCATCCATTTCACAATCCCCTATAAAATATCACCTCACCCCACCCTCATAACTCACCACCGGCCCTAATCCCAAGAAAAACTCCCTCCCTCTCTCTCTCCTCCTCCATAATTCCTTCATGCAAGCTTCTTCTTCCTTCATTCTTATTTTTCTTCTTCCTTTACTTCTTCTCTCTTCTTCTCACTGAAGAAGGCTCCCTGACCGGCCGACTTTATCGACCCCCGTCCGGCCAGCCGACCCTCCCGTGCGGCCTGAGCAGCGGCCCGACGCCGACGAATTACCGACTGCCACCTTCTCCGGCCTGTCCCCGACTCCGCTGGACACTACACCCAGCCGACTGCGGTGCACAGCCATCTCCCGCTGGCCTATGCGTCCCCGCTCCGGTGCACAGCCACCCCCCGCTGGCCTGTGCGTCTTTCGACCAGTGCAGCAGCCATTTCCTCCCGCGGCTGTGCGTCTCTCCCCGCGGTGCACTTCACCCGACCGGCCAGTGCGTCCTCCGACCGACCGGACCGAGCAGCCTCCCCTACCACCCCGCGATCGACTTCAGCGCCGCTCGGGCCTCCTCCCTGTCCGACCTCTCCTGGCCATCTCCCCTCTTCCAGTTTCCACCTTCACCATCACCATTATCACCACCACCATCAGCTTACACTACCACCACCATCACCACCACTACCACCATCATCACCACCACCCTTACCTCTTCACCACCACCCCCGGCCACCTTCTCCGGGCGTACCCGGCATTGTCGTCGTCAAGGTCGACTCTCCCCTTATCTTTATTTAATTTCCAAATTTGTTATGGTTTTAAATAGGATAATGTTTATATATGTGAAATGCTAGCTAGGGTTTTGGGTTATATATGTGGATATGTATTGCTAGTGTAATGTGGTACATGAAATATGTGATTGAGGTATATATAGGTTGAGGTTAATGATGATTAATGTGAATATGGATTGAGGTTGTGTTTAATGAGGTTTAATATGTTTTAGAGTTTATGTAGTGTAGTGTAGTGTTTCTTTGAGCTATATGTGTAGGTATGTTGATTAGGGTTATTATATGTGGTTTGTTAGGGTTCTTTCTTTTTAACACATTATATATGTATGAATGAGAATCCTTGATACTTATGGTTGTGTACAGTACTTAGGATTTAGGAGCACGGGTTGATGATTTATACTTGTGTATTTAATTGGGAAGAGAAGCATTACTTATACAGCATATATGGAATCGTTAGTATGGGTTGTGATTGAATTCACCATTAAGGAATGGTATGATTTTGTGATCCAGTGGATAGTGGATGTTATGTAGAGGAAACTTGTCTTTGAAGTATGAAGTATAAAATGCTCAATTTAAATGTATAATTAGTAAGGGTAGTAGGTGAATGTCTGATGGAGGACTAGTGTGATCGATAATTAAGAAACTGGAAATTTAAGGTGATTGATTTAGGGAGGTATATGGTGATTGGTAACAACGATATTAAACGAGGAACTTAAAATCATAAACTATGTTTTGAGGATGGTTTGATGATGTGGTACAAATGACTAGGTGATTTGACGTATCGTACCGATAGTCAACTATGGTCAACCCCCTAGTGACTTGTCCCTGTGAGTTATAGCTGAGACTGAGTTTAGTTGTAGATGTGTGTAGCATCCCTGTCTGTCGTAGAATAGACTATTGATTCTGGTTTGTATCTCATCTCTAGGTACTGCAGGACTTGAGTGCTTGGACGCGGTACCGGATTCCCATCTTCAGCAGCCGGACGCAGGCAAGTATACCTTGCCACCCTGTATTTTCAGTTTACAGATATTCATTATTTCGTTATGTACTTTGTGCACGTACTTGTTGACGTTCGATACTTTGCGTCCGGATTACAACCGGGTAAAGACGTACGTTGTAACGTCTTAGAAGGATTGTTAGATGTTTTGTAGCATCTCGATATGCGTACCTGAGTATATAGACACCCCAGGACACACTCATACACTGTGATTATGCCAGATTCCTGTATCCTGATACTGACATCATGACCAGAGACTGGGACGACCTTAGGGTCCAGTCTGTTGAGTTATTTCCGTGTGTCGAGACTGTAGTTAGAGGTTCAGGTTCAACACACAATCGTTGACCGCTTGGGAAGGGGAAGACAGTTACTAGACGCTTGGGCTCCTCTGCACGCGCTTATATATATATGTAGTATCTATGTAGTGATCCTGTATCTAGTGTAGTGGTATCACCCGTGTGACTCTTTGCCCGGAGCTGCGATACGTGCCGTGTGATTCCGTGTCCGAAGCTACGGTTTTATTTTGGACAGCCCACGCGTCAAACATTGTCTTTAAACTGTGTCACACTTGTTTGGTTATGTTAGATTACCCTGTTGTTGCACTTATACTATCTGTTTACCTGGCATGTTGTATTTCTGTACCTTATTACGTCTCTCTGAGGACCTGGTTCCCTTCCAAGTGTAGCCTACGAGGATTACCCGGAGGAGTACGGACCGGGCATCTATCCAGCAGCTGTACTCACTGCCGAGGATAAGGTCATTCCTGAGGACTTTGCCTGATCGCTGGTAGTGACTCTTTCCTTAGGACGGTATCATTACCTAGTTACCTGCTGCCGTCCCAAGTTATCTTATTGCCTACTTTTATTCCAGTATATTTGTACTAGCGGGTTTGTTCCCGTGTGACTACTCTAGTATTTGTATTTGATACTTATCTGAATATTTCTTTCCTGCACATTAGTTGTTGTATTTACTTCTATTATGCTCTTATATTGCTGCCTGTGGATGAGATTTAGATTGAGTATACTTGTGTTATGTGTTGGGTTATTCATTATACTTTACAGCTTAAGTGTACTCCGACGGGCCCATTAGATTGGAATGCCTGCCGAAGTACGCTGCTGGCCATTGCCAAGTATCTTGGTTCCTTATCCATGGAACCGGGGTGTGACAACGAGGATGTTAAGTACAAAAAAAAATGATTATGGGGAAAAATTGCTATAGGAGTCTGATATACGGTCGATCACTTTGTCCCTTGGACCACACGATGATGAAGAAGTGCTGTAGAAGAAGAAGAAGCTTCAAAGGTTGCAAGTGGGATTGAATTCTCGTTGCCGAAGTTGTAAATCAACACTCTCTGTCTGTGCTCTCTGCTCCTCTTTCGATTCGATCCCTTTTGATTTCTCCTTTGATTGATCGACCTATTTTATCCCCCCCTCCAACCTTGATCTCCTGTGACCAGAGGTCTCTATTTATAGAGATCAGTCACAATAACTGTCCAGTCGGCGTAAAAGCCAAGCTGTGAAGAGAGTTGCACCTTTTACGCGACAGTTATAATAACTGCTACCCACGTCTGAATGACCTTCTAAATCTGTGTATGACACATGTCCCATTATAAGGTAACGCGTATAACTGCTTTTCGAAGATCACGGCATGCAAGCCACATAGGTAACTGCCCTCGCGTAAAGATTGTTGGCATAAAGGCCAAATAACTGTCTTGTTGGCGTAAAAGCCAAATTGCTGTCTTGTTGGCGTAAAAGTCAAATAGCTGTCTTGTTGGCGTAAAAGCCAAATAGCTGTCTTGTTGGCGTAAAAGACAAGTTCTGTGTAATACTTGATGATTCATGAATAATAGGTAACCAGCGTAAAATGGCCAATTATCCATAATGACTGAGGTTTTGAGCATAAAATAGCCTTATCACATACCTTTGCAAATATGATCGAGTTGGCGTATTTTGAGGAGATAGCATACGACGTACTCCTATAGTTGAAAATAGTCTGGTTGGCATAAAATGCAAGGATAGTGATGTGAGCGTATTAGTCACAGTTTTAACTTTTCTAGTCAATCATCCATCACGACTGAGGTCTTGAGCGTATTCTGGGCTAAATAGCCTTATCACGTACCTCTGCAAATATAGCCGAGTTGGCATATTTCGAGGAGATATCATATGGCATACTTCTATAGTTGAAAATAGCCTGGTTGGCATAAAATGCAAGGATGGTGATGTGAGCGTATTAGCCACAGTTTTACCTCTCCCAGTCATGACAAAATCTGAAGAATAGAACCAAATCTCGTGCATTAAATGCAGAGATATGCCCCTATCTCGTGTATTAAATACAGAGATATGCCTCGAGCTCTGTGCAGCAAACAGCTTTTGACGTGGCGTCTGATTTTATCTCATCTTGAGCGTAAAAACTCATCTTCGCCTGTGTAGAATAGTCAGCGTATTCCTTAAATGCGTAAAAAAATGACTTGTATCCAGGATGTGTCACTAAACGACAGTCTGGGTCTCTGTGCAAAATCATCATCACAGCCGTCCTCTCGATCGTCGTGCAGTACTTTTGTCAGGAGTCAGGTTCACTATTTTGTCTGACAGATTCATCCGATGAATATGAAGAATTCCTTGTATGACTTTACGTTGTATTAAAAACAAACGTATTTTACGCCGGGGGGAGGTGTAGCAACCTTTTACGCCAAAACAGTCTTGAAGCGCTACTTTACGCGGGCAGCTCTGAAGTCGTATTTTATGCCACACAGCTCTGCATCTCTATTTTATGCGGGCAGCTCTGAAGCCATGTTTTACGCCACACAGCCTTGAGGCTCTGTTTTACGTAGACTTCATGTATGTTGGGAGTTTTGACTGTATAATATGCGCATAATTCCCCAGTGTATTTCATGCTTCTACAAATAACACTCTTACTTTACTTTCAAAATTTTAACTTCTTTCCCAAACATGTAAATTTAGGCAATAGAAGCATGAAAGGGTATTTATGAAAAAATAAATAAATTAAAATTTATATTTCATATTTTTAACCTAATATAACCAAACATGGGCATGGGAATGTTGAATTCCTTTCCCATGGGACAGGAATAGAAAATAAATTTGTAAGAATACAAAACTTCATCCAAACAAGCCATAAAAGTCAACTCATTAGGTAGAATGAACCTCGAATCAAGGTGTTGACCTAGTGTGACCTAGTTTCACTTAGTTTTACATAAAAATAACTTAGAGACCTATTATCAAGCTAGTATATCATGTTTATAATTACAAACAACTGTTTTTACTTGATATTCATATTTAGGTCCTTGATACACTAATACAGATACTGTTTGATATTGTACATCAGATTCCAGGTGAGTACATTCTTTGATAGTTTAATTATTTTATATTTACTATGATTCTTGTTTATTGTATTATTTTATCTGATTTTTTAATACGATGGACACACGGAGTAGTATTATGGATTCATCTTTGAGATACATGGTTTATACTTGCTGGCCCATCAGGACTCTTTACAGGCACCACCTTTATCAGGACTCTTCTGGAATCACTTATACTTAACTGGCATCTTATTGATCTACGTGTTGGAACCTGGATCCATTTTTACTATTTCGACGAGAAAATACCTTAGTAGACATGTAAATATTCCCAAAATCTAGAACCACTCCCTCAGGTCCAATATGGAACGATAGCACTCTCACTTTTTCACGTGCGAGCTGTCGTATATTATCCCTAGCCATTTACATGTCAAAAGTGGTATTTTAACACACTAGTTAGATATATACTTTCTAGTTTTACTCTATACTTTCTGGTTTTACTCTATACCTGCTAGTTACATTCTTGTCTGTCGTACTTGCTGGCTTTTGCATATTTTTCTATCTTTACTGTCATATTTACTTGTTCACCCTATTTAAATTTCCATGCTTCTATATTTATCTGTTCCATTATATTTATTACCATAGTTCATTACTTATCTTTTTATCATGTATTACTTTACTATTATACTTTTATAGTCTTTATCAATTAACTGAAACTGTTGTTAGAGGTTTTCTCGTTCCATCCTGTCTAGATAATATTTTTTAGTCGATTTAGAGGATTAGTATCCGACTTACTACGGACTGTGGGAGGGAGTAGCAGCCATGAACCCTGCCATTCAAGAGTTATTACAGGGAGGTCTAGACAGTGCCACCAGTTATCTTAGTTATATTTACTTAAACATTTTTGGTACTGGATTTGTTTCCAGCTATTGAGACTTTGAGTTGTTATTATTTGAGATTTATATCTGATGTTGAGGATTTCTAGACTAATAATATTGTTTTATTGTGTTGAGATGTATATTTCTAGACTTTTATTCTTGGATTCTCTTTTTTATCATGTCATGCATTTATTCTTTCTTATAGTATCTTGTGAATAAGTATTGATCTTGCCATTTATTATCATCTTGTCCTCCATATGGAGTTGAGATATCATTAACAGGTTTAGTTTATATTATTGTGTGAGATTGATAGTTAGTAATATTGACATAGACAATATTCTACCGCCGATGCTGTGGTGTAGGCTAGATGTACCCACGTACTTGTGCCCGATCATCTGGATACAGGTCGTAACATATTTTTGTGGTGTCCTATGCAGACACGCTTCGATATTAGTAAGATATCGTGGTAATGCAATGGCTTAGTTGTACTACTGTGAGCATGCGATCGGATATATGATATAGGATATAGGATGAGAGAATACTCAATCACAATTATGATTTCTTTAGATATTCCTGGAATGACCCTTGAGAATCTTACTATAAATTATATTTCAAAATCCGATTCCCATATTTTTGTTTACTTTCACATATTTGTTTTGATTCTTGTATCGAGATAATTTTTATCGACTGAATTGAGATATATTCTGAAGACATATTTTGATGAGGATAGTAAGAAAGGGAACTGTCTGCCTTAGTTAAGGAGTCTAGAGTTTATCGCAGCCATATTAGGGGGCATGAAGAAGACATAAAGCCTGATTTTGGATATACTTCTCTTGGTTATAAAATTTAGCATTTTTGTAGCCAAGCTAGCGACAGGGCAAAATTCTAGATAACATAAGAGCTATATTCCTTAGTTATGGACTCTATAGTTTATCGCAGCTATGCTTACTGGCGTGGCGAGAATTCTGGGTAATATGATTCCGGATAGACGTGTATGATTTTCAGATTGTATCTTAAAATTGGTTCTTAATGTATCATCTCTGTCATTCAAATCATGTTATCATTGAGTTCTATTCCATCACCATACTAGCAAAGGATAGAGATATCTTTAGTTTCTCTAGTTAGTTTCTTATAGAGCTTCACATTATTAGTTCCTGAGGCAGTTTCTGTGGATAATGAAGTAGCTTGGTAACTTGCAGATAGGTTTATGTTAAGTTTAGTATCAGTATTGATTGTTGGGAGTATAGTTGTGAGTCTGAGAAGGGTTCCTGGTTGGGTATATGAGCATTAAGTATCAGTCTATAGGCCTATAAACAACTCATAGTATAGTATATTTTGTAACAATAGTTCTAAGGTAGGTATCAGAGTATAGTTTGTAGTTGGTATCCTAGAGTGTTAGTATTGTATTCTAAGTAGTATGAGTTAGTGGGTTTGGTGTGCTCATAACCTAGAGCTATAGTGTATCACAAATACTAGAAGTGGTAACCTTTTATATTGAGTATTGTGGCTAGGTTGATGCTTAGTGAATAACTGATGTAAGTATCAGATATATATGTGAGGGGTCTAGCTAGGCCACATGTGGCACCGCAAATTGTCCCACACCAGAAAAGGGAGACACCAACAGCAGGCCAAGGCTTTTGCGATGACGATCGAGGGGACTCATGCTACAAGTGTTGGATTAGCAGGTTCTGTTCTGGTCTTTCCTTTTCCTTTCCATTTATTGATCTGCTAGATTCCTTAGTACCTTATAGCTTGTGTTAGTAATTTTGTGCTATATTATAGTTAGTAGTAAACCCTTGATAGAGGCTGCAATATCATGACAGATAGAGACCATATGCATGTCGATAATTAGTAATAATTTCTTTTTAATAGAAATGTATGTTTGTATGATTTTAGTAGGCCTGGCTAGATTGGGGTGGTAATTTTAGTGAGAGTAATGATGAATAGATTATGATCAGTTAGAAGAGAGGAGACGAGATGTGTAAGGGATACTCTATCTTTTGAACCATGAGATATTCCTTCAGTTCGTGCCTACTTCCATCCTTAAATTTCGAAGAATTATTTTCTATGGGGTTAGGATTGTAACCACCACTTTCTCATGCTAGGTTAATTTTTTTCATTTCTATATTAATGGCATTTGTTAATAATATATATATAATGTTAATATAGTTATAATGGTTGGTGAGTTATCCTATTAGTTAGACTTGGTTCTAGTAAGGCCAAGTGGACACAACTCGACCAATTGAACCACATAGAGCAATTAGACTAGTCAGGACTACACTTGTGTAAACCCCCTCACCAAAAATATTTATTTTGTGTGTATTTTATATTATTATATTTAATATAGATTATTTTAAATATTGAATTTTTTTAGAGTATTCTCTTAATTAATTAGAAAATGAAATTCTTGATATATTTACTTATATAAATATTTATTTATAATTACTTCACAAAGCTAATTTTTTTATATTTTATTAAAGTATTATAAATTTTCTCGAATTTAATTCATGTATAAAATAATTTTTTCCATAGTTTTAGATTATTATATATATATATATATATATATATATATATATATATATATATATATATTAGTGGTTATAGATAAGATTAATAATAATATTAACTAATCCTAATACTACCCGTGTACAGTAACCGCAACCCTTCCCGTATCCGCGCGGACATCCCCCCACCTCTCGCGAACTCTCTCCCCTATCTATATATAACCTAAAAAAATTAAAACCCTAATCTCTACTTTACCCTCTTCCCATGTGGCCGTCGCGCGTAGTTGCCACCACATGACCGGCCGGCAGGCGGACAGCAGCCGAGAGCAACAACAACGCCCAACAGCAGCCCATCGACCCACTTTTCTAGGTAATATTTCTCATTCATCTTCATATAATTTTTCGAACGGTTTATTCGTACACGCTCACAACCTAAACCTCTAGGACTCCCTTTAAGCGGAACGAATTTTTGCGCCCCGGATTGATCAAGAAATATGCCGAAAGTTGGCCGAAGAACTGTTCGAAAATAGTTCAAAAATTCAATCCAACCACCCCAGTTTATGCCCTATTTTCTACAAACTCATTTATTATTTTCAAAATATAATTTATAGGAATTCTTCACAATAAGACCAAGATTATTATTGTTCTTTTAGTTTTTATTAATTTGCAATGTGGATTAAATTAATAGGATTCCAAAACGACAAAAAAAACTTGTTTTCTTAAAACTAAAATCTTGTGATAAGGGGCGTATGGTATATCCAAACATGACCGGCCGCCAAACAGGACCACCTCGCCATGTAACAATTATATCGAAAGGAGCGTATGGTATATCCAGACGTGTGAACTCTTACGAAAGTTGATTCGGACGTGTGTGTGCGCCGGAATGAACCTGTATCCGTAAAAAGTCCCGTATCAGTGTTTTGCAACTTTCCCAATTAGTTTGTGTGCGATCGTCGGATCGCCACAAAATATTCTCTATTAGACTCACAATGTTTGACTTGTCCTGTGACCCGAGTTTCGTTCGATTCTGAGTCAGTCGACAGAATGCTGTTTCGTGGGCCCCACGGTTTGACTTGACGAGCGATTTGTGATCGGTTCACCGGAATCTAAAATTGGACATACCTTTGAATTCGTATTATCATTTAGGATTTGTTTGGCCTATAATTTATCCTATTTAGAGATATTTACCCTTGACACGCATTTTGGTGCAAAGTGGGCCACTTGTGGATCCTACTTTGGTCCAAAATTATTGTTTTGCCCCTGTGTCCAAATTGGACGAAAGGGTAGAGTTTTCTGACTATATTGCTTATTATAGGAATGTTGGTGATATTTATTTCAGTATCCGAAGACGTTCTTATATATTCCTCACTTTGTGCTATTGTTGACTTGAAGTGTTTGCAGCCAGAACATTGTCTAAACTTTGCTCGGATACCAAGCAAGATACCGTGCTATATCTAATATCAGTTTATTTTTAATTCTGTATTTTATTTTTTTATTGCATAAATTATTTTCATATATAAACTGTGCGTCTAAGTTGACTTGGGTGCAAACGACTTGGTTCGTTATTTTTTGTTGTTTTTATTTATTATATGCATGTTGACTTAGTTTTAGCGAAATACCTCCTAATTGTGAGATATTTTTATATTTTATTGGACCATGACACACACAAGACATGGTTTGTGATATTCTGCTAGGAACATGGACTGCGTATTCGACTTGTTACCGATACATAAGGAACATTTGACGGTTATAATGTAACTGTTATGACTACTGTGTTATGATTCGTGTATTAGAGAATTCTACAGTTACAACACTGGGCACGTCGTGTACATAACTTGGTTAGTAAGGCGATAAGGGCGAGGACAACGACTATGTGTATAAGAAGCTAAATCAGTGAGCCAAGTCTCCGGATGGAACTTGGTGTGATGATATATGTGTATGAGATACCTTGATATTACTAGATACCCTGCTATTATATGTATATGAGCCTAAATTCCACCCATGTGTACGAAAGTTGTCCTCTAATTTACACTTTTGGTGGTTAGAAAATCCTTTGCATATTTAATTACTTACTGCAGTTTATATAGCTTGCTTCTATGTATCTTGTTACGTCCCTCTGAGGATCTAGTCCCTTTCCTGGTGTAGACGATCTTGACTATTTGCAGGAGCACGGATCAGGACTTGCTACTTCTCTCTCTTTCGAGGAGGTCTTCCCTTCGAGCCTCATTGATTATTAGATGTACTTATTTTGTTTCTCTTATATTCTAGTTTGGTAGTGGATTTGTCTCCACCCAACTAATTGTTCTTATCAAGCATTTTATACTTGATTCAGTTATATAGTTGATTGGTTATTTATTTCTATTTGATTCTGTGGATAAGATCTAGTTATGCCCTGTGACTTATGACATAAATCTATACCACTTGTGAATTTTTATTCATAATACAGCGTACGTATGTGTTATGATTTTCATATATTGGAGTTTCCATATACATACGACTCACATGTTTACGTATTTCCAGTCCTACGTATTTTGGGATAGGGGCATGACAACTAGATTAATTAGTTATTCATTTAGTTAAATGGATAGAAGATTCCTTTTATTAAGAGTATATCCTTCCACCTAATTAAATATTCTTTCATGAAAACTAATAGGGTTACAATAGACATTTTAGATTGACCAAATGTGGGATTAGTGTAACCGTCCCTAGAAAGAAGGGGAGTAGCCCCTTCCTTTTGTCATTTCATACTTTATTTTATCCCCAAAATAGTTCTTCCCCAAATTGGAACCAATCCCAATCCTTTTCCTCTCAAATTCTTTGTATTCCCAACTCATATTCATTCCTATGGAGGCTTAGGAGCTTGGATTGCAAAGTGCACTACTTTGAGGGATAATTTCTAGGAGCTCGTGTCAATTTCGATCCCTACGTGTCCATTTGAAGGAGTTTCATTGGGATCTGACTCCAATAGATATATTTCCCTAT
This sequence comes from Iris macrosiphon, assembly GCA_036927795.1. Lineage (NCBI taxonomy): Eukaryota > Viridiplantae > Streptophyta > Magnoliopsida > Asparagales > Iridaceae > Iris > Iris macrosiphon. The sequence continues at coordinate 103,329,784 of JAYESA010000010.1, read as the reverse complement.
TCCTAGTGATTTTATGGTTAATTTATGGTATTAAACCTATAGGAATCCTCCTATGGCTAAGGACTACCTATAGAAAGACGAATTAGCTTCTAACAAGCCCTATTGTGATAGCTACATTGAGTTTTGTAGCCAAATTGGAAAAATCTAAATTTGGTGCACCAAGTATTTGAGAATAGGTCTATTCGTTATTAGAGGATTAATTTCATGGATATTGTGCTGTACGTGTCCATAATTAGATATGGGAAGTGCATATTATTATACACCATGGTACGTGTCAAAGATTTTGGTATTTTTAGGGTTTTTTTAATTTGGGGCTTATCCTTCTTTGATTTGCATTATATTATTTACTATAGCTATTTATATATCATAAATTGTACATATACGATAATTAATGGTCATTGCATTGATGTATTATGAATATAGAGTTGGTACCAAAACTTGTGACTGCTTTGAGTATCATATTTTGTCCTTGTGCACATGAGGTGTTTGATACTTCAGATATCATAAGGATATTATGAGATTGTTAGTGTTATATATATATATATATATATATATATATATATATATATATATATATATATATGTGTGTGTGTGTGTGTGTGTGTGTGTGTGTGTGTGTGTTATATGTGTGTGTGTGTGTTGTATGGTGTACTACATGTGTTTGACAATTGGTCATGTGTGGATTGAGGGGGGGATTATATAGATGCATTGTGTGAATGCTTGCGAGTATATATGTGTTTTATAGTCTGTGAGTTTCCATTGGCAGCAGTGTGTGTGTGTGTGTGTGTGTGCCTGAATGTGCATACATGGTTGTGACTGTGGTGTAAGGGGTATGCTGTGTAGTTTATTGGGTTTGTATGTGTGTGTATGGGAGTTGTGAGCAGGTGTGTGTGCCTACATTCATGTGTTGGTGCTATGTATTAGTATATGCGAAGGAAAGTTGGCGGTTAGCATCACTGCAGTGGGAATTTTTGCCAAGCTTGTGCATTCGAGTAGGAGCAATGTAGGTGTTGATCTGTGCAAGAAATAGGTGTACAATAGCAGTAGTGAAGTGAGATTGAGTGTTAGGTTAAATAGTGTTGAGGAGTAGTGGTTGCATTCATGTGTATAGTAAGTGTGTATCACATGGGAGGGTATTAATGTCTCAGGATTTGAAGACCAGTATCTAGGTTAGTCTAGTAGAGTGCAGTGTCATCTTTGTTGTGTCCTACAGTGAGGGGTTTAAGGGTATTAAGGGGGAGAGCTAAGAGCTTCCACTGTACTATAGTGCAATCATATACAGTGCTTAATAACCTGACAACAAGGGGGAAACTGCCATCTGTAGCAACATCTGCTGCTCGAGAAGCAATCTAGGTAGAGCAACAACTACTGCAGAATTTGGAGTGGGTATTGCAGCAGTAGGTGTTGTTATTGATAACATGTTGCTGTACAGGTGTTGACAACGAGCAGTGTCGAGGAAGGTGGATCTTTCCAGTACACTGAGCATTGGAGTTAAGGTATAGATGGATGAGTTCAGAGTATATCTAGGTGTCACGACCAACACCCTGAAATTGGACATGAGTCATGGGCACACCCAGCCTATGCCGCAGTTTCGGCGGTAGAACGATGTATAATAAGGCACAACTATAATCTATAGCTCACAACATATATACATATCCACATTATACCCAATAACGGACATTGAGATAATGAAATCATAATGAGATAATCAAATAATAGTCTCAAAATCATAGGTCCAAAATAGTCTCCCAAATAATACTAAAGTCCTAAATAGTAATATACAAAATATAACTAAAAATCCCGGAGAACAATCCGGTCCAAACCAACTAACTAAAACAACTACTTTACTAAACTACTCAATCGCAGTCGGGGTCTGAGCTGCTAACTCTCCATAATATACTGGGTAAGTCTGCTACTCTAAGACGCATGCACACAACTAAACAAATAAAAACTAGGCATATATAAAATGAACAATACAATCAACCAAGGTGTACTTGCCTAATAATAGTCTGGTGCTGAAACAACGCAAGTTAACAAGTACAACGCTCTCAGTAAATATGAAAGCAGAACAAGCGCCTCCATTGTTGCAACAGACATCACCAATATTTCTAAAATATAATAAATAGCTAGGATTGACTACCCATAAGTCCAATTTGGACACATGGGCTAAACCAGTAATTTCGGGCCAAAGAGGGGTCTATCGGTAGTCCACTTTGCACCGAAAAGTGTGCCAAAGGTAAAATCCTCTAAATATAATAAATTATAGGTCAATCAAATCTTAAACGATAATACAAACTCAATGGTATATCCAATTTTTGGATTCCGGTAAGCCGATCACAAAATTGCTCGTCAAGTCGAATCGTGGAGCCCGCGAAATGGTATTTCGTCGACTGACTCAGAATCGTGCGAAACTCGGGTCACAAGATAAGTCAAACATTGTGAGTCCAATTGCGTAAGTTTCGTGATGATCCGACGAGGTTACACAAACAAATTGGGAAAGTTGCAAAACACTGATACCAGAGACTTTTTACGGATACGGGTTGATTCCTGCACGCGCACAGATCCGAATCAACTTTTACGAAAGTTCACACGTCCGAATATAGCATACGCTCCTTTTGGTGTAATTGGTATGCGATGAGGTGGTCCCGTTGGAGGGGCGCACTCCGTATCATAAAATTTTAATTTTTGAAAATATGATTTTTAGTCAACTTCTAACAGTTTGTATTCGATAAATACATCAAGTTAATTAAAACTAAAAGAAAGGTTTTGTTGTCCTATATTTGTCAATAAACGCCTTCAAATAGATTTTCAAAATCGTGCATGGTTTGGAAGAAAACTTAGTGTAAATTAGGGTAGTTGGACTATTTTTGTCATATCAGAAAACTATAGTTTTTCTGTATTTTGATCTCGATTTTTACCTAGTTTTTATTGTTGTTTAATTAAACTAATTAACGAGTATTGAATAGGGTTATGTTGTGAGTAGATGAGAGAGATAATGTACCTAGAAGTGGGGCTCGTGGGGGTTGTGCGACTGTCGTGCGGGTCGTAGATCAGGGTCGAGGCGGCGCTGCTGGCGGCCAGGGGCTGTGCTGCGGAGTCAACGACGCTGGGGGGAGGTCGGGCTAGGGTTAGGTTTGATGTTGGGATGAGGTATTAGTATTAGGGTTGAGAGTGGATGAATATATATAGAGAGGGGAAGAGAGAGTTCAGGTAAGGAGGTGTGGGTCTGTGTGTGTGTTTATATTGTGTGTGTTGGCGTGTATTGTGTTTTGATGGGTCTTTTGTTGGGTTTGGGTTGATTTGATTGCTGTGGGTGGTGGTGTTGCTTTTCCTTCTTCCTTTCCTTTTCTTTTCATTTTTCTTTTTCTTTTTCTTTTCTTTAATCATTTTATATACATAATAAAATTCTAAAACTAATAGTTTTTATATTTAAATAAATTCTAGAAATATTTTATACTATTTTACCAATCCTTTTACACCAAAAATACTTCTGTGACATAATAATAAAAAAAAAATTTGAAGCTAATTATTTAAAGACTTTTTGTTTTCTAATTAACCAAGTAAGATCTAAACAGCCAATAATTAAATAAATAAGCTAATAAAATAAATAAAGAATACTAAAATTGTAAATTAGAATTAGGGGGTTTATATTCTACCAAATTTATAAGAATTTCTTCCTCAAAATTAAAAGTAAGGTACAATTTTAGAATAAGAGAGGGCGATATGGTAGAGAATGGTCAAGTACGAAGTATCGTACCTCAAATTCGAGAAGGCGAAGATGTAATTCGTACATTAAATTCTAAGGGTCGGTCTGGTCTTCTTTAAGCAAGATAATATAGCATAAATTAGTTCCATCACATGAAGTGCTTGCACATGGAATAGATTTGCAAGAAAATATGGTGGAGAAGATGAGTACCCGATATGAAGAACCGTTGATATGATGAAGGATGAACTGTCACTACTTGGTTACATGAACGATCTTAAGTTATCTATGATCTAATGGTCTAAAAAGGATGTCCTTCTATTCTATAAATTCTCCATAGGCACTATGGCCTATATTTGTTCTCATCGAAGTCGTCAAAATATTTTTTTCCTCCAAATTCGTATCTAAGTCCAGTAAACCTCAATTTTCTCAAAAATTAATTAACTAAATATATTCAAATCTATCGCAATCTTTTCAAAATAAAAATAACCACTATTTAAATCAAAATTCAACCTAGCGTAATTTTTTCTCAAATTTCAAATAACCAAAATTTAAATTTAAGTTAAATCTATATGACATCTTTAAAAATTTAAATAACCCACATCAAATTTTAAATCAAGATTCAAGCTATCATATCCCTGTAAATTTAAATACCAAAAAATCTCTTCAATCAAATCTTATTCCATGTTTCAAATTTGAGAATTTCATAGTCACCACATTCTAAATTCAATCTCCATCCTCAAAATTTCAAATAGGTGATTCAACATTAAAAATTTAACGTTTAATTTAAATTATCAAATTATAAAATTTTAAATTCAATCCATCAATGTTCATCTTTAGAATTCTGTATTTATCCCTAAAATTTAAATCGATGACTCAATTCCCCCATATTCAAAATTTAAATCATATATTCAAATTATAAATACTTGGTCCAATATATCACAATATCAAAAATTATTTTATAAGGTATTATTCTCTTTAAAGTTAAATCCTCATCATCATAATCATACTTCTAAAAATTCTCGAAATTAAAATGACTTAATTCTCTCGATCTTATCCTACTTGATCACGATATAAGATTTTCACTTTCATATAACATTTCAGCTCAAGTTGACAATGCAACTCCTACCCAACTTAGAATTTACCGATCTATCGCACAAGACTATACATTTAAGAAAAACTTCCTCAAATTATTTATTCGTGTTATTCAATCCTCAAAAATTTCTCACAAAATATATCACATATTTTATGCCATTAATCACAAATGACAACCACGTAGTAATGCGTACCTAGTATTATCCATGTATCTAACTTCTGTCAAGCACGAGTGATTGTCTTTCCAAAATATGGGAAGACGGATGCAATAGTAAGAGTCCAAGGAATATGTAATCAAATTCAAATATAGAGTCAAAGGTGATTAAGAATCCAAGAGAGTTTCCAAGTCAGTGGTGGATTGAGATCCTATTTTGATAAATTTTTATTTACAAGTACGTATCAGTATAGTTACGTAACCGATACGTTATGCTCTGGCCTGTCTAGAGGGAAAATATATTCGTCTAATAAGCTAAGTTAACTTTATCTCAATCCATGTAAAATAGTCATATAAAGGGCGAACCAAGTGCACTAAGGTTGATCAGACCGTAATACACTGATTCTAAATAGACAAATATATTAGAGTGGGCCCCCAATAACACATATATCATGAACAAGCTCGATAAAAGAATAAACTTGCAAAACTAGGCTATAATAGCAGCAGAAGTCGAGGTAATCTATAAAATATAAATACGTGAGATTATGATGAATGGAAGTACAAATAGTTCAAGTTCATCAAGAATCTAAGACTAATCCGGTGGTTGTGCGTCTACAGTTGTCATACTAACTTCTTGTCTAAGTCTCTGGTCGACAAAATATGGTATGAACCTCTAAAACTCTACAGTCTATGTAAACACTATCTTCATACACTAGCATATATTTAGTGTCATTCAATTATATGTTATTAATGGGTCATAAGGACTATGTAACGCTAAGTTTTGGGACATGCTACCCAACTTACAAAAATTTAACTAATACTGTAACTGCCATATTGGGATTCTACAAAATAGCCTTGTTTTTGTAGATATGGTAGAAACTCTCATTAAGGTATACGAGAAAATGTTCTTGGTATTATTAGGGTATCCTAGTGCATTATAATTTTTTTTAGGGAAATGGTCATCCTTAAGTCTCAGTTATAAGTAGTGCTTATAGAACAAAAGGTGTTACTATTAAGAATGAATAAGTTTCTGGTACTCAACACGAGAGAGAATATAATCTGTATATGGATAGGGATTACAAATTATGTGATTTGAAACTAGAGGATAATCATAAAATCATAATCTAAATTAACAATTCAAACTATCAAGTTCTAACCACTAAGCACAAAAATTCAGAATTCAAGATTAACAACTATAATCCTATCAAACTATATGTCATAACATAAAAGGAATCACTTGGCCTACAATTAGAAGGGTTAGGTGGCACGATCTGATTTTTATCATTGTTTAAGGTCAACGATTATGGAATAAGATTGCGAGTGTCAAATAGGTGAATTAGAAGTAAACCTCAAGGAGCAAAATAATTAGAAGAAGAAAATATTCAATAGTACCTGATTCAACGAGCATGGCACGATTCGAAGGACAAGAAAAATTTAGTCCTCACACAAAATAACAAGCATCAAAATTAAGGTTGCGGAATATGTAAAAGTAAATAAAGACTCTTGTTGATAACATACTTTTATAAGGGGAGTTGATATGCTATATAGTTTTTGAGGTCATGTATGATCATGGAAAAGATCATAATCATTCACAAGGTCCAAGGGATTGGAGAGCAATAGAAATAGCTCTACGATTGGGAAAAATGGTAAGTAACTCATAGATAGTCAAATGATCACTTAGTTTCCTAAGGGAGATGTTTAATGAGGGTATGATAGTTTCATAGGTTGACATGATTGGGGAATAGATTCAAATTATTGCAAGGTTGAAGGATTAAAGCAACGCAAAGAAAATTTGTGATAAGGTAAGGATAAATACTCAAGGTTGAAAGTTATGACTCGGTCGAGGACTTAGGGGTACTCGGATATGAATACATAAGGGTCACGGGATCTAAGTGATTATGCTAAGGTGGAGATAGGGTACTCCTGTTATACTAAGGCATTGTTTCGTTCATCTTGGTTTCCTAAGATAATACTTTGCTAACTATCAAGGTATGAATCCAAATTTATAAGCCCTATTAACTCCTATATTATTTTAATATGGAAGTAATGTTTAGACCTAATATCCAACCACAAATTCCTATTGGTTCCTCAATACTAGGGTCAATAATATGGCCAAATTTCTAACTAACATAGTGGTATCTATACTACTTTCAAATCATACCTAAATATAGAAAAGGATAATGGTCAATCAACTTACAGATTTTTGGATGCTAGGGTTAATTAGGTATACAAACTTTTGGGAGCTGTCAATATTCTAATTTATTTTCTTAGTAGTTATGATATCCAAATTATCCTTTAATCCTAACAACAATGATCCCTATATTCTGACAGAAGGCTATACTCTATGAACCATCTATGAAGTACATTCATCCCTCCAAATAGGGAGAGGTGAAGAAACAATGATAGGATGTCAAGGTAATTATGCGAATATAGTTCGAGGGCCAAGTAAGATAAGTGAGTTCAAAGGATTCAAAACAACATCAAGAAAGGAAGTCAAATATGTGGATGAGATCCTATACTCTAATCTTATATGCAGGCTTGCTCGGTACAGTAACGTAACTGAAGCAATATTCTCTCGACCTGCATGGGCCACCAATAAAAATATGTAACGCCCCAGTCCCAAAATATGTAGGACTAGAAATACGTAAGCATGCCAGCCATATGTATATGGCAACTCCAATATATGGAAACCATGCACATACGTAAGCTATTTTATGAATAATAATAATTTACAAGTGGTATATAACTTCATAAGCCACAGGCAATACTAATCTCATCCACAAAACCTATTAGTAATAAATAACCAAATATGACAACTAACAAAGTATAAAATAGTCGAGAAGAAACAAATAATCAGGTGGAGATAGATCCACTACCAAACTAGAATATGAAAGAAAACATAATGAGTATATCATCTAGTGATCAAGAAGCTCGAAGGGAAGACCTCCTCGAAAGAGAAAGAAGTAGCAAGTCCTGATCCGTGCTCCTGCAAATAGTCATGATCTTATATACTTGGAAAGGGTTCCAGGTCCTCAGAGGGACATAACAAGTACACAAGAAATTGGCATGGATAAAAGTAAAGCAGTAAACAATAAATAGGGTAACTAAACCATCTATGTGAAATACACTTGAGACATCCCTAGTGGAGCATGAGGGGGGAGAAATAGAAGAACAGTCATCCCACCAGGAGTTCCGTAGAACTCGGGGGTTACACAGTTGCACCATTTTCACAGTACAGTAAGAAACAAAAATCTTATATGCTCACTAGCAGATTTTCCCCTCCCAATGAACTATCTGAAGAGTATACACGATCCAGATATAATGCAACGACGTCAATAAAAAACTAGAACTCAAACTAACACCAACTACTAACACAAGATGCCAACTCACGTACCGATGGCTAGTCAACACGCTAGTCTATGCACTAACTCACTAAGACAGTGAATATTTTTAAAATAGTATCAGGTCGGAAGATACCTCGTATCTTCACAATAATTCAACCCACAACCAGACAAGGACAAGGTTGGACCACCATACAATGTGTCTGGTCAGAAGATACCTCGTATCTTCACAATATACTAGATAAGTCTGCTACTCTGAGATACGTGCACACAACTAAACAAATAAAAATTTAGACATATGTAAACTGAATAATACAATCAAGCAAGGTGTATGGCAATAGTCCGGTGCTGAAACAACGAAGTTAACATGTACAACGCTCTCAGTAAATATAGAAGTAGAACAAATGTCTCCAGATACTGCTACAGACATCACCAAAAAATATAAGAAATAGCTAGGATTGATTACCCATAAGTCCAATTTGGACACAAAGGCTAAAACGATAATTTTGGGCCAAAGAGGGGTCTACCGGTATCCCACTTTGCACCGAAAAGCGTGCCAAAGGTAAAAGTATATAAATAGGCCAAATTATTGGTCAAAAAAATTATAAACGATAATTCAAACTTAAAGGTATATCAAATTTTGGATTCTGGTGAGCCGATCACAAAATCGCTCGTCAAGTCGAATCGAGGTACCCGTAAAACAATATTTTGTCGACTGACTCAAAATTGAGCGAAACTCGGGTTATAGGACAAGTTAATTGCTGTGATTCCAATGGTGTATGTTTTGTCATGATTCGACGAGCGCACACAAACTAATTAGGAAAGTTGTAATATATGGAACTTTTTACGGATACGGGTTGATTCCGGCGCGCACACACGTCCGAATCAACTTCCGCAAAAGTTCACACGTCAGGATATACCATACGCTCCTTTTGGTATAATTGGTACGTGACAAGGTGGTCCCGTTGGTGGGACGCACTCCGTATCGCAAAATTTTAGTTTCTAAAAATATGATTTTTAGTCAACTTCTAATAGTTTTTATTCGATGAATACATCGAGTTAATTAAAACTAAAAGAAAGTTTTTTTGTCCTATATGTTGGAAATAAACGCGTTCAAATAGATTTTCAAAATCGTGCATGGTTTGGAAGAAAACTTAGTGCAAAGTAGTATAGTTGGACTAGTTTTGTCATGTCAGAAAACTATAGTTTTTCCATATTTTGATCTCAATTTTTACCTAGTTTTTATTACTGTTTAATTAAACTAATTAACGGTTATTGAACAGGGGGTTGAGCGTGTACGAAGAAACCGTTTGAGAGAAGGATGGGAGATGTGAGAGATAACGTACCTGGAAGTGGGGGTTGCAGGGGTTGTGCGGCTGTCGCGATGGTCGTAGATCAGGGTCGGGGCAGTGCTGCTGGTAGCCAGGGGCGGTACTGCGGAGTAGGCGGCACTGGGGGAGGTCGGGCTAGGTTTAGTTTTGATGTTGGGAAGAAATATTAGGGTTAGGGTTGAGATTGGATGAATATATATATAGTGGGAGAGAGGAGAGAGGGTAAGGAGGTGCGGGTCTGTGTGTGTTTATTTTGTGTATGCTGGTGTGTGTTGTGTTTTGATGGATCTTTTGTTGGGTTTGGGTTGAGTTGATTGCTGTTCGTGGTGGTGTTCCTTTTCCTTCTTCATTTCCTTTTCTTTTCCTTTTTCTTTTTCTTTTCTTTAATCTTTTTATATACATAATAAAATCCTAAAACAAATAGTTTTATATTTAAATAAATTCTAGAAAATATTTTATACCATTTTACAAATACTTTTACACCCAAAATAATTTTGGGACATTTTAATAATAAAATATATTTTTTGAAGCTAATTATTTGATGACTTTTGTTTTCTAATTAACCAAGTAAGATCTAAACATCCAATAATGAAATAAATAAGCTAATAAAATAAATAAAGAATACTAAAATTGTAAATTAGAATTAGGGAGTTTACAACCTCACTCCTCTAACAACTCCTGAAAGCTCAGAAACGGATGAGAAAACATAGAGATTTTGATGGGAACATAGGTGAGGTATTCAAGCATGCATTTTCTGTCAACAAGGTATCAGCTGACTCAATTGACGAAGATAACCACTCATTAGAACCTTTTGAAACTGATCCATGGGCACAACGGATGAAATCACAATGGGAGCTACGGTTTGAGCAATACGAACCGTTTAGAGAAGATAAAATCATCTATATCTATGTAGGAGATCGGTCTTCCTAAAAACCAATCTTTATTAGCAAAAGTCTCTTCGATGAAGATAAACATGCACTTATACAACTCATAAGAAAATATATTGATGTGTTTGCTTGGAACTACAGGGTGTCACTACCCAATTCCAAAAATAGGATTTTTATTTTATTTTAATTTGGTAAATTGTGTATTGATCATAAATATTTGTATTTATATTTAATTAGTTGGATGTATTTATTTTCATTGGTTGTTTTTGGGTTTTGGCTAGTTTGGACCCGTGTCAGACCCTATTGGACCTTGTCAAACCCTTGTCAAACTCAACCCTTGGTGTAGAATAGTTATTTTATTTTTAATTATCTAGCTGGGTTATTTTGGATTAGTTAGATTGGTTTAAGAAACCCTAAACCTAAAACCCAAGTTTGGAAGATTTAAGTTGAGGGTATTGTGGTCTTTGTGTTAGGCTTCTAACCCTAACCCTATTTCTCCTATATGACCGCCTCCCCTTCCTTTTCATTTCCTTCCACTTTATTTTCCTCCCTCCATTATATTTCTTTACTTCTTTCATTTACTTCTCTCCAATTCCAAGTAAGTATTTTTACCTTTTCTCTCTTCCTTCATTTACTTCTCTCATTAATGCTAACCCTAATCTTACATTCTTTCTAACCTAGGTGTGTAGAGCCTAGATTTGGTGTAGAAGCTTGGTTGAGGCTTGGAGGCTTGGTGTGGTGAATTCTAGGGTTTTTGGAGACTTTGGCCTTGGGATTTTAACTCCCAAGAGGTAAACCCTAACTTTTCTCTTAGTGATTACTTTATTATAGTGTAATTAGTAGTTTAGAACTTTTCTAGACCTTAGGGCTACCCATTGGAGGAAGTTAGAACTTGTTTGGATAGGTTTGGAGACTTTGACCTAGGGTTTTGTGTCAATTTTGGGTGAAATCCGAGATTGGCCTATTTTGGGGGTTACCCTAGGTTAGACGGACCTAGGTAGACGTGTTTGGGTATCTTCAGGGTAGGTTCGTGTCTCCGTTCGGATACGCGATGTCGTATCGTAGAGTTTTTGACGTTTCGGGCGATTTGGGGGTTTTCCTTCTCCGTGGGTTCCACGTGCATGTGAAATTTTGTCACGGACCTAGAATCGGAGATTAGCATTTTTGTGAGGTCTAGACGTTGTTTAGACACGTGGGTAAATTTTGGGTCGATTCCGATTAGGTTTGGCATATGTTTCGCGAGGTATCGCAAGCCGCACTCCAAGTGTTCAAAAAATAACCAAATGGCCTTTTCGACTTGGTTTCTAGGTTTCAGGTTTGTGTGCGGGTTGGTCTAGCCTTATGGAGTGTGTATTAGGATTTTTGAGTTTATATTTGTATATATATATATATATATATATATATATATATATATATAGGTGAGTATGTGTGTATTGGTGTGTTTGGGGGTGAGTGTGTTTGAGTGTGTATAGATGTGGTTGTGTGTGTGTTTGTGTGTAGTGTGTGTGAGTGTTGAGGATAGGTGTGTTTGAGTGAGTGAGATAAGGAGAGTGAGTGGGTAAGATTGGAGGAAAGGAAGAGGGACTGAGAGAGGGATCGAGATAGGTAGTGAGATTGAGACAGAGGGAGCAGCAGCAGGTAGTAGCAGCAGGTAGTAGTAGCAGCAGCAGCAGCAGGTAGTTGCAGCAGCAGGTAGTAGCAGCAGCAGGTAGTTGCAGCAGCAGCAGGCAGTAGCAGTAGCAGCAGGTAGTAGCAGCAGCAGCAACACCATGTAGTAGCAGCAGCAGCATGTAGTAGTAGCAGCAGCTGCAATAGCATGCAACACTAACAGCAATAACAACAATAACACCCTCCTTCAGCTACTAGAGATGAGAGGGAGAGAGATTAGATATACAAATATTTGTATATATATATATATATATACATATATATATATATATATATATATATATATATATATATATATATATATATATATATATATATACCTTGAGATATCAAGGTATTGAGGTAATGGGTATCGGGGCGAGGTATTGGGCTTTTGCCTAGGAATGGGATTAGAGTTGGTTATATATATATATATATATATATATATATATATATATATATATATATATATATATATATATATATACGTGTTATGGTGTATATTAGAGGGTATAGGCGGGGTGTATAGCGTAGGTTGATATATCGGATACGGAGGGTATCCCGGTATCTCAAAGAGGCGAGTTTGAGGGTTTACTAGCTTAATGAGCTAGTTTTGACATAGAATTTTAGGGGCACCCTAGTTTGACCTAGAGTTGACCGTAATTGCCCCGGTTGACCGCCAAAGTCAACCTTTGGCCTAGTTTCGGCATAGAGTTGACTTTTGGGATCCTAGGTTGACTTTTGACCTAGATTTCACCGGTTTGACCCGTTTGACCTAGAATAACCCTAGAAGCTTATTTTTAATTATTTTATATCTGTTTAACTCTTTAGAATCCTGTTTAACCTTGCTTTTTATAATAGGTCTTTGCGACGCCAGTCTGGATCTCGATCCTCACCAGTTGCTCAGGACGTCAGGCGAGTACCTACCTCTGATTATTTCCATTTTATGATAGCGTATATATCACCTGTTCTAGAACTGTTAATACTTGATTCTGACATATTATTTCATGAACTGGTACTAGTTGGATCCTGTCATGAGATGTTATCCCCCTTACCGTGTTCAGCTGGTACTATATCACGTGTATTTTATCATGTGCTTCGGGTATTGATTCTCATGTGCTTTATGTGCTTCGTGTGCTCTCGCTTTCATGTGCGCAAGTTATTTATCATGTACATAGCGTGTCATGGTTAGATCCAAGAGTATTGGTGGGGGAGGGGAGTAGAAGTTGGTTATGTGATCAAATCCAAACAGTATTCATGTGTATGTCGGTTATGCAACTCACGTATAACGGAGTTATCGTAGAATAAATCATGTACAACCCATGCTGATCATATAACGAACTTGTGCTCAAGGTACTTAGCTAGTATTCCTATTTTCTCACATGAAGTTACTTCTCTACTACTTGTATTATTCCACAGTTTTGCATTATAGTTACTTTATCAGTTCTACCATGTATTTACTTTCCTGTGCATCTTGTATTCTTTTCTATTGCTAGTCATATTTACCTTACCATGTATTTGGAGTTGCTTTCAGAGTTATGTACTTTGCTCCAATCCTGACTGGAAATATTTTTCAGAGGATCTTGAGGACTTTTGCCCGACTTACTACAGGCCAGGCATCGACGATTGTTGCGACCCTGAGATAAAGGAGGAGCCCGTCCCAGCTGAGGAGACGCCGCTAACACCCTAGTATAGCTATGTGGGTTTCACTGGGTTTATTACCAGTTGGTTTTGGATGACTGTATTATTTATTTTGCTACTAATGTGAGATATTGTAGACTCTTAGACTTGGACTATATATTTTGGATATTGTACTTGCTCTTTTTGGTTCTTTGTTTCTTTTGTTGATATCTTATCGTGCTTTTAGTCTTCCCCTAGTTATTATGATTGAGTTTATGTATATATTATAATATTGTCCTCCTTTTGGAGAGGTTATCTTGACAGGTTATTGTGAGATATAGATAGTTGTGAGCTAGACAGCGTTCTACCGCCGATTCTGCGGCGTAGGCTGGACGTACCCACGACTCATGCCCGATTTTTCGGGTGCGAGTCATGACACATTTTTGGTGGTAGCCCATGCAGGTCTTGTTTATAGGTCTACCTGTGATAGGATATAGGATATAGGCTGAGAGAGAGTGTGCTTAAGCACAACCAGGACCCTTCATGATCTTTTGCTATCTTTAATTTTTCTGAATTTTTTTTTTTAAAATATTACTGTCCATCCTTGATGATATCGTATCTTGCACCGTATTGACTTCTTTTGATCTGTGTTCAGGATGCCTCCGAAGACACGGTCTCACCACACCGTTCCAGCAGCTGCCACCGAGAGGTCTGCTACCTCTCGTCCTACTCGACTTCAGGCAGCTGCTACCGCTCCATTCACTACTCCTGCGGTTGAGGGAGCATCTGTTTCTCTCGAAGATTCTCCTTTACTTGTCGATCCGAGAGCTACCCCTGTTATTCCGGTGGTACATCCTCCACCACCTTCTGCACCGGTAGATACTGCCCAATTGTTCACGTTCTTCAGGGAGATGATGGACGGACAACACCGACGGGTAGACATGAAGAGGTTAGGCATTGCAAATGCCCACTAGATGGCCATGATGACAGTAGACAGAGTGGCTCAGATCCAGCCACAGGCAGAGCAGGCATAACATCCTAGGCCGGACTACATTATTGACTTCCAAAGGATACGGCCTAAGGAGTTCCGGGGTACAGAGGGGATCCAGTACGCGAATGACTTGATTGAGCATATCGAGGGGATCTTCAGGCTGATACTGATCCCAGACAGCATGCAGATAGAGGTAGCAGGCAGCCAGATATTCGATCTTGCCCTTACTTGGTACCGTACTGACATGAGGATAGTGGTACCGGGACTTACTTGGGAGGCTTTCAAGAAGCTTTTCAAGGAGAAGTTCTTTTCGGATGTGGCTCTTAGTGCCTTAGAGAGCCAGTTTGAGGCACTCATCTAGGGGAGCATGCTGGTAGACGAGTATGCAGCAGAGTTCTTGTAAAACCCCCTTCCTAGAAAATCATATATACTTTTTTTTTATTTAATTATTAATTAAATTGTAGTAATTAGGTCTAAATAGGAGAAATAGATTTTTAATAATTTTTATGTTAGGTGTTCGGACACTTAGAGGACTTCTGGGACCATCAGGAATTTTTCGGAATTTATTCCATGTAGGAGACCCCTTGAGCAGTTGCTAGCCTAACGATGTGCAATACCCTATTATATAAATTTTCTTATGAGTATATATATATATATATATATATATGTATATACAAATAAATATATATGTATATATATTTAAAGAAAGGAAAAGAAAAGAAAAGAATTAATTTAATAATACTAATATAATAATAATAATAATAATAATAATAACCATTACAACTACTTTTCCCTTAGCAAAAACTTGCTGCAAGGAGTCCCTTCCGCAAACTTAGCATTTGCTTTAGACTTCCTTCAGCCCATTTGCTAATCCAAACAGGACCCGCCCCATAGCATCAGTCAGCAAGCCAAATTCTCCGCTCCCCTCTTTTATTTTCCGCGGCCGAACCAAAACACCCTCTCTCTCTCCCTATTATATATATATATATATATATATATATATATATATTATTGGCTCCCAAAAACCCTAACCTAGAAACTCTAGACTTCCTCTTCCCATCTAGAGCCATCACCGCCGCCAGAGAATCCTCCCCAAGCCATCCGACCATCCCGTCGACGCCGACATCGCGAACTGCAGTTTCCCACTCGAGGCACCTTCGCTCCGGCGCGATTTTCCGTCGACTCGCTCGATCAAACGCTGTTCCGTTTTCATAGGTATGATCTTCCCTTAACCCTCTCCAATACTTGTTTTATAGTCAACCTCGGATAACGTGTGCCCCTAGGTGAAAAATAGCGCCCAAGTCAGCGCGAGCAGACAGAATTCTGCAATCGCAGAATTCCAGAATGACCACCCATATTGCCGAGTTCGTATCTCCCACCACAGAGATCCGAATTCGGTGATTCTTTTTGATACCTGTAGATTACATGACCTAGTTTATTTTATGTATAATAACTTTGTGCTATTAGTTGCTGTGGACAAAATTGTATTCATCACAAAACTGTGCGTACCCACTTTTTTCGGTTTTTTAAAAATTGGAGATCGAAGCGCGCCCCGCCAAACGGGACCGCTCCGCCGTGTGCCAAGTGTACCGAATGGTGCACGCTGCATAATCGGACACGTGAAAATTTGTGGGGACTGATTTGGACGCGTGTGCGCGCCGGAATCAGGCCGTATCCGCGAACGCATTCCGTGTCGCCACTTTTGTGGAACTTACGCGTATTTTGTGCACGCTTATCAGATTGCGACGAAACTTGTACCACTGGACTCGTGGTAACACGCTGGTCCTGTGACCCAATTTTTACGCATTTCTGAGATGGTTGATCAAATCGCCAATTAGCGGGCCCCACAGTTGACTTTTGGACCAAATTATGTTCGGCTCATCGGAATCCAAATTTGGACATACCGTTGGGATCGTATTGAAATTTAGAGTTGTTTGACCCATAGTTTGTCCCATTTAGAAACTGTTACCCTCGGCACGCTTTTCGGTGCGAAGTGGCCCACATGTGGACCCGCTTTGGCCCGGAAATGACCTTTTTGCCCCTGTGTCCAAATTGGACGTATGGACAGGCGTTCCTAGCAGTTTGATACCTTCTGAGACTGTTGGTGATGTTTATTACAGCTTTTGGAGTAGCACCTACCGGATCCACTGATACCAGGACGACAGTTGATATTCAAACATCAGGCAAGTGTACCTTGCCATCTTTGCAGTATTGTTACCTATTTTCTTACTTCCTATATTTCTTGTGCATGCTTAACCTAGGACCGTTTGACATACTTAGCGTCCGATTATCAGTCGGGTGCCCACATCGTACGCGGTGTTGGGTAATGTCATTTAGATATGGACATACGTGACACTTTATATTCTCGTACTTGTCTTACCAAGTACACTTTGACCCAGGACACAGGACACTGATCATGAGACAGGATTTTCCTGAGATATTCGTGGTGATTCTGTATAGGATACAGGACTTGACCTAGATTCTATATTCTATATACATTATGACTTGTGCATTAGATATGACTCCGCTGACATGGACGTGAGACGTTATGTTCATGATTTGCGTGGTTACATGGGGTGGGGAGAGACACACAGGCTACAGGCTGATTACATATATATAAAACATAGTAAACACATAGTAAAATACATAGTTATTGCTGCTACCGGCTCCCAGACACAGAGCTTGTAGTGGTCTCAGCCTGAGTTCTAGTGCTGCTCTCATCTTGCATATCACTTAGCTGGTTATTTAGTATTCCCTTATTGTTCCATCTATTGCTGGAGAGACCCACAGGCTACAGGTTGATTATGTTATGCCGGCTACTCAGTCTCCCGCTGAGCTAGACCACCTCATGATATCACTGCTACCGGCTCCCCTTCACAGAGCTTGTAGTTGTTCAACCTGAGTACTATTGATATTCTCTCTTACATTTTACACAGATATTTACATGCTTACCCTGCTTATTTCATTATTCTGCTGCACTGTTTATATCTTGACTTGTATATTTTCTGTACCTTGCTATGTCCCCTGAGGACCTGGATATGGATTTTGTCCCCAGATTTTGCAGACGAGGTTTATCCCGAGGTTTACGGGACCGGAGCAGGAGCTGATCCAGGAGCTGTACCACCATCCGAAGATGAGGTCTTGGCTGAAGACTTCTCTTGAACATCTATGTTCCATGCTCAGCTTTTATTTATTTCAGTCTTTTATATTCTGGTCTGTTGACCCATTGTACTAGATATTGATCGGGTTGTTCCCCGAAGTACTTAGTGAGACTAGATGATGATTTACATTCCTTATTTATTCTGTGGATCATATTTTATATCTTGTGTGGATGAGATTAGTGTGCCATGATTGTCGTCGACTTGTTTTACAGCTTAAGTATGCCCTAATGGATCCAGTATATTGGGTTGGTCCATCGGTGCGTACTGCTGGCCATTGCCACGTGTCTAGTCCCACGGTATTTTTGGACTGGGGCGTGACATGGTTTTTGTGGTGGCCCATGCAGGTCTACGACAAATTGTTCGGTTTCAACTTAGGGACCGAGCAAGCCTACAATAAGGATAGGATAAGTTTTTAGGACCTCATCCACTAGCTTGGAACGTTCTTGATATCTATATCGAATTCAAATTAGTTCTTGATTTGCATCCTGTATTGATTCCTCTGAGCGTTCTTATAGTTTATCTTTTGAATTCAGAGCAATGGATCCCAGGAATGGAGACGAGACTCCTTTGGAGACACCACACGACGCTGTGGTTACTTATGGAGACGGAGTGACTCCTGGGAGTGGAGGACAAGCATCACAGAACGATCAAACCGGTCAGCCTAATCCAAGGTTCCGGAGAGATGACATCCCACCTCCACCACAGTTCACTCCCCAGATGCCAGTTTTCCCGCCAGGACAAGCCATGGACAGGCAATAAATGTTCCAGATGATGTATGCTATGATGCAAGCACAGCAACAGATTCAGCAAGAGGCCCATCGGCAGGAGGCCGATTATCTGAGAACCAGCCTGGTATCCGTATTTGAGCAGGCAAATCCACCAGCAAGGAGAACGACGACGGGATCTATCACCGACTTCCGTCAGCTCAAGCCTCGTACATTTTCTGGTAAAGAGGGACCAACAGAAGTTCATGAATGGCTCACAAACATTCAGCATCAGTTTGAAGCCGCTGAACTTCCTAGAGAGAAGTGGATGACTGCAGTCAGAATGCAGTTAACCGAGAACGCACATCACTGGTGGTTAGCAGAGGAGATGAGGCTCGAGCAGGACCGAGTCACCTGGGAAGAGTTCTCTAGACTCTTCAGAGATATGTATATTCCCGCAGTAGCGAGGACAGAGCTCAGAGATAAGTTCCACCGCCTTATCCAAGGCAACATGACAGTGGAAGAGTACAATGCGGAATTTATTCGCCTGAGCCGCTTTGCCCCGACGTTGATTTCGACGGAGGAAGAAAAAGCAGAGAAGTTCTTCGACGGACTAAACTTGGAGCTACAGAAACTAATTGGATCTGTTGCACCTACATCCTACTCAGACGTCCTTGCAGCAGCCCGACGCGTGGAACGCGTTACCAGGAGAGAGACCAGTCTGAAACGGTCTTCCACATCAGCCAAAGTATCACAAGAAGAAGTCGCAAAGAGGCCTCACCTACACCAGTCACCCAGAGCCTCTCCGCAGATACTACCTACATGTCAGTACTGTGGCAAGGCAGGCCATATTGAGAAGGACTGCAGACGCAAGTTAGGATTATGCTTGATTTGCGGAACCAACCAACACTTAGCCAAGGATTGTCCTCATCATCGAGAGAGAGCATTGACATTAAACAGACAAGCTTTACCAGCACCAGGAGGGTATCAACCAAGGCCACCCTTGGCTCTACAGGCAGCACTCTTCCAGCAAGCCCTACAGCAACAGCAGAGGAATCCACCGCAAGGACGCGGACAAGCTTTTGCTATGACTTTGGAGGACGCGCAGATTCAAGGAGTAGCTAATGCGCGTAAGTTTTTATAGTTTTCTGCTTTTAGGTTTGCTTAGTTTTTGTATGTTGATCCGTGACCTAGCCTTAACCTAGAAATTAATTTGAACTTGCTAATAATTTATAACCTAGAATGTTTTTAATTAATAACTGTAGAGATTATAGAGTCTTTTGTTATTGTGCTTATTTTGTGTTGTTTTGTGAACTTGAATTAATTTGTACCTCCTTTCATCATCATCTAGCGTACTTATAATTGCTGTACTTGACTTATGCTGCTATTCTATAGCCTAGTTTTGCAAGCTTATTCTTTATCGAGCTTGTTCATGACATATGTGTTAGTGGACATGTACACTAATACAATTGTCTATTCAGAATCAGTGTATTACGGTCTGATCAACCTTAGTGCATTTTGGTTCGCTCTTCGCACGACTACTTCACGTGGATTGAGATATATAGTTGACTAGTATGCTTGCCCTCTAGATATGTCTGAGCATATCGTATCAGCTACACAACTGTACTAATACGAGCATGCGAACAAAGGATTACCAGAATAGGATTTCAATCCACAACAACTTGACCATTCCCATTTGAATTCTTTAAACGCCTTGATCCTGATACTTCTAATCTATTACCTCACCCTTGAACTCTTTATTATTGATCTCCGTCTTCCCTTATTTCGGAAAGACGAAACCTCGTGCTTGGTATAAGTTGATATATAGACAGTACTAGATATACCCCACAGGCCGGCCACATTATTGCTACCCTTTTATATATGATTAAGGGAATATCATAGGTGATAGGTTTGGTGTTAAAGACTCGAGGATACAATAACATGATTAAATGAGTCGGGGCATAGATTTATTAGATGAATAGTCTTAGATAATAGATGGGTAAATTCTAAGTTGGGTAGAGACCGTAATGCTCACTTGAGAGAAATTCTTAGACTGTAATCAAGTGAGACTTGACAAAGAGAGCCCTACCCTAATTTAATTTCGAGGACGAAATTTTTTACAAGTTAGGTAGAATGTAAAACCCCCTTCCTAGAAAATCGTATATACTTTTTCTTTTTATTTAATTATTAATTAAATTGTAGTAATTAGGTCTAAATAGGAGAAATAGATTTTTAATAATTTTTATGTTAGGTGTTCGGGCACTTAGAGGACTTGTGGGACCATAAGGAATTTTTCAGAATTTATTCCATGTAGGAGACCCCTTGAGCAGTTGCTAGCCTAACGATGTGCAATACCCTATTATATAAATTTTCTTATGAGTATATATATATATATATATATATATGTATATACAAATAAATATATATGTATATATATTTAAAGAAAGGAAAAGAAAAGAAAAGAATTAATTTACTAATACTAATATAATAATAATAATAATAACCATTACAACTACTTTTCCCTTAGCAAAAACTTGCTGCAAGGAGTCCCTTCCGCAAACTTAGCATTTGCTTTAGACTTCCTTCAGCCCATTTGCTAATCCAAACAGGACCCGCCCCATAGCATCAGTCAGCAAGCCAAATTGCTCCGCTCCCCTCTTTTATTTTCCGTGGCCGAACCCAAACACCCTCTCTCTCTCCCTATTATATATATATATATATATTATTGGCTCCCAAAAACCCTAACCTAGAAACTCTAGACTTCCTCTTCCCATCTAGAGCCGTCACCGCCGCCAGAGAAGCCTCCCCAAGCCATCCGACCATCCCGTCGATGCCGATATCGCGAACTGCAGTTTTCCACTTGAGTGTGTGCCTACTCGTAATGCCACTTCCGAGCTACGATATTGTACTCGGGATGGATTGGTTGAGTATGCACTGTGCTAGTATAGATTATCGTGGAGGCAGAGTATTGTTTAGTCCGCCGGGAGAGCCAGAGTTTGAGTTTGCCAGAGGAGCAGCGGAGCAGAGCGAGGGAGTCTTCTACAGAGCCATGGTGGTAGAGCAGAGGTTGCCACATCCTTTGATTGCGGAGTTCATGGATGTCTTTCTGAAGGAGTTGCCAGGGTTACCACCGGACAGAGATGTAGAGTTCTCTATAGACTTGGTGCTAGGTGCGGAGCCGATATCCTAGCACGTCTATAGAGTCAGCAACAGTGAGCTGGTAGAGTTGAAGAAGCAGGTGGATGAGCTTCAGGACAAGGGATTTATTAGATCTAGTCCTTCTCCATAGGGTGCTCCGGTACTTTTTGTGCCGAAGAAGGATGGGTCGATACTGATGTGTATCGACTACAGGGCTCTGAACAACCTCACAACCAAGAACAAGTATCCGCTGCCGCGTATTGATGATCTCTTTGACCAGTTGAGCGAAGCGAGGGTGTTTTCCAGGATTGATCTGAGGACAGGCTACCACCAGGTGAAGGTCATGAGGGAGGATATTCCGAAGACAGCTTTTTGGACTAGGTATGGACAGTATGAGTTCATGGTGATGCCATTTGGGTTGACTAATGCCCCGACAGTGTTCATGAATCTGATGAACAAGATGTTCCATCAGCATCTGGACATATTTGTGGTGGTGTTTATAGATGACATCTTGGTGTATTCGAAGACCACAGAGGACCATGAAGAGCATATGAGGATAGTGCTGGAGACTCTCAAAAAGGAGAAGCTTTATGGAAAGCTTTCGAAGTACGAGTTCTTCCTTGACAAGGTTGAATTCCTTGGTCATGTGGTGACAGGAGAGGGGATCTCGGTGGATCCAAGGAAGATAATGGTAGTTGAGGCATGGAGTGCTCCGAGTTCAGTAGCAGAGGTCAGGAGTTTCCTGTGGCTGGCAGGTTACTACATGAGATTTGTTCAGGATTTTTTTCGGATTGTAGAGCCGTTGTGTAGGCTAACCCGGAAAGACGTGGAGTTTGTTTGGTCAGAGGAGTGCCAGGTCGCCTTTGATGAGCTGAAGAGGAGGTTGACAAAATCTCCAATGTTGACGTTGCTATCGGGGTATGGAGGATTTACTATCTATAGTGATGCATCGGGGAAGGGTCTGGGTTGTGTGTTGCAGCAGAATGGTAGGGTGATTGCCTATACTTCCAGGAAATTACCTCATCGCAAGAAGAACTACCCTACCCATGATTTGGAGTTGGCAGCGGTCATCTTTGCTCTGAAGTTATAGATACACTATTTATACGGAGAGCGTATGGAGATCTTTATTGACCACAAGAGCTTAAAGTATGTGTTTACCTAAAAAAAGCTGAACATGAGGCAGAGGAGATGGTTGAAGTTGATGAAAGACTTTAACATATTATTGTAGTACCATCCAGGAAAGGCGAACGTAGTTGCGGATGCGCTGAGCAGGTATCCGGTAGCTATGTGCCTGACTACAGATCGTTATCTTCTGGCAGATCTAGAGAGCTTGGGCATTAAGGTGATAGTGCCTAAAGTTGAGATGCAGATGTGGGGACTGTAGATTCAGTCAGAGTTGATAGACTGGATCAGGGCTACACAGTTTGAGGATGAGTCCCTGAGGAGCATCAGGGCTCAGGTTCAGATTGGTGTATCAGATGACTTCACCATTGCTGATAATGGTTCATTGCATCACGGTACCAGGTTGTGTGTGCCGAGTGGGTCATTGCACGAGGAGGTTCTTCAGGAGGTGCATCGATCCCAGTACTCTATGTATCCAGGTGCCAACAAGATATATAGAGATCTGAGAGAGCATGTATGGTGGTACAGGATAAAGCAGGGGGTAGCACGCTTCGTATTTCGATGCTTAGTATGCCAGCAGGTGAAGGCAGAGAGGCAGAGGCCAGGAGGGTTGCTCCAGCTGTTACCCATTCAGGAGTAAAAATGGGGGCATGTGACCATAGATTTTATTTCTGGGCTTCCCCGTTCTCCAGGAGGGAAGGATGCGATTTGGGTCATCGTAGACAGGTTGACCAAAATGACCCACTTTCTACCCTTCAAAGTGGGTACGTCTACGGAGAGACTAGCAGAGATGTATATGCGCCAGATAGTCAGACTGCATGGAGTTCCTGTGAGCATAGTATCAGACCAGGACAGTCACTTTACTTCATATTTCTGGAGGAGTATGCAGGCTAGCTTGGGCACCCAGCTCAAGTTTAGTACTGCATATCACCCGCAGACAGACGGTCAGTCAGAGAGGACCATTCAGACCCTCGAGGACATGCTTCGCACTTGTATTCTGGATTTCAGAGGCTCATAGAAGGATCACTTGCACTTGGTAGAGTTTCCTTACAACAACAACTACTAAGCCAGTATCGAGATGTCACCATTCGAGGCATTGTATGGACGGAGGTATCGTACTCTGTTATCATGGGATGATGTAGGCGAGAGTGCTTTGCTTGGCTCGGAGATGGTGGTGGATGCGACGGAGAAGGTCAAGCTCATTAGAGATAGACTTTGGGTAGTGCAGGATAGACAGCGGCATTGGGCCGATAGCCACCGGAGACCTTTGGAGTTTGCGGTATAGCTTAGAATTTAGATTTTGTTCTTGTGTTTGCTTGTGATTGCTTGTTTTAGATTAAGTGCTGAGACCTTGTTTGTGCTAGGTTCGTGATCTGGTGTTCCTGAGGATTTATCTGACGCGGGGTACTATTCTCTTCGGTGGAGACGGGAAGCTTAGCCCATGTTTCGTCGGACGATTCAGCATCCTTGAGAGGGTCGGCGCTGTGGCGTATAGGCTAGATTTGCCGCCTATGCTAGAGGGAGTTCATGATGTGTTCCACGTGTCACAGTTGAGACGGTACGTGGCGGATCCCAGTCACATATTGGATCACTCAGAGATTATGGTGGGCCCTACTCTTAGTTATCCAGGGCAAGCGGTGGAGATTCTGGATCGGCGGGAGAAGGTGTTAAGGAACCAGACTATTCCCTTGGTTTGTGTCGCATGGAGGCATCACTCTCCAGGTGAGTCGACCTGGGAGAGGGATGATGAAATGCGCGAGCGATACCCTTATCTTTTCGAGCCTTAAGGTATGGTTCTTTCTTTTCATTGCATTCCTGTTATAGTTTCGTCTTTTAATTTCGAGGACGAAATTATTTTAAGGAGGGTAGGCTTGTCACTACCCAATTCTAAAAATAGGATTTTTTTTTTATTTTAATTTGGTAAATTGTGTATTGATCATAAATATTTGTATTTATATTTAATTAGTTGGATGTATTTATTTTTATTGGTTGTTTTAGAGTTTTGGCTAGTTTGGATCAGTGTCAGACCCTATTGGACCTTGTCAGACCCTTGTCGGACTCAACCCTTGGTATAGAATAGTTATTTTATCTTTATTTATCTAGCTGGATTGTTTTGGATTAGTTACATTGGTTTAAGAAACCCTAAACCTAAAACCCTAGTTTGGAAGACTTAAGTTGAGGCTATTGTGGTCTTTGTGTTAGGCTTCTAACCCTAACCCTATTTCTCCTATATGCCCCCCCTCATTTTTATTTCCTTCTATTTATTTTCCTCCCTCCCTTCATTCTCTTTCTTTACTTCTTTCATTTACTTCTCTCCAATTCCATGTAAGTATTTTCACCTTTCCTCTCTTCCTTCATTTACTTCTCTCATTAATGCAAATCCTAATCTTCCATTCTTTCTAACCTAGGTGTGTAGAGTTTAGATTTGGTGTAGAAGCTTGGTTTGGAGGCTTGGAGGCTTGGTGTGGTGAATTCTAGGATTTTTGGAGACTTTGGCCTTGGAATTTCAACTCCCAAGAGGTAAATCCTAACTTTTCTCTTAGTGATTACTTTAATATAGTGTACTTATTATTTTAGAACCTTTCTAGACCTTAGGGCTACCCATGGGAGGAAGTTAGAACTTGTTTGGATAGGTTTGGAGACTTTGACGTAGGGTTTTGTGTCAATTTTGGATAAAATTCGAGATTGGCCCATTTTGGGGATTGCCCTAGGTTAGACGAACCTAGGTAGACATGCTTGGGTGTCTTGAGGGTAGGTTCGTGTCCCCGTTCGGACACACGAGGTCGTATAGCAGAGTTTTGGGCATTTCGGGCAATTTGGGGATTTTTCTTCTTTGTGGGTTCTACGTGCATGTGGAATTTTGCCATGGATCTAGAATCGGAGAGTTAGTATTTTTATGAGATTTTAGACATTGTTTAGAACACGTGGGTAAATTTTGGGTCGATTCCGATTAGGTTTGGCGTACGTTTCGCGAGGTATCACAAGCCGCACTCCAAGTGTTCGTCGAAATGACCAAATGGCCATTTTGACTTGGTTTTTAGGTTTCAGACTTGTGTGCGGGTTGGTGTAGCCTTGGGGAGTGTGTATTAGGGTTTTCGAGTTTATATTTGCATATATATATATATATATATATATATATATATATATATATGTATTTATATGTATATGGGTGAGTATGTGTGTATTGGTGTGTTTGGGGGTGAGGATGTTTGAGTGTGTATAGGTGTGGTTGTGTGTGTGTTTGTGTATAGTGTGTGTGAGTATTGAGGATAGGTGTGTTTGAGTGAGTGAGATAAGGAGAGTGAGTGAGTGATATTAGAGGAAGGGAAGAGGGACTGAGAGAGGGATCGAGATAGGGAGTGAGATTGAGACAGAGGGAGCAGCAGCAGGTAGTAGCAGCAACAGCAGCAGCAGCAGCAGGTAGTAGCAGCAGCAGCAAGTAGTAGCTGCAGCAACAGCAGCATACAACACCTACAACAACAGCAACAATAACACCCCATTTAGCTACTAGAGATGAGAGAGAGAGAGAGATTAGATATATATATATATATATATATATATATATATATATATATATATATATATATATATATATATATATATATATATATATATATATATATATAGTTAGAGAGATATATATATGGGTATAGTTAGATGTATAGTTAGTGAGATGAGAAGGGTAAGGTAAGGTATCTCAATACCTTGAGATATCAAGGTATTGAGGTAATGGGTATCGGGGCGAGGTATTGGACTTTTGCCTAGGAATGGGGTTGGAGTTGTATATATATATATATATATATATATATACGTGTTAGGGTATATATTAGAGGGTATAGGCGGGATGTATAGCGTAGGTTGATATATCGGATACCGAGGGTATCCCGGTATCTCAAAGAGGTGAGTATGAGGGTTTACTAGCTTAATGAGCTAGTTTTGACCTAGAATTTTAGGGGCACCCTAATTTGACCTAGAGTTGACCGTAATTGCCCCGGTTGACCGCCAAAGTCAACCTTTAACCTAGTTTCGGCCGAGAGTTGACTTTTTGGACCTTGGGTTGACTTTTGACCCAGATTTTTTCGGTTTGACCCGTTTGACCTAGAACAACCCTATAAGCTTGTTTTTAATTATTTTATATTTGTTTAACTCTTGAGAACCCCATTTAACCGTACTTTTCGCAATAGGTCTTTGCGACGCCAGTTCGGATCTCAATCCTCACCAGTTGTTCAGGACGTCAGGCGAGCACCTACCTCTGATTATTTTTATATTATGATAGCGTATATACCACCTGTTCTAGAACTATTAATAATTGATTCTGACATATTATTTCACGAGCTGGTACTAGTTGGATCCCGTAAAGAGATGTTAACCCCCTTACCGTGTTCAGCGGGTACTCTATCACGTGTATTTCATCATGTGCTTCGGGTACTGATTCTCATGTGCTTCGTATGCTCTCGCTTTCATGTGCAAGAGTTATTTGTCATGTACGTAGCGTGTCATGGTTGGATCCAAGAGTATTGGTGGGAGAGGGGAGTAGAAGTTGGTTATGTGATCAAATCCAAACAATATTCATGTGTATGTCGGTTATGCAACTCACGCATAATGAAGTTATCGTAGAATAAATCATGTGCAACCCAAGCCGGTTACATAACGAACTTGTGCTCAAGGCACTTAACTAGTATTACTATTTTCTCATATGCAGTTACTTGTCTACTACTTGTATTGTTCTCCAGTTTTACATTACAGTTATTTTATCATTTCTACCATGTATTTACTTTCCTGTGCATCTTGTATTCTTTTCTGTTGCTAGTCATATACACCTTACCATGTATTTGGAATTGCTTTCAGAGTTATGTACTTCGCTTCAATCCTGACTGGATATATTTTTTAGAGGATCCTGAGGACTTTTGCCCGACTTACTACGGGCCAGGCGTCGACGATTGTTGCGACCCTGAGATAGAGGAGGAGCCCGTCCCAGCTGAGGAGACACCGCTAGCGCCCTAGTATAGCTAGGTGGGTTTCACTGGGTTTGTTCCTAGTTGGTTTTGGATGACTGCATTATTTATTTTGCTACTACTGTGAGATATTGTAGACTCTTAGACTTGGACTGTATATTTTAGATATTGTACTTGCTCTCTTTTAGTTCTTTGTTTCTTTTGTTGATATTTTATCGTTCTTTTAGTCTTCCCCTAGTTATTGTGATTGAGTTTATGTATATATTGTAATATTGTCCTCCTTTTGGAGAAGTTATCTTGACAAGTTATTGTGAGATATAAATATTTGTGACCTAGACAACGTTTTACCGCCGATTCTGCGGCGTAGTCTGGACGTACCTACGACTCATGCCCGATTTTTTGGATGCAGGTCGTGATACGGGGATATGCCCAGTTTTGATCCTCAGATAGTGACACATAAGCTCAATATCTTTCCTAATACTAAACCAATGAAGTAGCAACATCGACGGTTTCACCCAGATGTGATGGATGTAATCGAAGCTGAAATCAAAAAGATGATAGTATGCGGCTTCATTAGGAAGAGCAACATCCTGACTAGGTGACAATGTGGTCCCGATCTTGAAAAAGAATGGGAAGATCCACGTTTGTATAGATTATCGAGATCTAAATATGGTTTGACCAAAAGGCAATTTCCTTCTCCCTATTACAGATGTCATGATTGACAACACTTGTGATTTCGAGCGCATGCCATTTATGGACGGATTCTTAGGATATAATCAAATCATGATATTTTTAGATGATAAAAAACACACATCGTTCCGGACAGCCTTTGGAGTATACTGCTATACATTAATGCTCTTAGGCTTGAAGAATGCAGGGGCAACATACCAATGGGCCAAGAGTATAATTTTATGTGAGTATTTACGAAAGACGGTAGAATGTTATGTTGACGACATCGCAGTCAAGAGTCTTACAAAGATGATCAGCATCAAGATCTAGGAGCAGTATTTGAATTGATGTGTCAATACCAACTCAAGATGAATCCGACCAAGTCCTTCATGGGAGTTTCCATTGCCAAGTTCCTCAGATTCGTAATAACCTCTAAGGGTATTCATCTTGACCCTGACAAAATTAAAGCCAACCTTGAAATGAGTCCTCTACGTAACCTTAAGGAACTTTGCGGACTACAAAGACAATTGGCGTATATCATGAGGTTTATATCAAATCTCTTAAGACGATGTAAGTCGTTCACTCAACGCATGAAGAAATGAGTGATGTTTGTTTGAAACAAAGCATGCCAACGAGTATTCGACGACATCAAACAATACCTCCCAAATCCTCCAGTTCTGGTAGATCCAATTATGGAAAAATCTTTTTTGTTGTATGTTCAAGCGATGGATCGCTCTTTTGGTGCCCTGCTTAAAAAGAAGAGCGATGAAGGTCATAAACAGGCTATTAACTATCTTAGTCAAATGATGGTCGATGTAGAGATAGGTACAACCTCGTGGATTAAGACTATCTCGTTTTGGTATTCACCATCAAAAATATACGTCATTATGTGACTAGTCAAACAATCGACGTCATATCCAGAGTGAATCCCCTCCGGGTGCTAATCACTAAACCAAGTACACTCAACTCTTGCTTGGCTACGTGGGCAACGTTATTATCTCCTTACGACCTTTTTTATTTCAAAAATAAGTTTTACTGACTTTTGATTATAAATATAACAAAGAGAAAAGTACAGAGAATTCTTAGGCAAAAATCTAAGTACAGTTTGATTATGGGGAAGTATGAAGGTGGAGATCGAGTACTGCATGTAGAAGCATAAAATATGCTGGGGAATTGTTCTTGTAATTTACAGTCAAAACCCCAACATACATGAAGTCCCTCCCTGCATAAAACAGAGCTTCAGAGCTGTCCGCGTAAAGTAGATCTTCAGAAGCGCGTAAAGTAGAGCTTCAAGGCTATTTGGCGTAAAGTAGAGCTTCAGAGCTGTCCGCGTAAAGCAGAGCTTCAGAGCTGTCCACGTAAAGCAGAGCTTTAAAGCTGTCTGCGTAAAGCAGAGCTTCAGAGCTCTCCGTGTAAAACAGAGCCTCAGAGCTGTTGGCATAAAGCAGAGCTTCAGAGCTGTCCGCGTAAAGCAGAGCTTCAAAGCTATCCGTATAAAGCAGAGCTTCAGAGCTATCCGCGTAAAGCAGAGCTTCAGAGCTGTCCGCGTAAAGCAGAGCTTCAAGACTGTTTAGCGTAAAATAGGACTTCAGAGCTGTCCGCGTAAAGCAGAGCTTCAAGGCCGTTCTACGTAAAAGGTTGCTATATCTTCCTGCATAAAGTTTAAAATACGTTGTTTTTAATGCAGCATAAAGTTGTACGAGTAACTCTTCATATTCCTCGGATGAATTTGTCAAACAAATCTGTGAACCTGACATCTGACAAAAAGTACTGCACGGTTGTGATGATAATTTTGCACAGAGACCCAGGTTGTTATTTTGTGAAAAATGGAGTCTTCTGAATATGCTGCCTATTCTACATTGACAGAAATGAGTTTTTACGCTCAAGACAAGACAAAATCAGACGCCACATCAAAAGCTATTTCTTGTACAGAGCTCGAGGCATATCTCTGCATTTAATGCATGAGATTTTATTCTATTTTTAAAATTTGTCATGACAATGACAGCTAAGACTGAGACTAATACGCTCACATCACCATCCTTGTATTTTACGCAAACCAGGCTATTTTCAACTATAGGAGTACGCCGTATGCTATCACCTCGAAATATGCCAACTCGGCTATATTTACAAAGTTACGTTGATAAGGCTATTTATTCCAGAATACACTCAAGACATTAGTCGTGAAGGATAATTGGCTATTTTACGCTGGTTATCTATTATTCATGAATCATCAAGTTTTATACAAGAGCAGTTACCTACGTGGCTTGCATGCCATGATCTTCGAGAAGCAGTTATACGCGTTACCTTATAAAGGGATACATGTCATATGCAGATTCAGAAGATTATTTGAACGTGGGTAGCAGTTGTAATAACCGCAGCATAAAGGATGCAATCTTCTTCACAGTTTGGCCTTATACGCCAACAAGACAGTCATTTAGCTTTTACGCCAACTAGGCTATTTTTCAACTATAGGAGTACGATGTATGCTATCTCCTCGAAATATGCCAACTCAGCTATATTTGCAAAGGTACATTGATAAGGCTATTTAGTCCAAAATACACTCAAGACCTCAGTCGTGAAGGATAATTAGCTACTTTACGTTGGTTATCTATTATTCATGAATCATCAAGTTTTACGCAAGAGCAGTTACCTACGTGGCTTACATGCCATGATCTTTGGGAATAAAGGGACACATGTCATACACAGATTCATAATATTATTTGAACGTGGGTAGCAGTTATATTAACCACAGCATAAAGGAGGCAATCTTCTTTACAGTTTGGCCTTTTATGCCAACAAGACAGTTATTTGGCTTTTATGCCAACCATTTTACACAGGGGCAGTTACCTACGTGGCTTGCATGCCATAATCTTCGAGAAGCAGTTATACGCGTTACCTTATAAAGGGATACGTGTCATATGCAGATTCAGAAGATTATTTGAACGTGGGTAGCAGTTGTCATAACTGCAGCGTAAAGGATGCAATCTTCTTCACAGTTTGGACTTTTATGCCAACAAGACAGTTGTTTGGCTTTTACGCCAATCAGGCAGTTATTTGATTGATCTCTATAAATAGAGACCCCTGGTCACAAAAAAAGAGAGGAGAAGAATAGGGTTTTTGGATGACAACTTTGGCAACAGGAATTCGACCCTACTTGCAACTTTCCTTTGGCTGGTTTTTTCCTTCAGTTCGGAGAAAGTTTGAAGCTTCTTCTACAGCACTTCTTCATTATCGTGTAGTCCAAGGAACAAAGTGATCGAATGCAGATCAGACATCCATAGCAATACTTTCCCAGAATCATTTTATTGTACTTAATATCCTCGTATAGGATTATTTGCACTTTCCTCTTTTCTTGTTTGTAAGCAAAAGTTTCGTATAAACTTTGTTTATCCAAACAAAATGGCGACTCTGCTGGGGAACAAATTTCTCCTCTGACGAGAAAGCAATTGCTCAACACGATATTGTATCCATCGGATCGACGAAGAAGACTTTGGTCGTCCAATTCGACCAATCTGCTTATGAAGACATGCTTCATGCAGGGGGTAGTTCTCATTCCTCCTCTGTCCATAACAACAGGAACCTGCGTAAAGTGTAAATGCCTAAGACGTTCTCTACCCTTCCTACAAGTTCTCATTTACTAATCAATAAAGTTGTGACAATACAGCCAACACGCCCTGTGTGTAAAATTTTGTCTCTCGTTTGTGACATGGTAGACAAAACTTCTGGCAATGCCTCAGTGCCAATCCAGAAGTCTCAAACATGCCCTATGCGTAAAACTTTGTCTCCCGTCTGTGACGTGGTAGACAAAACTTCTGTTAATGCCTCAATACCAATCCAGAAGTTTCAAACACGCCTATACGTAGAACTTTGTCTCCCGTCTGTGACGTGGTAGACAAAACTTCTGGCAATGCCTTAGTGCCAATCCAGAAGTCTCAAACACGCCCTATGCGTAAAACTTTGCCTCCCGTCTGTGACGTGGTAGACAAAACTTGTGGCAATGCCTTAGTGCCAATCCAGAAGTCTCAAATACGCCCTGTACGTAAAAATTTGTCTCCCGTCTGTGACGTGGTAGACAAAACTTCTGGCAATGCCTCAATACCAATCCAGAAGTCTCAAACGTGCCCTGCGCGTAAACCTTTGTCTCTCGTCTGTGATATGGTAGACAAAACTTCTAGTAATTTCTTAGTGCCAATCCAGAAGTCTCAAATACGCCCTGCGCGTAAAAATATATCTCCCGTCTATGATGTGGCAGATGTACCCTTTGATCTCATCAAAGGAAAACAAGTAGCGAATCCTTCAACTTCTAAGCTTTTATGCCCACAAGAGAAGAAAGTTTCCACTTTACAGATTATGCGTGACGCTGAAAGCCGTTTGAGGACTTTTTCTGGTTTACGCGAATCTATGCAAAAATCTAAATTACGCCAGGATAGGTCTGTTTGCGTAAAGAAAACTCATTTCACGGGAAGATACTCTCCTCAGACAAATGATGGATTATATGCTACTCATATGGGTGGACTGTTGTATTCCTATGGTAGAGAAAGGGTTATGGTTCCTAATCTACACATTCCTACTGATGTAAAAAGGCAGAATAAGCCTTCTTCTTCTTCTTCTGGTAATCTCCCTGATTTGCGTGATTTCTTGATCCAGAAATGCAAAGACTGGGGATCTCCTAATATGTCTATCACACCCCCTAGAGAACATTGTTGTAATAGTCATAAGGTTGTGATTAACTGTTGCTGTTCTAAAACAAAATGGTCAGTGTTCGACCGATTGAACTATTCTTTGTCAATACAGGAAGAAGAACCAACATTTGCTTCAGTAAACATGGCTTTGCATATCCCTAGAGGAAAGTCGAGTTCAAGACGTCATCCCTCCAGAACTCCAAGCCAAAGGAGATTTGACAGACTCATCGAGACTTTTGAAGAAGGTGTTTTTCGAAACACTCACTCGAGGTCACGATAATCAATTTCATATTCTTCCGATTTTGACACTAGGAGTCGCCAGTTTTCTGAACCAGATGCTGAAAGTATAGATTCAATCTCTACAGAGATCTATACTAATCCCTCAGTGGCATCTAAAGAAATGGGAGTTTATGCTTCCCCATCAGGAAGTACTGAACAACGCATCACTGCATTGGAGAGTATGCACCAAATGATGGTGACTCAACATACAATTGCAATAGCTCAAACAACTGTTCCTCCGACTCAACTATGTATGGGGGTAGACATACCACCTAAACCAATCCTGTTAGATGCTAGCCATGTTCACATTTACCTCTGAGCTATCATCCTAACGATCTCCCCAGTGGATCAACCAACCCTCAGGTCTATCTACATTCCTATGTAGACTACCCTTAGTAACCTGAGTTCTCTAGGCCATTAGTTCACGTCCACATTACCTATGAACTACCACCCTCACATCCTGTTAGATGCTAGCCATGTTCATATTTACCTCCGAGCTATCATCCTAACGATCTCCCCAGCGGATCAACCAATCCTCAGGTCTATCTACATTCCTAGGTAGACCACCCTTAGTAACCTGAGTTCTCTTGGCCATTAGTTCACGTCCACATTACCTCTGAACTACCATCCTCATATCCTCCCCAGTAGTGTTTGCCATATTCATCTTACCTCTGAGCAAACTTCCCTATTTTAGTATCGATCATCACATCCATGTTACCTCTAATATCGGTCGTCATTTAAATTTGCCACTCGTACTTAACTCTAAGTACGCCAACGGTGTTAAGTCCTCAAAACCTATCACGTCCACATTACCTCTGATAGGAATTATTTTTGAACTTATTACTTGCACCCTAGTGCGCAAAAAGTAATATGTCCACCAAAGATCCCCTAGTGGGATATCCTCAATGGAAGAAAATAGTTCGCGTCTACATTACCTCTGAACTATGAGCTACCCTTGTTCTCCATCCAAAGAAAACAGCCACGTCCATATTACCTCTGGCTCGTTTCTTTTTTTTCTTTCTACCAAAAATACCGGGATCATGCCTAACCTCCCGGTATGACTATTGATCGGCTCACATCTACGTCATCTCTGAGCTATTGTTCTCACCCCCTTCTCAGTAGGGTTTACCATGTCCTTCGTACCTCTGATTAAACCTTCCAGGTTTGGCCATCGATCATCACGTTCCCAGTACCTCTAATATCGATCACCGTCTAAACTTATCACCTGCCCTTAAATTTAAGTGCCCCAATGGTGTTAAGTCCACCAAAATTGCCACTACCTCTGGCAAGGCCCATTTCGAACTTATTACTTGCACTAACATGCGCAAGAAGTAATAAGTTCTCCAAAAATCACCCAGTATGATATCCTCAAGAAGTACCGGATGGTGTAGTACCTATTCCACGGGTAATGATGGATATTGTTAATCTCCCTCTGACCAGGGGTCAGAAATCTCAAAGCTATATGAAGAAATTTCATAACGAAGTGGCAGACGCCAACGTCACTTTACACGAAGCTGTCTGGCGAAAGTTCTTTGATGGTGCTTCAAGAGCAGGGCCCAAAGACGGCATCATCGCTAGGGTCAGGATAGTGTTGATCTCCCTATAAGGCCTCATCATCAATCGTGCGTACTCCCTAACGGAGCCATGCTCCAATAATGTGGCAGAGTATAACACCCTAACCATCGGACTCTAGCTCGCTAAGCAAGTTGGAATAGAGTACTTGGAGGCCTACGATGATTCTCAGCTAATCGTCAATCAAGTCCAGGGAGTATATGAAGTCCGAAACAAAGACTTAATCCCCTACCACCAAGCTACACTTGGTATTATCGCAACATTCAAGATGTCCTTTATTTAGCATGTCCCTCGGTTGTAAAACATTAAGGTTGACGTCTTAGCCAGGCTCGTTGCTTCCTGGGCGGTACCAAACAACACCCATCAGCTAATCGATGTGATCGGCCAAGAGCTAGTCTGTTCCAAGAACAACCTATGCCTGTGCCTCATCTATGCAGCGGAGGTCGACACCGATACTCAGGATTAGAGTTTTCTATTCATTGCAATCGATGAAATTCTCTGCGAGAACCTGAAGGAGGCCACTTCAATCAGGAGACGTTACCTTCATTTCTATTATGATACAGAGACCAAAATGTTATATCGTCGGTCCTATGACGGCCTTCTGCTACGATGCTTATAGAACGCAGAGGCTAAACATGCCCTCTCCAAAGCTCAAGACGGCGTCTGCAGGGTGCATCAACCCGATCCGAAGCTACATGACCGTCTTTGGAGAATGGGCTACTATTGGCCTACGATGGTAGCAGATACTATCGATTATGCGAGAAAGTGCCAAGCATGCCAAGTCCACGCAGACTTCATCCACCAGCCATCTGAGTTCCTACACCCAACGGTAGCGTCTTGGCCATTTGTGGCGGGAGGAATGGATATCATCGGGCCAATCAGTCCGCCTTCATCGAAAAGACATTGGTCTATCTTAGTGATCATCAACTACTTCTCCAGGTGGACGAAAACTGTCCCATTCGTTGAAGTCAAAACATCAAACATAATTAACCTCTTCAAGCATTATGTCATATACTGCATCGGCCTACCACGAAGGATTATCTATCATAATGGTCCACATTTTGCAAGCCATGCATTCTACTGGTTCTGTGATAAAAATCTGATTCATAATATGGCATCGACTGCCTACAATCCAGCAACAAACGGTCTGGCGGAAGCGTTCAACAAAACCATCATAAAGCTCCTCAAGAAATTCGTGGCTTCCAACAAATGCGACTGGAATGAGAAGCTGGGGGAATGTCTCTGGGCCTACCGTACAACAGTCCGGACAGCAACTGGCAATACATATTTCTCTCTGGTGAACAAAAGTGAAGCGGTCCTCCCTCTCGAGATCTAGATCCCTTCACTACGAGTAGCTCTCTCCAACCGGCTAACCACGGACGACAATTACCGCCGACAGTTACAAGAGTTGGAATCACTTAACGAGAAATAACTCTTAGCTCATAAACGCATAGAGCTGTATTAAGCGCGCCTCTTTGGAGCTTTTAACAAACGGGTAAAATAAAGAATATTCCAAGTGGGTGACCCCTTCTTAACAGTAATAAGACCGATGGTTATGACTCACAAGACGGCCTACAAATTCTAACCTATATGGGAAGGCCCATTCATTGTGGAAACCGTATTTTCCAACGGCGTATACCGACTAGTGAAACCCAACGACGACTTATTCATGATGCCTATCAACGGCAAGTTCCTGAAAAAGTACTACATCAAAACTAGACTTGTACTCCCCTCATCCCCAGCGGGACAATCTAGACGTACATCTCTACACTCTGAGTTCTTTATCCCCAACAAGTGCCTATGCGCAACATTTTCCCATTCGTTACAAATTCTTGTAAAAGTCGTCATCTATATCCAGGAGTCCTGGATACGCAACGGATGATGGATCCCCAATTTCCCCAGCGAAGCATTCCTCAGGTCCACTCGCACACTGCCGTAGTGGCCATTCAAAAACCAATCTCGTTAGACGTTAGCCATGTACCTATTACCTCTAAGCAGTCGTCTCATCAATTTTTCCAGCGGAGTATTCCTCAGGTCCACTCGCACACTGCCGCAGTGGTCACTCAAAAACCAATCTTATTAGACACTAGCCATGTATTTATTACCTCTGAGCTGTCGTCCCACCAATTTCCCCAACGGAGCATTCCTTAGGTCTATCTTCATGTTCGGATAGACCATACTCAACAAATTACTCCTCAGTGAGTTTTTCAGACATTGGTTCACGTTCATCCTACCTCTGAACTGTTATCCTAATATTTTTTATTGGCTAAGTTTGCCATGTCCAAGTGACTTCTGAGCAAACATTCCTGGTTTTGGCTATCAATCATCACGTCCATATTACCTCTGATATCGGTTTTCATTCCCACTTATTATCCGTACTCACCAAGGTACACCAGCGGTGTTAAGTCCACAAAAACAATCATGCCTTTTGGATTGAAGAATGCCGGGGCCACATATCAACGATCCCCTCATCCCAGCGGGACAATCTAGACGTACATCTCTACACTCTGGGGTCTTCATCCCCAACAAGTGCCTATGCGCAACATTTTCTCATTCATTACAAATTTTTCTAAAGGCCATCATCTATATCTAGGAGTCCTGGATACGCAACGGATGATGGATCCCCAAAGTCTCCCTAGCAGAGCATTCTTTAGGTCCACTCGCACACTCCCGTGGTGGCCACACAAAAACCAATCTCGTTAGACGCTAGCCATGTATCTATTACCTCTGAGCACCAATTTCCCCAGCGGAGTAATCCTCAGGTCTATCCTCATTTTCGGATAGACCACACCCAGCAAATCACTCCTTAGTGAGTTTTTTGGACATTGGTTCACGTCCATCCTACCTCTGAACTGCTGTCCTAATATTTTTCACCGGCTAAGTTTGCCATGTCCAAGTGACCTCTGAGCAAACATTCCTGGTTTTGGCTATCGATCATCACGTTCATATTATCTCTGATATCGGTTGTCATCTCCGCTTATCACCCGTCCTCACCAAGGTATACCAGCGGTATTATATCCACAAAAACGGTCATGTCCATACTGTCTCTGGCATGGCCTGTCTCAAACCTATTACTTGCACTAACGTGCGCAAAAAAGAAATGGGTCTACAAAACCTTTTACGTCCATATTTTCTCTGATAGGGATTGTCTTCGAACTTATTGTTTGCATTCAACGTGCGCAACAAATAATAAGTGCACCAAAAAATTTCCAGTAGGGTTTGCTATGTCCTTCGTACCTCTGAGCAAACCTTTCGGATTGGCTATCGATCATCACACCCACATTAACCCTGATATCGATCATCGTCTAAACTTATCACCCGTGCTTAAATTTAGGTACGTCAGCGGTATTAAATTCACAAAACCTATCATGAACATATTACAACCGATAGGGGTTTTATCTCGAACTTATTATTTGCACTCTCGTGCACAAGAAGTAATAGATCCACCCAAAAAAACCCGGTGGGATGTCCTCAATGGAAACGAATAGTTTAAGTCCACATTACCTCAGAACTACTTTCCTTTTACCCAGCAGAGAAAAAGTCAGTTCATGTTCATATTTTTTTTGAACTACGTCTCTCCACTATCCCTACAGAATCATATCTTACAATGTCCACATTACCTCTGAGTAAGATATTTCCAGAATTTTTCCATGTCCATATTACCTCTAAGTAAAGTTCTGTTTCAACTTACTACGTCTCTCCACTATCTCTACAGAATCATATCGTACCATGTCCATATTACCTCTGAGTAAGATATTTTCAGAACTTTTCCATGTCTATATTACCTCTGAGTAAAGTTCTACTTTTTAACTTTCTACTATCACGTTCACATAACCCCTGATAGGGCTAGTAGTTTCAGCTTATTATCCGTACTTAAGGTACGCCATAGGTAAATAATTCCACAATCCTAGAGTTTGCCATGTTCATCTTACCTCTGAGCAAACTTTCTGGCCTTGACCATCGATCATCACATCTATATTACCTCTGATATCGATTGTTTTTTAACTTATCACCTGTACCCAATCCGGAGTATGCCAGTCATAAAAAGTCTACAAAATCTATCACGTTCATATTACCTCTGATAGGGTTTGTTTCGAATCTATTACTCGCACCCCAATGTGTGCAACAGGGTAATAGGTATACCAAAAATCCCCCAGTGGGATATCCTCAGGACCGTACATAACCTCTCGGTATGGCCATTGATCAGCTCACGTCTACGTCATCTCTGAGCTATCGCCCCCACATACGTCAACCTAACGAACTTAGCAGAAGGAGGCGGACGGTGAATATGTACCGATTTCATGCTTCTTATTCAAAGTATTCCAGACTTAGCCAAGTCCGAAAACTTTGAAGGGGGTCTTGTAGAAGCATGAAATATGCTAGGAAATTATTCGCATATTTTATAGTCAAAACCCCCAACATACATGAAGTCCCACCCTGCGTAAAACAGAGCTTCAGAGCTGTCCGCATAAAGCAGAGCTTCAGAAGCTGTTCGCGTGAAGCAGAGCTTCAAGGATATTTGGCGTAAAGCAGAGCTTCAGAGCTGTCCGCGTAAAGCAGAGCTTCAAAGCTGTTCGCGTGAAGCAGAGCTTCAGAGCTGTCCGTGTAAAGCAGAGCTTCAGAGTTGTTCGCGTAAAGTAGAGCCTCAGAGCTGTTGGCGTAAAGCAGAGCTTCAGAGCTGTCTGCGTAAAGCAGAGCTTCAAAGTTGTTCGCATAAAACAGAGCTTCAGAGCTGTCCGCGTAAAGTAGAGCTCCAGAGCTGTCTGCGTAAAGTAGAGCTTCAAGACTGTTTGGCGTAAAATAGAACTTCAGAGCTGTCCACTTAAAGCAGAGCTTCAAGGCTGTTCTGCGTAAGAGGTTACTATACCTTCCTATGTAAAGTTTAAAA
The DNA here is from genome assembly GCA_036927795.1 of Iris macrosiphon. Taxonomy (NCBI): domain Eukaryota; kingdom Viridiplantae; phylum Streptophyta; class Magnoliopsida; order Asparagales; family Iridaceae; genus Iris; species Iris macrosiphon. The sequence goes on along the minus strand of JAYESA010000010.1, from coordinate 103,289,845 downwards.
TACGTTGTTTTTAATGCAGCGTAAAGTAGTACGAGGAACTCTTCGTATTCCTCGGATGAAATTGTCAGACAAATCAGTAAACCTGACATCTGACAAAAAGTACTGCACGGCTGTGATGATAATTTTGCACAGAAACCTAGGTTGTCATTTTATGAAAAATGGAGTCTTCTGAATACGCTGCCTATACTACATTGACATAAATGAGTTTTTACGCTGAAGATAAGACAAAATTAGATGCTACATCAAAAGTTGTTTTTGTACAGAGCTCGAGGCATATCTCTGCATTTAATGCACGAGATTTTGTTCTATTTTTAAAATTTGTCATGACTGGAAAAGATAAGACTGAGAATAATACGTTCACATCACCATCCTTACATTTTACGCCAACCAGTCTATTTTTAACTATAGGAGTATGCCGTATGCTATCTCCTCGAAATATGCCAACTTAGCAATATTTGCAAAGGTACGTTGATAAGGCGATTTAGTCCAGAATACGCTCAAGACCTCATTCGGGAAGGATAATTGGCTATTTTATGCTGGTTATCTATTATTCATGAATCATCAAGTTTTACGCAAGAGCAGTTACCTACGTGGCTTGCATGCCATGAACTTCGAGAAGCAGTTAAACGTGTTACCTTATAAAGGGATACGTGTCATATGCAGATTCAGAAGATTATTTGAACGTGGATAGCAGTTGTCATAACCGTAGCGTAAAGGATGCAATCTTCTTCACAGTTTGGCCTTTTACGCCAACAAGACAGTCATTTGGCTTTTACGCCAATAAGGCTATTTTTTAACTATAGGAGTACGTCGTATGCTATCTCTTCGAAATATGTCAACTCGGCTATATTTGCAAAGGTACGTTGATAAGGCTATTTAGTCCAGAATACGCTCAAGACCTCAGTCGTGAAGGATAATTGGCTATTTTATGCTGGTTATCTATTATTCATGAATTATTAAGTTTTATGCAAGAGCAGTTACCTACGTGTCTTGTATGCCATGATCTTCGAGAAGCAGTTTTATGTGTTACCTTATAAAGGGACACGTGTCATATACAGATTCAGAAGATTTTTTGAATGTGGGTAGCAGTTGTCTTAACCGGAACATAAAGGAGGCAATCTTCTTTACAGTTTGGCCTTTTATGCCAACAAGACAGTTATTTGGCTTTTATGCCAACCATTTTACACAGGGGCAGTTACCTACGTGGCTTGCATGCCATGATCTTCGAGAAGCAGTTATACGCGTTACCTTATAAAAGGATACGTGTCATATGCAGATTCAGAAGATTATTTGAACGTGGGTAGCAGTTGTCATAACCGCCGCGTAAAGGATGCAATCTTCTTCACAGTTTGGCCTTTTACGCCAACAAGACAGTTATTTGGCTTTTTACGTCAACCAGACAGTTATTTGATTGATCTCTATAAATAGAGACCCCTGGTCACAAAAAAAAGAAGAATAGGGTTTTTGGCTGACAACTTTGGCAACAGGAATTCGACCCTACTTGCAACTTTCCTTTGGCTGGCTTTTGCCTTTAGTTCAGAGAGAGTTTGAAGCTTCTTCTACAACACTTCTTCATTATCGTGTAGTCCAAGGAATAAAGTGATTGACTGCAGATCAGACTTCCATAGCAATACTTCCCCAAAATCATTTTATTGTACTTAATATCCTCGTATAGGATTATTTGTACTTTTCTCTTTCTCGTTTGTTAGCAAAAGTTTCGTATAAACTTTGTTTATCCAAACACTGCAGTTGACTCTTTTATTTCGTTGATGATCCGATGTCGAAAATAGATTACAAGGTCTTTTCTAACTGGCAAGAATGACAACAATCGAATGCTCTTGGCTCTGCGTGTATACGTCTCACTGTACGTCTCCGTAGGAAGCATACGTCCCTGCTATTTATAGCTATTGCATGGACATGTGCACGCATGCATTTTTATCTCATGCGCATAATTTTTGAGCTGTCGTATGGCTTCTACAACATAATACAATTGCGGCTTGTATGCGCATGTCGCATTGTGACTGTCACATGGCAATTGTTAGGATTGGCTGCTGGTGAGATATTGAGTTGTTGGCACTCGTCAAGTGCATTACCTAGTCAGTGTGACATATGGACTGCATTGGCTACTTGAGGATCTCGATTGTTTGTAACAGAAAGATTCTGCTACATGGTGCTTTTAAAGAATTCTGCCATATTGGGACTCAGGGGAACACAGTCGCATGATAATGCCGCCGTATGAGGGTTCGTGGGAATACTACATCATGATAATGGTGCCGCATGGAGGTGTCACCATATGGGGGTCTTCCTTGCCTGACAAGCACTAACGTCTGTTTGTACTATGAAGCATCCTATCAACGATCAGAGTAATTATGTCTACTAACATAACTGCCAGTGGCTCGACTTTTAGCAGCCCACTGTTGAGCATTAAATGCTATTTTCAATGTGGATTCGGCTAAGGTGTCAATCGTATGACCTCTAGCCACAATGGAACCTTGCTGCTTTTGCTAAATTTGGTTTCTTAGCTACGTTTTCTGCATCAAGCCTCTGCTGCTTTTGTCACATCTGAATTTTTGTGCCTTGTTGCATGGCTCTTGGCACGCATCGTTCAAATTTTTTAATGCTTTTATAAGTCCCCCTTCAAAATTTTTAAATTTGACTAAGTTTGTAATACTTTGAAAATAGAAGCATGGACAAAAGAGCCGCCAGTGTGATTTTGTTGCACGACTTCAGGCCACATGGATTTGATGCCACATGGACTTCAGACCGCATAGGTTGGATGTCGCATCGCTTTGACAGGTTGTCAAATCTTTTTGCAAATAAAGACGCTTCAATTTTGGAGCAGATCTCTAAGGATCTTGTACCGTCGTCTGACACGTACGGCCTCAATCCCGAAGTGCACATTATGGATTTTTAAAGCATCCGATGACTCGTAACTACTTTTCTATTATCTCGAGAAGTGAGGTTCATTCATTAAATGCTAGGTTCGTTCGTGATTTCGGCAGCCAACTATTCGAGAACTCAATCGCCACCCGCAGCTAACCTCGCCAATAAATAGGGGCAGAGAAAAAGAGAGAGGAACGCTACTCTCCTTCCTAGGATGCCTCTACTCTCCCCTATGTGAAAGTCAGACATAGGGAATCCCGTCGAGCACTTCGCTTATCCTCTACCTCTGATGGTCGACCATTCTACTACGACTTCTCCTACTGAAGGTAGGGAGAAAAAGATTTTACCTCCTCATTTTAAAGGCTAACATAGATCACGATCCCTACCCGCATTTGTACATACAGGTATACAAAAACATATTCTATTTTATGGGTGAGGAATCACCAGGAATATGTGCAGCCTAAGTCCACAGCTTGACGCGCATGGTCATCGTTTAAAGGCTTCGACATGAAGTTGCGATGATGGCTGGACTTTCCTTTAAGCACATGGATACAACTGTTCTCAGAATACTTATCACGATCGTGCACTGGAAGTCTATGCGCGACCACTTCTGGCATGGATGTGGCCGTCTCCTTGGGGCACCTCACCTTGAACATGCATCGGGGTCGATATGCGCATATGTATAGGATATTTTATCTGTGCGCCTGGTATCTTGTGGGCATGGATAACTTGCTTCTGACTTTTAGCAAAGTTATTTGAGCTGAGGGCGCATGACACTGTTTCTGCGCATCTTTTGTTTTTGGCCCTTATTGCAAGCAATCTGACTTGTGTGCTTTGTTTAAACAGGGATTGCCTTGTGTTGCTTGAGTCCCGATGGGGCATGGAAGGAATCATATATCTCGATGTTCGTGGTAAACAAACATAGTACCCAGAAGACTATATTCCGTCTTCGAATCTCTTTCGTTGTAGCTATTCCCCAAACTTGGTCGCATCATCGATTACAGGGTTGGGATTAAAATCCTAACCGAGACTACTACCCGCGACTCTTCCACATGGCAGAAATGGGCCCGTATGCTTTTATGCAGGCCTAGTTTTGTGTTGCAACCTCCATTTTTATCCCTCACTATGGATTATTTTTAATGTATTGAGGTTTACAATGAGGAGCTTGCTTGTGTCATGACCCGCACCCGGATAATCGGGTACGGGTTCGTGGGTACGTCTAGCCTACACCGCATCGTCGGCGGTAGAATGCTGTCTAGGTCAACAATACTATCTAAATATCTCACACAATAATATATGTAACCTGTCAATAATCTCAACTCCATATGGAGGACGAGATGACAACATAAAATGATAATCAATACTCAATCTTGATAAGTAGAGGAAGATAATGGCATGATATCAAATAAAGGAATACAAATCACAAAGTCACAAGCTAGTATAGTCATAATCAATATAAAAGTCTATAAGTCTAACTACACCCTCATAAAGCCTAAGATATCAATAATAACTCAATGTCTGAAGAGCTGGCGACAAATCCAGTACAAAAACTAAATAAATGTAACTAGGGTATATAGTGACACCGGCTAGCCCTTCCGATAATTACTCCTGAATGACAGGTCCCATGGTTGACACTCCCTTATGCAGTCGGTAATATGTCAGACACAAGTCCTCTAAATCATCATCTGAAAAAAAATATCCAGTCAGGATGGAATGAGTAAAACCCAATTGTAGTTCCAAGTTAATTGATAATGACTATAAACAGTAATAGTGAATGTAATACAATATGTGAAAAATACTGAACATATATCATAGTATGGCAGAAAGAGAGAGAAATAATCTAGAGCAATATGTCATAATCTGTACACAATAAAATAGAATAAAGAGAAAAACTGAAACTAGACTTAGTGTTTTAAAATACTAGTTAGATATGTGATCGCTTAGGTTAATAATTGTCTACTATCAAGGCTATAACACAATAATATGTACAGTTGTAGAAGCATAAAAAATATGCATTCATGCAACCCTGCGTCCCAAACCAAAAATCCAGAAGAGATCAGGCCGCAGAGTCACCCAATAGCCTAATAAGGCGACGTTCATGCATCCCAATCAGCCAAAGCAGCTTGGCCACAGAAGGACCTAACATGGTGCCCCGTCAGTAGGATCGTCTCTGACAGAAAATCCTGACGAAAATGATTTTTTGAATGCCTCAAAAGACGAGAACACACTAAACGACAGAAGTCTTACGTTAGTACAGAACTTTACTCTCAATGGATGTACGGAGCCACGTGTATAGCACAACTGGCCCAATGCATCCCAGGCTCCATGTGCCACCTTATGTCTCTGGCCTCACGCATCTCCATACGGTTTCCTGCATCTCTGGCCCCATGCATCTCAGGCTCCATGTTGTCCTGCGTCTTTGGCTCCATGCGTCCCAAACTCTATATGTACCTTGCATCTGTGGCCTCATGCATCCCAGACTCCATGCGGTTTCGTATATCTCTGGCCCCATGCGTCCCAAATTCTATGCGGTCTATGTATTTCTGGCTCCACGCGTCCCTGTTTGCCATTCAATAAAAAAATGAGAACTGGGAGAGCTAGATTTGATTTAACAAACTAAGAAAGTACAAAGAAGAGTCCTAGGAGATAATCTAAGTACAAATTTATTTTCTAGGGGGTGGCGATGGAGGATTAGGAGTGTAGCAACTCTTTTTACTCCGTGGACGGTCCGATACGGAAGCTCTTTTCTCTTTCTCGAGTGTTGATTTATAGATAGCCAGCCAGCCCCTTTTAGTTCGGTCTCTCCCTGAAGCAAAAACATTTGACCCTTTTAGAACGTTTAAGTTGTTCCTATTTATAGCCATCATGTTGATGGACTATGGATGCTGCATATGCCTTTGTTTGGTGGCCGCATAAGGCCATTCAAATAAATACGGTTGCAACTGTTATCGCAAGCCAAGGGCAAATTGCCAGGTGGTCATGGTTGAGATATGATATTGATGAGATCTCGGTGTTGTTATCAACTAGTTATAGGCTTGACCTGGTCAGCTGGACATGTTGTCAGCACCAACTATACGAAGATCTCTGTAGTTATAACTGTTTAGGATAATAAACGAGAAAAGATTTGGTAAATACGGGAAACGAGGTCTTGTGCGAAGACCCCCCCTTCTTTTATGTTTACAAACAAGATTGTACAAATTTGATCCTACACGAGGATGTCTAAGTATAATTTATTTAATCTGGGTGAATATTGCTATAGGTGTCTGATCTGCAGTCGATCACTTTAGCCCTTGGACCACACGATGTTGAAGAAGTGCCATGGAAGACAGGTTGCAGCTTCGAAGGTTGCTAAAGAGGGTGGATGCCCGATGCCAAAGTCGTCGATCTCTTCTCTTTGCCTGAGCTCCGGATTCTCCTCTCTCTCTCTCTCTCTCTCGACCGTTGGATCTGGTACTGGATCTCTGGATCAGTTTTCTGACCTAACTTCTTCGACCCTCCAATTTATCGACCTCTCTTCTCATTGATAGAGGTCTCTATTAATAGAGTTTTAGTGACAGTGACCACACAGTCGGCGTAGAAACCGAGTAGTAGAAAGTACAGCACCCTTTTACACGACGGTTTAAAAATAACCAATGCATGCGTATAAATGACCTTTTGAGTGAGCATGTGACGCGCGTCCAACTAAGGGAGAGAATGCGTATATCAGCTACGAAGATCACAGCGTAGAAGCCACGTAGGTAGTTATCCCTTGTGTAGAAGAGGTTGGCGTAGAAGCCAAATGACTATCACCATGGCATAGAAGCCAAGTAGGCATAGAAGCCAAGTAGGCATAGAAGCCAAGTAGGCATAGAAGCCGAGCAGGCGTAGAAGCCGAGTGGTCATAGAGGCCGAGGAGGCGTAGAAGCCGAGTGGGCATAGAAGTCGAGTGGACATAGAAGCCGAGTGGGCATAGAAGCCGAGCAGGCGTAGAAGCCGAGCAGACGTAGAAGCCGAGTGGGCATAGAAGCCGAGCAGGCGTAGAAGCCGAGACGATGTGGATGTTTTAGCCGGAATTACGGCTAATGGAGATATAATCAAATCTCTTGCATTAAATGCAGAGATCTGCCCCCATCCTGCACATTAAATGCAGAGGCCTGTCTTTAAGATTTTGCCATCATTCTGCTCATTAAATGCAGATATGCGCCTCGAATCCTGTACGAAGAGTTACTGCTGATGTGGCGGTCTGTTTGCCTTCTGCGGAGCGTAAGAAGCTCACGTCTGCCTGTGTAAAACTGGACAGCGTATTCCCTTATATGCGTAAGAGTAGTTTACGCAAAGAGGATGCCACCAAACAACGGTTCGGTGACATTTAATCAAATCTCCTGCATTAAATGCGGAGATCCGCTATTATCCTGCTCATTAAATAAGGAGGCATGGTTTGAAGGTCTGCCACCCTTCTGTGCCTCAAGTGCAGAGACGTACCTCAGGCATCTGTCAGTATTCGACGCTTCAAATGCAGAGACGTGCCTCGAGAAACTGTCACCGCTCTGTGCATTAAATGCAGAGACATGCCTCGAGCCCGATACGAATTACAGCTTTTAACGTGGCAGGCTGTTTGTCTTTCGTGGAGCGTAAATAGCTCACATCTGCCTGTGTAAAATAAGGCGGCGTATTCCTTCGTATGTGAAAAAGTGGTTTACGCAAAGGAAATGGCAGTAAACGACGGCCTGGGTTGCAGTGCCGCGCCATCATGGTACCCGTCGCTTGGGTTGTCATACAGTACTCTTTGTCAAGAGTCCAGACTTCAGGTTCATTGCATGATCTGACAGGTTCATTTTGAAGAATACGAAGCGTTCCTCGTACACTTCAATGCTGCATTGAAAGCGGATGAGTTTTATGCCATATAGGCGATGAAGCACCTCTTTTATGCTGAAGCAGCCTGGACACCTTGTACTATGCTGATGGTCCTTGAGCCTATATTTTATGCTGTGCTCAGCGGGGAAGCTCTGTTGCAAGTTGATGGCTCTGAGGTCATCTTTTTATGCTGCCTTGTATGAACATGCTGCGTATAGCTATCCAGCGTATTTTTCTTGCTTCTACAAGCCCCCCTTCAAAGCTTTTAAATTCCTCGTAATTTGAAACGCTTTGAATGAAGCATGATCCATTCCTCGTAACTCGAAACGCTTTGAGTGGAGCCTGAAACAGTCAAGCCTGACACGTTCTTTCATGGCTGACTTTATGGCAGAGTTATTGGGGATCGGTGCTCTTTTTTGCCTATAAAAAGGCTGAGAAGTTCTCCTGTTCTTCCCATACTTCCTTCACCACAAAGAGATGATGGCCAGAGTTCGTCGGGTCGACTTGAGGAAGAAGGAGATCATTCTCTTCCAGCATGTAAGGGGCCGAAAAAGATGGCGTCTTCGAGCAAATGTCCTCTGCAACGATGGATCATTGAAGGATATCATAGCCTCCTTTGCTCAGGATAATTAGCAACTTTATATGGCGGTTCTTCGGGAGAGAAGAAGGGTCATATTTGACCAGGCAGCTTACAAGTGGTGCCTTCTCCCGTTACCCCCGTGGTGCTGGATGTAGGAAAGCAGAGTTACTCTGCTTTTCTTCTGTTGACAGTATGGGTCTATACCCAGTTCTGCATCCTTGCGCCACTGATCATCTTCTTGTTCATCGACTGTGGATGTCGATGAACTGCCATGGAAGAAGAGGAAGATCTTTACCAATGCGAGAACCTGGCAGGACAGATTCTGGGTGCGATCTTCAGACGACGATGAGGAAGCCCTTTGTAGACGGGATTTCCCTCATATGTAGTCATAAAAAACGAAGAAAAACCCTTGTAGACTGGATTTCCCTCATGTAATCATGCTTTTAATTTTAATAAGATTGTCTTCTTCTTTGCCTATGATCATGTTGCCATACTTTGCTGTGATATGTGAATATGTGTAGCTTCGACACGTTTGATTCTTTACGCTGACTCTGTGTAGAAAGAGCGCTAGGTCCTGTCCTGTCTTTTACGCATAACTAAGGATGCGCAGAAAGCCGCTTAGCAGTCGAGTGTTCGAACTGTCCTGCTGTTTGGAACCACGTAGAATTCTGAACTGTTGTTTACTTCTGATAAACAGAATTTTTGTTCAGACTGTCGTCTTCAAGAATGATTTCTCGAAAATCCCTTGGGACAGGGCGAGAACTGACTGTCAAACTGAGTCTCCATCTTGATTTTGTAGACGAAATATTCAGACTTGATTCTGGATGAACTTCGAATCGACCCACGAAGAAGAGTAATTGTTAATGTTGAACTCTGTATGCTTCGGGTACTTGGGGTATCTTGAGGTCAAGAAGGAGTATCTTCTGTGTGAACTCCTGTAATTGACCGCCTTGAGAGTCGTTCAGATGTACTGTACTGGCCTGCGCATCTTTCAGATGTGCGGAAAGTCGTGGAGCGTGAAATCATAAGTTCGTTGCCGCTGAGCGTAAAAAGCCACCGAGCGTGAAATCATAGACCTGTAGTTCCTGAGCGTGAAGTCGTAGGTTTGTAGCATCTCGAGCATAAAAGCTACCGAGCACAAAGGCATCCGGGCGTAAAACCATAGACTTGTAGCCATTGGAACGTAAAACCGTAGATTTGTAGCTGTCGAGCATAGAAAACTCCTTGGTGCAGAACTGTAGATTTGTAGCTTCTGAAAAGAAAATCTTCCGAGCGTGAAGCCATGGATCTGTTGCCTCTGAGCGTAAAAAGCCACCGAGCGTGAGATCATAGATTTGTAGCTGCTGAGCGTGAAGTCGTAGGTTTGTAGCCTCTCGAGCGTAAAAGCTACCGAGCACAAAGGCATCCGGGCGTAAAACTATAGACTCGTATCCTGTGAGTGTAAAATCGTAGATCTGTAGCTGTCGAGCGTAAAAAGCCCCTTAGCATAAGAACCGCGAATCTTTCTCGCACGAAAACTTTTCAAATTCGCTGACTGTCCGCATTCTCTGAGTGAATAGGCTGACGTAGTACCCAATCATAACCGAGTATTAATTAGGAGATTTGGTTTGGGATTCGAGGAGTCCATCCGAACTCTATATATACCCCAAGTTTCTGAGAGAAAAACTTTTCATCCGTCTTCTGCGAAAGAAAGCCTTCGTCTGTTCGAGTTCTTCTTCGTTTCTTCTCTAAGATTTCGATGTTTCCAGTAATGGCCTCGAAATAATCCTCCTCCACTAAGGGAAAGAAGGTTGATTCTTCTTCTCGTTCTTCTGCTCAAGTGAGAGCATCTTCGGTCGGACAAGGCGAACTTCCTTCTGAGCGAAGTATCCCGCCGACGAGCAGTGCACCCGGCCTAAAAGGTAGAGCATTTGGGATGAAGAAGAACGACTGAAAATCCTTCGCACATATTGTACGTGACCATGCTAGGTCGTCTCCTGTGCTGATAGCCTCTTTGAGGAAGATGATGCACAGTGACGCTTCATATTTTACGCCCATATTTCTAATGCGTCAGCGCAAAAACTCCATATTTTTGCAGTCCGACGTAAAAGCTTCGACTGTCGAAAGTTGGCGTATAAAATTTGAGTGTTACGCTTCTGGATGAAGATTCTGGCATAATACCTTAACTTTATCTGTCTAGCGTAAAGCACAGACTGTATGCTGCTAGCCTTGAACTTTATGCTTTAGGAAATGGATTCCAGCATAATGGTCAAGTTTTTACGGTCTTGGCGTAAAGCACAGACTGTTGATTTTTGGCGTATGCTGCAAGATCTGTAATGTCTAGTTATAGGAACTGACGTATTTTTCTTGCACTCTTGCAGTTAACTTGCATGTGTCTCCGCTAGCCGATGTGATGGGTTCTGCCGCAGGGATGCTGCACTCCAACTATCTGGAGGATCTGTCACACGTGACATTTCCTATCTCCGGGCCGCAGTATCCTGAAGGAAGGGAGATTCTGATATCGGCTCAGGGCGAGCGAACACTGCTGAACTTGATCAACGGGGAGCCCCTGACGTATATAGACGGGGACCAATACATAAAGCCGGCCTTCCTTTTCGGGGACATGATTGACAAGCAGTCCCATACGAAGCCCAAGAGAGAACTCTAGGCTTTCTCTTCCGGGAGCTTGGTTTTGTATCTGCCCAAGATGCCAAGAGACTATCCCATCTCGGCTTTCTTCTATGCCATACATCCCAGGAAGATGTCGTGGATGCTGACTCCCGATCTTCACGGCAGGCCGGGAAAGATCTTTCATCTGAAAGGAGCTGACCAAGGGTCGTTTGTCAGCCGGCCTACTGGCAATGTGACGGTATTCAGGGGACTGTACCCGGGCGAGTGAAGATAGCTTGGTGATCCAGCCTGTCCAGTTACTGACTTTCTGTAATGATTTTATGGGGCACGGGGGAGTATATCCTAAGGTGAACGTTCGGTGCGGTGGGTGGATCACCCCTTCAAACCTTCGATGGGCTCGCTTAGTTGATTGGGCCCTGAAGCATTTTCAGACCGAGTTGGAGAGCATTGGTCTGTTTGCAGCTGTGAGTGCTACCAGTGTTGGGTTACCTCCTAACCCTAACCTGTTCCTGGCACTGATGGAGCGATATATTTTGCTCACCGGGACTTTTGCCACTCCATTGGGGGAGTTGGGATTGGCCCTTCATGAGATGGCTGAGATCTCGACACTGCCGATGGGGGATACTCCGTATGAAGAGTATGTTCCTACGAACCGGGAGCTGGGGGATTCAGACTCTCGGGTAGTGGAGGTCTATCAGGAGCTGATGTGCCACTACCTCGCTTGCACCGCTTTTTATGATGAGCCCTCATATTTGGCTCACATCAGCAAATGGACGTCCTACCTCTTCTTTCATCGGTCCAGGACTGCTAAGTCGGAGAAGGTATTGGAGGGCAAGGATCTGCCTGTGAATCCTCTGAGCGTGCTTAATGCTCAGGTAGTCGACGATCTCATAGTAGATGCTGGGGCTCCGAACTTGATCCTCGATGAAGGTATCAGACAGTATCCTGTAGGCGCTAAGGCCTATAGTTATTTAAGGCGCTGTCGCAAGCCTCTGTCCAGGGAAGCTCAACTGGCTGGCTTCCTCTCCATATGGCTACGCCGAGTGGTGGTACCTGGCGTTGCATCTGCGGACCGCATTCACCGCAACACGCTGTGGCCTGCAGTACGTCTGGTATTCGGGGCAAGGCTGGGCTTGCTCCCTGCCATGGTGTGTCGCATTCAAGCCGGCCTGAGGGCCATGACTGACGGGCTGTTCGCCGATGAGACTCGGCGTGATAGCTTTCCCAGGATAGAATTTCCATACCTATATCTGATGGGATGGTTAATTCTTCATAACCCCAGGGTTATGTCTCCCGGCTCCGGCAGTAGTTCGGGGACTAGTTTCCTGTTGAACTACCAGAAGTCTTCCTGGAATGTGACTACGGTTCTAGACTGTCGGCGGGCGCTGGGCCTCAGTCACAGCTGGAAGCTCTTCTGCACTGTCCCCTCTGTACATCGTAATCAATCGGGGATTAGGCTTGAAGATTCCGGTAGAGAGAAGACCAATCTTTCTCCTGAAGCTTTTAATTGGTTGGTCTGCATTAGACCTTCCCATCTACTGTACATGAGTGAAGACCATTGCTTCTTGGAGCCCTACCTGCCTAGTCGATTTGCTAGGCAGTTTGGGTATGATCAGTTGCATGTGGGCAACGCCGTTACCAGCTTCCGGTCCAGGGGTGGGCTCATTGATGGAGAGAGAGGATGGCGATATTTCCTTATGGGTTGTACTGGAGCAATTTTTACTGTGTCGGTCATTACACTCTCCGCGGAGCTGCGAATCCTGCACTCGTATGCCCAGTTCTATGTGGCAACGAACACCTTCCATCGCGATTTTGACATGCATGGAAGTTTTAGGGTACCCTCTTCCAAGTCTGGGGGAAGAGTCGAAGTCCCCTCGGTTTCTTCTGACGAGGGTGAGGAGTTCGTCAATCCCGATGAGCCTCTGGTGGCGGTATCGAGGGGTGAAGTTTCTCTGCCTGCAGGCCCTTTGGTGATTTCTGGGAAGCGAAGGGCTCCTACTCCGAAGGAGACTTCCCCTCGAAAGAGGAAGAAGAAGATGGTTAATCGTCCTCTCCGGATCCTTGGTGTTGAGGCTCCTGGAAGTGAGCTTGCATCTCCCCATGTTGGGGATGATTCTTTGATTGGGGGTTCCTCGCCTTTTAGAGAGGGACCCTCTAATGTTCCGGCTGGTGGTGCCGGAAAATCTCTGCTGGAGGCTGCCATCTCTGCTACTGCTTCAGGTAGTGGAACGAGGTCGCCTTCGAGGCTGAGAATACCTTTATGTGAATTGGCATCGGGAGAGACTCCTGCCGTGTCTGCCAGTGCATCTGGCGAGATTCCAGCCGATGAGCCTCAGTCAGAATTTGACGAGGACCTGGAAGAGCATTCACCGGTGCTTCTTAGAGCACCCCCTTCTCCAGGTATAATAGCTTGCCTAGCATCATTAAGGAATGATTTAGCTGTACAGGCTGCAGATGTGACATATATGCCGTCGGCCATGGGTAAATGTCGTCTTCACGCCTTTTCTTTTAGGAAAGTTAACATTATGCTGATATTAACTTTCTTTCGTCCACTTTTCAGGGGAAGACCTCTTCGGGGAGGGCAGTGTAGATGCGCCCTTCGGCTCTGTGTCAGGACCTGGCGGCGACACGGAGGTGGCTGATTTTGAAGAGAAAGTCTCTTCGGGTGCCGGCTCGCCTATCGACGAGATTCCGATATCTCAAGAGGAGGACGAGCTTGTCATTGCGACAATGCCTCCTTTGAGTACGCTAGTATCTTCGTTTGGTGTTGGCGCTTCTTCTTTCGTCGCACCACCCATGGCAACATCGTCTGCGGTTGTTCTCGGAGGGATATTCACCAATGTCGAGGCCACCCCCAGCGTCCAACCGGATCTAGCTGTGATGATCGGGCAGTACACTGATATCTTCTACACCACTTTAAAAATGTTAATATCAAGGGTATTGGCAAAGAATCTGAGCTTTGCGTCGCTGAAGCGGTCCTCCCGGTCTGCGATAATGCCGATCCGAGAATTCGACGACACTGGGCTAGCTGAAACACTGGAGGAGATAGTTAATGGTTTGGAGCAACCCATTAACGAATACTTGCAGCTAGCTCAAGACAATATTGAAGGTCTGGTCCAGGCTAGATACGACTCCATGACTGCGCAACTTGCCAAACAGATGGCAGGCGTAAATAAATCCATCCAGACACATGAACGGAAGATGGATGAAGGAAAAGCCGTCCTGGAGGAAATTACTGCTCTTAAAATAAAGTGCCAGGCCGAGCACGAGGGGAATATAGTGAGGGTCCTCAGGCTGGAAACAAAACTCGCTCAGGCAAAAGAGTGGGCTTCTCAGTCGTCGGAAGCTCTAGTTGTGGTGGATAGCCGATTGGGCGTAGCACAACAGAACTTGGTGTGTGCAGATGTCGTCCGTGCTGGTTTTCTTTGGGGTAGAGCCGAACTGTCCCTCATGAGTTATGACGAGGCACGACTGGAGCGGGCTCGCCATGATGTCTTGGACTCCATGACTGAGAGGATGGCCGCACTGGCGCAGCAGCTTTGTGACCTGACCGCTCCCCCAAAATGATGTACTTTTGCTTTTGCTTTCGCTTTTCAATGTACTTCTGCTCCTTTTTGGGAATAATAAAGAGGCTTTTATCTGACGTTGTGGACCCATCATTTCAGAATATAAATGATAGGTTCGGGGTGAAAGTGATATCAGAGGTAATATGGACGTGATATACTCTCGGTAAGTTTTAGCAGGATACATCTATTCAGAGGTTATATGGACATAATAGAATACGATCCCACTAGTTTCGCTTTGGAAGTAGTTTTGTGAGAATAAGATTTTTGCCATATTCCACTTGAGCAGAGGAGGTTAAGCATAGTACCTTTTCAGGAATTTGCCATTGATAGGAGCCATTAGCAGGTCTCCATTAGGCTGGGCTAACCTATAAGCGCCGTTTGAGAACGTCGTCTCGATCATATAAGGGCCTTCCCATTTGGGTTAGAATTTGCCCTTACTTTTGTGAGTGAGAATCATCGGCCTTCTCACAGCCAAGACTAGCTCGCCGACTTTGAATACCCTTTCCTTCACTTTTTGATTAAAAGCCTTGGAAATGCGTGCTTGGTAGAGCGCGATGCGCTGTTGAGCTTGGAGGCATTTCTCGTCTAATCCTTCTAGCTCTTGAAGCGTTAATAGGTCATTCTTTTCTTGAGTCAGCTCATTAGCCACGGCTATCCTGAGTGACGGAATTTGGATCTCGATGGGGAGAACTGCTTCGCTCCCGTAGACTAATGAGAATGGGGTGCAACCTATTGGTGCACGTACCGTTCTGCGGTATGCCCAGAGACATTCTCCCAGTTTCTCATTCCAATCCCTTTTGTTCGAAGAGACGAACTTCTTCAAGAGCTTGATAATAGTTTTGTTGAAAGCTTCCGCCAAACCATTAGCAGTAGGATTATATGCCGTAGAGGCGACATTCTGTATCCATTTTTTATCGCAAAATTGATAAAATGCTTTGCTGATGAACTGCGGTCCATTGTCATGGATTATCCTTCGGGGTATCCTGAAGCGATAAATGACATGATGCTTGATGAAGCTAATCACATTAGATGCCTTTACTTCAGCAAGAGGGATCATTTTCGCCCATTTGGAGAAATAATCCGTGATGGCCAGTATGAACTGGTGACCTCTGGAAGAAGACGGGTGAATAGGACCAATGATAACCATACCCCATGCTTTGAATGGCCAGGATGCAACCGTAGGATATAGATATTCGGGAGGTTGATGAATAAAGTCTGCATGGACCTGACAGGCTCTGCATTATATTGCATACTTTATTGCGTCTGTGATCATAGTAGGCCAGTAATAGCCCATTCTCCTGATGCGATCCTGTAGCTTAGGACCGGGTTGATGCGCTCCGCATACGCCATCGTGGGCTTCACGGATAATCCGCTATGCTTCATCACCAGAGAGACATCGTAATAATAGTCCGTCATAAGACCGGCGATATAGACATTATGACGATACGTCGAAATAGAAGCGTAATGATCATCTTTTGACGGACACTGCTTCTTTAGGATCCTCTGGCACGATTCCGTATACTATAAAATCTATGAAGGGACTTCTCCAGTCTCTCCTGGGAGGATCTGTTTTCATAGTGTGGCTGCATTCAATGTGAAAGTTGTTTTTCACACAGAATAAGTCTTTGTTAAGAAGGATTACCGAATTCTGCCTTCTTATAGGGGTAGCTAAATCTGCAGGTAGACTGGCTAGGGCATCAGCTTCTAGATTCTGAGATCGAGGTACATGCTCTAAGAAGAAACCTTTGAGCGCCATGGCTATCTCGACCGTTGCTCGGTGATAAGGGATGAGGTCTGGATTCCGAACTTCATATATTCCTCTGACTTGATTGACGATCAGCAGAGAATCACCGAAAGCTTTCAGAGATTCGACGCCCAATTCTTTAGCGACTTGGAGGCCGATTAGTAGAGCATTGTACTCTGCCACATTGTTGGAACAGGGCTCGCTAAGAGAATATGTTCGGTAGATGAAGAGCTTATCAGGAGTAACCAGGACAATTCCTACTCCCGAGACCACGTTTCCCCTGGGACCAGTTCTGGAGGCGCCATCGAAGAATAGTTGCCATGCATCACTCTCCATTTCGGAATTACATTCTGCAACTTCGTCGAGAATGTCCTCGAACAGCTTAGAGGCCTCCGGGATTGGATGAGCAACTAGGAAGTCAGCCAGTGCTTGGCCCTTGACGGATTTCTGGGGGACGTACACCATGTTATACGGTGTTAATAATATCGCCCAAGTCGCGAGTCGAGAATTAAGAACACTTGGCTTGTTCATCAGTACCCGAAGAGGATTGATCCTGGAGATGATGTGAATGGTTTGGCCTGTGACATAGTGTCTCGTCTTCTGGATAGCGAACATCAGAGCCAAGCATTCTTTCTCCACTGGATTATACCGGTGTTCGACTTTGACCATCATCCTGCTGAGATAGTAGATAGCCTGCTCGTGACCCATCTCGTTCTTTTGTGCGAGAAGAACTCCCAGAGAATGATCCATCGCTCGAACATACAGCACGAATGGTCTTCCCATGACAGGAGACACCAGAACTGGCGGACTGGTGAGGTAGAACTTGATATCACCGAACGCTTGCTGACAGGCTTCGTCCCATACGAAGGATACACCTTTCTTCATGAGACAAGAAAATGGCTGACATCTCCCCGAGAGGTTGGATATGAACCTCCAGATATAAGCCAGACGACCTTAAAATCCCCTGAGTTCCCTCAGATTACGGGGCGGTCGCATTTCTAAGATAGCCTTGACTTTATCAGGGTCCACTTGAATGCCTTTGGCAGTAATACCAAATCCCAGAAATTTGCCACTAGATACACCCAGAAAGGACTTTGTAGGATTCATTTTGAGTCGATGTTGGCGCATCAATTCAAATACTGTCTTCAAGTCTTGGATGTGATTATCCTTGAGGCAGCTTTTTACAGCTACGTCGTCCACGTAACACTCCACTATCTTGCATAAATGCTCATAAAATGTGTTACTCATAGCCCGTTGGTACGTAGTCCCGACATTCTTCAATCCGAAGGGCATGACCGTATAGCAATATACTCCCAGTGGTGTCCGGAAGGCAGTGTGCTTCTTGTCTTCAGGATGCATCTTGATTTGATTGTATCCTGAAAATCCGTCCATGAAAGACATACGTTCAAAATCGCTGGTATTGTCAATCATGACGTCCGTGATGGGAAGAGGAAACTCATCCTTGGGGCAGGCTGCGTTCAGATCTCGGAAATTGATGCAGACTCGTATTTTCCCATTTTTCTTCATGATCGGGACAACATTGGTGACCCAGTCGGGATATTGTTCTTCTCGGATGAAGCCGCAGGCTATTAACTTCTTGACTTCAGCTTCAATGGCGTCCATCATATCCGGGCAGAACCGGCGTTGGTGTTGCTTCACAGGCTTCATATCAGGCAATATGTTGAGCCTATGAGTAGCTACCTTTGGATCAAGGCCTGGCATGTCCTCATAATTCCACGCAAAGACGTCGATATATTCTTTTATCAGCTGGATAACTTCTTCCCTTTCTGCTTCGGAAAGATTGTTACTGATAAATATCGGCTTTGGCGAAAGTTCATCCCCAACGTTCATCTGGATAACTTCGTCTTCAGTGGGAGGTTCTCTCTGCTCGAAGCGGAACTCCTATTGTGTATCCATTTGCTGAGCCCAAGCATTATTCTCAAACGGTTCGGATTCTTGTTCGTCTGATTCGAAGGAATCCATTACTACCATATTTGATGATAATGTTCGCTTGAGAGCATGAGATGAGTCGGAGGGCGCTGAGCCGTTTTGAGAGGAGAAAAAGATATCCTCGCTTGACTCAGGAGCTGCGAGGGAGGTGGTATACCCTAACCCAAAATGAGTTCGTTGATAGTAGGGATTGCCGTGCAGCGGCATTCGTCTGCCTTTCCCGTAGTTGAGACCCGGTTCCAGCTTCAAGTTATAACCCATATTTTGCATGATCTTCAAAGCTTGTGGGCTGTATCTGTGAACCTGTATTTTATCGGCATCATCATTGGAAGAATCCTCTTGCACCATCGGTTTATTGCGCATGCGGCCGAAGACTATCGAATGCTGACTGCTGCAAGTAGGCGGGAAAATGAAGATAGAATCCTCATGCGGTCCGTATGTCATTGTGATATTGGATGATGATGCCACTTCCCATATATACGGATGATAGGAATCTATAGCTTCCAAGAAATTTTGCGCTATAGGTTCTATATCGTCGTAGGGGGAGGATTCCTGATAAGGAATTTGGGCATCAATATACTGGAAAAGAGGATGTTTATTATCATCTGAAACTCCATTCCTGGTTGCATTTACATCACTCGGTTGTTTGCTGCGCCAGAGGTTGATGACCAAGGAAGGAGGCTTCTGGTTCAAAGTGATCACTAGAGGATCACCTCCTTTTCCTGATCTGGTCTCGTTCCGGTGGGTCGTCATAGGCTCTATGGCTTTCGGACGAGTAGTCCGTCCTTTCACCTTGATTGACAGAGGTTGCTTAGCAGAGGGTTGCTCTGGCTCCCGGTGGGATTCCTTCTCTGCTTCGGCTGACACCTCTTCCGTGCAGTCTTGAGAGTACAACACGGCATCAGATTAGTAGGATTCTACTCCTTTGAACGGGTTTAGGTCAGCAATCTCCGTTTGCACTGTTCCTCGGACGTCTACATATTTGAAGCATTGGTGTAGAGTTAAAGGAACGATGCTGTGGTCGTGGATCCAAGGTCTACCCAGCAAAATATTGTAGGACACCTCTGAATCGATGACGTAACATGTAGCCACAGATCTGAGGTTGCCAATCTAGATTCTCAGGCGAATCTTCCCCAATGGCTTACTTCTTCCGGCGTTGAACCCCACGATCGTAGTGGTGGTGTAAGCCAATTCACTGGTAGGAATCCTCAGTAGTCTGAGCAGACTATGAGGAATGATGCAGATCGATGATCCCGGATCTATGTGTATCCGGTCGACCTCCATGGAATCGATGTACCCGGTGTAATAGAGGGGTCTGTCATGCCTGTTATGTTTCAACAGCATATCGTCTTGAGTGAAAGTGATATTTGGGATCACCTCCATCACACTGTGGCATTGAGGACACGCCACGGGTTCTTCGTCAGGGGACTTGAGCTGGGTCAAGTATGCATCTGCCTGCATCAATGTTTCGCTCAGGGCTTGACGAGTGTCCTGAGAGAGCCTGAGTAGCTCGAAGATGGACAGCCTGGCTGGTGTATTAGCCAGTTGGGCCAGGATGTCAAAGTTGTATGGCTTCTCTAAACCTTTGTTTTGAATATTTTTCACAGGTTTATCAAAGCGCACTTCTTTTTGCTTCCCTTTGTCCGCCGAAGTTGGTCTTGAAGGACCGGCCTCTGGTATGACGGATTCCGGTTCTGAAGGTTTGGTCGCTGAAGCGTCTGCCGATACATCTTCCTGGCTGGCTCCATAGTCCTGGAGGTAGGCTTTTCCTAAGCGGGTTCCAGTATCCAAGACCTCGTCTTCTGATGCCGAGTGTACCGTGATCATGTGACACGGTTTATGCTTTGAGTTCTTTTTATACTTAGCTTTAGCAGCTTGAGTCTCTTTCTCGATCTCTGGCACCAGATCTGGATGAACCCACATAGTCTTGCCTCGCTGGGTAGTTAGTGGTAGTAGGTCGTGATTTTGACCTCTAGCTGGAGGAAGATTAACGATGTTCATCATCGTCCGGGAAATAGGCATAATACCGTCCGGGATTTTTTGTGGAGGCAGATTGCTAAATTGCAGGGAGATCATGTTGGCAGTGACCGTCTTCTCGCTGTTGCGCAGAGTGATGGCCTTGGCATCGATCAGCTCCTGGATCTTCCTTTTCAGTATATAACACGTCTTGGTGGGGTGGTGTATGTACCTATGGAAGATGCCATACTTTTGGTTGTTGGTACTGCCGGCCTCATTGGGCCGTCTTACTTCGGGAAGGGTAATCTTGTCGCTTTTGACGAGATATTTGAATATGCTTGGAATATCGTCGTCGTCGAAAGAGTACACCTCGATAGGCCTGGAAGTCCCAGGCTTCGTCTGCGTGGTAGCCACCATCTTTTGCCTGGACGTGTTGATTACCAGAGCTTCTTTATCCTTGGAACCCCGAGGATGGTCGATGTTGGAGGATGACCTCTTGCCTTTATCAGAGGTCAAGATCATGATGCCATTATCGCGCGCCTT
Source organism: Iris macrosiphon (assembly GCA_036927795.1). NCBI lineage: Eukaryota > Viridiplantae > Streptophyta > Magnoliopsida > Asparagales > Iridaceae > Iris > Iris macrosiphon. Next base: position 103,269,180 of record JAYESA010000010.1, on the reverse strand, counting down.
CTGACTATTGTCCTCTGCGGCTACCGCTGAGATGATGAACGAGAGCCAATCACGGAACTGATATGGTCCTGTGAACATCGAGATCACGGGGAGAAGGTTCTTCCTACAGATGTCGACCAACGCCGAGTCTGGGACTCCTGGAGGCATTTGCAGAGTGGCTTGACGAAAACGTTCGATGAAAGTGCAAACATTCTCCTTTTCTTTCTGCCTGACTTCGATGAGAGAGGACATAGACATGTCCATTCCTCCCTCGTAGAATCGCGTGAAAAATAACGCCTTGAAGTCTTCGAAGGAAGTAATGCAGTTGTCCGCCAGACTTCGGTACCACTGGTAAGCTACTCCCGAGAGACAGCCTTTGAATACCCGAGTGAGGAGGGCGTTGTTCCCTTGTAACAACACTGTCATCATGCTGAAGTAGTTCATATATTGACTTGGTAATATTTTTCCCTCGAATAAAGCCATAGTCTGTGGTTTGTATCTAGGAGGGAAAGGGACCTCTTCCCAGATGGCTGGGTAAGGTTGGTTGATTCCCAATTTCTTTAGCTGATCTTTGTGCTTCAGGGCATCAAATTGGGCTTTCAACTCCCGTACTGCCTGCATCGGATCTTCAGCCGGTGGCGGGACCACGGAGTGATGAGGAGTTGATTGCATCGCGACCCCGGTTGGAGGTAATACGTGCTCCGAGTGAGGAAGCAGAGGAACTGCTGACTCCTGATCTAGAGCAGGTTCTTGGACCGTGTTGGATGGTGGTAAGTCCACCCCCACGCGTATCTGAGTTGGAGGAGCCGATGCTGGCGCCATGGCAGCTGCGTGTTGAGTTAGCATCATCTGGTGCATGTTCTCCATCATGGATTGTATTTCCTTCAGAGACGTCTCTAGTATAGTGATGCGCTGTTCAGTGTTCCCGGATGGGGAAGCTTCCTCGTGTTCATCTCCAATGGCATAAACTCCCCTCTCCCTGGGTGTCATTGAAAGATTAGTATAGGTCTCTGTAGAAGTTGACTCTATACTTTCGGCGTCTGATTCGGGAGACTGGCGACCCCCGGCATCGGAATCATAAGAGTACGAAGCTGGCTGTTGCGACATTGAACGAGTGTTTTGGAACACCCCAGCTTCGGTGTTCCTAAGGAGCATGTTGAATCTCCTTCGACTCAGAGTTCTAGAGGGATGACGTCTTGAGCCTGACCCTCCTCTAGGTACGTGTGAAGCCATGTTCACAGATGCATACGTGGGCTCTTCTTTCCGGAATGATGGAGAGTAGCTCAACCGGTCGAAAACCGACCATTTTGCTTCAGAACAGCAATAATTAATTACAATCCTATGACTATGTAACCTCCGATTTCCAAATTCCCGAAATATTTAGATTTTAAATTATTCTAAAATATCAAGTTTATAAAATATTTTCTCCTTGAAATTTTATTTGATTTTAAACAATGTTTGATTGTAGAAGGTTATTTAAAATCTTTTATAAAAATCATTTTTCCTAAATGTCGATGTATTACAAAATAAATAAATAAATAATAATATATATATTTTTCTAGTTTCAAATGTTTATTGGCTTGAAATCATAAATTATTTATTTGATGAAATTATTATAGGACTAGTTGTTTTCATAATAAAATTTCATATCCATTTTTGGAATAGTAAATAAACAAATTACATATTTTCTAGGGTTTTGCAAATGAGTTTAATTAGTAGCTAATTTAATCAGTTAGCCTTTGAAAGTCTCTTGAAACATTTTCTTAAATTTTAATACTTTTCTATTAACTTTACCAGTTTACTGTCTCCCCTACACACCCTCATTCTTCCCACATGAAAAGCCCTTTATACTTAATCCTGGCCATTCATTATTGGGCCAATTCTCACCTTTTAGCCCACAACTCTCTCTCCCTATTTAAGTCCCTCATCACCATTCCCAAGAAACCCTAATCTCCAAATTATTTAGCTAGCCCCCACACTTTTTTCCCACAAGCCAACAAGCCATCACCATTTTGTGTGCTCGTGTCCGTGTGTCCATCATTACCGTGTCAGCCGTGTTGGCCTCGGGTCCGACCCCGGGTGTCCTATCGTATCCATTCATTTTCTGTGTCCAGTTACAATATTACAACCGATTTTGTGTTCGACACCATCTGGACACATCCACCCCTGTACAGTACTACATCAGATTCCTGTGTCCAGCCCATGACACGTCCCCCCACAGTCGTCAACCGTCGTGTCCAGCCCCGGATACGACCCCGACACATCCAGAGAAAACCTAACCCTAACCTAACTCCGACGAGCGCCGGTGGCCGCCCAGATCTCGACCGCCGCGGATCCCTCACCGCCGCTGAGTAGAGCTTCCGCCGCCCGAGACGAACACCCGCCGTCATTTCAGAGCGCCGCCTCCTCGAGCCAGTCGACGCCGCTGCCGCAGAAGATCCGCCGCCGCCTCAGATCTGTCGAAGCCGCCGCCTCACCCGCGTAGAGCCCTCATCGAGTCGTCGACCGTCGCGTCGAGCTCGGAGACCGCCTCGGACCTCCTCAGAACCGTCGATCGACAGCCGCCGCGTCGTCGAACTCCGCCGATCGCCTCGAACATAGCGCCGACCGCCCGACGGAGCCCCGCGCCGACGCCCTGCCCGACGGAGCCCCCACCGCGACCTCGACGGGAAAAACCCCTTCCGTGAGCCCTTCTCTTTCCCTCTCCCCTTTGCTTCTGTCTGTTAATAAGGTTAAGTAATTAGATTAATTAATTAGTATTTAATTAGTTTAATTATATAATTAGATTAGTTAATTAATTACTAATCAGTTAATTATTTACTAATCAGGTAATTATTTATTAATCAGAAATTAATTATTAATCAAGTTAGTTAATTATAAATCAGTAGTTAATTATTATTATAATTAGTTTAGTAATTATTGTAATTAATTTAGTAAATAAATATAATTAGTTATTAATTTCATATAATTAGTTTATTAATTTCATATAATAAGTTTAGTAATATATATATATATTAAGTTTATTGTTTATAATTTAGTTATTTATTATGTGTATAAATTAGTAATGTTAAAGATATGTATATTATTTATTTTATTAATAATTAATTGTATAAGTATGTATGTAGGTATTTAATGTAATTGTGTAATTGCGTATTTGTGTGTGTGTATACAAGTACTAAAATGTATTTTAGCATAAATATTTCTTAGTATATATATATATGTTAATGTATATAGTGTATTTCTATTTAGTGTATATATTTTATATATATCTTGCGTATTCCTCTATTTTTCTATATATGTATATCAAAATGTATTTTAGCATAAATATTTCTTAGTATATATATATGTTAATGTATATAGTGTATTTCTATTTAGTGTATATATTTTATATATATCTTGCGTATTCCTCTATTTTTCTATATATGTATATCAAAATGTATTTTAGTATAAATAAGTATTAAATATATATGGGTATTAATTTAACGGTATTCATATAATTTATGTCAATGTATGTTTTCGTAATTAATGTTATATATATATTTAATTGGTATAATTACCTGTATATAGTATAATTATTATTTTGGTACAAATATATATATGTGTATATATATTTTGTATGGGTATATGTTTAATAAAAATGTATTTTGGTATAAAAACGTATATTTGATATATTATATATATACTTGTGTACATATAGGGTATGAGTATATTTTTATTTTGGTGTATATAAATGTATATATGTATTATATTTGATCGTTAATAATACTATGTTTAATTGGTGAATATACTAGATGACCCTAGTTGACTAGTGCCCGGCCTGACATGGCCCAGAGACCAGTATTTTTGACTGTGTTAGTGTAGCATCTGATGAAAATATGGTTTTGCTTGTGTTATGTTTATAGGACTGCTGGTTTACCCAGGGGATACTCTGGAACAGGATATCAATAATTACCAGCTAAGGACCCAAGGCGAGTACATTCTCTGATTAGTTTCTAATTTATGATATCTCCTATGTTCACTGTATCTAGTATAAATATCCATGTTCTTGACATATTGGTTACACGGATTGGTATACACGGATCTCGTCATGAGATATTATTCCTTATCCATGGTATAGCTTGTACAAGACTTGTTTCCTTGATATCTTGTGCAGGTACAGAAACTGATTCCCGGGGAGATTTGCTACCTTCCTAGGGAATCCCGTGCCATAGCGTACCATGATTGGATCTACTATACCAGTCGGGGGTTTGGGGAGTACTTTAGTATAGATATGTGATCATACCCAACTTTATATGCACCATAGCTCACCCCACATCTCACGTCGGGTGCGGCCTGACCATTTACATGCTCCATAGCTGTTACGTGTGATTAGCCTGATCTCTACATGCATCATAGCTAACCAACGGTTAGCCTGACTTTATATGAACCATAGCTAATCACATGTAACCAGCCTGATCAAGTTCCCAAGCCGATCACATATTAAAGCTAGTACTCACACACTTAGTCATAGGTTCCTTGCTCATGGACATATTATTTCTTTTCCTGCAGTTACTTACAGTATTTCTAATATTTCTTTCATTGTACATTTCTCGTACCTATACATGCATCTGGTATATTTCCATCTAGAACTGCTACATAGTTTATGTCATTTATATAGAACTGCTATTTAGAGATGTACTTTGCTCCTTCCTGACTGGAAAATATTTTTCCAGACTGTGACCTTAGTAGACTGGTTCCGACACTCTTGGAGATTGGAAGTTAATGATTGTAGGTATGATTATGTTGTCGTTAGACTTGTGCTGTATTCTTTTATTTCTTCAAATTCTTATCGTGCTGTAGTTGTGATTGAGTATGTTGTTCATTTTTTATAGTGTTATCCGTGTCTCCTTATGGAGTTGGATACTAGTGTGAGATTATTTAGATAGTACTTGACCTAGACAGCGTTCTACCGCCGATGCTGCGGCGTAGGCTGGACGTACCCACGCACTCGTGCCCCTAAATCGGGTGCGGGTCGTGACACGTTTTTAGTGGTGGCCCATGCAGGTCTGACTTCGCTAGTTGTGCGATGTCGTAGTAGTGCGACGACATCGTTGTACTACTGCGTACCTGCTATAGGATATAGGACATAGGATACTAGGATGAGAGAGGATACTCAATCACAAATTATTTGAGAGATTCCTGGGACGACCCTTGAGAATCTTATTATAAATTCCAATTTAAAATCCTTCCCCCTTGTTCCCGTCTGCTCTCGCTTGTTGTTATTGAACTTGATCCTTATTGATCATTTATTAAATTAAATTCTTGGTATCATTGTTAAGTTTGATTCTTGTTGACCAGTTGTTAACTTTAATTCCTGGTATCGTTGTTGAGTTGATTTCAAATTGAGATGAATTTTTACGGACTAGAATTTATGGTATCATCTGATGACATATATTGATGAGGACAGTGAGAAAGGTAAAACGTCTACTTTGGTTATGGACCCTAGAGTTTATCGCAGCCATATTAGCTGTGGTGACGAGAACGTAGGAACCTGACTTGGATGTACATACTATAGTTATGAAGCTTAGAGTCTTTCGCAGCCATACCGGTTGGCGTGGCGAAGATTCTAGATGACGTGATTATAGAGTTGCATACCTTAGTTACGGAACCTGTCGTTTATCGCATCTATGCTTACTGGCGTGGCGAGGATTCTGTGTGTCATGATTTCTGACAGACGTGTATGATTATCAGGTTGTATCTTAAATTGGTTCTTAAAATATCATCTCAAGACTTATCTATTTCTGTTATTCCAGGACTTTGTTCCATCGCTTCTTTTCTTTACTAGCAGTAAAGATACCTTCTGTCCTCAATCCAATTCCTTTTGAGCTTCTATTCCTTGAGGGTTCCTTGTTAAGTATGATAATTAGTGACTTGTAATTTTGTTTGTGTCTTGTGTTAGTATTGGTCGAGTGTTGTTAGTGAGTTATAAGTGTTTCCTAGTTGGACATGTGAGCAGTAGGCCTTGATCTAGAATTAACCCATAGCATAGTACCTTGTAACAATGGTTCTAGGATAAGGTCATTAGAGACTGTGAGTAGAAGGAGAGTATAGAGTATCAGTGATAGTTCAAGAGTTAGTATCAGAGCCAATATACCCGTCCTGGATAATCATGATTATGCAATTGGATAATCTACGTGAACATTTAAGTATCCAAGAAATTATGTTAAGAATTAATGGAGCATGACGTTCAATCTGATAATTGATATCGGGTGTGTTAAAGGTAAAGAAATTTATATGCATGAGGAGATATAATGAGGTGTCATGAGTAGAGGAATATCGGAATAGGTAATGAAGATGGTGAAGCGTATCACAGATTAGTGTAACAGGCTATGAAAGGTTAAAAGGAAATACCTATACAACCATCGAGATGAGGAACCATATACATGCCCATGAGAGTAAAGAAACATGAGTGTTATAGTAGATACATGTAATCATGAGTTATAATGAGCTTGATGAATGATCCATTAATGAAGCTAGTGATATAATACCAAGAGTGCTAATGATTCTATATCGAGGATTAGTCAAGGATGACGTTAATAACAGTAAGCACTCTGTGTGTTGATAATTAGATGATATACCAATTGACATAAATTGAAATCATGAAAGAAAACACAGTTGATGATAACTTTGATCATTGGAGGTAATAGTACAAGTGATTCGGGTAGTACAAATTTAGTACACAGTTGTAGACAATAGAGGTATTGAGTGCACCTTGAGTATCAGAGACCGTGAGCACTGATATGTACACTTGTGGAATTATAAATTAAAAGGTGGAAATAAAATTTTATTTTTAGAATAATTAAGGGGTTGAGATTATGTCATTAAATTTTTTGAGAATTTCAAATATTGATTCAATAAAAATGGTCAAGGCTACAAAGATTTTAGAAGTGATTAAAATTTTTTATTCGATGTTGAGTATCTGACTTTGAGGAGGCATATGCATTTATTTTTAAGTGGATCGAGAAGTTAAACCTTGATGAGTATTTTGAGAATTAAATTTATGGTGGATGAGAAATATGAATATTAATATATGAGAAGATGATATACATGTGTAAGGATCTGATAACTTGAGCCGGATTGAGATGGCACCACAGACGGACTTGGGTGTCCATCTAAAGTTGTATTGGAAAGAGCAGTATTTAGTATGGTGCTGCGCTTGACGTATTGGGTGATAAGAACGACTAGTATGAACAATTGTAGTAGGAACGGGAACTGACAGAGGGTATGGTACTAAAGAGATAGAGGGATCAACTTGGATGCATTATTGAACCATGGCAATATTAGAGGTTCTTGGTATCAGGTTTGGTATTAATAAACAGGTGTGTGCCATATGGATATATTCATGGATTTTGTAGATTAATGATCAGTTGATATGGGTACCAGTGTACATGAATAGAAATTTGTTAGTGAATGTGCTAGAGTTAAGTGTTTGTTAGAGATAGTAGATACTACAAGTAATATGTTAGCAGGTTCTTTCTTTCCCTCCTAATGTTCCTTTTTCCGACTTTCGATTGATTGATTGAATTTCCTAGTACTGTGGTTCACATGCATGATTTTTCTTGTTAGAATATAACTAGTAGTACACCCTAACAGAGACTGAAATACCATGACAAAAGATACATGACCTATATATTTTCTTAAATTGCTTGGCTGAAGGTAAAATTTTCTTAAACCATGATCATTAGGGTTTGACCATAGCAAAGATCTGTGACGAGGTTATGACTGACAAAAAAAAAGAGACAAGAGGATTAAAGTTGTGGATGAGCATTAAATTAAATAAAGAATTTAGGGGTTGTTATAACGGAGTTGATGGATCATTGATTTTATGAAAATAGAGGTATGATTGAAATTCGAGGACAAACATTAACTTAAATAGAGAATTAAGAAATTTACAGGACAAAATTGAGGATTTATTAATTTTAGGAAAATCTTGATATTATTAAGGTTATTAATAAAAATTTGAGAAAATTTGAGAGATTATCATTTTTCTATTTGATTGCAAGATAGAAATTTTATAGTTTATATTATGGATGTTGCATTGAAGATTTTGAAAGTATCGCATCGTTGAGTATTTGAAAAAAAAAAAGAAAAAAAAAAGAAAAAGAAAAGAAAATCAGGAAATAAATCGTTAATGGAATAGTGTCAAATTCAATTCTCGGGAGGAGGATTTATATTTGAATAAGCATCAATTGAATTTGGGTTAGAGGAGTAAGATGAATGATGGATTAGTGTTTAAAAATTTAAATTTGGGATACAGATTTTTTTTAAATGTTATAAATATACATTGATTGGAATTCAATTGGAGGATTGGATATTAAAATCCTTGAGTAATTAGATACGAACAAAATTTTTTGGAGGAGATTATGATAAAAATTTGAATTTGATTTTAAAACTTGAAGATTTTCAGGAATATGATGTTATAAATTTTTGAAAGGTTGTGAAATAGCAATATGGAATTACTTCATGATTATTTGGTTTAAAATTTAAATTTTGATAGAAACAATACAATGTGTAAATGCAATTATTGAGGATCTTAAATTTCGAGGACGAAATTTTTCTAAGGTGGGTAGACTTGTAACCTCCGATTTCCAAATTCCCGAAATATTTAGATTTTAAATTATTCTAAAATATCAAGTTTATAAAATATTTTCTCCTTGAAATTTTATTTGATTTTAAACAATGTTTGATTATAGAAGGTTATTTAAAATCTTTTATAAAAATTATTTTTCCTAAATATCGATGTATTACAAAATAAATAAATAAATAATAATATATATATTTTTCTAGTTTCAAATGTTTATTGGCTTGAAATCATAAATTATTTATTTGATGAAATTATTATAGGACTAGTTGTTTTCATAATAAAATTTCATATCCATTTTTGGAATAGTAAATAAACAAATTACATATTTTCTAGGGTTTTGCAAATGAGTTTAATTAGTAGCTAATTTAATCAGTTAGCCTTTGAAAGTCTCTTGAAACATTTTCTTAAATTTTAATACTTTTCTATTAACTTTACCAGTTTACTGTCTCCCCTACACACCCTCATTCTTCCCACATGAAAAGCCCTTTATACTTAATCCTGGCCATTCATTATTGGGCCAATCCTCACCTTTTAGCCCACAACTCTCTCTCCCTATTTAAGTCCCTCATCACCATTCCCAAGAAACCCTAATCTCCAAATTATTTAGCTAGCCCCCACACTTTTTTCCCACAAGCCAACAAGCCATCACCATTTTGTGTGCTCGTGTCCGTGTGTCCATCATTACCGAGTCAGCCGTGTTGGCCTCGGGTCCGACCCCGGGTGTCCTATCGTATCCATTCATTTTCTGTGTCCAGTTACAACATTACAACCGATTTTGTGTCCGACACCATCTGGACACATCCACCCCTGTACAGTACTACATCAGATTCCTGTGTCCAGCCCCTGACACGTCCCCCCACAGTCGTCAATCGCCGTGTCCAGCCCCGGACACGACCCCGACACATCCAGAGAAAACCTAACCCTAACCTAACTCCGACGAACGCCGGTGGCCGCCCAGATCTCGACCGCCGCGGATCCCCTCACCGCCGCTGCGTAGAGCTTCCGCCGCCCGAGACGAACACCCGCCGTCGTTTCAGAGCGCCGCCTCCTCGAGCCAGTCAACGCCGCCGCCGCAGAAGATCCGCCGCCGCCTCAGATCTGTCGAAGCCGCCGCCTCACCCGCGTAGAGCCCTCGTCGAGTCGTCGACCGCCGCATCGAGCTCGGAGACCGCCTCGGACCTCCTCAGAACCGTCGATCGACAGCCGCCGCGTCGTCGAACTCTGCCGATCGCCTCGAACAGAGCGCCGACCGCCCGACGGAGCCCCGCGCCGACGCCCTGCCCGACGGAGCCCCCACCGCGACCTCGACGGGAAAACCCCCTTCCGTGAGCCCTTCTCTTTCCCTCTCCCCTTTGCTTCTGTCTGTTAATAAGGTTAAGTAATTAGATTAATTAATTAGTATTTAATTAGTTTAATTATATAATTAGATTAGTTAATTAATTACTAATCAGTTAATTATTTACTAATCAGGTAATTATTTATTAATCAGAAATTAATTATTAATCAAGTTAGTTAATTATAAATCAGTAGTTAATTATTATTATAATTAGTTTAGTAATTATTGTAATTAATTTAGTAAATAAATATAATTAGTTATTAATTTCATATAATTAGTTTATTAATTTCATATAATAAGTTTAGTAATATATATATATATATATTAAGTTTATTGTTTATAATTTAGTTATTTATTATGTGTATAAATTAGTAATGTTAAAGATATGTATATTATTTATTTTATTAATAATTAATTGTATAAGTATGTATGTAGGTATTTAATGTAATTGTGTAATTGCGTATTTGTGTGTGTGTATACAAGTACTAAAATGTATTTTAGCATAAATATTTCTTAGTATATATATATGTTAATGTATATAGTGTATTTCTATTTAGTGTATATATTTTATATATATCTTGCGTATTCCTCTATTTTTCTATATATGTATATCAAAATGTATTTTAGCATAAATATTTCTTAGTATATATATATGTTAATGTATATAGTGTATTTCTATTTAGTGTATATATTTTATATATATCTTGCGTATTCCTCTATTTTTCTATATATGTATATCAAAATGTATTTTAGTATAAATAAGTATTAAATATATATGGGTATTAATTTAACGGTATTCATATAATTTATGTCAATGTATGTTTTCGTAATTAATGTTATATATATATTTAATTGGTATAATTACCTGTATATAGTATAATTATTATTTTGGTACAAATATATATATGTGTATATATATTTTGTATGGGTATATGTTTAATAAAAACGTATTTTGGTATAAAAACGTATATTTGATATATTATATATATACTTGTGTACATATAGGGTATGAGTATATTTTTATTTTGGTGTATATAAATGTATATATGTATTATATTTGATCGTTAATAATACTACGTTTAATTGGTGAATATACTAGATGACCCTAGTTGACTAGTGCCCTGCCTGACATGGCCCAGAGACCAGTATTTTTGACTGTGTTAGTGTAGCATCTGATGAAAATATGGTTTTGCTTGTGTTATGTTTATAGGACTGCTGGTTTACCCAGGGGATACTCTGGAACAGGACATCAATAATTACCAGCTAAGGACCCAAGGCGAGTACATTCTCTGATTAGTTTCTAATTTATGATATCTCCTATGTTCACTGTATCTAGTATAAATATCCATGTTCTTGACACATTGGTTACACGGATTGGTATACACGGATCTCGTCATGAGATGTTATTCCTTATCCATGGTGTAGCTTGTACAAGACTTGTTTCCTTGATATCTTGTACAGGTACAGACACTGATTCCCGGGGAGATTTGCTACCTTCCTAGGGAATCCCGTGCCATAGCGTACCATGATTGGATCTACTATACCAGTCGGGGGTTTGGGGAGTACTTTAGTGTAGATATGTGATCATACCCAACTTTATATGCACCATAGCTCATCCCACATCTCACGTCGGGTGCGGCCTGACCATTTACATGCTCCATAGCTGTTACGTGTGATTAGCCTGATCTCTACATGCATCATAGCTAACCAACGGTTAGCCTGACTTTATATGAACCATAGCTAATCACATGTAACCAGCCTGATCAAGTTCCCAAGCCGATCACATATTAAAGCTAGTACTCACACACTTAGTCATAGGTTCCTTGCTCATGGACATATTGTTTCTTTTCCTGCAGTTACTTACAGTATTTCCAGTATTTCTTTTATTGTACATTTCTTGTACCTATACATGCATCTGGTATATTTCCATCTAGAACTGCTACATAGTTTGTCATTTATATAGAACTGCTATTTAGAGATGTACTTTGCTCCTTCCTAACTGGAAAATATTTTTCCAGACTGTGACCTTAGTAGACTGGTTCCGACACTCTTGGAGATTGGAAGTTAATGATTGCAGGTATGATTATGTTGTCGTTAGACTTGTGCTGTATTCTTTTATTTCTTCAAATTCTTATCGTGCTGTAGTTGTGATTGAGTATGTTGTTCATTTTTTATAGTGTTATCCGTGTCTCCTTATGGAGTTGGATACTAGTGTGAGATTATTTAGATAGTACTTGACCTAGACAGCGTTCTACCGTCGATGCTGCGGCGTAGGCTGGACGTACCCACGCACTCGTGCCCCTAAATCGGGTGCGGGTCGTGACAGACTATTACAATAGTGCTCGCTAGGAGGCGTAATAGACATGCTGGAAGATCCCCTCTTCCTGCGTTTCTGGATAAGATAATTGCGCAGGTTAGTAGGAGCTATAGAAGAAGATGATCGCTTATTCCTTTGCTGGCGTGAAGTTGAGTAGTCCGCCGCATGCTTTCCCTTGCGTAGATTGCAAGGATCATCTGCTTTTCCCCGGAAGACAGATGTATTTTTACGCACGGAGCGCGTTTGTGATTCCTGATTTGGCACTGAGGCATCATCAGAAATTTTGTCTATTCCGCTAGGGACGGGAGACTGAAATTTACGCGCAAAGCACGGTTTAGGCTCCTGGACTAGCGTTGAGGCATTGTCAGAAGTTTCGTATGTTTCGCCAGGGATGGGAGACTGAATTTTACGCACAGAGCGCGGATTATACTTCTGGGTTAGCGCTGAGGCTTTGCCAGAAGTTTTGTCGGTCCTGTCAGAGACATGCGACTGAATTTTACGTACAAGGCGCGGATTATACTTCTGGGTTAGCGCTGAGGCTTTGCCAGAAGTTTTGTCGGTCCTGCCAGAGACAGGCGACTGAATTTTACGCGCAAGGCACGGAGGGAGCAAAGCTACAACCTCATTGGTCGGAGAGATCGGAGAGATCGGAGAGCCCACAGGAATGGCAGAGGATGTCTTGGGCATCCAGACCTTGCGCAGCTTCCTGTTGCTTTGGACGGAGAGGGAGTGAGAGCTACCCCCTGCTCGAAGCATGTCTTTGTAGGCTGACTGGTCGAACTGGACGACCAGTGTCTTCTTCACGGATCCCACGGATACCGTATCGTATTGAGCAATAGCTTCCTCATCAAAAGAGAAAGATGTCCCCAGCAGAGTCGCCATCTTGTTTAGGATAATAAACGAGAAAAGATTTGGTAAATACGGGAAATGAGGTCTTGTGCGAAGACCCGCCCTTCTTTTATGTTTACAAACAAGATTGTACAAATTTGATCCTACACGAGGATATCTAAGTACAATTTATTTAATCTGGGTGAATATTACTATAGGTGTCTGATCTGTAGTCGATCACTTTAGCCCTTGGATAACACGATGTTGAAGAAGTGCCGTGGAAGACAGGTTGCAGCTTCGAAGGTTGCTAAAGAGGGTGGATGCCCGATGCCAAAGTCGTCGATCCCTTCCCTTTGCCTGAGCTCCGGATTCTCCTCTCTCTCTCTCTCTCTCGACCGTTGGATCTGGTATTGGATCTCTGGATCAGTTTTTAGACCTAACTTCTTCGACCCTCCAATTTGTCGACCTCTCTCCTCATTGATAGAGGTCTCTATTTATAGAGTTTTAGTGACAGTGACCACACAGTCGGCGTAGAAACCGAGTAGTGGAAAGTACAGCACCCTTTTACACGACGGTTTAAAATAACCAATGCCTGCGTATAAATGACCTTTTGAGTGAGCATGTGACGCATGTCCAACTAAGGGACAGAACGCGTATATCTGCTATGAAGATCACGGCGTAGAAGCCACGTAGGTAGTTATCCCTTGTGTAGAAGAGGTTGGCGTAGAAGCCAAATGACTGTCACCATGGGATAGAAGCCAAGTAGGCATAGGAGCCAAGTAGGCATAGAAGCCGAGCAGGCGTAGAAGCCGAGTGGTCATAGAGGCCGAGGAGGCGTAGAAGCCGAGTGGGCATAGAAGCCGAGTGGGCATAGAAGCCGAGCAGGCGTAGAAGCCGAGTGGGCATAGAAGTCGAGTGGGCATAGAAGCCGAGCAGGCGAAGAAGTCGAGACGATGTGGGCATTTTAGCCGGAATTACGACACTTGGAGATATAATCAAATCTCTTGCATTAAATATAGAGATCTGCCCCCGTCCTGCGCATTAAATGCAGAGGCCTATCTTTAAGATTTTGCCATCATTCTACTCATTAAATGCAGATACGCGCCTCGAATCCTGTACGAAGAGTGACTGCTGATGTGGCGGTCTATTTGTCTTTTGCGGAGCGTAAGAAGCTCACGTCTGCCTGTGTAAAACTGGACAGCGTATTCCCTTATATGCGTAAGATTAGTTTACACAAAGGGGATGCCACCAAACGACGATTCGGTGACATTTAATCAAATCTCCTGCATTAAATACGAAGATTCGTCATTATCCTGCTATTAAATGAGGAGGCATGGTTTGAAGGTCTGCCACCCTTCTGTGCCTAAAGTACAGAGACGTGCCTCAGGAATCTGTCAGTATTCGGCACTTCAAATGCAGAGATGTGCCTCGAGAAACTGTCACCGCTCTGTACATTAAATACAGAGACGTGCCTCGAGCCCTGTATGAAGTACAGCTTTTGACGTGGCAGGCTGTTTGTCTTCCGCGGAGCATAAACATCTCACATCTGCCTGTGTAAAACAAGGCGGCGTATTCCTTCGTATGTGAAAAAGTGGTTTACGCAAAGGAAATGACAGTAAACAACAGCCTGGGTTGCAGTGCCGCGCCATCATGATACTCGTCGCTTGGGTTGTCATACAGTACTCTTTGTCAGGAGTCCAGACGTCAGGTTCATTGCATGATCTGACAGGTTCATTTCGAAGAATACGAAGCGTTCCTCGTACACTTCAATGCTGCATTGAAAGCGGATGAGTTTTACGCCATATAGGCGATGAAGCACCTTTTTTACGCTGAAGCAGTCTGGACACCTTGTACTACGCTGATGGTCCTTGAGCCTATATTTTATGCTGTGCTCAGCGGAGAAGCTCTATTGCAAGTTGATGGCTCTGAGGTCATCTTTTTACGCTGCCCTGTATAAACATGCTGCATATAGCTATCCAGCGTATTTTTCATGCTTCTACAATAATAAAAAGAACTTATGAGCTGGAGGCCGCACAACAACTATGTCGCATGTTAAAAAGGCAGTATGGGTCATGTAGCTTCATCCATGTTCTCGTTTGGGCCTTGGTCAAATAGACACTCTGGCCACATGTTGGTGAGGCTGCATGGGTCATGTAGTTGCATCCGTACTCTATGCATTTTGACGAAGTCATTAATCCCTAACGTGACTTTTTTCGCCTTGTATGTCGCCGACTCTCTCACACTTTTCGATGCAATTATGGCAATAAGTGCTTTAATTAGAACTGTAGCAGACCTTTAGGAGCCGTGTCAGAGGATATGTGACTCGGCTCTCCCTTTGTCTGTCCAGGCTGCATGTGGGATGGCTATGCGGCCTGTCTTCAGCATGAGGATGCGACCTGTATATAAGCCGCATGGCTATAGATTTTCCAAGCTTTTACAAGACCCCCTTCAAAGTTTTCAAAGTGTCAAATTTAAAATACTTTGAATAAGAAGCATAGTTAATCACTTTTTGATCGTATGACTTAACGTATCGTGTACATACGTTGACATATAGGCACTTCTGACAGACTGTCAAGTCATAAAAGCGAAGATTTGGTTTGACCTCAGAGGGATTCTGAGCCGTCTATTGACACAGAATTCGAAGTGGCCGTTCACATGAGATGAGGCAGCACAACGAACGAGGGGATGTCGTCATATCTATCTGTCGCACAGATCAAGACAGATCGAGATATGAAATGGCCTCATTATTGTCCTGAGCCGCCTCTTCTCACCTTTATAAAGAGGTTTGAGGAGAAAGAAAAGTTCTTTTTTACTTTCTTACTTTTTCTTCTTTCTCTTCTTGTTGCCTTTGCTGACCGCCTGCTACCGCTCATCTCGACATGGCTCCTAAGGGTTCTTCTTCTTCTACTGCTGCCAAGAGAGTCTTTAGGAGGATTAAGGGTAAGGGGAAGTGTGAGAAGGACACATTCCCCAAGGATGTGCAACCACTGATCTTAGGTAAGTTTGTTTTGGAGAAGAAGATCTTGAACACAGAGACAGATGTGCATAGTTGGTCACATGGGTGACTCATCATCATCTAGAATATGCGCTGACTTATCACTGCGGTGTGAGTTATTCGGCCGTATGAAGACTGTAGCCATATGCGTAACTCTGTCGCATAAGATCCTCTGTCGCATAATTCATTCTGCCGCATAAGGGTTTCTGCCGCATGAGAGTTTCTGCCGCATGAGAACCTATGCCGCAAGGTTTCTTCATGTCTCTGATAATGTTTCTTAGTTTTTTTTTTTGCAGTGACTTTACCCACTGTGCCTTCGGGTGAACTGGTGCTTGGCCATGACATGCTTCCTTTGGATATGAACCTGAGAAACTTGATTTCTGCTGTCTGAGGTCAGGTGGATAGAGATCTCCCTCCTGACCGTCAACAGACAATTGTTGCACAGGATCCTTCATTTTTGCTAAGTTACCTAAATGCGGGAGAGATCCCCGCAGGAGACAGCAATTTCTTTAAGAAACTGTACTTCCTCTTTGGGGATGTGCGGAAGGCCATTTAACCATAGATAGGGAAGATTAACAAGAACTGGTCATTCACCTTTCGCAGAACGGAAATATCATGACACATGTCACGAGCAATATTGACATCAGCAACCCCAGATATCTAATGACCATATGGCAACTATTTTTTATTATAAGTGAGTTTGGGTACAAAATTATTTAATAACAAACAAACATATAAAAAATCCTAAGCAGAAGATCTATGTACAATAAATAATCTGGGTAGTGTGATGATGGAGATCGAGCGCTGTAGCAGCTTCTTTACTCCATTGACGGTCTGACGAGGAAATGATGATGCTCTCTTCTCTTCTCTCTCCTGGGCTTGTGTGCACGTACGTAGCTCCGCCGTTGTATGATCTCTGAAGCAGAAAAATCAGCCCTTTGGAATGTCCAAGTTGCTCATATTTATAGCCATCATGATGATAGGCTATAGGTGCCGCATATGCTTCTGTTTGGTGGCCGTAGGGGGCTCCTTCAACAGAATACGGTTGCAACTGTAGCCGCATGCCATAGGCAGGCTGCCACATGCCTTTGATTAGGATCCGCTGTTGATGAGATCTTAGGGTTATTTTTAATCCGTTGTGTGTGTGACTTGGTCAGTTGGACAAGTAGTCAGCACTGACCGTATGATAAATCTTCTTCGGATGGAACGAAAAGATTATG
This sequence comes from Iris macrosiphon, assembly GCA_036927795.1. NCBI lineage: Eukaryota > Viridiplantae > Streptophyta > Magnoliopsida > Asparagales > Iridaceae > Iris > Iris macrosiphon. The sequence goes on along the minus strand of JAYESA010000010.1, from coordinate 103,251,882 downwards.
TAAGTCGAGAGCCGTATAATGTCATGGCTGCATAGCGTTGTGGTCGAACATGTGCCCTCATTTGGCCGCGATCAGATGGACACTATGGTCAGATTGCATTATGGCCACATATGTGATCTCGTTTGGCCTTGGTTGGATGGACTCTCTGGCCGCATGGTGTTATGGCCACATACATGTTCTTGTTTGGCCTTGGTCAGGTGCACACTCTGCTCCATGATAGAGAGGCCGCATGGGTACATATCCGCATGTGAGCTCTCATCTGGCCTTGGTCGGATGGACAATCTGGCCGCATAATGACGAGGTCGTATGGCATTGTATTCGTATATAAGTGAGCATGTGGCATGACACGTCTGTCTAGGTCAACAATGAGTTAATGTGACTTTTTATCTTTTTTTGAGGCACCTTCTTCATGAATCTTGAAGCGTATCAGTGTAATAAGTGATGTGTCAAAGAGTCTGACAAACATCAAATGCTGTTTTAGGGACGGCTTTTGCAGCTCCATGCTCTGTGGTCGTTCAAGCCGCATAGAGTATACTATGCGGCTTCTAGATCTTTGGTTGATACGGCCGCATGTGGTATCTCTGTGGCTAGGTTGAATAATACATATATGGCTACTCTACGGCTAGGTTGTTCAAAATGCATATAGCTCCTCTACGGCCTTTTATTTTTTGTTTGAGGGGGCGTAACTTTTATGCGGCCTGCATAATTTTTTATGCTTCTACAAGATCCCCTTCAAAGTTTTCAAAATAATAATTTTGGAATACTTTGAAAGAAGCATTGTCGAGCGCTATTGGTTGTATATGAAGAAAATTTCGCATAATCTTATGGCCTTATAGTCGTCTCTAACTGGCTGTTAGATCATTAAATGAGGAGATTTGGCTCTATCTATGACCAGATCTCTTAGGATTCTATTATGTCTCCTAATTTGGGACTCATCGATTTCCAAGAAGATTACAGTGGATCCTAGAAATTGAGGTGTCAGGTTCATCTTAATAACTTCTTGGTTCATTGCCTCGACTATAAATAGGTGGCCAAGAGGAGAGAGAACTTTATCTCTTTGTTTTATTTTTTCTTTCCTCTAAAGGATGCTGATGACTGCAGCTCTCCTTGCTGAGGAGTTTGTCAGGGGCGGTCTTGATCCTTGGCCCCCAGATTTTGATGCTTTACTTGGAGGTAGGGAGCACCGCGTTCTTCGTGTTGGGATTCAATGGACACAGAGACACCAGTACACAATCTCGCTGCGTGGATGAGAACTTATCTAGAATACGCGCAGGCTCTTTACACAGCCTTGTCGCATGGATGAGAGATCATCGTGAACATCTGTGGACTTTTCTTATAAGTATGTCGCACGGAAGGGTACCCATTATGCGGCAGCGAAGACTCTGCCGTATGGATGAATGCTCGACCTGGTCATACAATAACCATAATTTTGCCACTTGGAGAGCACTTCATACGTCGACTAGGCTCTTTCGCATGGAAATCAACCTTATCTTTGTTTGCTAATGCCATATGTTTTCCTTGTGTAGTATTTGTTCTCCCTCATGCTGCCCATGATAGAGCATGAAAGGATATAATAACACCCGTTGTTCGGGGTCAAGACCAACCTTATGCGTTAATTTGTCAAGAGCTGATCTAGGAGATAAGGACAGTTGGCCAAGAACTATTCCAGGAGATGAAGATGAACATCCTGTGTCACGCGCGGAGCTGTCCTTGTCCATGCAACATGCTTGTTGTGTTTCTTCCCTTTATGCGGCTTGCTACTGTCTAGGGGACTGTCACATCGCTGAAAGGATTTGGATTAATTGTCATTCCTATCTTTGGTCTCCCCTCATGGTTGTAGAGCGCATGCTCTTGCTTCTCCCTTTTTATCCGTCAATTCTTATCTATATACTAAGGTTTGCGCTATGGAGGGATGATTTTAAAAGCATTGAGTTCCACTGTGGCTCAATTTGTGTCAGCAACAACGATAATATAGAGGGACATCTCTAATAAGAAAGGGTCGCATCAGGAAGACTTCATGAAAGCCCTTAAAATAGGTTTCCATCATATGTCATTATGATCTTAAATACTAATAAAAAAACCCTTGAATATAATAGATTTTTATCATATGTACTCAAGATCTTGAATATTAATCAATAAAGTCTCTCCTTTTTAAGAATTTCTTCCTTGTATTTGTCACTTTATATGTTGTGGACTTTTGGGTATCGTACTAGAGGTAATATGGATGTAGCACAATATTGTAGTTTATTTAAGGATGTCCCACAGGGAGACTTTGGTGGACCTATTACTTCTTGTGCACGAGAGTGCAAGTAATAAATTCAAAATAAAACCCTATCTGAGGTAACATGGACGTGATAGGTTTTGTGGACCTATTACTTCTTGCGCACGTGAGTACAAGTAATATGTTTGAGACAAGCCCTGACAGAGGTAATATGGATGTGGAAGGTTTTATGAACTTAATACCTCTGGCGTACTTAGAATTAAGTATAGGTGATAAGTTAAGATAACGACCGATATCAGAGGTAATACAGACGTGATAATCGATACTCAAAATCGACAGGTTTACTCAAAGGTAGTACCGACTTGGCAAACTTTACTGGGGAGGATATGAGGACGATATCTCAGAGGTGACGTGGACGTGATCTAATCGATAGTCGTACCGAGAGGTTAGATAAGATCATGATAGTTTGGTAGAAGAAAAATGAAATGAGCCAGAGGTAATATGGACGTGGAAGTTTTTTTGGATGGATAACAAGGGTAACTCATAGTTTAGATGTAACATGGACGTGAAACATTTGCTTCTATTGAGGATGTCTCACAGGGGTCTTAGGCGGACCTATTACTTCTTGCGTACTATAGTGCAAGTAATAGGTTCGAGACAAGCCCTGCCAGTGGTGATATGGACATGGCAAGTTTTGTGGACTTAACACAGCTGGCATACTTAGAGCTAAGTACGGGTGATAAGTTAAGATGACGACCGATATCAAGGTAATGTACATGTGATAATCGATAGCCAAAATTGGAAGGTTTTCTCAGAGGTAATATGGACATGGCAAACTCGGCTGAAAAAAATGTTAGGACAGTAATTCAGTGGTAATATGGACATAAACTTATGTCCATGACACTCACTGAGGAACGGTCTACTGAGTGTGGTATATCTGGGAGTGTAGATAGACCTGAGGGTTAGTCCACTTGGGAGATCGTTAGGACGATAACTTAGAGGAAATATAGACATGAACTAGCATCTAACGAGACTGGTTTGGGTGGTCCCTACGGGAGTGGGCTGATGGACCTGGGGACTTCTTCGCTGGGGAGCTTTTAAGGATCCATTATCCGTTGCGTATTCAGGAATCCTGAAAACTGATAATGGCTTATAGAAAAATGTCGTGCATAGGCACTTGCTGGGGATGAACAAGGAGTAGAAACCCTATACATCTTTGTTGTCCTGATGGGGATAAGTACAAGCCTAGCCTTAGACAAAGTACTTTTTTAGGAACTTGTCGTTGATGGGCATCATGAGCAAGTCGATATTAGATTTTTCTAGTCGGTAGGCATCGTTGGAGAATACAGATTCTATGACGAATGGGCCTTCCTATTTGGGTTGGAACTTGCCAGCCGTCTTGTTGTTCATAAGCATCGGCCTTCTTACTGTCAAGTCGAAGTCACCCACTTGGTTAGTCCTTCTTCTTGACCCGTTTGTTGAATGCCCCTGAGAGGCGCGCTTGGTATAGCTCAATCTATTATTGAGCTAAAAGGAGCTTCTCGTCAAGTTATTCTAACTCTTGTATTCATCGACGATGATTATCTTAGACGGTTAGCCGGTTGGAGAGAGCCACTTGGAACGAGAAAATTTGGACCTCGAGGGTAAGGACCGCTTTTCTCCCGTAAACTAAGGAGAATAGAGTGCTGCCAGTGGGTGTTCGGACAATTGTGCGGTAAGCCCAGAGACATTCATCCAGCTTCTCATTCCAGTCCCGCTTATTAGATGACCCAAGATTCTTGAGTAGCTTTGATGGTCATGTTGAATGCTTCCACTATACCATTTATTACTGGGTTGTAGGCCATTGAGGCTATATTCTGAATTCAATTTTTGTTACAAAATCGATAAAAAGTGTGACTTGTAAACTATGGACCATTATCGTGGATGATCCTTCGTGGCAAGACAAAGCGGTAAATAACATGATGCTTGACGAAGTTGATCACATTTGATGTTTTGACTTTAACTAGTGGTACAGTTTTTACCCACTTGGAGAAGTAGTCGATAATAGCGAGGATAAACCGATGTCTCTTAGACGAAGGTGGTTTGATTGGTCCTATGATGTAAATGCCCCAAGCTTCAAATGTCTAAGATGCAATGGTTGGGTGTAGGAACTCCGAGGGCTGGTGGATGAAGTCAGCGTAGATTTTTCACGCTTAGCATTTATTTTACATAGTTGATAGCATATGCAACCATTGTCGTCCAATAGTAATCTATTCTCCGAAGACGAACTTGTAGCTTGGGTCCGGGATGATGGGTACCGTATACCCCATCGTAAGCCTCGCGGAGGGCCAGCTTTGCGGAGGGCCTGCTTAACTTCTGCATTCAATAGGCATCATAGCAAAAAACTATCGTAGGAATGGTGAAACAGTATTTTGGTATCCGTATCGTAATAGAACCAGAGCGAACGTCTTCTGATGAATGTGGCTTCCTTTGGGTTCTCGAGAAGAATTGCATAGACTGCGTAGTCGATGAATAAGAGTCTGCTGTTTTGGGAGTCGGTGCTAGTATCTACTGAGTAGCTCAGGCACAAACATAGGTTTTTCTTCGAGGAGACCAGCTCCTGACCGACTATGGTGATCAGTTTATGAGTATTGGCTGGAACAGCTAACGAGGCTGCAAGGCCGGCTAGGGCGTCAGTCTCGATATTTTGCAGTCAAAGGACGTGCTCTATAAAGAACCCCTCAAAGGTGGAGATAATGTCGAGCGCGACTTGGTGGTAGGAAATCAAGTCTTTATTGCAGACTTTATACTTGCCTTGGATATAATTGACTATCAGCTTGGAATCGTCGTAGGATTCTAATTAGTTAACTCCTACTTGTTTAGCGAGTTAGATCCCAATGACGAGCGCGTTATACTCTGCCATATGGTTAGAGCATAACTTTGTGAGGGAGTAAGCGCGATTGATGACCTGATCATGTAAGAAAATTAGCATTATCCTGACGCTAGCGACAATATCACCTTTGGGCCCTGTTCTTGAAGTACCGTCGAAGAACCTTTACCAAACGACTTTTGAGCTTGTGGTCATGTTTGAGTCTGCAACTTCATCTAGGATCTCCTCGTAGAGCTTTGAGGTTTTCGGTACAGGGTAGGCTGCTAGGAAATCTGTTAATTATTGGCCTTTGACTGCCTTTTGCGGGACAAATACCTTGTCGTATGGTGATAGCAATTTTGCCCATGTGGCTAAGAGAGAGTTGTGTGCTCCGGGTTTAGTCATAAGGACCATGAGCATATTAACTCGCGAGGTACTCCTTCTCAATGGAGTTGTACCTGTGTTCTGCACCGGCCATTATTCTGTTGAGATGGTATATGGCATGTTCGTGACCGACATCGCTTGTTTGGGCTTACAGAGCCCCGAGGGAGTGGTCTATTGCCCTCACATATAGTAAGAAGGGTCTTCCCATAATTGGGGCTACCAATACTTGGGGATTCATGAGATACTCCTTGATGTCATCGAAGGGGCGCTAACATTCTTCGTTCCAGATAAAGGAGACTTCCTTCTTCATAAGATGATTGAACGACTGACAACCTCCAGTGAGGTTTGACATAAACATCCTGATGTATGTCACTCTTTCTTGACAAACACGAAGTTCTCAAAGGTTCTTTGGTAGGCACCTCTCAAGGATTGCTTTGGTCTTGTCAGGGTCTACGTGGATACCCTTCGAAGTTATAACAAAACCCACGAACATGCTGCTAGAGACTCCTAAGAAGGATTTGGTGGGATTTATCTTGAGCTGATGCGCACGCATGAGGTCAAACACAGTGTTCAAGTCTTGAAGGTGATCATCTTTGGAGTGACTCTTGATGGCGATGTCATCAATATAACACTCTACCGTCTTGTGTAGATATTCATAGAAGATGGTGATCATCGCTCGCTGGTATGAAGTACCTACATTCTTCAGACCGAAGGGCATGACTGTGTAGCAATACACTCCTATCAATATTCAAAATGATGTATGCTTCTCGTCATTAGGAAACATCTTGATTTAATTGTATATAGAGAACCCGTCCATGAAGGACATGCGCTCGAAGCCACAAGTGTTGTCGATCATTATATCTGTGATCGGAAGGAGAAACTCGTCCTTAGGGAATGCCATATTTAGATCATGGAAGTCAATGCAGATCCGGATTTTCCTGTTCTTTTTTACAACGGGTACGATGTTGGCTACCCAATTCGGATGTTGTTCTTCGCGGACGAAGCAGTAGCTATCAGTTTGTTGACTTTAGCTTCGATGGTATTCATGATATCTTGTCAGAACCACTGCTACTGTTGCTTGACTGGCTTAGTGTTTGGCAAGATGTTTAGTTTATGGACCAGAATTTTGGGGGTCTAGTCCTGGCATATCTTCATAACTTTAGGCAAAGATATTGATGTATTCCCTGACGAGCTGTAGTAGAGATTCTCGATACTTATTGAACAGACTCTTGCTGATGAAGATAGATTTAGGGGAGGATTCGTCACCCAGATCGATTTATTTAACTTCGTCCTCAGTTGGAGGTTCTCACTGTTCGAACCGCATGTCTCATTGTTCGTCTAGGCATTAGGCCCATGGTTCTACTTTAAAGAGTCCAGGTAGATCCTCGTCGTCTTCTTTAGAATTAGCTGACACCATGTTGGCAGACAATATTTGCTTAAGCATCTCCCTGATAGTGGTGTTGGAGTCCCAAGAGGAAGATTCTAAAGAGTGAGAGTGTAACTCATCGTCTTCGTTCGAGCCTTCGAGGGTTGTGGGAGACATGAAATACCAAAAGCTATGTTTGGTCTTATGGTAGTAATCCTCGAGCTTGCCTCTAGGTGTCTGCAAATACAGAGATAGTAGTCGATCTTTACCGTAGTTTAAGCCCTTTGCGACTATCAGATCATATCCCATCATTTAGATGAGGTGCTTGGCTCAAAAGTTATACCGATAAAGTAGCATCTCGCCGGTACCTGGTTCTGGCTCTAGTTCCTTTGGGTCAAAGGATTGGGGACTTTTTACTCTGCAAAGATGATGATTTTATCTTTCCTCTTTTTTGTTGGAACTATGAAGTAAGAGTTTTGACTGGAGAGAATTTGGTTTGCAGCATAGGTGGTAGTCAGTTGTGTATGCAGGTGCAAACCCAGACCATGCTCCATGGAATATAATGTGTTGAGATGTGCAATATCTGAGTAGTTCAAAGATAGATCTTTATTAATAAAATAATGTATCTCGTCTTCCATAATTATATCGTCGATAGGAGGGACGTTAGAATGAGCAACTACCTACTCCTCCAGTTCATCCTTTCCAAGATTTACCCCCAGTACGAGCGAGGGCTTTGGTGGTCTCTTGTACAGCTTGACCACTAGAGGTTTAGAAGCTATAGTAGTCATAGGATCTTCCTTCAGTGTTTGACTCAGTCTATTGAGGCGAACGACCAGAGGCTCGGGTGCTTTCCTATACAGTTTTATCCTGAGGGAAGGAGTTGTGTAGGGAGTGCGTACTTTGAGATGGACTCTCAAGGGCTCGTCCGATATCTGCTTCATCGTTAGCATCATTGCCACCTTCATCTTGGGGGACTTTTTTGTAGAGGATCAAGTCAGAGTAGTAGGCCTTGACCCCTCTGAATAGATTAACGTCAGCAAATTTTGTCTTAGCGACGCCGTGACCATCCATGTACTTCAACACTGGTACAAGTTTGAAGGTATGATCATATACTGATGTATCCATGGATGTCCCAACAAAATATTGTAGGATACTTCTACGTCTATGACGTAGTAGGTGACCTCTATTTTCAAGTCACCGATCTGGCATTTCTAGCGAATCTTGCCTAGAGGATATCTTTTTGCAGCATTGTAGCCATTGATGGCAGTATTGGTCGCTGCCCGACGATGTATCGGGATGCCCAAAGTTTGAACAGACTTTGCAAGATGATGCAGATTGACGATCCAGGGTCGATGTGTATCCGATCTGCCTTGATGGTGTCGATGTAGCTTGTGTAATACAGAGGACGATCGTACAGATTGTTATTCAACAATATATCTTATTGTGAGAACGTGATGTTGGGTATCGCCTCCATCACATTATTACAGTGGGGTATGCGATAGGATCCCCAGCTGGAGGCTTGACTTATGCCAGGTAGGTGTCGACATTATGTAATTCCTTACTCAGAGAAACCCGAATGTCTTTGGAGAGTCAGAGAACCTCGAATAGTGATAACTTCGCTGGAGTATTGGTGAGCTATGCCAAGATGTCAAAGTTGTAGGGCTTCTCCATCCCCTGAGCGGTATCTTTTTGTAGCAGTCAGTTGAAGCGAGTTTCTTTCTGCTTGGACTTGTCCACTGCTGGAGGCTGGGATGGACCTAGATCGGATGTGGCGATTAGAAGCACATCATCATCGGGATATAGTACTCTCGTTGGTACGCCAGTCCTGACCTCGTTGTTCCTGTTATAGCTTCTTCGGAAGGGATAGAAAATGTGTAGCAGGACTTGTAATTCTTGCCCTTGGACTTGGTGGAGGAAGGTGCTGCCAACTGCATCAAATCTGGCGCAAGGTCGGGATGGACCCACATGACCTTCCTGTAATGTGGTGAGAGATATCAACCCTGCTGTTTGGTCACGAGCTGGCAGAAGATTGACAACCTCCATTGTTGCCCGGGGATTGGGATTACTCCGTCATGGGCTTTTGTAGCCGAAAAGTTGCCAAACTGCAGAGAAACCAAGTTTGCGACAACTGTCTTATCATCGAAGTCCAAAGTGAGGGTCTTGGTGTTAATCAGCCATTTGATGTATTGCTTTTATGTATAGCAGTCCCGTATCACATGATGGATGTAACAATGGTAGTGGCAGTACTTTGAATTATTCATCTCGGCTGCCTAAATAGGACATTTGATATCGGAGAGCTGAAGCTTGTTTTCCTGCATCAGTACGTCAAAGATTGCCATGATGTCATCGTCTTTGAACGAATACTTTTCCTTTCATTTTGGAGCCTCTACGGGCTTTTGCTCGGGCTTCTTGGCTATATTGGCGACTAAAGCCTGCTTTTCTTTGCAATCCTAGGCACTATTGTCGCTGTTGTTGTTGTTGTAAGGGTGCTTTCCCCTATCATTAGCGACAGGGATCAATATTCCCAAGAGGCGGGCGTCATTCACCTTTTTCTCAGCACCGACTGCATTTATGATGAATATTGTTCAGTCTTAAAACTAAGAGTCGCCCATACAGAGTATGACTGTGGAAAGGAGATTCCTCTGACGGGTGTCCATCAATGTGGACTCGGGGTTACAAGGGAATAAATTTACTGCCGCTTGCTTGTGCCGCTCGATGTATTCCCGTACAAACTCTTTCTCCATTTATGTGATGTCTAGTAACGAGGACATCGTCATGTCATTTTTTTTGTCATAGAATCGAGCAAGAAAAAGGCCTTTGAGGTTGTCGAATGACAAAATACAGTTATCCTGGAGGCTGCAGAACCAATCAAAGGCTATTCCAGACATTGCCCCGATAAAGAGCTTAGTTAAGAGCGCATCGTTGCTAGGTAGATACTCCATTGTCGTCTCGAAGTAAATCATGAATTGAAGAAGATATGTCTTCCCATAAAATGGAGTCAAGTTGAAGGGCTTGTACTTCGGAAGATATGGTACGTCTGTCCACTCGAGGGGATACGATTTTCGGATCCTAAGCTCGCGCAGTGAGTCCCGATTACCTATAGAGTCTAGGCAGGTATGGAGTTTTCATTCCTCTTGTATTGCTTCCCGAGTTTCACCGACAGCGGAAGAAGCAGGCAATCCAGGAAGTGGATGCTTACCGCCAGCCGGTGGAACGGTTGCATTAAAATCTCCATTGTTCCCGGGGTCCAGGATTGCTTGACCAGAGGCCCATACTGGTTGTGGGGCCATATTTGCCTTAATTTCTAGCATTGTCTGGGTCAAGGCTTGTATTGATTCCCTCATGGTTTGTATCATGGCCTCGACGATTTTGAGGTGCTACCGATCTTGGGGCCCTCGTGATCGTCCCCTTCCATGTATGTTATTCTCACATGGAAACAAATGGATGGGATGGTAGACGTCACACTTTTCACCTCAGACACTTCTAGTGAATGGTCATCCGGGAAAGTTGGCAGCATTACATCCTCTTCACACTCGGAGGAAACACTACCCCAAGCGTAGAAAGCTGCATCCGCTTGACGAGGGTGGCTACCCCTAGGGACCTCAGCATCTGTTCCTTAGGAGTCATCGTCTTCATAGAACACCAGATTATCATGGAGGTCCAGGGAATTATAACCCCCATCTTACATAGCCACCTAGGGTCTTGAGAAAGAATTAACCCCAGTGGCTGACAGCTTCTTCTTTGAGCGGGTGCCCAAGAAAATACCTTCCGCGGGTTCCGTTTTCTGTCCCCCTTTGGTCCGTCTTCTTGACCTGTCGGCCTAGAGAGACAGACTGGAGGTGCTGGACCTCTGACTTCCCCTTTTTTTGAGCAGAATAGCATAGGCCAAAGGGCAGCCCCTCTTTCTCTAGTGCTTGCACCTGTTCTCTGGGTTGCAGCCGGGTGTGTGCCCTTGGTTACAATCGCTAGAATACCGACTGCCTTTTTATGGGTACTGTTATTTGGTACAGCAGCAGTTGATGATTATATTGGCACAGTGATGCCCTGGGGAGGATACTTCGTATGCCGAGGTTGTTTCCCTTGCTTTGCTTTTGTGATTGATTATATTGCGCAAGTCAAGCGAGGGATGATTCATCTTTGTGCCCTTCTTATGGGCTCAGGTAGACCGAGCACATAGGCATGTAGGTGTTGATTTTTTTCCTAGCATGGGGTTCGTACAAGAACTTGCCCCAAGTTGTCAATGAAAGACTCTTTAGACCGACCCTGTCTTATTGCCACTACTAGCTGGATATATGGGCCAGTTTTGTATGACTTTCTGTCAGGGGAACGCATAGTAAGCGGTGCCTACTGATGTCAACGAATGAGCAATTGCTTGAGCTTGGCGAGCTGGCATTGCCCTAGGCTTCTTCGTCCTTGCATGCACCGGTGCGTAGTATAAAGAGTCCAAGTTCATATCTTTATCCTTTTCCGCAAGGCACATGGAGTCAGCGCTGCATGAAATTCGGTTGAAGATAAAACTTCTGTGGCTGTCCTGGCCCCTTGTGGTTATTTTCCTGCGACCGTCGACCTGTGATGCATGTGGACTTTTCCCTACGGTTGCCGACTTATGCGACTTCTGTTGTGGCCGTATAGAACATGCTTCAGCACCTAACTCCCAGCATCGTAATATTTTCCTTTGACAGAGTTTGGGCGCTGAGCATATTTCTTTATGACCTCGACTGCCGCACGGGAAGGGTTAGCCTGGGTATACGCATGGTGTGCATCTTCAACAATAGAGAGAGATAAGCGGGAAGCTCATGCTCCGTAGTTGGGTGAGGATAGGTGGACGCATGGTTGTTTTTAACCCGTTGTGTGCGTGACTATGTCAGTTGGACATGTAATCAGCACTGACCGTGCGAGAAATCTTCTTCAAATGGAACAAAAAGATCCTACAAGTCGAGAGTCGCATAACATCATGGCCGCATAGCATTGTATTCGCAAACGTGCTCTCGTTTGGCATTGGTCGGATGGACACTCTGGCTGCATGATATTGTAGCTGCATACGTTCTCTCGTTTGGCATTAGTTAGATAGAAATTTTGGCCTCATGGCATTGTGACCATATATGTGCTCTCATATGGCCTTGGTCATGTGGACACTTTGGCCGCATGATGACTAGGCCGCATGGGCACGTAGCCGCATTTGAGCTCTCATCTGGCCTTGTTCGGATGGATACTCTGGCCGCATAAAGATGAGGTTGCATGGGTATGTAGCCGCATGTGAGTGAGTATATAGCATGGAACATCTGTCGAGGTCATTAATGAGTTGATGTAATATTTAGTCTTTTTCTTAGGCACCGTCTTCAGGAGTCTCGAAGCATCTCAGTGTGATGAGTAATGTGTCAGAGAGTTTGATAGACATTAAATACTATGTCAGGGGGTCTTTTGCGGCTCCATGCTCTATGGTCTTTCAGGCTGCATAGAGTATACTATGCAGCTTCTAGATCTTTGGTTGATCCAGTCGTGTGTGGCATCTCTACGGCTAGGTTGATCAGGCCGCATGTGGCTCCTCTGCGATTAGGTTATTCAGGCCGCATGTAGCTCCTCTATGGCCTATTTTCGTTCTTTTGAGGGGGTGTGATCTTTATGCGGCCCGTATAATTTTTTTCTGCTTCTACAGCAACCTGTTGCTACATGCACCACCCTGCGATAGCATGAGATGCATGAATGCATATTTGTTTAATGCCTTCTCAAGTCTATAAATAGTGGGCGTCTCCCACACATAAAAGGACCACCCATCATGGAGAGAGAGAGAGAGAGAGAGAGAGGAAAAAAAGATAGAAGAGTCGCGAGGGACACCCATTGAGTCGTATACTCAAGCTCCCCGAAGCCTCGTCCCCCTTCTTGGTCCCGGATCGTCAACGGAGTAAAGGAGCCGCTGCAGTACTCGATCTCCACCATCACACTTGTTCGGACTCTTATTTTTTATTGTACTTAGATAATACATTTTAGAGATTCTTTTGTACTATTTGTCTTTTTTCAATCAATACAAAGTTTGTTCAAATTTCTTTCGATTATTAATTTTTTGCGACATATTGGAGAAGCATTTTCTAATGAATTTTGCTATGCAAGTAAAACTCAACCAATTTGAACGTAATCAAGTTTGAGAACTTATTCCTAAACCTAATGATTATCCGATTATTGATATTAAATAGGTTTTTCTAAATAAATTAAATATGAATGGTTCAGTCATATGCAACAATGCACATCTCGTAGCTCAAGGTTACAACTAAGAGGAAGGAATTGACTAAGATGAGACTTATGCTCCAGTTGCTAGACTAGAATCTTTTCGTATGCTCTTTGCTTTTGCAAGTTTTTATAATTTCAAACTTTTTCAAATGGATGTTAAAAGTGCTTTTCTTAATGGTATTATAAAAGAAGTTTTTGTTAAACAACCCCCTGGTTTTGAAGATTTTAATATCCTGACCACATGTTCAAGCTACGAAAGGCTCTATATGGACATAAACAAGCTCCACAAGTTTGGTATGAGCGCCTTAGTACCTTTTTACTTGAAAATTGTTTTCCAACAGAAAAAGTTGATACTATCCTGTTTATAAAATCTATTGATGATTCTATGCTTTTATTGCAAACTTACGTAGATGATATCATGTTTGGATCTACTAATGAGATATTATATAATGAGTTTGATAGGTATATGCCAAGTGAATTTGAAATGAGCATGATGGGAGAAATAAAAAAATTTCTAGGATTGCAAATCAAGCAAGATTCACAAGGAATATTCATTAATCAAGCTAAGTTACACGAAGGATTTTCTCAAAAAGTTTGACATGGATAACGCAAAACCTATCAAAACTCCAATAGCAAAATCAATAAAGCTTGACCTGGAAGAAATTATTAAACCTACAAACATACGTAAGTATCGAGGTATGATTGGTAGTCTGTTATACCTAACTGTTAGTCGCCTAGATATCATGTTTTTTGAATGTCTTTGTGCTAGATATAAGGCTAATCCTAAGGAATCACATATGTTCGCAGTTAAGCATATCTTTCGATATCATAAAGGAACTTTGTTGGCAGGCTTATGGTATCCCAGAACCACGTTATTTGAACTTATTGGTTACTCGAATGCTGATTTTGCTGGAAGCAAAGTCGATCAAAAAAGTATCAGCTGTACATGTTATTTCCTAAGAAAGTCTTTAGTCTCCTAATTGAACAAGAAGCAAAATTATGTTGCATTATCAACAACTGAGATTGAGTATATCACCGTAGGACGTTGTTGTGCACAAATTTTGTGGATGAAGCAAACCCTAGAAGGCTTTGATCTGCACTAAAAGAATATTCCTATTTACTATGATAACACTAGCACTATTAATCTCACTAAGAATCCAATATGCCATTCACGCACTAAATACATATAGATTAGACATCATTTTCTCAGGGATCATCAACACCACGGAGATATATGTTTAAAGTATTTTGACCCAGAACATCAATTAGCAGACACATTTACTAAATATTTGGTTGAAGATCGATTTAACTTTATCCGTCGAGAATTATGACTTCTCGATTCTGATAAATTAATATAATATAAGCTGCTTTAAATTCTTTTTCAGTCTAAGTTCTTTAAAGTTCTGATAATTTAAAGCTACTCCGAGATAATCTAACTTACAAGAATTTATGATCTGATAAAGCCCATTTAGCAGTTATTCCTTATATATTCTTTCAAATCAGGAAACCAAATTATCGAATAGAGTTAACATTATGTCCTGGATCATAATGGAACCAAATTCAGACCGAATTATGATCGATCTATGTCTATATTATTCCAGAATATTTATTTAAATTGCCAACTTTCTAATTAAGGGTTTTATTGCTCTATAAATTTATTATTTTGTGGTTTTAACACTTCAGACAAACGAAAAACAACCTCCTCATCTCAAAAACCATAGTTCTTCTCCTCTCTTTTTCTAATAAAATTATCTCTTTCTCTCTATAGCTCCTAAAAGAAAGTTAGAATCCTCCCTTGATTCTCTGTTTTGTCCCATTATGCCAAACATTGGCAAATTTGATGGATTTCTTTTTAGAAACCACGAAAACTATATTGAATGGTTTAATAATTTCTGCAAATGCACCATCTGTTCTTGGAACCCTATCGACTTTATCGATTACAATGACTACCTATCTATTTTTCAAAAGTTTTAACTTAAAGAACAAGTTGCTATACATCATCGTACTTTTTTGAAAGTTGTTCGCATATTTTATTGCAACTTAGCATGTAACAACGACACCATATCATCAAGCTTACGCAATACTCATATTGAATTTGACGCAAATGACTTGGGTAAAATCCTATGCATCCCTGCTGAAGGTGGACACCTCGTCAATATTACTCAAGTTTAATTTGAAGTACTTTCAAAAAATTTCAAAAATCATCTCTATGCCCCACATATCTGTCAACCCGGACATTTTTATGCAAGATATTTGAACAATTATTTCTATGAAATACATCACATCATTTTCTATACGTTTCTACGTATAAATATTTACTATGATAAATTTCTTATTTAAAAATATTTCCATTATATCATCTACATTTCCCTATTTCGTTTAACCTTCCATAGACTATCATATCACAAATGGTTCAATGTAGTAAGAAAGGACGTTCATTACTTTGAGCATTTTAGCTTTTGGTTCACTTGATTCGGAGTTAAGAAAAAGTTTTTATAGAGAAAATAATTTTTTTGTTTTTGGAGTTTTTTGCCATGGCTGAACTTGCTGTCTGGAAAAGACGAAGTTCTCATACGGCTAATACCTTATGCGATAGAGAGTACTATACGGCCTGAGTGCAATGCGGCATGAGCTCTATACCGCATATACCTTCTAGCATGCGTTCATCTTGTTGGATGCATGACTGATTATTACACAAAGTGTTCTAAGTAACAAAAATCCTTGTATTTTACTTGCTGAACGAATGAGAAATTTACGAGTAGTGGTGCAGGCCCAGCGAAGCACACCCACTTTAAGCAGCCGAGAGTATATCAGCATCAACAGTATCTTGTGCCAGTTAGGGCGCCAGCTCAACAGATACAACAGTTTCAGAAGCCAGTTCATCAGACACCACAGCAGCCTCAGAGGCAGACTCAGCAGACTTTTTCTTGTGCCTATTGTGGGAGGCATGGGCATGATTGGGAGAACTGTCAGAAGAGACTCAGACTATGCTTGTATTTTGGTTCCCCTGACCATCAGGTGAAGGAGTGTTCCAACAACCCGTATGGACCAGATCATGGTCATAGAGGTGGAGCTAGGCAACCTGTGGTATCGGAGACTGCTCATAGAGAGCCACACCAGCAGCGCGGGACATTTGCGATGGCAGTCAGAGAGGACGACACTTCAGGTGATTGGTTAGCTTGTTTTGTCCGGTTCTTTTCCTTTTCTTTTCATCTGTTGTTTATGTGTTTAGTTAGTACCTTATAGACTGCTTCTGTGTTATTGTATTGTTAGTATACCCTGTCGGAGACTACAAAACTATGATGGACAGAGACCATAGTTAGTAATTTCTTTTAAATTGTATGTTGTATATTTTTGTTGGACTGGGTTAACCTAGAGGGGGTTACGATCATCTTCAATTTCGAGGACAAAATTTTTCTAAGGTAGGTAGGATTGTCACCCTCACTTTTCCAGCTAGGGGTGATTTGGTAATTTGGCCTAGTTATTTAATTTTTGGAATATAATATTAATATTAGTGGGCCATGTATATTTATTTATTGATTGTATTAGTTATTTAATTATTAGAGTGCTATATTTAATTAGTGGCTTGTAGCATTTAGTTTAATTAGTAGACTAGCCTATTTAATTTGACTTGTGTTGTGGACCCAACTTGTTAGATTATATCCATGAACCAATATTTAATTCTAGTTAGAATTGAGCCCAATAGTAAGCCCATTCATTAGGAGGATGAATTAATTAGTGAAACCAATTAGACTAGAACATTCCCTCCTTAATTAATTTCTTCATGAGAGGTCCCAAGGGATATTTTAGACTTTACATAGTAGCTTGAGGGAGGGGGCAAGGAAGGCCTATATAAGGGGATGAAAACTTTCTCTCTCTTTATTTTTATTCCAAATCTCGATCTAGAATTTTTCTCAACCAAATTCCTTCATCCCTACATCAAATTTTATCCAAATTTATTTTTAATTCGTTTCTTATTCATTATTGGAAGCTAGTAGAGCAAGGATCTACAAGGAGGAAGCAAGGATCTACAAGGAGGAAGCAAGGATCTACAAGTTGGAGGCTATTTTCACCCAATTTAGGAATTTTATTGGGAATCCATCTTCCAATAGGTACAATTAAGTTTTTATCCTTTAATTAGATTCTAAATATATAATTTAATTATAAGGAACCACCCCATATGCTAAGACTACCCATAGGAATTGGAATTAGGTTCATAAGAGTCCTATGGAGAAAGTTATGTGGTGCTTTGTGTCAATTTTGGAGAATTCCGAGATTGACACATCTTGAGTTTGTCAATTGGTCAACTAGACCAAATTGATATATATTTTCTTGTGTGTGACTAGTGTCATATCCACAATTGGATACGTGTAGGCCGTATCCCAATAATTTGAAGATACGGGTTGATTTGGGGTTTTCATCGACACGGGAGATTTTTGTATGTCATATTTTGACACAGACACGTAGATATGTAATTAACTCTTCGTATTGTTCATATTTATTATTTTAGACTTGATCGTGTCTTTCGGGATACGTTTGGTTGTGTGGTGGAGCCGTATTACAAGCGTATCATAGAATGAGTGTGATACGAGTGCAGTGCACTCCATGTGTTTGTTTTATTGCATTAAGATTCATTTGACTTAGTACTATCTATTAGTATGATATATTATGTAATGATATATATATGTATATATATATATATATATATATATATATATATATATATATATATATGTGTGTATGTGTATGTGTATGTATCTATATTATATTTTACAGATATGTATATATAGCTATGTAGTGATATGTATATATGTGTTTATATATGTATTTGGATATCTATATGTATATGTGTATGTTTGTGTGTGTATATATATATATATATATATATATATATATATATATATATATATGTAAGTAAGGGAGTATATCTATATGTATAGGTATGAGTGTATATATATGTATTGATATATATATAGGCATATGTATATATGTATGTGTATGTGCTTAGTGAGTGAGTGAGTGTGAGGGTGTATTCAGCATTGAGAGGAGTCGGGCATCAAACTCAGACTAGTAGCAGTGTACAGCAATACTACAACAACTAGGTGCACAATGGTTCAGCAACTGCCACTACAGTTTACCCCAACAGCAACTTTAGCAAACACAGTGCATCAGCAGAGAGCAGTGAACATTCAGCAATGTAGCAACTGAGCCAGCAGTAGGGCAGTATACTCGAGCACTATAGCAGAGTAGGCACTGTAATCAACTGCAGCTATGTGTAACCACTACAGCAAATGCAGCAGCAGCTGCACTGTAGTAGAATCAGCAGAGAGCAACCTTCAGCAGTGTATGTAGCATCCAATATTCAGTATTCTACAACATACATCAAGCACAGCAAAGACAGCAAGAGAAGAGCAATGATTAAGTGAAGTGGCAGCCATTCACTACAGCCATTCACAGCAACATGAGCATTTAGCTGCATAACAAATTGTTCAACACAACAACTGAAACAGCAAGGAGAGCAGTAACCACTATACAGCAAGCTAGCTACAACAGCAGCTTATCAATGCAGCAGAGATAGCATGCGTCAATTTGTATCCATTCCAGCAGGAAAGAGTGCCTGCAGTAGCCAATGCAGGAACAACAAGGTGCAGCAAGCAGTGTCAGCTGCAAGTATGCAGCTGCTCGAGCACAGCAACAAGTGCAGTGCATTTTCAAGTGAGCCATCAGCAACAACAAGGTAAGAGGGACAGTTAGTTAAGGTATGGGTAGCTAGTGGCTATTAGTGGTTTAGTTAGTTTTATTAATAGTTTAGTAGTTATTTACTTTGTTAAGTAGTTGTACATAGATACATGTTAGTATAACAGTTAGACATATATATATATATATATATATATACTTGTTAGATTAGTAGATATATATGTAGGTATGTAGTATTGTATCTATGTATATATATAAGTATTAATGGTAAGTTAGTATTGTAGTATTGATATGTATTGTATGTTAGGTAGTTAGTAGTATTTTAATAGTTCTGTTAATATTGAGTATATAGCTAGTGTATTGGTATGTTAGTTATAGTTTAAGGTATTGAGTTTGAGTATCAAGATGGGTGTAGGTAGTGAGATACGCATTGGTTCAAAGACAAGGTATCCAAGTTGCATTAGTTAGCTAAGATTGTTATATGTATTGTCTTGTATATATAGATAAATTAGTATTTGTATATCTAAAAACTTGTATATCCTGCGATACGGTGCTTTGTGTGTATCCTAGTATCTTAGTTTAGCTTGTGTGGCCTAATTGCATAGTGTATGGACCTAATATCCTAGAGTTGGACTCATACAACCTAGAAATAGCTAGTTTGACCATGTTGACTAAGTTTGACATAGAGTTGACCCAGCTTGACTGTTTTGACTTAGAAATGGCTTCATGACCCAGAATTGAAATAGTTTAACTTAATTTTATTCCAAAATCTTGTATTAATGTAATATTTCATATATAGGTTTGTGTGATACCAGTTCGGACACAGTTTGACATTCATTGCTCTGGACCACAAGCGAGTACATTCTCTGATAGTTTCTATTATTTGATAATTACTATAATGCAAGTATTTAGAAATATTTTACATGACTCTTGACACATTGGTACACGGACTAGTATACACATGGATCAGTCATGGGATATTATTTATTGTTTTATTGTTCCTCGTATTCTCATATGGTTAAAAAGCAATGTTTAATATTAGAAAATGTTCAATGTTCAATGTTCAAAGTTCAATGTTCAATGTTTAATATTTATAATACCTTCAATATCTTGTATTGTAACATGTCATAGTTGGATCTATTGTACTAGTCGGGAAAAGGGATAGTGTTAGCTAGATATTTGATCAAATCCTAGACAATGTTCAATATTCAATGTTTAACTTAGACAATGTTTATCCAACGTTAAGTAGACAATGTTCAACCTAAGCCGATCATATATCTAACTAGTATTTCAAACACTTTGAATGATTACAGTTCTTCACAATATTCTAGTTCATTGTCTTATTCTATTTTATTATCTTCTTCTATTTTATCGTGATCAGTGTATACCAAATTACTCTTGTTTACCTGTCTCTTCTACCATAGTATTATATTGTTTATTATTTTTTTGTCTTGTATTGTATTCTCTATTTCTGCTTATAGTTATTATCAATTAATTGGAACTACTAATGGGTTGTACTTCGCTCCAATCCTGACTGGATATATTTTTCAGATGAATGGTTAGTGACGATGTGTCCCACTTACTACGTGCCAGCAGATGGAGTGTCACCTGAGGATGTAGTGCCAGATACTGAGGCCATTTAGATTTTCATATATTGTAGTAGTTGTTTCTAGTTAGTTCGTGGATTGTATTATTATTTTGAGATCTTGAGTTGTGTTTAAATGTTAAGTTGGACCTGTGATGTATTGAGACATATTTCTTTTCTTTCTATTTCATATCATGCTCACATCTTCCTTTAGTTTTTATATGTGATTGAGTATTGACTACATTTATTATATCATCATATTGTTCCTCCATTTGGAGTTGAGATGGTATGGCAGGTATTATATATATATTGTGTGAGATATTAGATAGTATAGAAGACTGAAACAGTATTCTACCGTCGATGCTGTGGTGTAGGCTAGACGTACCAACGTACTCATGCCCCTATACCGGGTGCGGGTTGTGAAATATTTTTAGTGGTAGCCCATGCAGGTCATGCTTCACAATAGTGCGATGGCGTGGTAGTACAATGACTAAGTTGTACTACTGCGAGCCTGCGATATGATAGGATATATGATACTTTTGAGAAAATTTTGAGACAGGTACAGCTGGCGGAGGATGATTTGGAGCTTGGCTCCAAGAGGACGAGAGACACCGGAGGAGCGAGTAGTGGTGCGGGCCCTGCGAAGCGCACCCACTTTCAGCAGCCGAGAGTATATCAGCATAAGCAGTATCTTGTACCAGTTAGGTCGCCAGCTCAACAGATACAACAATTTCAGAAGCCAGTTCATCAGACACCACAGCAGCCTCAGAGGCAGACTCACCAGACTTTTTCTTGTGCCTATTGTGGGAGGCATGGGCATGATTGGGAGAAATGTCGAAAGAGGCTCAGACTATGCTTGTGTTGTGGTTTCCCTGACCATCAGGTGAAGGAGTGTTCCAATAATTTGTATGGACCAGATCGCAGTCAAAGAGGTGGAGCTAGGCCACCTGTGGCATCACAGACTGCTCATATATAACCACCCAAGCAGGGCGGGGCATTTTCGATTGCAGTCGGAGAGGATGACACTTCAGGTGATAGGTTAGCTTATTTTGTCCTGTTCTTTTCCTGTCATTTCCATCTGTTATTTGTGTGTTTAGTTAGTACCTTATAGACTGCTTGTGTGTTATTGTATAGTTAGTATACCCTGTCAGATACTGCAAAACTATGATGGACATAGACCATAGTTAGTGATTTTTTTAAATTGTATGTTGTATATTTTTGTTGGAATGGGGTTGACCTAGAGGGGGTTACGATCATCTTTAATTTTGAGGACAAATTTTTTCTAAGGTGGGTAGGATTGTCACCCTCACTTTTCCAACTAGGGGTAATTTGGTAATTTGGCCTAGTTATTTAATTTTTGGAATACAATATTAATATTAGTGGGCCATGTATATATATTTATTGATTGTATTAGTTATTTAATTATTAGAGTGCTATATTTAGTTAGAAGCTTGTAGCATTTAGTTTAATTAGTGGACTAGCCGATTTAATTTGACTTGTGTAGTGGACCCAACTTGTTAGATTAGATCCAAGGAGCAACATTTAATTCTAGTTAGAATTGAGCCCAACAGTAAGCCCATTCATTAGGAGGATAATTAATTAGAATAGAACCAAATAGACTAGAACCTCCGTCCTTAATTAATTTCTTCATAAGAGGCCCTAAGGGATATTTTAGACATTACATAGTAGCTTGAGGGAGGGGGCAAGAGAGGCCTATATAAGGGGGTAAAACTTTCTCTCTTTATTTTTTATTCCAAATCTAGATCTAGAATTTTTCTCAACCAAATTTCTTCATCTCTACATCAAATTTCACCCAAATTTTTATTCATCATTGGAGGCTAATTGAACAAGGATCTACAAGAAGGAAGCAAGGATCGACATGAAGGAGCAAGGATCTACAAGTTGAAGGCTATTTTCACCCAATTTGAGGATTTTATTGGAAATCCATCTTCCAATAGGTACCATTAAGTTTTTTTCTTTAATTAGAATCTATGATTTAATCATAAGTAATTAGGTTCATAGGAGGCCTATAGAGAAAGTTATGTGGTATTTTGTGTCAATTTTGGGAGAATTCTGAGATTGATACATCTTGTGTTTGTCAATTGGTTAACTAGACCAAATTGACATGTCTTTGCTTATGTGTGACTAGGTTCGTATCCACAATTAGATATGTGTAGCCGTATCCCAATAATTTGGAGATACGGATTGATTTAGGATTTTCTCCGACACGGGAGGTTTGTGCATGTCATATTTTGACACGGACACGTAGATATGTAATTAACTCTTCGTATTTTTCATATTTTTATTTTAGACTTGCTCGTATCCTTTGGGATATGTTCGGTTGTGTGGTGGATCCGTATCATAAGTGTATCATAGAATGAGTGTGATACGGGTGCGGTGTACTCCATGTGTTTGTTTTATTGTATTAAGATTCATTTGACTTAGTACTATTTATTAGTATGATATATTATGTAATGATATATATATATGTATATGTGCATGTATCTATATTATATTGTATAGATATGTATTTATAGCTATATATATATCTGTATCTCCAGTATATTATATACATATGTATATGTAGCTAGGTGTATAGATGTAGTGATATGTGTATATGTGTTTATATACGTATATGGATATCTATATGTATATGTTTATATATATATATATATATATATATATATATATATATATATATATATATATATATATATATATATATATATATATATATGTAAGGGAGTATATAGGCATATGTATATATGTATATGTGTGTGCTTAGTGAGTGAGTGAGTGAGTGTGAGTGTGTGTTCAGCAGGGAGAGGAGTCGGGCATCAAACTCAGACCAACTAGGGGTATAATGGTTCAGCAAATGCCACTACAGTTTACCCTAACAACAACTTTAGCAAACATAGTGGATCTGCAGAGAGCAGTGAACATTCAGCAATGCAGAAACTGAGCTAGCAGCAGGGTAGTATACTCGAGCACTGCAACCAACTACAGCAGTGTGTAACTACTGTAGCAAATGCAGCAACAACTACACTGCAGTAGAATTAGCAGAGAGCAATCTTTCGCAATGTATGTAGCATCCAATATTTAGTATTCTACAGCATACATCAAGCACATCAAAGACAGCAAGAGAAGAGCAGTGATCAACTAAAGTGGCAGCCATTCACTGTAGCATGAGCATTTAGCTGCACAGCAAACTGTGCAACACAACAACTGAAATAGCAAGGAGAGTAGTAGCCACTGCACAGCAAGCTAGCTGCAACAGCAGCTTATCAGTGCAGCAGAGATAGCATACAACAATGTGCATCCATTCCAGCAGAGAAGAGTGCCTGCTGCAGCAAATACAGGAACAACAAGGTGCAGAAAGCAGTGTCTGCTGCAAAAATACAATAGTTCAAGCACAGCAACAAGTACAATGCATCATCAAGTGAGCCTTCAGCAACACCAAGGTAAGAGGGACAGTTAGTTGAGGTTTTAGTGGTTTAGTTAGTTTTATTAATAGTTTAGTAGTTATTTACTTTGTTAAGTAGTTGTACATATATACATGTTAGTATAACAGTTCGATATATATACTTATTAGATTAGTAGATATATATAGGTATGTAGTATTGTATCTATGTATGTTTATAAGTATTAATGGTAAGTTAGTATTGTAGTATTGATATGTATTGTATGTTAGGTAGTTAGTAGTATTTTAATAGTTTAGTTAATGTTAAGTATATAGCTAGTGTATTGGGATGATAGTTATAGTTTAGTTTTGGTAGTGAGCTATATATATTAGGATTTGAATTACCTTGTGATACCAAGGTAAAGTCAAGGCAATTAGTGGATACTCAAGGTATAGAGTTTGATTGTCAAGATGGGTGTAGGTAGTAAGATACGCATTGGTTCAAAGCCAAGGTATCCAAGTTGCATTAGTTAGCTAAGATTATTATATGTATTGTCTTGTATATATAAATAAATTAGTATTTTTATATCTAAAAACTTGCATATCCTACGATACGGTGCTTTGTGTGTATCCTAGTATCTTAGCTTAGCTAGTGTGGCCTAGTTGCCTAGTATATGGACCTAATATCCTAGTGTTAGACTCATATAACCTAAAAATAGCTAGTTTGACCAAGTTGACTAAGTTTGTCGTAGAGTTGACCCTATTTGACCATTTTGACTTGGAAATGGCTTTATGACCCAGAATTGAAATAGTTTAACTTAATTTTATTCGAAAACCTTGTATTAATATAATATTTTATATATAGGTCTGTGTGACACCAGTTCGGACATAGTTTGACATTCATTGCTCTGGATCACAAGCGAGTACATTCTCTGATAGTTTTTAATATTTGATAATTACTATAATACAAGTATTTAGAAATATTTTACATGACTCTTGACACATTGGTACTTGGACTAGTATACACATGGACCAGTCATGGGATATTATTTATAGTTTCATTGTTCCATGTATTCTCATATGGTTAAAAAGTAATATTTAATATTAGACAATATTTAATATTCAATATTCAATATTCAAAGTTTAATGTTCAACGTTTAATGTTTACAATGCCTTGAGTAACTTGCATCGTAACCTGTCATTGTTGGATCCATTGTACTAGTCGGGAAAAGGGGAAGTGTTAGCTAGATATGTGATCAAATCCTAGATAATGTTCAATATTTAACTTAGACAATGTTTATCCAACGTTAAGTAGACAATGTTCAACCCAACCCAATCACATATCTAACTAGTATTTCAAACACTTACTATAGTTACAGTTCTTCACCATATTCTAGTTTATTGTCTTATTCTATTTAATTGTCTTATTCTATTTCATTGTGATCAATATATATCATATTGCTCTTGTTTACCTGTCTCTTTTACCATAGTATGATATTGTTTATTGTTTCTCGTCTTGTATTATATTCTCTATTTCTATTTATAGTCATTATCAACTAATTAAAACTACTATTAGGTTGTACTTTACTCCAATCCTGACTGGATATATTTTTTAGATGAATGGTTAGTGATGATGTGTCCCACTTACTACTTGCCAGCAGATGGAGTGTCACCTGAGGATGTAGTGCCAGATACTGAGGCCATTTAGATTTTTATATCTTGTAGTAGTTCTTTCTAGTTAGTTTGTCGATTGTATTATTATTTTGAGTTCTTGAGTTGTGTTTAGATGTTGAATTGGACATGTGATGTATTGAGACTTATATTTCTTTTCTTTCTATTCCATATCGTGCTCATATATTTCTTTAGTTTTTATATGTGATTGAGTATTGACTACCTTTATTATATCATCATATTTCTTCTCCTTTTGGAGTTGAGATGGCATGTCAGGCATTATATATATATTATGTGAATATTAGATAGTATAGAAGACCGAGACAGCGTTCTACCGCCGATGCTGTGGCTTAGGCTGGACGTACCCACTACTCGTGCCCCTATACCGGGTGCGGGTCGTTACATCATTCCAGTACATTACCTGTTCACTCTAGTTTATTCCATTTTTTATTGCTAGTTATCTTGTATTCTTTTTTATTATCTGTTATATATGCACTATTATGTATTTGGAACTGCTTTCAGAGATATGTACTTCGCTCCAATCCTGATGGATATATTTTTTAGATGATTGGCTTGTGGTTCAATATCCCACTTATTACGGGCAGCTGGATGGTAAGCCATTAGAGGACTCTCCCCTAGAGCGGAGCACTTAGTGCCAGTGTCTCAGGAGGATTAGTTATATTTATATTTTTGGACATTATATTTGTCTTATTCTATACTCATGGCATGTATATATATTATTTTGGACTTATGGATGTATTGTGACTCTTATTTCCTCTTTTTATTCCATATCGTGCTTTCATCCTCCGTTAGTTTTATTTTGTGATTGAGTATTGTTTACCATTATCATATACTATATTGTTCCTCCGTTGGGAGTTGAGATGACATTGATGGGTATCATATATATATTGTATAAGATATTTAGATGGTATGGTTGACCCTGATAACGTTCTACCACCGATGCTGCAGCTTAGGCTGTTCTTTATTCACTACTCATGCCCTTATTCCGAGTGCGGGTCATGACACACTTTTAGTGGTAGCCTATGCAGGTCCAAAGTCACAATTAGAGCGATATCAGAGTGTCATGCCCCAGTCCCAAAATACGTAGGGCTAGGACACGTAAGCATGCTAGCCGTATGAATATGGCACTCCAATATATGGAAACCATAACACACGTACGCTGTAATATGAATAACAATTCATAAGTGGTAAACATATATATATCTCAGAGCATAACTAAATCTCATCCACAGAAATCATATATAAATAAATGACTAGTATCTATGAACTAGATCTCAATATGAGGTATCTCAAGATGACAGTCGGATGAAAACAAATCCACTTCTGAACTAGAATAAAGAATAAGCAAGATAAATAAAATATGAGTACAACAACTACCAACTACTGAGACTCGAAGAGAAGACCTCATCGAAATATAAGTAACCAGTCTGGATCTACGCTCCTGCAAATACTTATGAACATCTACACCTGGAAAGGGACCAGGTCCTCAGAGGGACATAACAAGATACATAGAAGCATGCCATAAAGTAAATACTGAATAAATAAAGGGGTGCGCTAACCATCTAAGTGAATGCAAATTTGAGGACAACTTTGAGTGTATGGGAAAGTGTAGGCTAGACATATGCTGACGTAATTCACCAATCGTGATAACTGGCTAGTATATGCCACATATGCCCCCATACAAGGGCGTTGTATAACGTCCATCTCGAAGATCATGGCATCTGCATAATATAACGTCCATATCATCCCGAAGAGTGTGGCATCTAAATAATATAACATCTATATCACCCCAAAGAGTGTGGCATCTGCATAGTATATAACGTCCATACCACTCCGTCGAGTGTGGCATCTGAATAAAGAAAGTGGGTATCCCATACGCCTATAAGTCGTCCTACCTGCCTAATGATCTATGCATGTTGTATCCACAACACGCCTTAGCTACTACGCCGAGGCGTCGTAAGTCTGGCTCATACTCTGTCACTAGAACAATAGCCCAACCTTACAACCAAATAAGGACAAGGATTGGGCCATCGTACCACGATAGTCTATGCTCCGCCTACTAATAACTGCTAAGTCTTCTAACATGCATCACTATTAGCAGTTATGCCCTATCCATCGTATGCCTACACGTACAGGTGGCCAACCGCATACGCAAGTCTGTGCCCTATATGAGACTCACAACACGTATAAGAAATGTGTCAAGGCCTGGGAATTCATACCGATAACTCCATAACTTTAGGTGGGTCTACTAGACACTAGGTCAGACCCAAGTCCTAACGTCAACGCATTCGTTGACTGCACCCGAGTCTCTCTCGGACGTACATAGTTATATAATCTACAACAATTAAACATGCAACTAAATATATAACTAAATTTAAACAGTACAACAAGGCAAGGTATACTTGCCTGGCAAGAGAGCTGCAAAATGTAACGTTCAAATGTCAAACACCAAGAGTCAAAAACTACGGCCTCAGAATAAACGTCTTCGGATGCTGAAATAAACATCACCAACGTTCCCAAAATAAGCAAAATAGCTAGAAAATACTCTCCTTTCGTCCAATTTGGACACAGGGGCTAAACGGTAATTTCGGGTCAAAGCGGCTCCATATGTGGGATACCTTGCACCGAAAAGCATGCCAGGGGTAACGGTCTCTAAATGGGACAATTTATAGGTCAAACAAACTCTAAATGTCAGTACGAACTCAACGGTATGTCCAAATGTGAATTCCGGTGAGCCAAACACAATTTTGCCCAAAAAGTCAACCGTGGGGCCCGCCAATTGGCGACTTGGTCAACTATCTCAAAATTGTGTGAAAATTGGGTCACTGGACCAGCGCGATACCACGAGTCCAG
This sequence comes from Iris macrosiphon, assembly GCA_036927795.1. NCBI lineage: Eukaryota > Viridiplantae > Streptophyta > Magnoliopsida > Asparagales > Iridaceae > Iris > Iris macrosiphon. The sequence goes on along the minus strand of JAYESA010000010.1, from coordinate 103,223,611 downwards.
TGGCTAAAGTTTTGTCGTATTCTGACGAGCGTGCACTAAATACGCAGGGCTTTTGCAAAAGTTACGACACGGGGAATTTCTATAGATACGGGCTGATACCGACATGCACCCGTGTCCAAATCAGTTTTTGCGAAAGCTCACACGTCTGGGTATACCATGCGCACCTTTTGGTACACTTGGTACACGATGGGGCGGTCCCGTTTGGCGTAGCGCGCTCCGTATCAAAATTTCTAGAATTTAGGAAAAACAGGTTTTTAGGGTTTTCTAACTGATTTAATTCTACACACAGTAATTAATAAATTATTATATTTGACAGAAAATAAACTAGGTCAAGTGGTCTTCGCATACCAAAAAGAAAAACTGGATCCGGATCTCTGTGATGGGAGATACGAATCAGTGAACATAGGTAGTTATCGTAGTTTTCTACGATACACAAAAGTTGTCATTTTTTGCCAACTTGGTCGCTGTTTTTGTCTAGGTTTATGCATTGTTCGAGGTCAACTATCATACAGATATGGAAGGGGGTTAAGTCGGGATCATACTGGTGAAGACGAGATCGAGTTTGGTCGAGCAAGGGCACGGGGAACGGAGCATGAACATAGGTATGCTGTAGTCAAATTCTGGCGCGCGCGTGGCATCGTGGTTGTGCGTTCGCGCGGCGCTCCAGCTGCTCTGGCTGGGGCGGCGGTGAACTCAGGTGGCGCGGCGGTGGCGCAACTAGGTCGAGGGGTTGGAGAATAGATTTAGGGTTAGGGTTTGGGAGATGAGGTATATATATATATAAAGAGAGAGATGTCGAGAGAGCGGGTAGGGGGAAGAGGGCCCGCGCGGGGTTTGGGTGATAGGGTTGCAGGAAATTAATGGGCTGTTGCTGCTGATGTTTGTTTAGGGCTAATGGGTTAAATGGGTTAGCGGGTTTTGGTAAGTAAGGGTTTGGGTTAGGGTTCATTAACCTTTTATTTTATTTTCTTTCTCTTTTTCTTTTATTTCTTATTCCTTTCTTTTCTAATTTCTATTTCAAATTAATAAGTATTAAATATTGTTTGATAATAAATGAAAGAAATGAAAATAGGTTTATACGAAACCCTGTCTTTGGTTTACAAACAAGAAGTACTATTAATCCTATACGAGGATGTTAAGTACAAAAATTTAATCTAGGTAAATATTGCTATAGGAGTCTGATCTGCGGTCGATCACTTTGTCCCTTGGACCACACGATGATGAAGAAGTGCTGTAGAAGAAGGAGAAGCTTCAAAGACTGCAGGAGGGATTGAACTCTCGTTGCCAAAGTAGCCAAACACTCTCTGGATATACTCTATTTCCTTGTAAAATCTTCGACCTCTTTTTCTCCACCCTTTTCGACCCCTGGACCACCATGGACGGAGGTCTCTATTTATAGAGTTTAGTGACAGTAACCGTCCAGTCGGCGTAGAAGCCGAACAGTGGAGAGTGTGGCACTTTTTACGCGGCGGTTATAATAACTGCCACCCACGTATAAATGATCTTCTGATTTAGCGTGTGACGCGTATTCCATTATGAGGTAACGCGTATAACTGCTATGAAGATCACAGCATGCAAGCCACGTAGGTAACTGCCCCTCGCGTAGAAAAGGTTAGTGTAGAAGCCAATGACTGTCACCATGGTGTAGAAGCCAAATAGTTATCAAGTTTGGCATAGAAGCCAAGTAGGCGTAGAAGCCCAGTAGGCATGGAAGTCTGATGCTGTATAGATAGGTAGCTAGCGTAAGGACAGCCGGTTATCCTTGCTTGACTGAGGTCTTGAGCGTATTCTAGGCAAAATAGCCTTATCACGCACCAATGTAAAATATAGCCTGAGTTGACGTATTCTGAGGAGATAGCATACGGCTTGCTCCTGTAGTTGAAATTAGCCAGGTCGGCGTATTTCAAGGAGGTAGCGTACAGCGTACTCCTATAACTGAAGATAGTCTGATGGTGTAATATGCAGAGATGCTGATGTGGACGTATTAGCCATAATTATGGCTCATCCAGTCTTTGAAAGTAGAACCAAATCTCGTGCATTAAATGCAGAGATCTGCCCCCTTCATGCGCATTAACTGCAGAGACGTGCCTCGAGTTCTGTACGAAGATCAGCTTTTGATGTGGCGGTTTGTTTCGTCTCCTGTTGAGCGTAAAAGCTCACATCTGCCAGTGTAAAACTAGGCAGCGTATTCCCTTGAATGCATAAAAGCAATTTATATCAAGGAAATGTCACTAAACGACGATCTGGGTCTCTATGACGATTCATCATTACAGCCGTCATCTGGATAGTCGTGCAGTACTCTTTGTCAGGAGTCAGGTTTACTGCATGATCTGACAGGTTCGTTCGAGAAATACGAAGAGTTCCCCGTACAACTTCCCACTGCATTAAAAGCGAGCAGGTTTTACGCCAAAGTGGCGATGTAACAACCTTTTTACGCTGAAGTAGTCTGGAAATACTGTATTACGCGGGTTGTTCTGGAGCTATATTTTGTATTAGCGATGAATCTCTGTTGTACGCCGATGGCTCTAAAGTCATGTCTTACGCCATACAGCACTGAAAACTCTGTTTTACGCGGGTTTTATGCATACTGCATATAATTCTGTAGCGTATTTTTCATGCTTCTATAAGACCCCCTTCAAAGTTTTCAAATTTCTCATAATTTGAAACACTTTGAATGAAGCATGAAACGGTCAAGTCTGCCTCGTTCCTCGAGGCTGATTTTACGGCCGATATTTAGGGATGTTAGGATTTGGTGTGATCTCTTCTGCTTATATAAAGATGACTGAGTTCACCTATTCTTCCCACACTTCCTTCACCACCAAAGAGAGATGGTTGTCGTTGTTTGTCTTGCTGACTTGAGGAAGAAGAAGATTATGCTCTTCCAACATGTAAGGAGCCGTAAAAAGAGGCATCTTCGAGCAAATGTCCTCTGCAACGATGGATCATGGAAGGATATCATAGCTTCCTTTGCTCGGGATGATCAGCAATTTCATAGGGCGATTCGTCCAGGAGAGAGGAAGGGTCGTATTGGACCACACAGCTTGCAAGCTGTATTTTCTTCCATCCTGACGGTGGACGAGGACAGACAAACTGGCCCTGTCTTCCAGTATTAAGTTGGGTCTAAAACCTAAACTCAATCTCTCATGGCGTATGGAGGATGGGCTCTTGAATAATTTAGACATGCCCAGTTGTGTATCCTCCCGCCATTAATCATTTTTTTGTTAATCGGCCGCAGAAGCCGATCAACTACTGAAGAAGACGACAAAGATCTTCACTAATACGAGAACCTGACAGAATAGATTCTTGGCGCGATCTTAAATGAAAAATGAGAAACCCTTCGTAGAAAAAGGCTTTCCATCATATATAATCATGAAGATAAAAAAAACCCTTTGTAAACTGGATTTCCATCATATGTAATCATGATTAATAAAATTGTCTTCTTTTACGCATCTGATGATTTATCATATTTGCTGTGATGAAGTCTGAATATGTGCAGCTTCGGCACGCCTAAATAACTTTACGCTGACTCTGATAAAAAAAGTATCTGATCTCGTTACGTCTTTTACGTGTAATAAAGGACGCGTAGAAAGCTGCCTAGCACTTAAGTTGAAGATCTAAACTATTATGTTGTTTTCTTGAACGAGAGGTCGCGTAAAATGTCTGAACAGTCACTCCTCTGATACGAAGAATTCTTTTTAAGACCATCATCTTCAAGAATGTTTTCCCAAAAATCCCTTGAAAAATAGGGCAAGAAATGGCTGTCAAAACTGGCCATGCTTGAACTGTAGAGAGAAGATTCTGACTGGAATTTTGGGTGAACTTCCAATCGACCCAAAAAGAAGAGTCATCTTCAATGTTGGACTCCATATGTTTTGGGCACTTGAAATATTTTGTAGCTAAGGAGCATTCTCTGCGTAAACCCTTACCACTAGCCATCTGTAGCTTTCAAGAGTAGAGTCGTAGATTTGTAGCCTCTGAGCATAAGGAAGCTTCTGAGCGTGAAATCATATATTTGTAGCTTCTGAGCGTAAAATCATAGGTTTGTAGCCTCTTGAGCGTAAAAGCTCGTGAGCATAAAAGCATCTGGACGTAGAACCGTAGATTTATAGCCTCTCGAGCGTAGAATCATAGATTTGTAGCCTCTGAGCGTGAAAAAGCTTCTGAGCATAAAATCATGGATTAGTAGTCTCTGAGCGTGAAGTCGTAGGTTTATAGCCTCTCGAGCATAAAAGCTACTGAGCGTAAAAGTATCCGGGCGTAAAACCATAGACTTATATCTTCTGAGCGTAAAACCGTAGATTTGTGACCTCTCGAGCGTAAAAGCTCTGAGCGTAAAATCATAGATCTGCTCTGCGCGTAGAATCTGGATCGACTGACTGTCTATCTTCTTCTTTCAAATGATAGGCTGACGTGGTACCAAATCATAACCGAATATTAAATATCGATTTTGGTTAGGGATTCAAGGAGTCATCTAGACTCTATAAATACCCCAAGGCCTTCAGAGAAGAAACCCTTCATCTGTCTTTTGCAAAAATTATTTGTTCTTTTGAGAGCTCTTCTTCGTCTCTTCCTTTGAGAACTCTGAGTTTTAGCCATGGCACTGAAACCAACTTCCACCTCTAAGGAAAAGAAAGCTGCGTCTTCTTCTCGCTCCTCTGCTCAAGCACGAGTGACTCCCATTGGGTTGAACGAACCTCGCTCTGAACGAATTGTCCCATCGTCAAGCTGTGCACCAGGCGTCATAGGTAAAGTTTTTGGGACAAGAAAAACGAAGAAAACCCTTCGCACACGTTGTACGTGAATGCGCTAGGTCATCTTCTGTGCTGAGAGCCTCTTCGAAGAGGAGGATGCACAGAGATGTTTTATCATTTATGCCCACATTCCTAATGTGTCAGCGTAAAAACTCTATGTTTTTGTAGTCTGGCGTAAAAGCTTTGATTGTCGAAATTTGGCGTATACTACAAACTTTGAGTGTTACGCTCTGGATAAAAATTTCGACGTAACAACTCAAATTTTGGTAGTCTGGCGTAAAAACACGGACTGTTAGATTTTTGTGTATACTGCCAACCTTGAATTTTATGCCTCGGAAATAGGTTCCCGCGTAAAAGCTCAAGTTTTTACAGTCTTGGCGTAAAAGCACAGACTGTTGATCTTTGGCGTAGGCTGCAAGACAGCGGACAAATCCTCTAGTCTAGAAACTGACTTGTTCTTCTTGCATTTTGTAGTGGACTTGCAGATCCCTCTGTTGGCTGAGGTAATGGGTTCTGCTACTGGGATGCTGAACTCCAATTATCTGAAGGATTTGTCCCATGTGACATTCCCTATTTCTGGAACGCAGTATCCTGAAGGAAGGGGAATTCTGATATCGTCTCAAGGAGAACGAATGTTGTTGAGCATGATCAGCGGGGAGCCTCTAACGTATATAGATGGGGCCAAATATATAAAACCAGCTTTCCTATTCGGGGATATGATTGAAAAACAATCCCAGACGAAGCCCAAGAAGGAAAACTAGGTTTTTACTGCTGGGGGTATGGTCATGTACCTGCCCAGGATGCCAAGAGATTACCCTATCTCGGCATTCTTCCATGCCACGCATTTCAGGAAGATGTCGTTGACCCTGACCCCTAATCTTCACGGCCAGCCGGAGAAGATATTTTATCAGAAAGGATCAGACCAAGGATTATTTGTGAGTCGTCCTTCAGGTCCTGTTATGCCTTTCAGGGGGTTATTTCCGGGTAGCATCCCGAGTGAAGACACTGCACTAGTCCAGCCGGTTCAAATATCGACTCTTTGTAATGACTTTATGTGGCATGGAGGAGTATACCCCAAGGTTAATCCTCGGACCAACGGGTGGCTTACCCTTGGAAATCTTCGATGGGATCGTTTAGCTGCCTGGGTCCTAAAGCATTTTCAGACTGAGCTGGAGAGCATTGGTCTGTTCGCGGCTATGAATGCTACCAGTGTTGGGCTGCCTCCTAACCCCAACCTGTTTTTGGCTTTGGTGGAGCGATATATCTTGCTCACTGGGACTTTTGCCACACCTCTAGGGGAGTTGGGATTGGCCCTTCACGAGATGGCAGAGATTTCAAGACAGCCAATGGGGGATACTCCTTATGAAGAGTATGTCCCCATAAATAGAGAATTGAGGGATACAAACCCTAGAACAGTGGCGGTATATCAGGAGCTGATGAGCCACTACCTTGCTTGCACCACTTTCTATCAGGAGCCGTCTGATTTGGCTCACACCAACAAGTGGGCATCCTATCTCTTTTTTTATCAGGCCAGAGATGTTAAGCCGGACAAAGTTGTGGATGGCAGGGATAAGCCTTTGAACTTTCTGAGTGTACTTAATGCTCAAATAGTCGATGATCTTATTGAAGACGCTGGGGCTTCAGATCAAGTTCTTGATGAGGAGATAGGGAGTTATCCTGCAGGCACTAAATCCTACAGTTATATGAGGCATTGCCGCAAGCCTCTGTCAAGGGAAGATCTGCTGGCTGGCTTCCTCTCTGTATGGCTACGCCGATTGGTAGTACCTGGCATTGCATCTTCGGATCGCATTCATCGTAACACCTTATGGCCTAAAGTGCATTTAGTGTTTGGGGTAAGATTGGGCCTGCTCCCTGCCATGGTATGTCGGATACAAGTTGGCCTGAGGGCCATTACTGATGGGCTGCTCGCTGATGAGACACGGCGTAAAAGCTTTCCCAGGGTAGAGTTACCATTCCTATATCTGATGGGATGGTTAATTCTTCATAACCCCAGGGTGATGTCTCCCGGCTCTGCCAGTAGTTTAGGAAATAATTTCTTGTTAAATTATAAGAATTCCTCCTGGAACGTGACCACTGTCGTAGACTATCGGCGAGCATTAAATTTTGCTCATAGCTGGAAGCTCTTCTGTATCGTCCCCACTGTACATATCAATCAACAGGGGACGAGACTTCAAGATTCAGGTGACGGAAAGACCGTTCTTTCTCCCGAAGCTTTTTATTGGTTAGTCTGCATTAGACCTTCCCATTTGTTGTACAAAAGTGAAGACCATTGCTTCTTGGAGCCTTATCTGCCTAGTCGGTTTGCCAGGCAGTTTGGGTATGACCAATTGCATATGGAAAATGCCATCACCAGTTTCAAGTCCAGAGGTGGACTTATTGATGGGGCCAGAGAGTGGCGGTACTTCATAATGGGTTGTAAAGGAGCAACTTTTACTTTGCCCGCGACCTCTCTCTCCATGGAGTTGCGCATCCTCCATTCGTACGCCCAATTTTATGTGGCCATCAATACCTTCCATCCTAATTTTGATATGCGTGGAAGTGTTAGGATGCCCTCTCATAAATCCACTAGAAGAGAGGGGGTCCCATCAGTCTCCTCTAACGAAGGTGAAGACCCTGTCGGTACAGATGAGTTTTTGTTGACAGTACCGAGAGGCATAATACCTCCGCCTGCGGAGCCTCTTATTATCCCTACTAAGCGAAGGGCTCCTACTCTGAAAGAGACTTCCCCTCGTAAGAAACAGAAGACTGTTAGTGGTCCTATTAGGACTTTCAGCCATGAGGCTCCTAGGAGTGATCCTGCTGTTTCTCCAGTCAGGGATGATCCTTTGATTAGAGGTTCCTCGCCTTTTAGAGAGGGAACCTCCACAGTTCCGGCTGCCAGTGCCGGAGATCCTTTGCTCAAGATCGACGCTGCCGCTACTGCTTGAGGTAGTACAGTAAGGTCACCTTCGAGGCCGAGCAAATTAAGGATATCTTTATCAAGACCAATAATGGGTCCAGTCCCTTCTTCATCTATAAGTATCCCAGCGAGATTCCACCTGATGAACCTCGATTGGATCTGGGTGAAGACTTGGATGACTACCCTCAAACGTCATTTGGTGTACCCTCTTCCCCAGGTATGACAGCTTGCTTAGCATCATTAAGAAATAATTTAGCTGTACTGGCTGCGGACGCGACATATATACCATCGGCCATGGGTAAATGTCGTCTTTATGTCTCTTTTTTAGAAAAATTAACATCAGGTTGATATTAACTTTCTCTTGTCTTCTTTTTAGGGGAAAAGATCTACGGGGAGGGCCGCGTCGACGCAACATTTTGCTTTGTTGCAACTCCTGTTGATGAAACGGCGGTGCTCGACCATGAAGAGAAAATATTTTCGGGTGCCGGCTCGCCCAATACAGTCCCGATATCTTCAGAGAAGGATGAGCCTGTCATCACGACTATGCCTCCTTTGTTGAGTTCGCCAGTCACTTCGACCGTTGTTGGTGCCTCTACTTTTATCGCGCCATCTATTGAAGCGGTGACTGTGACGACACCCTCTACAGTCGTTCCTGGAAGGGGATTCCCCGACATCGCAGCTACTCCCAGCGTCCATTCGGATTTTGCCATGCTAGTTGAGTAGTATACTAGAATTTTCTACATTACTTTAAAAATGCTAATATCAATGGTGCTGGAGAAAAATCTAGGCTTCGAGGATCTGAGGATGTCCGTCCAGGTTACGAAAGCACCGATCAGAAATTTCAACGACGCTGGGAGAGCTCATGCACTGGAGCAAATAGTTAATGGTTTAGAACAACCCATTAACGAGTACTTACAATTGTCTCGAAATAATATCGATGACCTGATTCAAGCTAAGTATGACTCCGTAACTGCAGAGCTTGCTGGGCAAATGAAAACTCTGAATAAATCCATCCAGGAACAGCAGCAGGAGATGGATAAAGAGCGGGCTGTCCTAGTGGATTTTATTCCTCAACTAACTCTGTACCATGCCGAATATGAGGGAGATGATGCGAGGGTTCACAAATTAAAAGATGAACTCGCTCAGGCAGAGGAGAAGCTTCTCAAGATATCGGCAGCTCGTGATGTATTCAAGGGCCAATTGGAGATAGCTCAGCAGAACTTGACACGTGCTGGTATCATCCATGCCAGTTTTGTTGATGCTCGGTCCGAACTATCTTGCCTGAACAATGAGGAGGCAAAGCTGGAACAGGCTCGCAACCATATTTTGAACTCCCGGAATGAGAGGATGACCGCTTTGGCGTGACAGATTCGCGACTTAACTGCTCCTCCACAATGATGTACCTTTTGTTTCTTCTGTAATCTCTCGGAGATAATAAAGATACATTTTTTGACTTTGTGGACCCATCACTTTAGAATGTGATAGGCTAGGGTGAAAGTGATATCAGAGGTATCATTAACATAATATTCTTTCATTAAGGTTTTGCTGAATGTAAATCTATTCAGAGTTAACATGAACCTGAAAGAATATAATCCAATTAAATTTGTATACTAAACACTATCAGAGGTAATATGAACATGATAGGCTTACAAATTAGTTAAGGATATCTATTCGGAGGTCACATGAACCTGATAGAATATAATCCAGCTAACCTTTGTGCATGGTATCGTTAGAATAGGATCTTCGTCATACTTCGTTAAACGAAGGAGATCAAGTATAATACTTCTTCGGGAATTTGCAGTTAATAGTAGCCAAAATTTTATCATTAGACTTGGCTAATCTGTAAGTGCCATTTGCAATCATATAAGGGCCCTCCATTTCTTTATGATTGTTTGTGTGAGTTTTGGACATCGTACTAGAGGTAATATAGACGTAGTACGATACCGTATTTGTTGAGGACATCCCACTAGGGGATTTTTGGTGGACCTATTATTTGTTGCGCACGTTGAGTGCAAATAATATGCTTGAAACAAGCCCTTGGCTAATAAAGACATCCTGTTGGGAAAATAATTTTTTTATGGGCATGTTACTTCTTGTGCACGTTAGTGCAAGTAATAGGTTTGGGGCAAGTTCTGTCAGAGGTAATATGGACATGGCAAAATATGACTCTTGTGGGGATATGGGATAGTCCAGAGGTGATATGAACATGAACTAACTTTTTCTCCGCTGGGAAAAATGAACAATTCATTTTTATTACGGATATTCCATAGGGAGGTTTTTGGTAGACCTATTACTTCTTGTACACGAGAGTGCAAGTAATAAGTTTAGGACAAGCCCTGCCAGAGGTAATATGGACGTGGCATTTTTTGTGGACTTAACACCACTGGCGTACTTAGAGTTAAGTACCGGTGTTAAGTTGAAGTGACAACCGATATCAGATATAATATGAACATGATAATCGATGGCCGGATCAGGAAGTTTTGTTCAGAGGTAATATGGACATGACAAACTTTTGAGTTTTGCCTCCACTGGGGATGGAGGTATACATCTGCTCAGAGGTAATATAGACATGGCAGTTTTTGTGTACTTAACACCACTGGAATACTTAGAGTTAAGTACGGGTGTTAAGTTGAGGTGACGACCGATATCAGAGGTAATGTGGACATGAAAATCAATAGTCAAAAACTCGGAAGGTTGGCTCGGAGGTAATATGAACATGACAAACTTTTGAGTTGATAGATTTACTCTGCTGGAGAAAGTGGCGAGACATAGTTCAGAGATAATATGGACGTGAACTGATCTATAGCCACAAACTGAGAGGTTTGCTCAGAGGTCACTTGGACATGGCAAATTCAGCTGGGGAAACAAAGAAATAGTTCAGAGGATGTGAACTTGTGTCAAAAAAAAATTCACTGTGGAGTGACTTTCCTGAGTGGGGATAGACCTGAAGAATCTTCTGGGGAAACTTTAGGGATTCATCATCCGGTATTTTCTTGAGGGAGCAAATTGTTACGTTAGAGTGAAATCAATTTGCAGTGATTGTCCCCTCGTTTATAAATGCAAAGTGACGTCTTTGGCGTTGGTCAACTCCTGGATTTTCCTTTTTAGTACATAGCATGCCCTTGTGGGGTGATGAATGTACCGATAAAAGAGATAATAATCTGGGTCATCGACTTTGCCAACCCTCTCAGGGTATCTGATTTTGGGTAGCTGAAGTTTATGTTCCTTCATCAATATATTGAAGATTTCAATAATGTCATCTTCATTGAAGGGGAAGGTCCTTTTTAGCCTTCGGGCTCCCGATGCCTGAGTTTTACGGTCTTCCAGGAAGATGGTCATTGTTGCATCATCTTCAGACTCAGAAGGAATTCTACCCCCAGCTTTGGATGCTGCTCTATTTTGTCGAGGTAGACTACCCCCAGACATGTCGTGGCGTTTGTCCACAGAAGTTGATTTAGAAGGGTTCACCTCTGGTATTACAGGAGCAGACTTTAGAGGTTTGGAGTTTGCAAGAGATAAAGTGTACCCTAACCCGAAACGAGTTCATTGACAGTAGGGATCACCATACAACGGTGTTCGTCTGCATTTTCCATAGTTGAGACTAGATTCCAGCTTCAAGTCATAACCCATACTTTGCATAATTTTTAAAGCTTGTGGGTTATATCTGTGAATCTGCATTTTCCCAGCATCGGACTCGCGAGAATCTTCTTGTACAATCGGCTTGTTACGCATGCGTCAAAGACTATTGGATGCTGATTGCTGTGAGTAGAAAGAACAATAAAGATAGGCTCTTCATGTGGCCCATATGTCATGACGACATTAGATGTTGACTCATCTTCCCATATGATATCTCCACGCTTGGAAGTTAGGGGCGTTGAATCTTGATTTTGACCCCTGTCTTTGCGTTTATCATTGGGCCTGTAGAGATTAGGAACCAAAACACTTTCTCTGCCATATGAGTAGAGAAGTTCAGCCATGTGAGTAGCACATGATACATGAGGAGCGTATATATCCACAAACTGGGCCTTCTTTACGCTGAGGGGCTTAGCCTGGCGTATTTTGAAGCATTGCTCAGGCTGGCGTAAAATTGAGGAAGTCTTCAATCGGCCATCAGTGTCTCGCATAATCTGGAGAGCGGGCAAATCCTTCTCTTGATGGCGTAAAAGCCGAGAGGTTAGGAATTCCGCCACTTATTTTCCCTTGCGGTGATTGTAAGGACCATCTGCTTTTCCACGGAGGGAAGATGCAGTTTTACGCGCGTGGCACTTTTAGAATTTCTTAATTGGCGCTGAGACCTCATCAGAAATTTTGTCTGCCACGTCATAGACGGGAGACTGAATTTTACGCACAGGGCGCAGAGTAGACTTTTGAGTTAACACTGAGGCATAACCAAAAGCTTTGTCTGCCATGTCACAGACGGAAGACAGAGTTTTACGCGCAGGGCGCGTAGTGGACTTCTGGACTAGCACTGAGGCATTGCCAGAAGCTTTGTCTGCCACGTCACAGACGGAAGACAGAGTTTTACGCGTGGGGCGTGCAGGTTGCGAAGCTACAATATTGTTGGTCGGAAAAACCAGAGAGTCGGCAGGAATGGTAGGGGATGTCTGGGGCATCCACACCTTACGCAATTTCTTATTGTCTTGGACAGAGAGGGAATGAGAGCAATCCCCTGCTCGAAGCATGTCTTCGTAGGCTGACTGGTCGAATTGGACGACCAAGATCTTCTTCATTGATCCTAGTGATACTGTATCGTGTTGAGCAATTGCTTTCTCGTTAGATGAGAAAGTGTTCCCCAGCAGAGTCGCCATCTTGTGTTTGATAATAAACAAAAAAAATGAAAATAGGTTTATACGAAACCCTGTCTTTGGTTTACAAACAAGAAGTACTATTAATCCTATACGAGGATGTTAAGTACAAAAATTTAATCTGGATAAATATTGTTATAGGAGTCTGATCTGCGGTCGATCACTTTGTCCCTTGGACCACACGATGATGAAGAAGTGCTGTAGAAGAAGGAGAAGCTTCAAAGACTGCAGGAGGGATTGAACTCTCGTTGCCAAAGTAGCCAAACACTCTCTGGATATACTCTATTTTCTTGTAAAATCTTCGACCTCTTTTTCTCCACCCTTTTCGACCCATGGACCTCCGTGGACGGAGGTCTCTATTTATAGAGTTTAGTGACAGTAACCGTCCAGTCGGCGTAAAAGCCGAACAATGGAGAGTGTGGCACTTTTTATGCGGCGGTTATAATAACTGCCACCCACGTATAAATGATCTTTTGATTTAGCGTGTGACACGTATCCCATTATTAGATAACGCGTATAACTGCTACAAAGATCATGACATGCAAGCCACGTAGGTAACTACCCCTCGCGTAGAAAAGGTTGGCGTAGAAGCCAATGACTGTCACCATGGCGTAGAAGCCAAATAGTTATCAAGTTTGGCGTAGAAGCCAAGTAGACGTAGAAGCCCAGTAGGCGTGGAAGCCTGATGCTGTATAGATAGGTAGCTAGCGTTAGGACAGCCGGTTATCCTTGCTTAACTGAGGTCTTGAGCGTACTCTAGGCAAAATAGCCTTATCACGCACCAATGCAAAATATAGCCTAAGTTGACGTATTTTGAGGAGATAGCATACGGCGTGCTCCTGTAGTTAAAAATAGCCAGGTCGGCGTATTTCAAGGAGGTAGCGTACAGCATACTCCTATAACTGAAGATAGTCTGATGGTGTAATATGCAGAGATGCTGATATGGACGTATTAGCCATAATTATGGCTTACCCAGTCTTTGAAAGTAGAACCAAATCTCGTGCATTAAATGCAGAGATCTGCCCCCTTCACGCGCATTAACTACAGAGACGTGCCTCGAGTTTTGTACGAAGAGCAGCTTTTGACGTGGCGGTTCATTTCGTCTCCTGTTGAGCGTAAAAGCTCACATCTGCCTGTGTAAAACTAGGCAGCGTATTTCCTTGAATTCGTAAAAGCAATTTATATCAAGGAAATATCACTAAACGACGGTCTGGGTCTCTGTGTCGATTCATCATTACAGCCGTCGTCTGGATAGTCGTGCAGTACTCTTTGTCAGGAGTCAGGTTCATGCATGATCTGACAGGTTCGTTCGAAGAATACGAAGTGTTCCCCGTACAACTTCCCGCTGCATTAAAAGCGAGCAGGTTTTACACCAAAGTGGTGATTTAACAACCTTTTTACGCTGAATTAGTCTGGAAATACTGCATTACGCGGGTTATTCTGGAGCTATATTTTATGTTGTATTAGCGATGAAGCTCTGTTGTATGCCGATGGCTCTGAAGTCATATCTTACGCCACACAACACTGAAAACTCTGCTTTACGCGGGTTTTATGCATACTACGTATAATTCTGTAGCGTATTTTTCATGCTTCTAGAAATATATATATATATATATATATATATATATATATATATATATATATAATTCTAGAAATTATATTTGTGCATACCATTAAGCTATTAAATGTCCACAGGATCTCCTACATGGAATAAATTAGAAAAAATTTATAATGGCTCCATAAATCTCCTAAATGCACAAACACCTAAAATAAAAATAAAGAAAATCTATTTCCTCTATTTAGCTCATAATTACCATAATTCATTTAAATAAGTAATAAAAATTAATTAATACGGTTTTTAGAATTAGGGGTTTTACACATAGTAGTGCTCATCTAGAGTACTGCTAAGAGGCTATTTTAGGATATAGGATATAGGATATAGGATATAGGCGGAGAGTATACTCAAACACAGCTAGGAACCCTTCCAATTCATTCAGTTGCTATCCTTATCTACTTGAATGCTTGCTTTACTTTAAATAATTTTGTCCTTCTTTGATGATATCATATCTTACTCAATATTGATTCTTTGTTTCAATCTATCTTCAGGATTCCGTCGAAGATGCGTTCCCAGCGCTCAGTGTCATGCCCCAGTCCCAAACTACGTGGGACTAGACACGTGGCAATGGCCAGCTGGTATGACTCTGTAGGGCTTTCTAATTTAATAAATCCAATGAAGTGCACTTACGCTGTCCATGGTCAAGTCATCAAGCAAAAAAATATAATTCTAAACATGCAACAACTAAACTAAATACCAATCCATGGTAAATAAATCTCAAGAAGGAATGATATACATCATCAGTATGCAGCCCAATAATACATCCGTTCGAATAGGCCAAAAGAACAATATAGGCCTATAAACACTAGGCTATAAAAGCAGAATCAAAAATGGAAAGTAGTACATGACTGTAATAGCTGAAAAATATAAAGATACCTGCAATGATGTCCACACTCCACTAGATCAAGCATCATGCAAACTGCACAAATAACCTTGAAGGGAACCAGGGCCTCAGAGGGACGTAACAAGATACAAAAGATATATGCCATAATATAAATACTGAGTAAAATAAATTAGGGTGAACTATCCTCCTAAGTGAATGTAATTTAAGGACAACTTAGTGCATATGATAAGTGTAGGCTAGACATATGTTGATATAATTCACCAATTGTCGTGACTGGCTAGTATATGCCACATATGCCCCCCATCTTGGGGCAATCTGCATATATAATAACGTCCAACGCTCCGAGGAGCGTGGTATCTCCGTAAGTAAATACGTCCAACGTTCTCTAGAGAGTGGTATCTGCACAATGTCCAACACTCCGAAGAGCGTGGTATCTGCACATGTAACGTCCAATACTCCAAAGAATGTGGTATCTGCATAAATATATACGTCCGTATCACTCTAAAGAATGCGGTATCTAAATAAAGGAGGTGGGTGTCCCATACGCCTACTAGTCATCCTCCCCGCCCAATGCTAATGTACAAGTCGCGAATACGACGTGGACATCTCGTACTATAATGCAAGTCACTAAAGAACTATACAACTATGCTAAATACCATCACACGTGATGCTCACACCGATGGCCAGTCAAGTATGAAGCTTGCATCCCTACATGAACTCACTCTGTGATGTGCAATGATACGTGTCATGTCCTGGGGAGTCATAATGATAACTCGACAACTTTAGGTGCGTCCACTAGACACTAGGTCAAACATAAGTCCTAATTTCAACGCCTTCGTCGACTGTACCCGAGTCATTCTCGGATGCACACAGTTATATAATATTTAAAGCAGATATATACGAACTATATTAACTAAATTTAAACAGTACAGCAAGGTAAGGTATACTTGCTTGGAAGCCAGGCTAAAATTTGAACATGAACTCGCCAGGGAGTAGCAGCACAATAATATAATAAAAAATAGAGCTGATATCCCCGGATGCTGTCAAAAATATTACCAACAGTCCCAAAATGAGTAAGATACTCAAAAAAGCATATACATACATCCAATTTGAACACAGGGGCAAAAATACAGTTTTTGGTCAATACGGGGTCCACAAGTCTTGCAACGAAAAATATGTCAGAGACAAAGTTCTCCAAATTCGTCAAACTTAGGGTCTACAAGTCCAGAACAGTGATACGATCCCACCGGAATGTCTAGAACTAGATTTCGATGAGCCGATCACAAAATCGCCCATCATGTGGAACCTTAGGGCCCATAAAATGATGTTTCGTCAACATTCTTAGAATCGAACCAAACTTGGGTCACAAGACCAGCATAATGCTGCAAATTCGATGGCGTAAGTTTTGTTATGAAACAGATACACACGAAATTAGACGAGTGTCAGAACAGGCCGATACGGTACTTTTCGATGGATACGCGTTGATTTCGATGTGCACGCACATCCAAATCAATTTTTGTGAAAGCTCACACATCCACGTTGATGATACTCGCCTTTTGGTGCAATCAGTACACGATGAGGTTGCCCAGATTGAAGGGACCAACTCTGTATCGGAGAATTTTAATGTCTTTTAATAACTGTTTTTTATCGATTTGGAACTTAAATTACAAACAATAGAAAGCAAGCTAAATTATTCTACTTGAACACATAGCAAGAGGGTCATGTAATAAACACACATGCAAAGATGGTTCAAAAAAAAGTTGAGAGACGGAGGAGTAATCGCGCCATAAAGGGGGTTGGTTGAGGCTCGGGTCTGCTAAAATGAAGAAGAAGAAGAAGAACAGCAGTGGCAGTCGGTTCAACAGTCGTATCGGTCGGGTGGGAGTGGGGACTGAGGCTCGGATAAGCTACTGGACTGAGGGGGTCAACGTGGGGCATCTCTGGCATGCAGTAGGTGGTGGCCGGCGGTGGAGGGAAAGAAGAAAGGCATCAGCTTCAGCAGCATATGTAGTCGTAACAGTGGCAGCAGCGTTCGCAGTCGCAACAGCGGTTTGGAGGAGGAGAAGGGGAGGGGGAGTCATGAGCTGGTGGTGGTGGCGGTCATGGAGTAGTGGAGGTGGTGGTTGTGGAGGTATGGGTGGCGGATGGAGGAGATGGAGATGGGAATGGTGGTGGTGGTTGGCGGAGGTGATGGTGGTTGGTGGTGGAGATGGTGGTTGGTGTTAGAGATGGTGGTGGAGATGGTAGTGGAGCTCTGGTCAAGAGGGGGGAGGTAATAGGAATGGTGATGGTGAGGGTGGGGGCTTTATGAAGGAGGAGAGGAAGAAGAAGAAGAAGAATGAAGAAGTAGGATGGTTGTGAATGAATATGTCACGCCCCAGTCCCAAAATGTCAGGAACTAGGCCACGTGTCACTGGCCAGCTGACACGTCACTAAGGGCTTAATCCATTTTGAATGGACCCAAAGGAACGTGCTACGCTGTCCTAAAATACTACATGTAAAACACAGTCAAATCTATCTCATCCACAACAAAATGTCAGAAAAGTAAGTGCTGAAATATATATATAACTGAGTCTGATACAGTACACAACTGGTGAGAATACACGCCTACTACAAAAACTGATAATAGTGCAGAAAAATCAGATAGACTAAGCAGTGTCTATCTGAGAAAACATCTCCATCTCCAGGTGGCAGGCTTCTAGGGTCAAGCATACTCTGAGGGTGTCTCCTCAAGCTCTTCCTCAGTAGCACATCTGGCCTCCTGATCAGGGCCGTACACAGTGGGGTAGAAAGTCTCGTCTAGATCTGGCAAGGAACCAGGTCCTCAGTGGGACGTAACAAGATACAGGAAAATGATATGCCATGTAATGTAAAGGCTGAATAAATAAATAATAAATACAGGGTGCTAACCATTCTAAGTGAAATGCAAGTAAATACCTTGTAGTACGCATGGGAATGTGTGGCTAGACATACGCTGACGTAATTCACCAATCGTGATGACTGGCTAGTATATGTGTCGTATGCCCCCGGACTCACGGGTAGCTCTGCAATCGACCATCTCTGGTACGAAGGTATAAAACATTATTGGAGGGGGTGTCCCATACGTCTACTAGTTATCTTTCCCATCCCAATGAAACTAAGTGTCAAGATATATTTCCATGAATTATCCTAATCCGTGATGCGGGACCCACGTACTGGTAGCTAATCAAATACGCAGCTCACATCCATATATGTAATACAACCATGTTGCGTGTTCCCGTGTTAGGATCTAGGAGAATATCAGGATACTCTCACAGTGTTGGTGAGTCTGTAAGACTAAATTATTTACACTACTTGTCAACGTATCAGTTGACTGTACCAGAGGCAGTCTCAGGTACTCATAGTATATGAAATTCAAGTATAAAGCAGATATCAATAATTGATGTTAAACATTAACTTGGCAAGGTATACTTGCCTACTCCCTGATAGTACTGAAAACCTGATCTCACAGTCAGGGTTGAGGGTGCATGTGACAGGGGGTCACTGGTTGTGCTGGAGATATTCTCTGTTAAAATATACAGGTTTGTGATTATCAGGGTATAATATAAAAGTATATACATACTTATGTATAATATATATATAGGATACACACATATGTATATATAGTATATATATTCATATAGGTATAGTATATAGTAGTAGTTTATATATAGCATATATATATAAAGCAAAGAAAATGCAGGAATGTAAATATATATATAATAGCAGGGTATAACCACTGTTATATGATAATATAATATATTATCAGGGTGTATCCACTGATATATAATAATATAATATTATCAGGATATATCCACTGATATATAATAATATAATATTATCAGGGTATATCAACTGGTATATAATAATATAATATTATCAGGGTATATCCACTGTTATTTAATAATATAATATTATCAGGGTATATCCACTGATATATAATAATATAATAAAATGAATTGACATTGCGAGAAATGTAAATGTACATATATGTAAAATTGTCCTCTAACATATGTACACATCAAGTCAAGATTGCCAACTAAATACTAACAAGTATTTACAACTCAAGAATCATTCAACACTAACATATACCATAATTACTAGGTTAGGGTGTCTCTTTTATATATATAAATCATCATGCCATCCTCTAATATATAAACCAAATTCTAACATAACAAGAAAAGTTGCAATAATTTTAATTAGTCAAAACTAATCCTAAATTACTGAAATCTGGTCGAGGGAGTTTACAGAATAAGTAGAGGGAGAAGAGAGAGAGAGAGATGGGGGGGGATTCCTAGGTTTTTCTAGGGATTAGGGCTGGCAAGGTTCCCAATATTTTGGATAGTTTGTCATGAAGGAAAATAAGGGGTGATGATGTGTTGAGATTTTGATGGAGGGTTGAGATTTAAAGGGGATGGATAATGATGTATAGTACCAAGTAAATGAGGGAGGGGAGCATGACCGGTCAAGGCTATCAAGAATGGGTCTTCTTTATTTGGTTGCCCCAATAGGAGATGGACATCTAGCTACCATTTCACATTTAGGTCCTTAGGAGTTTGGGTGTTTGCAAAAATAGAGAAAAGGATTGGATGAGGGTGGAATCTATGTTTGGACGTGATATAGAGGGGAAAATTGGTGTATGGTGTTTTGTATGAACCATAAGGGTGTAAATGGGGGTTTGGGTTGGTGTTGGGTCTAATTTTGGGTTAGGTTGAGTCATTGCACCAATTTAATTAAAATTAGTGTCAATGGTGTTCTTTAATTATTTGGGAGTGCATAGGATTTAAATTAGGTGGGATACAAGTGTCATTAATGTAGTAGACTCGGAATAAATTATTGTCATATTTTGGGTTGCAAGAAATGGGTCGAGGTTGTGTCTCCAATTTCGATTAGAACGGGCAAAGATGCAAAGTGGGATTTAAAATTAAAAAATGTGCATAATTTTTTTAAAATTAAAATGAAGCATAAGAGAGTGCATTCACGAGTGACACAAAGGTCAGGATTAAAGATTGGTACCTATAGGTCAAGGGTGTGATATTTGTTAGACGACAGAAACTAGTGTAGTACTCTAGATATTTAAACAACGGTAAAGTACAACAATTGAATAAAAATCACAGTAGTGAATTATAACCCCAATAATTTATCCCGAATAATACTAATTTAATCCATAATCCTATCTTTTGGTCAGGGGGTTTACAATTTATCCCCCTAAAAAAATTTGTCCTCAAAATTAAAAATCCATCTCCCAAACAACGAACTCAACATATCTATCTATCTATATATATATATATATATATAAACACAACTTGGTACTTAGTCCTACTCTACTCTCTTTACCTTAAACTGCCGCATACGTACAGTCTAATCATCTAAGGCATTTGGTCCTCTAAACGTCTCCTCACCATCATAAACTATCTCGTCATTGTTATCATGCTATTCATCATCCAGAAAATTTTCACATATAAGCCTAGGTTACTCAAGGATGTTGTGACACAATCTAAGTTTGAAACTTCTAATATCTATAAAGAAAATAACATTATTCTTTTACTCTCAAAGGACTGCAAGGGTTAGGCACTAAAATTCTATAAACACAAAATCCTCAAGGCCACTTATGTAGTATCTAAATTTATTTTTCTGCATCGAAGATGTTTAATATCTTAACATTCTTTCCGGGGTATAACGGCATCATCCTATAGTATCCACAATGGAATCATGCAACCTAACTTCTTATAATCAGTCTTAACAGTAACAAGTCTAATCTAGTCAGTCAGTCATACCTAGTCTAGTAGCTCAACTCGAATAATTTCTTTGAGAAATATATGTAATAAAATACCACATAAGTCTCTACTCAATACATAGTAATAAGGATATATAAAAATTATGTAATAAATATCTATTTAATCGTTCTAAATACCCTAGAATAAAATATAACAAATACAATAACAAGAATACGATTCCTAAAATTTATCGGCTAGGGAAAATTGGATATAGGTTCCCATAACACCACCTCCTACTAAGGATTAGGTTCATCAAGCTCATGTCCTATTAGTCAAAAGTCTAAATCTCTATCCCTAAGCAGTTTATATGTAAACTTCAATATTCAGCTATCATTCCTATCAGACTTCTATCTTCCATTTATACCCCCTACTCATGTGTCTATATGTAATCTAAGAGTCTAGTGGTAATCCTCTACCGATTGACCAATGAGTCAGCATGTGATCTAAACCTGTATTTTGTTCCTTGAAATTCGTAGCACTTCGAGGCTGATTAGCAATTTCTACCTGTGCTAAATCTTCGAAATTTCAAAAGCATTATAATTTTAAATTAATATAATTATTATCCCTCAAGTCTATATCAAAATTTCTCGTCCTTGGGTTACGTAACTCTAATATATTTCCCTTATCATTTATTTTCTACATACCTTCATATCTTTTTAGTACATTGATCTTGTGTTCAACTCTAAACTTTGTCAAAAGTAAGATGTGAACCTCGTATCTCTGTTAGACACTATACTGACTAGCACTCCATGCAGTCGCATGATATCCCTCATATACATATCTGTTAAGACCTCTGTAGACTGTCCAACTCTGAAAGATAAAGAGTGAGTGGACTTGGGGGGTCGATCCACGATCACCCACACCGTATTGCGACCACTGGAACTCCTCTAAAAGCCCGTAACAAAGTCCATAGTGATGTTCTCCCATTTCCACTCAAGTATCGGGAGTGGATGAAGTAAACCTACAGACCTATGATGCTCAGCCTTGACCTGCTGACACACCAGGTACTTTGCCACAAGAAGGGCTATCTCTCTCTCTCTTTATTCTATGCCACCAATAGTACTGCCTCAAGTCTCTGTACATCTTTGTGCCTCCTGGATGAATAGAGTATGCTGAACTGTGCACCTCCGACATCAGCTCCTCACGAAGTTCTCCGTTCGGAACATAGAGACGATCTCCACATCTCAAAGTCCCGTCCTCGTGTATGCGCAATCTTGTCTATATCCTGGCCTCTGTCCTCAGTCAAAGTCTCTGGAATCTGGCATCTGTTGGCAAGGCACCCTTGATCCTCTCTGTCACTTCCATATTTTCTAGGAAAGGGTATTTTAGTAATTTCCTATTTAATTAAATATTGTGCTTGATAAATAACTATTTGTTGTATTATTTAATTATTGTTAGATGTTAGTTATTTTATTTGGACTTGTGTTTGTGGACCTAACTAGTTTTAGTTTGGATCCATGAACCAACATGAATTAATTAGTTAGACTTAGCCCATTTAGAAAGCCCATTGTTAAGGAGATAGATTAAATTAATTAAATTATTAGACTAGAAGCTTCCTTCCTTAATTATTTCTTCATGAGAGGCCCCAAGGGGTATAATATACATTATATGATAACTTGAGGGAGAGAAAAAGGGGCCGGCCAATTTAACTTGAGAGGGAGGGGGAAAATTCTCTCTCCTCTTTTCATTCCAAATCTAGATGTAGAATTTCCTACTACCAAATTTCCTTCATTCCTATTTCATTTTCCTACCAAATTTTATTTCAATTCCTTCCCAGATCACCATTAGAGACTTGAAAAGCAAGGATCTAGAAAGAGAAAGCAAGGATCTACAAAGAAGAGCAAGGATCTACAAGTTTGAGGCAATTTCATCTCAATTGGAGGTTTCATTGGGAATCCATCTCCCAATAGGTTACAATTCAGTTTTTCCCCTTAAATTAAGTTCTAAATCTGAGATTTAACCATGGAAAATCAACCCATATGCATAAGCTACCCATAGAATTTGGTTTTGTGTTAATAGGAGGCCTATGAAGAAAGTTATGGTACTTTTTGTGTCAATTTTAGGGGAATTCTGAGAATGACATTTGTTGTGTGTGTCAATTGATCCTATAGATCAATTTGGCATGTGTTTGTGTGGTTGGGGCTAGTGTCATGTCCACAATTGGGTACGTGTAGGTCGTATCCCAATAATTTGGTGATAAGTGTTGATTTGGGGGATTTTTCCTCTGACACGGGACTTTGTACATGTCGTATTTTGACACGAACACGTAGATCTATATTTGACACTTTGTATTATTCATAAATAATATATGTGACTTATTTGTGTCCTTCGTGGTGCAATTGGATGTGTGGTGGACTCGTGTTACATGCGTATCCTAGATCTAGTGGGATATGGTTTGATACTCTCCATATGTTGTGTATTTAGATATAGATCTAATTATTGTGCTCTTAATTCATGGATTATAATTGTGCATATATATAGATATTATATATGTATTATAGTATATTTATCATAGTGTTTATTGTATCATAGATCTATGTATTATATATATGTACTAAAAGAATATATATTATGTAGCCTTTCTTCAACATGCATTAATATATATGTTATAGTATATAGTATGGGTATATATGTATATGTTTTTATAAAATATATATGTAGGTTTAATTGGGTAATTATTTATACATAGTTGTTATATGATTATGCCATAATATAAATACTGAGTAAAATAAATTAGGGTGAACTATCCTCCTAAGTGAATGCAATTTAAGGACAACTTAGTGCATATGGTAAGTGTAGGCTAGACATATGTTGATATAATTCACCAATTGTCGTGACTGGCTAGTATATGCCACATATGCCCCCCATCTTGGGGCAATCTGCATATATAATAACGTCCAACGCTCCGAGGAGCGTGGTATCTCCATAAGTAAATACGTCCAACGTTCTCAAGAGAGTGGTATCTGTACAATGTCCAACACTCCGAAGAGCGTGGTATCTGCACATGTAACGTCCAATACTCCAAAGAATGTGGTATCTGCATAAATATATACGTCCGTATCACTCTAAAGAATGCGGTATCTAAATAAAGGAGGTGGGTGTCCCATACGCCTACTAGTCATCCTCCCCGCCCAATGCTAATGTACAAGTCGCGAATACGACGTGGACATCTCGTACTACAATGCAAGTCACTAAAGAACTATACAACTATGCTAAATACCATCACACGTGATGCTCACACCGATGGCCAGTCAAGTATGAAGCTTGCGTCCCTACATGAACTCACTCTGTGATGTGCAATGATACATGTCATGTCCTGGGGAGTTATAATGATAACTCCACAACTTTAGGTGCGTCCACTAGACACTAGGTCAAACATAAGTCCTAATTTCAACGCCTTCGTCGACTGTACCCGAGTCATTCTCGGATGCGCACAGTTATATAATATTTAAAGCAGATATATACGAACTATATTAACTAAATTTAAACAGTACAGCAAGGTAAGGTATACTTGCCTGGAAGCCAGGCTAAAATTTGAACATGAACTCGCCAGGGAGTAGCAGCACAATAATAAAAAATAGAGCTGATATCCTCGGATGCTGTCAAAAATATTACCAACAGTCCCAAAATGAGTGAGATACTCAAAAAAGCATATACATACATCCAATTTGAACACAGGGGCAAAAATACAGTTTTTGGTCAATACGGGGTCCACAAGTCTTGCAACGAAAAATATGCCAGAGACAAAGTTCTCCAAATTCGTCAAACTTAGGGTCTACAAGTCCAGAACAGTGATACGATCCCACCGGAATGTCTAGAACTAGATTTCGATGAGCCGATCACAAAATCGCCCATCATGTGGAACCTTAGGGCCCATAAAATGATGTTTCGTCAACATTCTTAGAATCGAACCAAACTTGGGTCACAAGACCAGCATAATACTGCAAATTCGATGGCGTAAGTTTTGTTACGAAATAGATACACACGAAATTAGACGAGTGTCAGAACAGGCCGATACGGTACTTTTCGATGGATACGCGTTGATTTTGATGTGCACGCACATCCAAATCAATTTTTGTGAAAGCTCACACATCCACGTTGATGATACTCGCCTTTTGGTGCAATCAGTACACGATGAGGTTGCCCAGATTGAAGGGACCAACTCTGTATCGGAGAATTTTAATGTCTTTTAATAACTGTTTTTTATCGATTTGGAACTTAAATTACAAACAATAGAAAGCAAGCTAAATTATTCTACTTGAACACATAGCAAGAGGGTAATGTAATAAACACACATGCAAAGATGGTTCAAAAAATAGTTGAGAGACGGAGGAGTAATCGCGCCATAAAGGGGGTTGGTTGAGGCTCGGGTCTGCTAAAATGAAGAAGAAGAAGAAGAACAGCAGTGGCAGTCGGTTCAACAGTCGTATCGGTCGGGTGGGAGTGGGGACTGAGGCTCGGATAAGCTACTGGACTGAGGGGGTCAACGTGGGGCATCTCTGGCATGCAGTAGGTGGTGGACGGCGGTGGAGAGAAAGAAGAAAGGCATCAGCTTCAGCAGCATATGTAGTCGTAGCAGTGGCAGCAGCGTTCGCAGTCGCAACAGCAGTTTGGAGGAGGAGAAGGGGAGGGGGAGTCATGAGCTGGTGGTGGTGGCGGTCATGGAGTAGTGGAGGTGGTGGTTGTGGAGGTATGGGTGGCGGATGGAGGAGATGGAGATGGGAATGGTGGTGGTGGTTGGCGGAGGTGATGGTGGTTGGTGGTGGAGATGGTGGTTGGTGTTAGAGATGGTGGTGGAGATGGTAGTGGAGCTCTGGTCAAGAGGGGGGAGGTAATAGGAATGGTGATGGTGAGGGTGGGGGCTTTATGAAGGAGGAGAGGAAGAAGAAGAAGAAGAAGAAGAAGAAGAAGAAGAAGAAGAAGAAGAAGAATGAAGAAGTAGGATGGTTGTGAATGAATATGTCACGCCCCAGTCCCAAAATGTCAGGAACTAGGCCACGTGTCACTGGCCAGCTGACACGTCACTAAGGGCTTAATCCATTTTGAATGGACCCAAAGGAACGTGCTACGCTGTCCTAAAATACTACATGTAAAACACAGTCAAATCTATCTCATCCACAACAAAATGTCAGAAAAGTAAGTGCTGAAATATATATATAACTGAGTCTGATACAGTACACAACTGGTGAGAATACATGCCTACTACAAAAACTGATAATAGTACAGAAAAATCAGATAGACTAAGCAGTGTCTATCTGAGAAAACATCTCCATCTCCAGGTGGCAGGCTTCTAGGGTCGAGCATACTCTGAGGGTGTCTCCTCAAGCTCTTCCTCAGTAGCACATCTGGCCTCCTAATCAGGGCCGTACACAGTGGGGTAGAAAGCCTCGTCTAGATCTGGCAAGGAACCAGGTCCTCAGTGGGACGTAACAAGATACAGGAAAATGACATGCCATGTAATGTAAAGGATGAATAAATAAATAATAAATATAGGGTGCTAACCATTCTAAGTGAAATGCAAGTAAAGACCTTGTAGTACGCATGGGAATGTGTGGCTAGACATACGCTGACGTAATTCACCAATCGTGATGACTGGCTAGTATATGTGTCGTATGCCCCCGGACTCACGGGTAGCTCTGCAATCGACCATCTCTGGTACGAAGGTATAAAACATTATTGGAGGGGGTGTCCCATACGTCTACTAGTTATCTTTTCCATCCCAATGAAACTAAGTGTCAAGTTATATTTCCATGAATTATCCTAATCCGTGATGCGGGACCCACGTACTGGTAGCTAATCAAATATGCAGCTCACATCCATATATGTAATACAACCTTGTTGCGTGTTCCCGTGTTAGGATCTAGGAGAATATCAGGATACTCTCACAGTGTTGGTGAGTCTGTAAGACTAAATTATTTACACTACTTGTCAACGTATCAGTTGACTGTACCAGAGGCAGTCTCAGGTACTCATAGTATATGAAATTCAAGTATAAAGCAGATATCAATAATTGAAGTTAAACATTAACTTGGCAAGGTATACTTGCCTACTCCCTGATAGTACTGAAAACCTGATCTCACAGTCAGGGTTGAGGGTGCTTGTGACAGGGGGTCACTGGTTGTGCTGGAGATATTCTCTGTTAAAATATACAGGTTTGTGATTATCATGGTATAATATAAAAGTATATACATACTTATGTATAATATATATATAGGATACACACATATGTATATATAGTATATATATTCATATAGGTATAGTATATAGTAGTAGTTTATATATAGCATATATATATAAAGCAAAGAAAATGCAGGAATGTAAATATATATATAATAGCAGGGTATAACCACTGTTATATGATAATATAATATATTATCAGGGTGTATCCACTGATATATAATAATATAATATTATCAGGGTATATCCACTAATATATAATAATATAATATTATCAGGGTATATCCACTGGTATATAATAATATAATATTATCAGGGTATATCCACTGTTATTTAATAATATAATATTATCAGGGTATATTCACTGATATATAATAATATAATAAAATAAATTGACATTGCGAGAAATGTAAATGTACATATATGTAAAATTGTCCTCTAACATATGTACACATCAAGTCAAGATTGCCAACTAAATACTAACAAGTATTTACAACTCAAGAATCATACAACACTAACATATACCATAATTACTAGGTTAGGGTATCTCTTTTATATATATAAATCATCATGCCATCCTCTAATATATAAACCAAATTCTAACATAACAAGAAAAGTTGCAATAATTTTAATTAGTCAAAACTAATCCTAAATTACAAAAATCTGGTCGAGGGAGTTTACAGAATAAGTAGAGGGAGAAGAGAAAGAGAGAGATGGGGGGGGGGATTCCTAGGTTTTTCTAGAGATTAGGGCTGGCAAGGTTCCCAATATTTTGGATAGTTTGTCATGAAGGAAAATAAGGGGTGATGATGTGTTGAGATTTTGATGGAGGGTTGAGATTTAAAGGGGGTGGATAATGATGTATAGTACCAAGTAAATGAGGGAGGGGAGCATGACCGGTCAAGGCTATCAAGAATGGGTCTTCTTTATTTGGTTGCCCCAATAGGAGATGGACATCTAGCTACCATTTCACATTTAGGTCCTTAGGAGTTTGGGTGTTTGCAAAAATAGAGAAAAGGATTGGATGAGGGTGGAATCTATGTTTGGACGTGATATAGAGGGGAAAATTGGTGTGTGGTGTTTTGTATGAACCATGAGGGTGTAAATGGGGGTTTGGGTTGGTGTTGGGTCTAATTTTGGGTTAGGTTGAGTCATTGCACCAATTTAATTAAAATTAGTGTCAATGGTGTTCTTTAATTATTTGGGAGTGCATAGGATTTAAATTAGGTGGGATACAAGTGTCATTAACGTAGTAGACTCGGAATAAATTATTGTCATATTTTGGGTTGCAAGAAATGGGTCGAGGTTGTGTCTCCAATTTCGATTAGAACGGGCAAAGATGCAAAGTGGGATTTAAAATTAAAAAATGTGCATAATTTTTTTAAAATTAAAATGAAGCATAAGAGAGTGCATTCACGAGTGACACAAAGGTCAGGATTAAAGATTGGTACCTATAGGTCAAGGGTGTGATATTTGTTAGACGACAGAAACTAGTGTAGTACTCTAGATATTTAAACAACGGTAAAGTACAACAATTGAATAAAAATCACAGTAGTGAATTATAACCCCAATAATTTATCCCGAATAATACTAATTTAATCCATAATCCTATCTTTTGGTCAGGGGGTTTACAATCTATCCCCCTAAAAAAATTTATCCTCAAAATTAAAAATCCATCTCCCAAACAACGAACTCAACATATCTATCTATCTATCTATCTATCTATCTATCTATCTATCTATATATATATATATATATATATATATATATATATATATATATATATATAAACACAACTTGGTACTTAGTCCTACTCTACTCTCTTTACCTTAAACTGCCGCATACGTACAGTCTAATCATCTAAGGCATTTGGTCCTCTAAACGTCTCCTCACCATCATAAACTATCTCGTCATTGTTATCATGCTATTCATCATCCAGAAAATTTTCACATATAAGCCTAGGTTACTCAAGGATGTTGTGACACAATCTAAGTTTGAAACTTCTAATATCTATAAAGAAAATAACATTATTCTTTTACTCTCAAAGGACTGCAAGGGTTAGGCACTAAAATTCTATAAACACAAAATCCTCAAGGCCACTTATGTAGTATCTAAATTTATTTTTCTGCATCGAAGATGTTTAATATCTTAACATTCTTTCCGGGGTATAACGGCATCATCCTATAGTATCCACAATAGAATCATGCAACCTAACTTCTTATAATCAGTCTTAACAGTAACAAGTCTAATCTAGTCAGTCAGTCATACCTAGTCTAGTAGCTCAACTCGAACAATTTCTTTGAGAAATATATGTAATAAAATACCACATAAGTCTCTACTCAATACATAGTAATAAGGATATATAAAAATTATGTAATAAATATCTATTTAATCGTTCTAAATACCCTAGAATAAAATATAAAAAATACAATAACAAGAATACGATTCCTAAAATTTATCGGCTAGGGAAAATTGGATATAGGTTCCCATAACACCACCTACTACTAAGGATTAGGTTCATCAAGCTCATGTCCTATTAGTCAAAAGTCTAAATCTCTATCCCTAAGCAGTTTATATGTAAACTTCAATATTCAGCTATCATTCCTATCAGACTTCTATCTTCCATTTATACCCCCTACTCATGTGTCAATATGTAATCTAAGAGTCTAGTGGTAATCCTCTACCGATTGACCAATGAGTCAGCATGTGATCTAAACCTGTATTTTGTTCCTTGAAATTCGTAGCACTTCGAGGCTGATTAGCAATTTCTACCTGTGCTAAATCTTCGAAATTTCAAAAGCATTATAATTTTAAAATAATATAATTATTATTCCTCAAGTCTATATCAAAATTTCTCGTCCTTGGGTTACGTAACTCTAATATATTTCCCTTATTATTTGTTTTCTACATACCTTCATATCTTTTTAGTACATTGATCTTGTGTTCAACTCTAAACTTTGTCAAAAGTAAGATGTGAACCTCGTATCTCTGTTAGACACTATACTGACTAGCACTCCATGCAGTCGCATGATATCCCTCATATACATATCTGTTAAGACCTCTGTAGACTGTCCAACTCTGAAAGATAAAGAGTGAGTGGACTTGGGGGGTCGATCCACGATCACCCACACCGTATTGCGACCACTGGAACTCCTCTAAAAGCCCGTAACAAAGTCCATAGTGATATTCTCCCATTTCCACTCAGGTATCGGGAGTGGATGAAGTAAACCTACAGACCTATGATGCTCAGCCTTGACCTGCTGACACACCAGGTACTTTGCCACAAGAAGGGCTATCTCTCTCTCTTTATTCTATGCCACCAATAGTACTGCCTCAAGTCTCTGTACATCTTTGTGCCTCCTGGATGAATAGAGTATGCTGAACTGTGCACCTCCGACATCAGCTCCTCACGAAGTTCTCCGTTCGGAACATAGAGACGATCTCCACATCTCAAAGTCCCGTCCTCGTGTATGCGCAATCTTGTCTATATCCTGGCCTCTGTCCTCAGTCAAAGTCTCTGGAATCTGGCATCTTTTGGCAAGGCAGCCTTGATCCTCTCTGTCACTACCATATTTTCTAGGAAAGGGTATTTTAGTAATTTCCTATTTAATTAAATATTGTGCTTGATAAATAACTATTTGTTGTATTATTTAATTATTGTTAGATGTTAGTTATTTAATTTGGACTTGTGTTAGTGGACCTAACTAGTTTTAGTTTGGATCCATGAACCAACATGAATTAATTAGTTAGACTTAGCCCATTTAGAAAGCCCATTGTTAAGGAGATAGATTAAATTAATTAAATTATTAGACTAGAAGCTTCCTTCCTTAATTATTTCTTCATGAGAGGCCCCAAGGGGTATAATATACATTATATGATAACTTGAGGGAGAGAAAAAGGGGCCGGCCTATTTAACTTGAGGGGGAGGAGGAAAATTCTCTCTCCTCTTTTCATTCCAAATCTAGATGTAGAATTTCCCACTACCAAATTTCCTTCATTCCCATTTCGTTTTCCTACCAAATTTTATTCCAATTCCTTCCCAGATCACCATTAGAGACTTGAAAAGCAAGGATCTAGAAAGAGAAAGCAAGGATCTACAAAGAAGAGAAATGATCTACAAGTTTGAGGCAATTTTATCTCAATTGGAGGTTTCATTGGGAATTTATCTCCCAATAGGTTACAATTCAGTTTTTCCCCTTAAATTAAGTTCTAAATCTGAGATTTAACCATGGAAAATCAACCCATATGCATAAGCTACCCATAGGATTTGGTTTTGTGTTAATAGGAGGCCTATGAAGAAAGTTATGGTACTTTTTGTGTCAATTTTAGGGGAATTCCGAGAATAACATTTGTTGTGTGTGTCAATTGATCCTATAGATCAATTTAGCATGTGTTTGTGTGGTTGGGGCTAGTGTCATGTCCATAATTGGGTACGTGTAGGTCGTATCCCAATAATTTGGTGATATGTGTTGATTTGGGGGGTTTTTTCTCTAACACGGGACTTTGTACATGTCGTATTTTGACACGAACACGTAGATCTATATTTGACACTTTGTATTATTCATAAATAATATATGTGACTTATTTGTGTCCTTCGTGGTGCAATTGGATGTGTGGTGGACTCGTGTCACATGCGTATCCTAGATCTAGTGGGATATGGTGTGATACTCTCCATATGTTGTGTATTTAGATATAGATCTAATTATTGTGCTCTTAATTCATGGATTGTAATTGTGCATATATATAGATATTATATATGTATTATAGTGTATTTATCATAATGTTTATTGTATCATAGATCTATGTATTATATATATGTACTAAGAGAATATATATTATGTAGCCTTTCTTCAACATGCATTAATATATATGTTATAGTATATAGTATGGGTATATATGTATATATTTTTATAAAATATATATGTAGGTTTAATTGGGTAATTATTTATACATAGTTGTTATATGATTATTTATATATATGTATAGATGTATAATATAATGTATTTATGTATGTGTGTGTTGAGGCTGTCCTAATATGTACATAATAATAAGGGGGTGTATTTATAGTTTATTTGGTATATATATATATATATATATATATATATATATATATATATATATATATAGGCTTTTGGCGACGGGTGGATTAATGACTGTTGTTGTCATTAATAACAGCAATAAGCGGGCAGCAGCAGCCGCTGTAGCAATGGCAGCGCCATTAATGACAGCAGCCGTTGTCATTAATAGCAGCAGCAGCGGCGGAAAAGTTTAGCAGCGGCGACAGTTGCTTCGTTGACGGTTGCAAACCGTCACCAAAACAGCAGCAACAGTGCAGGGTTTCAGCAGCAACAGTGACAGCAGCTTCAGCGACAGGCATAAACTGTCACTATAAAGCCAGCGTATCAAAAATTAGTATTTCAGCACAGTTTTCAGCGACGGTTGGCAGATTTTATATTTATATGATTATATATATATATATATATATATATATATATATATATATGTGTGTGTGTGTATTGATATTGATATAATATATTATATAATGTGAAATTCTTCATATGTATATACTTAGTATATATGTATATTATATATATAAGGGTAATTAATACAACAAGGTATTGGAAATTACCTTGAGGAAACCAAGGTAATGGGGGATACCCAAGTATTGGGTTTGGGTATCAATTTGGGATTATTGTTGAGATACCAAGTTGGTTCAAAACCACGGTACCTATTTGATGTTATAATTGTGATTCTATATTATTATAAATAATTGTTTGATTTATATTATTGATGTTTTACCTTAGGAATTACGTATCCGGAGATACGGTATCATAAATTTTTAAGATATGGATTTCTTGACTTAGATTTTAGTATCTTGATCCAATATTTTTGTGTTCTGTTTTAGCAACCTAGAAATACTTAGTTGACCATAGTTGACCATAGTTTGACCTTAGTTGACTTAGAGTTGACCATAGTTGACTTTTGACTTAGAATTGACTTATTGGCCTAGACGTTGACTAGTTTAACTTATTTTCTTTCCGAAACCTTGTATTGATGTTGTATTCCATATCTAGGTCTTCGAGGCACCATGTCAGACATCTGTGAGACTATTCATTGAACTTCATGCGAGTACATTCTCTGATAGTTTCTCATTTATGATATCCTCTATGTTCATTGTATCTAGTGTAGATATCCATGTTCTCTTGACACTATGGTTACACGGATTGGTATATATGGATCTCGTCATAAGATATTATTCCTTGGTATATAGTGTATATGGTGTAAGTATTGTTTTATTAGTTATCTTGTACATGTACAGACACTGATTCTCGGGAAGACTAGTTATCTTCTTGGGGAATCTCGTGCCATATCATACCGTGGTTGGATCTATTATACCAGTCGAGGTTGGGGAGTATTAGTATAGATATGTGATCAATACCCCTATTGTATCAAGTACTGATTACTGAATAGTGTTGATCATACACCGCACGTATGGTTAGCCAGGCCGTATTGCATCTTGCCCAAGCTGATCACATATTAAGCTAGTACTCACACACTTAGTCATTAGTATTCTCATTCATTGGCATATTGTTCATTATTATATTTATTCCGGTATTTTCTTATTGTATGTATCTCTCATATCTATTGTGCATCTTGTATATTCACATCTTTTTACTGCTATATAGTTTTTATCAATGATCAAAACTGCTATTAGAGATGTACTCTGCTCCTTTTCTGACTAGATATATTTTTTTAAATGACACTGAGGAGTGGTACCCTACCTATTATGGACCCCAGGATATTGTGGATTTAGAATCTGAGACCCTAGCTCAGGAGGGACTTATCCCAACTGAGACAGTTGACCCTGGAGTTGTAGCTTCGTAGTATTCTTTGTACTGGATTTGTCTTCAGCTTATTTTGTTACTTCTTCAGACTCATTGATGTATTATTTTAGACTCATGAGTTGTATTGTGACTATTATGTTCTTTATCTGATTCGTGATCATTTCCATCTTAGTTCTGTGATTGAGTATATTATCTTTATTGGTGGTTCATTAAATTGTTAGATAGATTATCCAGACAGTGTTCTACCGCCGATTCTGTGGCGTAGGCTGGGCGTTGTTTTCGACTTGTACCCTTACACTGGGTACGGGTCATGAAACATTTTTAGTGGTGGCCCATGCAGGTCTACCTTCACAAAGTATGTGATGTCGTAGTAGTACGACAATTTAGTTGTACTACTGCGAGCCTGCGATAGGATATAGGATATAGGATGAGATACTCAATCACATCTAGGAAAATTCTTTTGATTCAACTATTCTCCTTTGATATTGATACTTGATCTCTTAATCTGTCCTTTCCTTGAATGTCTTACATCTTGTGCCATATTGATTCTTTCTTTTGCTTTGTCTCTGGATGCCGCCTAAGACTAGATCGCAGCAGGGGAGAGCAGCTTTTGAGAGGTCTGCAATATCCCGAGGGCCTGCACCAGTCACATCTCCGATAATTGGAGTGTTAGCTGCTTTCGGAGGTCCACCACCTACTCAGAGGACTGTGCCAGCTGTATCTGAGGGGCTTCAACCTCCACCTCCTGTGCCAGCAGAGGCATCACAGATGTTTACACTGTTTCGTGAGATGCTCGAGGCACAGAGGGCTCAGTCAGAGGCACATCAGAGGCAAACCAACGTTCTACGGTAGGGCATCGAGAGTGCTCATCAGCTTGCTTGTGCTGTTGTCGAGAGAGGAGTTCCAGTCCAGCAACAGGATGTTCCTCAGGTTGCTCAGCTTCGGCCAGAAAATATTCAGAACTTCAAGAAACTGGAGCCTAGGGTTTTCAAGGGGACGGAGGGCATCGTCTATGCTGATGATTGGCTCGAGGACATTGAGCGTCTTATGAGGGTGTCCCGTCTTTCTGAGGACCTGAAGGTTGAGGCGGTAGGACTTCAACTATTCGACATCGCCCGCACTTGTTTCAGGAATGAGCCAGTTCTGGTTGACGTAGGACAATCTTGGGAGGTATTCAAGGACCTTTTCAAGAAGAAGTTTTTTGCCCGGGCAGACAGGCTAGACTTGGGGAGACAGTTTGAGAGTCTCATTCAGGGGATCATGTCTGTGGAGGAGTACGCTCGGAGTTCGGCAGGTTAAGCCGATTTGCAGAGTATCTGGTGAGGGAGCCGGAGGTTCGAGCTATTCGTTTCCGTGAGGGTCTAAACTGGAAAGTAAAGATTCTCATTCCGTCTTTTTATGAGACATACTCGGAGATACTTGTGGAGGCACGCAAGGTTGAGCAGGAGTTGGTTTGAAGCCCAAGAGAGACCGTAATTTTTTTCTGGGGGCCAACGGCAGTGCAGTATCTGCCAAACGTCCTCATTTCCATTCTAGACCTTTCCAGCAGCCACAGCAGAACCAGACTCCAGCTAGGGCGCCTTTTCACCAGGCACCTCAGCAGCAGAGACAGTTACAGCAAGCTCCATGCAACTACTGCAAGAAGCCCGGTCATATCTGGGAAGTTTGCAAGAGAAGGTTGGGAGTTTATTTGTATTATGGTACTGAAGGGCATCCATCAAGGGAGTGTCCTCGTCGTGCAGTTCAGGGAGCAGCTTCAGCTCTGAGGGCACAAACGAGACTACCTACAGCACAGCCGAGGGGACTGGTTCCGACACAGCAGCAGCATTTTCTCCATCATCAGCAGCAGGGAGGTGCACGTCAGGGACGAGCGTTTGCTATGACCGTCGAGGAGGACGAACCCACCGGAGATGTCATCGCAGGTTCTATTCTTCTTGATTCCATTCCAGCTTTAGCTTTGTTTGATAGTGGTGCTTCCCATAGTTTTGTATCTGTTTCTTTTGCTCTAAAGCATGGTTTGGTAGCTGAGTCTTTGCTTAGAACTTGCAAGATCATGACCGGGGGAGGCGTTATCCTGGTTAATGTTATTTGCAAGGATCGGAGAGTTACTCTGGGAGGCCGGGAGTTGAGTGCGTGTCTACTTATAATGCCACTTATGAGCTACGACATTGTACTCGGGATGGATTGGTTGAGTAGGCACCGTGCTAGCATAGATTGTAGAGGAGGTAGAGTTTTGTTTGGTCCGCCAGGAGAGCCAGAGTTCGAGTTTGCTAGAGGAGCTGCAGAGCAGGGAGAAGGCATTATTTATGGAGCTATGGTGGAAGACAAGGAGTTGTCATATCCGTTGATAGCAGAGTTCTTGGATGTATTTCTTGCAGAATTGCCAAGATTGTCGCCAAATCGAGATATTGAATTTTCTATAGACTTGGTACCAGGTGCAGAACCAATTTTGTAGCATGTCTATAGAGTAAACAACATCAAACTGGTCGAGTTGAAGAAGTAGGTGGACGAATTGCAGGATAAGGGTTTTATGTCACGACCCGCACCCGGTATAGGGGCACGAGAGTGTGGGTACGTCCAGCCTACGTTGCAGCATCGGCGGTAGAACGCTGTCTAGGTCATAATATTATCTAATCATTCTCACAAGAGCATCCAACTCCATAAGGAGTCACAGATAGCACAATATCATATGAACAATACTCAATCACATAGCTAAAGCACGATAAGATATCAAAGAAATAAATAAATCAAATTGCAACACAAGTCTAAATAGAATAATCTAACTCAACAATAATATCCAAGTCTCAACAAAGTATGCCGGAGACAAATCCGGTACCATAAACTGCTAATAAAAACTAACTAAATAACTATTGATCCCGGCTAGACCTTCCGGAATCACACCTGGCTACAAGGTCTAAGTCAGCAGCTACTCTCCCTGTGGTCCATAAAATGTCGGATACCCGTCCTCTAAGGCATAGTCTGAAAAAATATTTTCAGTCAGGATGGAGCAAAGTACATCTCTAACAGCAGTTCTACATCAATGATATAAACTATGTAACAGTAAATAGATGGAAATATACAAGATGTATATACATGTACGAGAGATATACAATAAAAGAAATACAGAAAAATACTGTAAATAAATATGGGAAGGAACAATATGTCAATGAAGAAGAATACTATGACTAAGTATGTGAGTACTAGCTTTAACATATGACCGGCTTGGGAACTTGTACATGAGTACGAGCCTGGCTAGTCATACGTGCGGTGTATGACCAACACTAACATGAGAACAAGACTTGTACATGAAGGGTATGATCACATATCTACACTAAAATACTCCCTACCCCGACTGGTATAGTAGATCCAACCATGGTACGCTATGGCACGAGATTCTCTAGGAAGGTAGCAAGTCTCCCCGAGAATCAGTGTCTGTACATACACAAGATAAACAATGAAACAAGACTTGTATAAGATACACCATATACAAGGAATAATATCTCATGACGAGATCCGGATATACCAATCCGTGTAACCATCGTGTCAAAAAATATGGATAATTACACTAAATACAATGAACATAGAGAATATCATAGACAAGAAACTATCAGAGAATGTACTCGCCTGTGGTCCTTTGCTGGTATAAATCAGAGTCTAAGTCACAGTCCAAATAGCCTATGTATTACAAATTTATCATGTCAAAAGATAATTTATTTTAATTTATTTAATTATGGAAAAATTATTCAAAAATCTTATTTTAATCTTATTATTCTGATTTTTATGTCAAAACCTAATTTTGCCCAAAAGAACCTAAATTTTTATCGACTCGAGACTCATGGCACATAAATCGAGGCGATCTGTTGACCGAAAAGTTAACCGATACAAACTCGACTTTCATGCATGATTTCCCGTAGATTTCAACATCAAAAATATGCTAGAATTTATGGCTCATCCGAATTCAAATTCATTTGGGAATTATGGCACATACTAATTTTGTATCGTGCACCGATGGTTAAATTCTAACCTAGAAGTTCTACAGAATTAACAATATATAAATACTTCGAATTAAATTCTGGGAAACACATTCCAAAACTTTAAACGGTTCATGATTCTGATTCCTGGTTCTCCCGGAATCGCGAAAATATTGAAACACGTCTATTTGTGGACATGTTGTGCTCTACGAATTTTCCAGAATTTAGTACTCATAATTTCGTGAAAAAAATTATATATTCAGAAATCTAACTCAATATCATTCTAACACAAGAAACCGGGCCTCGTTTGGAGTCCGAAGTTATGCGCAATGGCTTCTGGAAGATGAAGGAACCCTAGATCGCAATTCTCCAAAATTCGGCTCAAGGAAAACCCTAGAAATTAATAAATTAAACTATTATATATAGAGAGGAGAGAGAGAGAGTAGCCGCGGCTCGCTGAGCGCCATGTGGCAGCCATCCGACGCTACCCGCTCAGATAGAACGGTCACGGTTCGTTGCGGCTCAGCTCAGCTCAGTCCGACTCGGACTATGACGCGGCTCGGCTAAGCTTGGCTCGCGGTCGGCTCGGCGCACCCACACCCACCCCGCTGTCGCTGACAGGCGGGCCCCGCCCAGTTTGCCGCGTG
The DNA here is from genome assembly GCA_036927795.1 of Iris macrosiphon. Classification (NCBI taxonomy): domain Eukaryota; kingdom Viridiplantae; phylum Streptophyta; class Magnoliopsida; order Asparagales; family Iridaceae; genus Iris; species Iris macrosiphon. The sequence continues at coordinate 103,185,241 of JAYESA010000010.1, read as the reverse complement.
AGGCTGACAGGTGGGCCCCTGTTGGCTGGCTGGACAGAAATAATTACTTTTTTGGTTTTCTTTTTCAGAAATTAGTTTTTAATTCTGTTTTTCCTAATTAACTAATAATAAATGCTAAAAATAATCAAAAAATTCCCAAAAAAATCTAGAAAATATATTTGATTATTTAGAATCTAAAATAAAAGTTTAGGATATTTTTAGTTAAGTTTGAATCTAAAATAAATTCTTGAAAGTCCTAAGAAATTAGGGTTACTAGTTTTTAATTAACTAAAAATTATGAAAAAAATCCTACTAGCCCCAAATTAACCTAAAAATAATATTTAAGCTAGAATTTCAGGATACGAAGGTTACAAGTCTACCCACCTAAAAAAAATTTATCCTCAAAATTTAAAATCTTTAATTGTTTTATTTATTTATTACCATCAAAATTAAATTCAGCAAACCAAATAATCATGAAGTAAATCCACATTGTTATTTCACAAAATTTTCAAAATATCATATTCCTAAAAATCCTTGAAATAAACATCAAATTCCATTCTTATTACAATCTCCTTCAAAATTTTAAGTTAATAATTAAATACTCAAAAAAATTTATATTCAATCCTCTAATTTAAATCCAATCGGTGTATATTTATAAAATCTAAGGTTTCATCCCAAAATTTGAATTCAAACACTAATCTATTAATGATTTACTCCTCTATTCTTTTTTCACACAACACTCATCAATGTAATACTTATAAAATCTTCAAATACCGCATTCAATTTACATCTTAAATTTATATCTTGCAGTCAAATAAATACAATGATAATCTTCTTAAATTCCTCATATTTTAATGAAAGTTTCAATCAAATCCTAATCTTCATAAAATCTATGATTTTAACAAATCGCCAATTCTGCCATATTAAGTTCTCAACTCTTCATTAATGTTTATCCTCGAAATTTAAGGCACCTTGTCTCTCTTTGTCAAGTCATAACCTCTTCACTACTCTTCACTACGGTCAAACCCCCAACAATCAGAGTCTTAGAACAAATCCTACCTACAGTCATACAACATGCAATCTAGAAAAATATTTGTATGGTTTATGGTCTGTTTTGTCATGGTATTGTAGTCTCTGTCAGGGAATATTACTAACTACATTCTAGCAAAAATTACTGATATAAGCTACGATACTAAGAAATCAATCAATTGAAAGACGAAAAAAGGAACATATGTGTTTGATAATTAAACGAAAGAAATACGGAAATGGGGTTTATAAGAAACCCGCCCTTCTTGCACAATTAATCCTATACGAGGATGTCGAGTACAATTTATTTAATCTAGGTAAAAATTGCTTTAGGAGTCTGATCTGTGGTTGATCACTTTGTCCCTTGGACCACACGATGATGAAGAAATGCCGTAGAAGACAGAAATCAGCTTCGAAGGTTGCTAAAGAGAGTAGATGCCCGATGCCAAAGTCGTCGATCACTTCTCTTTGCCTGAGCTCTGGATTCTTCTCTCTCTCGACCGTTTTCTCCCCATTCAATCCTCGACCTTGGATCTGATACTGGATTTCTTCCCCAATCTTCGACCGTTCGACCCTGGATCCTTCGATATTGAATTCTTCGACCTTTCGACCTTCAATTTTTGACCTTTATTCTCTGAGTTGTCGACCTTGGATCTAATACTGAATTTCTTGACCAATTTTTGACCGTTCGACCCTGGATCCTCCAACCTTGGACCTCTGTTGATAGAGGTCTCTATTTATAGAGTTTTAGTGACAGTGACCACTCAATCGGTATAGAAACCGAGTAGTGGAAAGTACAGCACCCTTTTACACGATGGTTACAATAACCATTGCCTGCGTATAGATGACCTTTTGAATGAGCGTGTGACGCATGTCCAACTAAAGGACAACGCGTATAACTGCTGCGAAGATCACGGCGTAGAAGCCACGTAGGTAGTTATCCTTTGTGTAGAAAAGGTTGGCGTAGAAGCCAATAACTGTCACCATGGCGTAGAAGCCAAGTAGGCATAGAAGCCGATTAGGCGTAGAAGCCGAGTGGGCGTAGCAGCCGAGTGGGCATAGAGGCCGAGTGGGCGTAGAAGCCGAGTAGGTGTAGAGGCCAAGTGGTCGTAGAAGCCGAGTGAGCGTAGAAGCCGAGATGATGTGGACGTTTTAGCCGAAATTACAGCTTTTGAAGATATAATCAAATCTCTTGCATTAAATACAGAGATCTGCCCCCATCCTGCGCATTAAATGCAGAGACGTGTCTTCAAAGATTTGCCATCATTCTGTGCATTAAATGCAGATACGCGCCTCGAACCCTGTACGAAGAGCAACTGATGACGTGGCAGTCTGTTTGCTTCTGCGGAGCGTAAGAAGCTCACGTCTGCCTGTGTAAAACTGGGCAGCGTATTCCAGAGGCATATCTCAAAGATATGCCATCATTCCATACATTAAATGCAGAGATGTGCCTTAAACACTTGTCACTATTCTGCGTATTAAATGCAGAGACGTGCCTCGAGCGTCTGTCAGTATTCTGTGCATTAAATGCAGAGACGTGCCTCAAGTTCTGTCATCACTCTACGCATTAAATGCAGAGATGTGCCTCGAGCCCTGTACGAAGAGCAACTTTTGACGTCGCAGGCTGTTTGTCTTCTGTGGAGTGTAAACAGCTCACATCTGCCTGTGTAAAACTAGGCAGCGTATTCCTTTGTATGCGTAAAAGCGGTTTACGCAAAGAAAATAACAGTAAATGACAGCCTGGGTTGTACTGCCGTGCCATCACTATAGCCGTCGTCTGGGTAGTCGTGCATTACTCTTTGTCAGGAGTTCATACGTCAGGTTCATTGCATGTTTTAACATGTTCATTTCGGGGAAGATGAAGCGTTCCTCGTACACTTCAATGCTGCATTGAAAGCGGATGAACGCCATAAAGGCGATGTAGCACTCTTTTTTACGCTGAAGCAGCCTGGACATACTGCTTTACGCGGATGGTCCTTGAGCTTATATTTTATGCTGTGCTCAGCAAAAAAGCTCTGTTTGCACGTCGATGGCTCTGAAGTCCTCTGTTTACGCTGCCCTGCATCAACATGCTGCGTAGAGCTATCCAGCGTATTTTTTATGCTTCTATAAGACCCCCTTCAAAGCTTTTAAATTCTTTGTAATTTAAAACGCTTTGAATGAAGCATGAAACGTTCCTCAAAATTTGAAATGCTCTGAAACGGTCAAGTCTGACATGTTCTTTCAAGGCTGACTTTATGGCAGAGTTATTGGGGATCGGTGTGATCTCTTTCGCCTATAAAAAGGCTGAGGAGTTAACCTGTTCTTCTCACATTTCTTTCACCACACAGAGATGATCGCCGGAGTTCGTCGGGTCGACTTGAGTGAGGAGAAGACCATGTTCTTCCAGCATGTAAGGAGCCGAAAAAGACGGCATCTTCGAGCAAATGTCCTCTGCAACGATGGATCATGGAAGGATATCATAGCCTCCTTTGCTCGGGATAATCAGCAACTTTGTATGGCGGTTCTTCGGGAGAGAGGAAGGGTCGTATTAGACCACACAGCTTGCAAGCTGTATCTTCCCCCGTTACTCGTGGATGAGGGACAAACTAGCGCGTCCGAGATTAAGTTGGGTCAAATACCTCAACTAAATCTATCATGGCACTGGACGCAGGAAAGCAGATTGACCCTGCTTTCCTGTATTGGAGGATGGGCCTAGGACCATTTATGTATCCTCCCGCCATTGATCATATGTCAGTCGGTTTGCGAAAATCGACTAACTGCTGGAAAAGATGGATAAAGAATTTCGCCCATGCGAGAACCTGGCAGAACAGATTCTGGGCGCGATCATCAGACGATGATGAGGAAGTCCTTTGTAGACGGAATTTCCCTCATATGTAATCATGAAAATGATGAAAAAAACCCCTTGTAGACTGGATTTTCCTCATATGTAATCATGTTTTTAATAAAATCATCTTCTTCTGTGCATATGATCATCTTGCCATATATTTTTGCTGTGAAGTCTGAATAAGTGTAGCTTCGACAAGTCTGGTAACTTTACGCCAACTCTGTTTAGAAAGAGTGCTAGGTCCTGTCCTGTCTTTTACGCATGACTAAGGATGCGCAGAAAGCCGCTTAGCAGTCGAGTATTCGAACTGTCCTGCTGTTAGGAATGAGGAACCGCGTAGAATTCTGAACTGTCACTTTTGATAAACAAAATTCTTTGTTCAGACAATCATCTTCAAGAATGGTTTCTCAAAAATCCCTTGGAACAGGGTGAGAAATAGATGTCAAAAACTGAGTCGCCATCTTGAACCGCAGACGAAATATTCAGAGTGGGGTCTGGATGAACTTCCAATCGACCCATGAAGAAGAGTAACTTTCAATGTTGAACTTTGTATGGTTTGGGTACTTGGGATATTTTAAGGTCAAGAAGGAGTATCTTCTGTGTGAACCCTTGTAATTGACCGCCTTGAGAATTGTTCAGATGTACTGTACTCTGGCTTGCTTATTTTTTAGATATACGGAAAGTCATAGATCTGTAACTGTAGATGAGCGTAAAATCATAAGTTCGTAGCCTCTCGAGCATAAAAGCTGCTGAGCATGAGAGCATCCGGGCGTAGAACTGTAGATTTGTAGCTTCTGAAAAGGAAATCTTCCGAGCGTGAAGTTGTGGATCTGTTGCCTCTGAGCGTAAAAGCCACCGAGCGTGAGATCATAGATTTTTAGCTGCTGAGTGTGAAGTCATAGGTTTGTAGCCTCTCGAGCGTAAAAGCTACTGAGCATGAGAGCATCCGGGCGTAAAACCATAGACTTATAGCCTCTGAGCGTAAAACCGTAGATCTGTAGCCGTCGAGCGTAGAAAGCTCCTTAGCGTAAAACCCACGAATCTGCTTTGCACGAAAACTTTTCGAATTTGCTGACTGTCCGCCTTCTCTGAGTAAATAGGCTGACGTAGTCCCCAATCATAACCGAATATTAAATGTGAGATTTGGTTCAAGATTCGAGGAGTCCATTCGAACTCTATATATACCCCAAGTTTCTGAGAGAAAAAACTTTTCATCCGTCTTCTGCCAAAGAAAGCCTTCGACTGTAGGAGTTCTTCTTTGTTTATTCTCCGAGCCTTCAAAGTTTCTAGTAATTGCCTCGAAACAACTCTCCTCCTCTAAGGAAAAGAAGGTTGATTCTTCTTCTCGCCCTTCTGTCCAAGCGAGAACGACTTCGGTCGGGCAAGGCGAGCTTAATTCTGAGCGAAGTGTCCCACCGACGAGCAGTGCACCCGGCCTTAAAGGTAGAGCTTTTGGGATGAAAAAGAACGACTGAAAATTCTTCGCACACGTTGTACTTGAACGTGCTAGGTCATCTTCTGTGCTGACAGCCTCTTCGAGAAAGATGATGCACAGAGATGTTTCATCTTTTACGCCCATATTTCTAATGTGTCAGCGCAAAAACTCCATATTTTCGCAGTCTAGCGTAAATGCTTTGACTGTCGAAAGTTGGCGTATGCTATATAATTTGAGTGTTACGCAGGGATAGAAATTCCGGCGTAATAACTCAACTTTATCAGTCTGGCGTAAAGCACAGACTGTATACTGCCAACCTTGAATTTTACGTTTAGGAAATGGATTCCAGCGTAAAAGCTCAAGTTTTTACAGCCTTGGCGTAAAGAACAGACTGTTGATTTTTGGCTTATGCTGCAAGATTATAGAAACTGACTTGTCTTTCTTGTATTTTGCAGTTAACTTGCATGCGTCTCCATTGCTGAGGTGATGGGTTCCGCTGCCGAGATGCTGTACTCCAACTACCTGGAGGATTTGTCCCATGTGACATTTCCCATCTCTGGACCCCAGTATCCCGAAGGAAGGAAAATTTTGATATCGGCTCAAGGAGAGCGGATGCTGTTGAGCATGATCAACGGAGAGCCCCTGACGTATATAGACGGGGACCAATACATAAAGCCGGCTTTCCTCTACGGGGACATGATTGACAAGCAGTCCCAGACGAAGCCCAAGAAAGAACTTTGGGTTTTCCCTACAGGGGGCTTGGTTCTGTATCTGCCCAAGATAATGAGAGACTATCCCATCTCGGCATTCTTCCATGATACACATCCCAGGAGGATGTCGTGGATGCTGACTCCCGATCTTCGCGGCAGGACGGAGAAGATATTTTATCTGAAAGGAGCTGACCAGGGGTCGTTTGTTAGCCGCCCTTCCGGTTTTGTGATGCCATTCAGGGGACTGTACCCGGGCAGCGTCCCGAGTAAAGACAGTTTAGTGATCCAGCCGGTCCAGTCACCGACTTTCTACAATGATTTCATGGGGCACGGGGGAGAATACCCTAAGGTGAACCCTCGGACAAGTGGGTGGATCACCCCTACAAATCTTTGATGGGCTCGCTTAGCTGAATGGGCCCTGAAGCATTTTCAGATCGAACTGGAGGGCATTGGTCTGTTTGCAGCTGTGAGTGCCACCAGTGTTGGGTTACCTCTCAACCCCAACCTGTTTCTGGCACTGATGGAGCGGTATATCTCGTTCACCGGGACTTTCGCCACTCCACTGGGGGAGTTGGGATTGGCCCTCCACGAGATGGCAGAGATCTCGAGACTGCCGATGGGGGATACTCCATATGAAGTGTATGTTCCCACGAACCGGGAGTTAGGGGATTCGGACCCTCGGGTAGTGGAAGTGTACCAGGAGCTGATGTGCCACTACCTCGCTTGCACTGTTTTTTATGGCGAGCCTTCAGATTTGGCTCACATTAATAAATGGACGTCCTACCTCTTCTTTCACCGGTCCAGGACTGCTAAGCCAGAGAAGGTCTTGGAAGGCAAAGATCAGCCTCTGAATTTTCTGAGCGTGCTTAATGCTCAGGTAGTCGACGATCTCATGGAAGACGTTGGGGATCCGGACTGGATCCTCGACGAAGGGATAGGGAAGTATCATGCCGGCACTAAGACCTACAGTTATTTGAGGCGTTGCCGCAGGCCTCTGTCCAGGGAAGCTCAACTGGCTGGCTTCCTCTCCATATGGATGCACCGACTGGTGCTACATGGCATCGCATCTGCGGACCGTATTTACCGTAACACGCTATGGCCTGCAGTGTGTCTGGTATTCGGGGCAAGGCTGGGCTTGCTCCCTGCTATGGTGTGCTGCATACAAGCTGGCCTGAGGGCCATGACTAACGGGCTGCTCGTCGATGAAACTCGTCGTGATAGCTTTCCCAGGGTAGAATTACCATACCTGTATTTGATGGGATGGTTAATTCTCCATAACCCCAGGGTGATGTCTCCCGGCTCTGGCAGTAGTTCGGGGGCTAGTTTCTTGTTAAACTACAAGAATTTCTTCTAGAACGTGACCACAGTTTTAGACTGTCGGCAGGTGCTGAATTTCGGTCACAGCTGGAAGCTTTTCTGCACTGTCCCTCCTGTACATCTCAATCAACAGGGGATCAGACTTCAGGACGTAGGCGACGGGAAGACCGTTCTCTTTCCTGAGGCTTTTAATTGGTTCGGGATTCGAGGAGTCCATCCGAACTCTATATATACCCCAAGTTTCTGAGAGAAAAAACTTTTCATCCGTCTTCTGCGAAAGAAAGCCTTCGACTGTTCGAGTTCTTCTTTGTTTCTTCTCCGAGCCTTCAAAGTTTCCAGTAATGGCCTCGAAACAACTCTCCTCCTCTAAGGAAAAGAAGGTTGATTCTTCTTCTCGCCCTTCTGTCCAAGCGAGAACTACTTTGGTCGGGCAAGGCGAGCTTCATTTTGAGCGAAGTATCCCGCCGACGAGTAGTGCACCCGGCCTTAAAGGTAGAGCTTTTGGGACAAAAAAGAACAACTGAAAATCCTTCACACACATTGTACGTGAACGCGCTAGGTCGTCTTCTGTGCTGACAGCCTCTTCGAGGAAGATGATGCACAGAGATGTTTCATCTTTTATGCCCATATTTCTAATGTGCCAGCGCAAAAACTCCATATTTTCGCAGTCTGGCGTAAAAGCTTTGACTGTCGAAAGTTGGCGTATGCTATATAATTTGAGTGTTACGCAGGGATGGAAATTCTGGCGTAATAACTCAACTTTATCAGTCTGGCGTAAAGCACAGACTGTATACAGCCAACCATGAATTTTACGTTTAGGAAATGGATTCCAGCGTAAAAGCTCAAGTTTTTACAGCCATGGCGTAAAGCACAGACTGTTAATTTTTGGCATATGCTGCAAGATTATAGAAACTGACTTGTCTTTCTTGCATTTTGCAGTTAACTTGCATGCGTCTCCATTGGCTAAGCTGATGGGTTCCGCTGCCGGGATGCTGTACTCCAACTACCTGGAGGATTTGTCCCACGTGACATTTCTCATCTCTGGACCCCAGTATCCCCAAGGAAGGGAAATTTTGATATCGGCTCAAGGAGAGCGGATGCTGTTGAGCATGATCAACGGAGAGCCCCTGACGTATATAGACGGGGACCAATACATAAAGCCGGCTTTCCTCTTTTGGGACATGATTGACAAGCAGTCCCAGACGAAGCCCAAGAAAGAACTCTGGGTTTTCCCTGCCGGGGGCTTGGTTCTGTATCTGTCCAAGATGCTGAGAGACTATCCCATCTCGGCATTCTTCCATGCTACACATCCCAGGAGGATGTCGTGGACGCTGACTCCCGATCTTCACGGCAGGCTGGGGAAGATATTTTATCTGAAAGGAGCTGACCAGGGGTCGTTTGTTAGCCGCCCTTCTAGTTCTGTGATGCAGTTCAGGGGACTGTACCCGGGCAGCGTTCCGAGTGAAGACAGTTTAGTGATCCATCCGGTCCAGTCACCGACTTTCTGTAATGATTTCATGGGGCACAAGGGAGTATACCCTAAGGTGAACCCTCGGACAAGTGGGTGGATCACCCCTAAAAATCTTCGATGGGCTCGCTTAGCTGAATGGGCCCTGAAGCATTTTCAGACCGAGCTGGAGGGCATTGACCTGTTTCCAGCTGTGAGTGCCACCAGTGTTGGGTTACCTCTCAACCCCAACCTGTTTCTGGCACTGATGGAGCAGTATATCTCGCTCACCGGGACTTTTGCCACTCCACTGGGGGAGTTGGAATTGGCCCTCCACGAGATGGCAGAGATCTCGAGACTGCCGATGGGGGATACTCCATATGAAGAGTATGTTCCCATGAACCGGGAGTTGGGGGATTTGGACCCTCGGGTAGTGAAAGTGTACCTGGAGTTGATGTGCCACTACCTCGCTTGCACTGCTTTTTATGGCGAGCCTTCAGATTTGGCTTACATTAATAAATGGACGTCCGACCTCTTCTTTCACCGGTCCAGGACTGCTAAGACAGAGAAGGTCTTGGAAGGCAAAGATCAGCCTCTGAATTTTCTGAGCGTGCTTAATGCTCAGGTAGTCGACGATCTCATGGAAGACGTTGGGGCTCCGGACTGGATCCTTGACGAAGGGATAGGGAAGTATCCTGCAGGCACTAAGACCTACAGTTATTTAAGATGTTGCCTGAGGCCTCTGTCCAGGGAAGCTCAACTGGCTGGCTTCCTCTCCATATGGCTGCGCCGACTGGTGCTACCTGGCATCGCATCTGCGGACCGCATTCACCGCAACACGCTATGGCCTGCAGTGCATCTGGTGTTCGGGGCAAGGCTGGGCTTGCTCCCTGCCATGGTATGCCGCATACAAGCTGGCCTGAGGGCCATGACTGACGGGCTTCTCGCCGATGAAACTCGGCGTGATAGCTTCCCCAGGGTAGAATTACCATACCTGTATTTGATGGGATAGTTAATTCTCTATAACCCCAGGGTGACGTCTCCCGGCTCTGGCAGTAGTTCGGGGGCTAGTTTCTTGTTGAACTACAAGAATTCCTCCTGGAACTTGACCACAATTTTAGACTGTCGGGGGTGTTGAATTTTGGTCAAATCTGGAAGCTCTTCTGTACTGTCCCCCCGTACATCTCAATCAACAGGGGATCAGACTTCAGGACGTAGGCGACGGGAAGACCGTTCTTTCTCCTGAGGCTTTTAATTGGTTGGTCTGTATTAGATCTTCCCACCTACTGTACAGAAGTGAAGACCATTGCTTCTTCGAGCCCTACTTGCCTAGTCGGTTTGCCAGGCAATTCGGGTACGACCAGTTGCATGTGGGCAAAGCCGTCACCAGCTTCAGGTCCAGAGGCGGACTCATTGATGGAGCGATAGGATGGTGATACTTCATCATGGGTTGCACTGAAGCAATTTTTATCGTGCCCGTTATTTCACTCTCCACGGAGCTGCGTATGCTCCATTCGTATGCCCAGTTTTATGTAACGACGAACACCTTCCATCGCGATTTTGATATGCATGGAAGTTTTAGGGTGCCCTCTTCCAAGCCTGGGGAAAGAGTCAAAATTCCCTCAGTTTCTTCTGACGAGGGTGAGGAGTCCGTCAATCAAGATGAGCCTCTGTTGGCGGTACCGAGGGTTGGAGTACCTCCGCCCGCAGGGCCTCTGGTAATCTCTGGGAAGCGAACGGCTCCTGCTCCGAAGGAGACTTCCCCTCGCAAGAGGAAGAAGAAGACGGTTACTCGTCCTCTCCGGATTCCCGGTAATGAGGCTCCTAGAAGTGAGCCTGCATCTCCTCATGTTGTGGATGATTCTTTGATTGGAGGTTCCTTGCCTTTTAGAGAGGGAACCTCGACAGTCCCGGCTGGTGGTTCCGGAGAATTCCTGCTGGAGGCTGTTGTCGCTGCTACCGCTTCGGGTAGTGGAACGAGATCGCCTTCGGGCCTGAGCCGGATAAGGATATCTTTATCTAGGTCAGTATCGGGAGAAACCCCTGCCGTGTCTGTAGGTGTACCCAGCGAGGTTCCACCTGGTGAACCTCGAGTGGATCTCGATGAAGATTCAGAAAAGTACCTGCCGATGTTCGTTAGCGCACCCCCTTCTCCAGGTATGACAGCTTGCTTAGCATCACTAAGAAATTATTTAGCTGTACTGGCTGCCGAAGTGACATATATGCCATTGGCCATGGGTAAATGTCATCTTTTATGCCTCTTCTTTAGGAAAATTAATATTATGTTGATATTAACTTTCTTTTGTCTTCTTTTCAGGGTTCGGGGAGGGAAGTGTAGATGCGCCCTTTGGCTCTGTGTCAGGTCCTGGCGGCGACACGGAGGTGCCTGATTTTGAAGAGGAGACACTTTTGGGTGCCGGCTCGCCTGTCGAAGAGATTCTGATAACTCAATCGGAGGACGAGCCTGTCATTGCGACAATGCCACCTTTGAGTATGCTGGTTGCTTCGTCCGGTATTGGCGCTTCTTCTTTTGTCGCACCACCAGTTGAGGCGACGGCCGTGGCAACATCGTCTGCCATCATTCCTGGAGGGGGATTCGCCAATATTGCAGCCACTCCCAGCGTCCATTCGGATCTAGCTGCGCTGACCGAGCAGTACACTAGTATCTTCTACATCACCTTGAAAATGTTAATATTAATGGTGTTGGCGAAGAATCTGAGCTTCGAGGCGCTGAGGAGGTCCTCCCGGTCTGCAATAGCGCCGATCAGAGAGTTCAATGATACTGGGATAGCTGATACCCTGGAGCAGATAGTTAATGGTTTGGAGCAACCCATTAACGAATATTTGTAGCTATCTCGAGGCGACATTGACGGTCTCGTTCAAGCTAGGTACGACTCCCTGACTGCGCAGCTTGCTGAACATATGGCAGCCCTAAATAAATCCATCCAGGCACATCAGCAGGAGATGAATGAAGAACGTGTCCAATTGGAGTATGTCGTTCCCGAGTTGACCCAGTATGAAGCCGAATATAAGGAAGTGGCAGCGAAGGCCCGCATATTGAAGGATGAGCTCGTTCGAGTAGAGGCGAAGGCTCTCTCTATGTCGGCAGCCCGAGATGTGCTGAAGGAGCGACGGGTGACTGTTCAGCAGAATCTGACTCGTGTGGGTGCTTTCCACTCAGGTTTTACGCAGGCTCGGTCTGAGCTAGCTGCTTTGAACAACGATGGGCAAGGTTGGAATAGGCTCGTGCCGACGTCTTGAACTCCCGGGAAGAGAGAATGGTTGCTCTGGCGCAACAGATTCGTGACCTAACCGCTTCCCCCAAATGATGTACCTTTTTGCTTCTCAATGTACTTTTGCTTTTCAATGTACTTTCGCTCTTTTTTAGGAATAATAAAGAGGCTTTCATCTGACTTTGTGGACCCATCATTTTGGAATATAAATGACAGGTTTAGGTGAAAGTGATAAATATGGACGTGATATACTCTCGGTAAGTTTTAGCAGAATATATCTATTCAGAGGTTATATGGACATGATAGAATATGCTTTTAGCTAAAATTTGTACACAAAACACTATCAGAGGTAGTATGGACGTGATAGGTCTTGAAGTTCCAAATTAGTTAAACATATCTATTCCGAGGTTATATGGACATGATAGAATACGATCCAACTAGTTTCGTTTTAGAAGTAGTTTTGTCAGAATGAGATTTTTGCCTTATTCCACTTGAGCAAAGGAGGTTAAGCATAGTACCTCTTCAGGAATTTGCCATTGATGGGAGCCATCAACAAGTCTCCACTTAGGCATGGCTAACCTGTAAGTGTCATTTACAATCATATAAGAGCCCTCCATTTCTTTACGATTGTTTGCACAAATTTTGGTCATCATACTAGAGGTAATATGGACGTAGTATGATACCGTATTTGTTAAGGATATCCCACTGGGGGATCTTTGGTGGACCTATCATTTGTTGTGCACTAGAGTGCAAATAATAGGTTTGGGACAAGCCCTGCCAGAGGTAATATGGACATGGCAGTTTTTATAGACCTAACACCACTGGCGTACTTAGAGTTAAGTATGGGTGCTAAGTTGAGATGACAACCGATATCAGAGGTAATATGGACGTGATAATCGGTAGCCAAAAAGTTAAAAAGTTTGTTCAGAGGTAATATGAACATAATAGACTTTCTCGGTTGTGACTCCATTGGGGGTGGAGGTACATATCTGCTCAGAGGTAATATGGACATGGCAGTTTTTGTGGACTTAACACCACTAGCGTACTTAGATTTAAGTACGGGTGTTAAGTTGAGATGACAACCGATATCAGAGGTAATATGAAGTGATAATCGATAGCCAAAAACTCGAAAAGTTTGTTCAGAGGTAATATGAACATAATAGACTTTCTGGGTTATGACTCCATTGGGGATGGAGGTACATATCTGCTCAGAGGTAATATGGACATGGCAGTTTTTGTGGACTTAACACCACTAGCGTACTTAGATTTAAGTACGGGTGTTAAGTTGAGATGACAACCGATATCAGAGGTAATATGGACGTGATAATCGATAGCCAAAAACTCGAAAAGTTTATTCAGAGGTAATATGAACATAATAGACTTTCTGGGTTGTGACTCCATTAGGGATGGAGGTACATATCTTCTCAGAGGTAATATGGACATGGCAGTTTTTGTGGACTTAACACCACTAGCGTACTTAGATTTAAGTACGGGTGTTAAGTTGAGATGACAACCGATATCAGAGGTAATATGGACGTGATAATCGATAGCCAAAAACTCAGAAAGTTTGTTCAGAGGTAATATGAATGTAATAGACTTTCTGGGTTGTGACTCCATTGGGGATGGAGGTACATATCTGCTCAGAGGTAATATGGACATGGCAGTTTTTGTGGACTTAACACCACTAGCGTACTTAGATTTAAGTACGGGTGTTAAGTTGAGATGACAACCGATATCAGAGGTAATATGGACGTAATAATCGATAGCCAAAAGCTCGAAAAGTTTGTTCAGAGGTAATATAAACATAACAGACTTTCTGGGTTGAGGGATGGCTAAATCAACTTGTAGTGATCATCCCCTCGTTTACAGATGCAGAGTGATAATCTTGGCATCGATCAACTCCTGAATTCTCCTTTTTAGTACATAGCAGGACCTTGTAGGGTGATGATTGTATCGATGGAAGAGACAATAATCTGGGTGATCAACTTTGCCAGCTCTCTCAGGATATCTGATGTTGGGCCGCTGAAGTTGGTGTTCCTTCATCAACATATTGAAGATTTCAATAATGTTATCTTCATTGAAGGAGAAAGTCTCTTTTGGTCTTCGGGCTCCCGATGCCTGAGTTTTACGTCCTTCTGGGAAGATTGTCATCGTTGCATCATTTTCGGATTCTAAAGGAATTCTACCCCGAGCTTTGGATGCTGGCATGTTTTGTCGAGGTAGGCTACCCCCAGACATGTCGCGGCATTTATCCCCGGAAGCTGATTTAGAAGGTCCCACATCTGGTTGTGCAGGATCAGACTCTCGAGGTTGTGAGTTTGCAAGAGATGCAGTATACCCCAAGCCAAAACGAGCTTGTTGATAGTAAGAATTACCCTGCAACGGTATTCGTCTGCCTTTTCGATAGTTGAGGCCTTGTTTCAACCTCAAATCATAACCTATGCTTTGTATAATTTTTAAAGCCTGTGGGCTATACCTGTGGATTTGCATTTTGCCACCCTTAGATTCGTAAAATTTTTCCTGTACAATCGGGTTGCCCCGCATGCGACCGAAGACTATTGGATGCTGGTCATCGCGAGTTGGAGGAATAATATAGATAGAATCTTCATGTGGCCTACCTGTCATGGCGACATTAGATGTTGATGCATCTTCCCACAAGATTTCCTCGCGTTTGACTGTTAGGGAAATTAAAGCCTGTTTATGACCCTTGTCTTTGCATTTCTGGATCAGAAATTCACGCAAGTCAGGAGTTTTTACAGAAGAAGAAGAAGAATATGGCTTGTTCCTTCTATTCACGTTGGTGGGCAAGCGGATGTTGGGAACTATAGTTTTCCCTGTGCCACCTGTATACAACAGGTTGGCCATCTGGGTGGCGAATAATCCCCGAGGAGGGTGTCTTTCCGCGAATTGAGCCTTCTTTACGCTGAGGGACTTCTCCTGGCGTAATTCGGGCTAGCGTAAAGCCAATGAGGTCCTCAGTCGGCCGTCAGCTCCTCGCGTAATCCGGAGGGCTGGCAGATTCTTTCCTTGCTAGCGTAAAGGCCGAGAAGTTGAGCAGTCCGCCACTTGCTTTCCCTTGCGTAGATTGTCGGGATCATCTGCTTTTTCGTGGAGGGCAGATGCATCCTTACGCGCGGAGCACGTCTGGAACTTCTGATTTGGCGCTAAGGCATTGTCAGAAATTTTGTCTGTTCTGCCAGGGACGGGAGACTGGTTTCTATGCGCAGAGCGCGGTGTAGGCTTCTGGACTAGTGCTGAGGCATTGTCCAAAGTTTCGTCTGTTCCTCCAGGGACGGAAGACTGAATTTTACGTGCAAAGCGCGGAGTATACTTCTGGATTAGCGCTGAGGCATTGCCAGAAGTTTTGTCTATTTTGTCAGTGACGGGAGACTAAAGTTTATGCGCAAGGCATGGAGTATACTTCTGGATTAGCACTGAGGCATTGCCAGAAGTTTTGTCTATTCCGTCAGTGACAGGAGACTGAATTTTATGCACAAGGCACGGAGTATACTTCTGGATTAGAACTGAGGCATTGCCAGAAGTTTTATCTATTCTGTCAGTGATGGAAGACTGAATTTTACGTGCACGACACGGAGTATACTTCTGGATTAGCACTGAGGCATTGCCAGAAGTTTTGTCTATTCCGTCAGTGACGGGAAACTAAATTTTACGCGCAAGGCGCGGAGGGAGCGATGCTACCACCTCGTTGGTCGGAGAGATCGAAGAGTCGACGGGAATGGTAGGGGATGTCTTGGACATCCAGACCTTATGCAGCTTCCTGTTATCTTGGACAGAGAGAGGGTAAGAGATACCCCCTGTTCGAAGCATGTCTTCGTAGGCAGACTGGTCGAACTGGACAACCAGTGTCTTCTTTACGGATTCCACGGATACCGCATCATGTTGAGCAATTGCTTCCTCATCAGAAGAGAAAGATGTCCCCAGCAGAGTCGCCATCTTGTGTTTGATGATTAAACGAAAGAAATACGGAAACGAGGTTTATACGAAACCCGCCCTTCTTGGGTTTACAAACAAGATTGTACAATTAATCTTATACGAGGATGTCGAGTATAATTTATTTAATCTGGGTAAATATTGTGATAGGAGTCTGATCTGCGGTCGATCACTTTGTCCCTTGGACCACACGATGATGAACAAATACCGTAGAAGACAGAAAGCAGCTTCGAAGGTTGCTAAAGAGAGTGGATGCTCGATGCCAAAGTCGTCGATAACTTTTCTATGCCTGAGCTCTGGATTCTTCTCTCTCTCGACCGTTTTCTCCCCCTTCAATCCTCGACCTTGGATCGAATACTGGATTTCTTCCCCAATCTTTGACCGTTCAACCCTGGATCCTTCGACCTTGAATTCTTCGACCTTTTGACCTTCAATTTTCGACCTTTATTCTCTGAGTTGTCGACCTTGGATCTGATACTGGATTCCTTGACCAATTTTTGACCGTTCGACCCTGGATCCTCCGACCTTGGACCTCTGTTGATAGAGGTCTCTATTTATAGAATTTTAGTGACAGTGACCACTCAGTCGGTGCAGAAACCGAGTAGTGGAAAGTACAACACCCTTTTACACGATGGTTACAATAACCATTGCCTGCGTATAGATGACCTTTTGAATGAGCGTGTGACGTGTGTCTAACTAAGGGACAACGCGTATAACTGCTGCGAAGATCACAGCGTGGAAGCCACGTAGGTAGTTATCCTTTGTGTAGAAGAGGGTGGCGTAGAAGCCAATAACTGTCACCATGGCGTAGAAGACAAGTAGGCATAGAAGCCGAGTAGGCGTAGAAGCCGAGTGGGCGTAGAAGCCGAGTGGGCGTAGCAGCCGTGTGGGCATAGAGGCCGAGTGGGCATAGAAGCGGAGTAGGCGTAGAGGCCGAGTGGGCGTAGAAGCCGAGTGGGCGTAGAAGCCGAGATGATGTGGACATTTTAGCCAAAATTATAGCTTTTGGAGATATAATCAAATCTCTTGCATTAAATACAGAGATCTGCCCTCATCCTGCGCATTAAATGCAGAGGCATATCTTCGAAGATTTGCCATCATTCTGCGCATTAAATGCAAATACATGCCTCGAACCTTGTACGAAGAGCAACTGATGACGTGGCAGTCTGTTTGCTTCTGCGGAGCGTAAGAAGCTCACGTCTGCCTGTGTAAAACTAGGCAGCGTATTCCAGAGGCGTGTCTCAAAGATCTGTCATCATTTCGTGTATTAAATACAGAGATGTGCCTTGAGCACTTGTCACTATTCTGCGCATTAAATACAGAGACGTGCCTCGGGCATCTGTCAGTATTCTACGCATTAAATACAAAGACGTGCCTCGAGTTCTGTCATCACTCTCCGCATTAAATACAGAGATGTGCCGCGAGCCCTGTACGAAGAGCAGCTTTTGACGTCGCAGGCTGTTTGTCTTCTGTGGAGCGTAAATAGATCATATCTGCGTATGTAAAACTAGGCAGCGTATTCCTTTGTATACGTAAAAGCGGTTTACGCAAAGGAAATGGCAGTAAATGACAACCTGGGTTGCAGTGCCACGCCATCATTATAGCCGTCGTCTGGGTAGTCGTGCAGTACTCTTTGTCAGGAGTTCAGATGTCAGGTTCATTGCATGTTTTGACAGGTTCATTTTGGGGAAGACGAAGCGTTTCTCGTACACTGCAATGCTGCATTGAAAGCGGATGAGTTTTATGCCATAAAGGCGATGTAGCACTCTTCTTTACGCTGAAGCAGCCTGGACATACTGCTTTACGCGGATGGTCCTTGAGCTTATATTTTACGCTGTGCTCAGCGGAAAAGCTCTGTTTGTACGTCGATGGCTCTGAAGTCCTCTGTTTACGCTGCCCTGCATCAACATGCTGAGTAGAGCTATCCAGCGTATTTTTTATGCTTCTACAATAGAAGGAAGGGATAACAAGACAGATAGATTGAAAATATTCCTAGTTGTGATTGAGTATCCGCTCTCATCCTAGTATACTATATCTTAGATCCTATCGCAGGCACGCAGTAGTACAACTAAGTTGTCGCACTACTACGATATCGCACAACTTGCGAAGTCTGACCTGAGGAATTGCCAGGATTCCGTTGATAGCAGAGTTCTTGGATGTGTTTCCTGAGGAATTGCCAGGATTGCCGCCAGATCGAGATGTTGAATTTTCTATAGACTTGGTGCCAGGTATAGAACCAATTTCGCAGCATGTCTATAGAGTAAACAACAGCGAACTAGTCGAGTTGAAGAAGCAGGTGGACGAATTACAAGATAAGGGGTTTATCAGATCGAGTTCTTCACTATGGGGAGCCCCGGTATTGTTTGTACCAAAGAAGGATGGATCGGTGCGCATGTACATTGATTACAAGGCTTTGAATAATCTCACTATCAAGAATAAGTATCCTTTGCCACGGATTGATGATCTGTTTGATCAGTTGAGTGGTGCGAAGGTATTTTCTAAGATAGATTTGAGATTAGGCTACCATCAGGTGAAGGTGGAGCTAGTGGACATACCGAACACTGCTTTTAAAACTCGGTATGGTCAGTACAAGTTTATGGTGATGTCGTTTGGTTTGACTAATGCACCGGCGGTATTTATGAACTTGATGAACAAGGTGTTCCACCAGTACCTTGACAAGTTCGTGGTGGTGTTCATCGATGACATACTCATATACTCAAGGACACCGGAGGAGCATGAGGAGCATTTGAGGATTGTGTTGGATGTGCTGAGGAAGGAGAAGCTGTATGGAAAGTTGTCCAAGTGTGAGTTTTTCTTGGACAAGGTGGAATTCTTGGGGCATGTTGTGACTAGTGATGGTATTTAAGTGGATCCAAAGAAGATTTCAGCAGTGGAATCTTGGAAGACCCCGAGTTCGGTAGCAGAGATCAGGAGTTTCTTGCGATTGGCAGGTTACTACAGGAAGTTTGTGCATGCTTTTGCGAGAATTGTCGAGCCAATGACCAGACTCACAAGGAAGGATGTGGAGTTTGTTTGGACGGAGGATTGCCAGGTTGCTTTTGAAGAGTTAAAGAAGAGGTTGACGTCTGCTCCTATTTTGACTTTGCCATCAGGGTCCGAAGGTTTCACTATTTATAGTGATGCATCGGAGAAGGGTTTGGATTGTGTTCTTCAGCAGAATAGGAAAGTGATTGCCTATGCATCCAGACAATTGTGTCCTCATGAAAAGAACTATCCTACACATAATTTGGAGTTGGCAGCAGTCATCTTTGCTCTGAAGTTGTGGAAACATTATTTGTACGGAGAGCGTGTGGAGATCTTCACATATCACAAAGGCTTGAAGTACTTTTTCTCGCAGAAGAAGTTGAACATGAGGCAGCGTCGGTAGTTGGAACTGATGAAGGATTTTGATATCTCTTTGCAATATCATCCTGGGAAAGCAAATGTAGTTGCCGATGCTTTGAGCAGGTACCTGGTAGCTATGTTCTTGATGCAGGATCGATATTTGTTGGAGGACTTAGAGAGCTTGGGCATTGAGGTGATTATTCTTGGTTGTGCTATGCAGATATGGGGATTGCAGATACATTCAGATTTGATAGACAGGATCAAGGTAGCACAATATGAGGATATATCTCTAAGGAGCATCAGAGCTCAATTGAGAGCAGGATTGGAAGATGATATCACTATTGCAGTGGATGGATCTTTAAGGCATGGGGTTAGATTGTGTGTGCCTAGTGGGGAGCTGCGTGAGGAGGTGTTGCAGGAAGCACATCGCTCTCAGTATTCCATGCATCCAGGTGCTAACAAGATGGATCAGGATATGCGAGAGAGTGTGTGGTGGTATGGCATGAAGAAAAAAGTGGCACAGTTTGTATCCAGATACTTAGTGTGCCAGCAGGTGAAAGCCGAAAGGCAGAGGCCATGAGGTTTACTTCAGCCATTATCCATTCCAGAGTGGAAGTGGAAGCACATTACTATGGATTTTATGTCCAGACTTCCACGATCTCCAGGAGGAAAAGATGCGATTTGGGTCATCGTTGATAGGTTAACCAAGTCGGCCCACTTTTTTCCTTTCAAGGTGCGTTTGTCTATGGAGAAGCTGGCAGAGATGTATGTGAGCCAGATCGTTATAATACATGGAGTTCCCTTCAGCATAGTCTCAGATCGGTATAGTCGTTTCACTTCTCATTTCTGGAGGAGTTTGTAGGAGAGTTTGGGCACTCAGCTCAAGTTCAGTACTGTATATCATCCTCAAACAGATGGGCAGTCAGAGAGGACTATTCAGACTCTCGAGAATATGTTGCGCACTTGTGTACTAGATTTTAGGGGTTCTTGGGAGGACCATCTCCATTTGGTAGAGTTTGCTTACACAACAGTTACCAGGCCAGTATAGAGATATCACCTTTTGAAGCTCTGTACGGTCGGAGGTATCGTACTCCTTTGTCTTGGGACGATGTTGGAGAGAGAGTTTTGCTTGGGCCAGAGATGGTTGTGGATGCAGTAGAGAAGGTTCAGTTGATCAAAGACAGACTTCGAGTGGTGCAGGACAGACAGCGGCATTGGGCCGATAGCTATCGGAGATCTTTGGTGTTCGAGGTATAGTTTAGATTTTTGTTTTGTGCTTGTTCTTGGTTGTTTGTTATAGATTAAGTTCTTAAGATGGGTTTTGTTCTAGGTGGGTGGTTTGGTGTTTCTGAGGATTTCTCCGACATAAGGCACGATTTGTTTCGGTGGAGACGGAAAGCTTAGTCCGCGATTCATCGGACCTTTCACTATTCTAGAGAGGGTCGGTGCAGTTGCTTATAGACTAGACTTGCCACCTGCATTGGAGGGAGTGCACAATGTCTTTCAAGTATCACAGTTGAGACGATACGTGGCAGGCCCTAGTCATGTATTGGATCACTCGGAGATAGAGGTGAGCCCTACTCTTAGCTATCCAGAGCAGCCAGTTGAGATTCTGGATAAGAGAGAGAAGGTGCTGAGGAACCAGACTATTCCTTTGGTGCGCGTCGCATGAAGGCATCACTCTCCAGGGGAGTTTACATGGGAGAGAGAGGATAAAATGCGAGAGCGTTATCCATATTTGTTTGTACTTTAAGGTATGTTATTTCCTAAGTTATGTTTTGTTCATTGTTATGTTCTTCCATAGTTAGTTGTTATTCTTTGGTTATGTTCTGTTATTTTCTGGGGGTAGTTTTCGTCTTTGAATTTCAAGGACGAAATTATTTTATAGAGGGTAGACTTGTCATTACCATATTTTCTAGGAAAGGGTATTTTAGTAATTTTCTATTTAATTAAATATTGTGCTTGATGAATAATTATTTTTTATATTATTTAATTGTTGTTAGATGTTAGTTATTTAATTTGGACTTGTGTTAGTGGACCTAACTAGTTTTAGTTTGGACCCATGAACCAACATGAATTAATTAGTTAGACTTAGCCCATTTAGAAAGCCCATTGTTAAGGAGATGGATTAAATTAATTAAATCATTATACTAGAAGCTTCCTTCCTTAATTATTTCTTCATGAGAGGCCCCAAGGGGTATAATAGACATTACATGATAACTTGAGGGAGAGGAAAAGGGGCCGGCCTATTTAATTAGAGGGGGAAAATTCTCTCTCCTCTTTTCATTCCAAATCTAGATCTAGAATTTCCCACTACCAAATTTCCTTCATTTCCATTTTATTTCCCTACCAAATTTTATTTTAATTTCTTCCTAAATCACCATTAGAGACTTGAGAAGCAAGAATCTAGAAGGAGAAAGTAAGGATCTACAAAAAGGAGTAAGGATCTACAAGTTAGAGACAATTTTATCTCAATTGGAGGTTTCATTGGGAATCCATCTTCCAATAGGTACAATTCAGTTTTTCTCCTTAAATTAAGTTCTAAATCTGAGATTTAACCATGGAAAATCAACCCATATGCATAGGCTACCCATAAAATTTGGTTTTGTGTTCATAGGAGGCCTATGGAGAAAGTTATAGTGCTTTTTGTGTCAATTTTAGGGGAGTTCCGAGAATGACTTTTGTTGTGTGTGTCAATTGATCCTATAGATCAATTTAGCATGTGTTTGTGTGGTTGGGGCTAGGGTCATGTCCACAATTGGGTACGTGTGGGTCGTATCCCAACAATTTGGTTATACGTGTTGATTTGGAGGTTTTTCCCTCCAACACGGGACTTTGTACATGTCGTATTTTGACACGGAAACGTAGATCTATATTTGACACTTTGTATTATTCATAAATAATATATATGACTTGTTTGTGTCCTTCGGGGTGCAATTGGATGTGTGGTGGACTCGTGTCATATGCGTATCCTAGATCTAGTGGGATACGGTGTGATACTCTCCATATATTGTATATTTATATGTAGATCTAATTATTGTGCTCTTAATTCATGGGTTGTAATTGTGCATATATATATATATATATATATATATAGATATTATATATGTATTATAGTGTATTTATTATAGTGTTTATTGTATCATAGATCTATGTATTATATATATGTACGAAGAGAATATATATTATGTAGCCTTTCTTCTACATGCATTAATATATATGTTATAGTATATAGTATGGGTATATATGTATAAGTTTTTATAAAATATATATGTATGTTTAATTGGGTAATTATTTATACATAGTTGTTATATGATTATTTATATATATGTATAGATGTATAATATAATGTATTTATGTATGTGCGTGTTGAGGCTATGTCCTAATATGTACATATTAATAAGGGGGTGTATTTATAGTTTATTTGGTAATTTTATATATATATATATATATATATATATATATATATATATATATATATTTATTTATTTATTTATTTATTTATTTATTTATTTATTATGAGTTTATATACATATATATATATTATATGTTATATATATAAATTTTTATAGGCTTTCGGCGATGGGTGGATTAATGACAGTTGTTGTCATTAATAACAGCAAGAAGCGGGCAGCAACAGCCGTTGTAGCAATGGCAGAGCCATTAATGAAAGCAGTCGCTGTCATTAATAGCAGCAGCAGCGGCGGGAAAGTTTAGCAGCGACGACAGTTGCTTCGGTGACGGTTGCAAACCGTCACCAAAACAGCAGCAGCAGTGCAGGGTTTCAGCAGCAACAGTGACAGTAGCTTCAGTGACAGGCAGAAACTGTCACTATAAAGCCAGCATATCAGAAATCAGTATTTCAGCACAGTTTTCAGCAACGGTTGGCAGATTTTATATTTTTATGATTATATATATATATATATATATATATATATATATGTATGTATGTATATATATATATATATGTATTGATATTGATATTGATATAATATATTATATAATGCTAAATTCTTCATATGTATATACTTAGTATATATGTATATTATATATATAAGGGTAATTAATATAACAAGGTATTGGGAATTACCTTAAGGAAACCAAGGTAATGGAGGACACCCAAGTATTGGGTTTAGGTATCAATTTGGGATTATTATTGAGATACCAAGTTGGTTCAAAACCAAGGTACCTATTTGATGTTGTAATTGTGATTCTATATTATTATAAATAATTGTTTGATTTATATTATTGATGTTTTACCTTGGGAATTACGTATCCGGAGATACGGTATCCTAACTTTTTAAGATGTGGGTTTCTTGACTTAGATTTTAGTATCTTGACCCAATATTTTTGTGTTATGTTTTAGCAACCTAGAAATACTTAGTTGACCACAGTTGACCATAGTTTGACCTTAGTTGACTTAGAGTTGACTATATTTGACTTTTGACTTAGAATTGACTTATTGGCCTAGAAGTTGACTAGTTTAACTTATTTTCTTTCCGGAACCTTGTATTGATGTTGTATTCCATATCTAGGTCTTCGATGCACTGTGTCAAACATCTGTGAGACTATTCATTTGACTTCAGGTGAGTACATTCTCTGATAGTTTCTTATTTATGATATCCTCTATGTTCATTGTATCTAGTGTAGATATCCATGTTCTCTTGACACTATGGTTACATGGATTGGTATATCCGGATATCGTCATGAGATGTTATTCCTTAGTATATGGTGTATATGGTGCAAGTATTGTTTTATTGGTTATCTTGTACATATACAGACACTGATTCTCGGGAAGACTAGCTATCTTCTTGGGGAATCTCGTGCCATAGCATACCGTGGTTGGATCTATTATACCAGTCGAGGGTGGGGAGTATTAGTATAGATATGTGATCAATACCCCTATTATATCAAGTTCTGATTACTGAATAGTGTTGATCATACACCATACGTATGGTAGCCAGGTCGTATTGTATGTTGCCCAAGCTGATCACATGTTAAGCTAGTACTCACACACTTAGTCATTAGTATTCTTGTTCATTGGCATATTGTTCATTATTGTATTTATTCTAGTATTTCCTTATTGTATGTATCTCTCGTATCAATTGTGCATCTTGTATATTCACATTTATTTACTGCTATATAGTTTTTATTATTGATTAGAACTGCTGTTATAGATGTACTCTGCTCCTTTCCTGACTGGATATATTTTTCCAGATGATACTGAGGAGTGGTACCCTACCTACTATGGACCCCAGGATGTTGTGGGATAAGATTCTGAGACCCTGGCTCAGGAGGGACTTGTCCTAACTGCGACAGTTGACCCTGGAGTTGTAGCTTCGTAGTATTCTTTGTACTGGATTTGTCTCCATCTTATTTTGTTACTTCTTCAGACTCATTGATGTATTATTTTAGACTCATGAGTTGTATTGTGACTATTATATTCTTTATCTGATTCGTGATTATTTCCATCTTAGTTATATGATTTAGTATATTATCTTTATTGGTGGTTCATTGTATTGTTAGATAGATTATCCAGACAGCGTTCTACCACCGATTCTGCGGCGTAGGCTGGGCGTTGTTTCCTACTTGTACCCTCCCACCGGGTGCGGGTCGTGACACTCTCAACCAATGTCGATTTCCCTTAAAACTCGACAACTAGCCGTCTGCTCCTGGCATAATGAGCTCTATACCAAACTTCTCCAGATCTCTCAATAGGTGTTATTGGGTAGTCAAAAAGAATGCCATGGGCCTCCTGCTCAATGTGTCAGCTTCCAGGTTGGCCCTTCCCATATGGTACTGTAGCTAAATCTCAAAGTCTGTCATCACCTCGAGCCAACGTCTTTGTCTCTGGTTCAGGTCCTTCTCTTAATTTTAAAAAGCTCAAGGTCAGGTATTTGTCGCGAATCTCATCTTGTTGCCACTCTACCTTTTTACCTCGAACCTGAGGTTTCTTCTGTTTTACCCCATGTGTACCCTTCATCCAAACTATATGGGGTACCATCTTTTTTATAACTGGCCATTCATTATAGGTAGTTCATGATATCCAACTCAAGGCTATAACATATGTTGATACTCTCATCCTTCAATATAATTGCTCTATTTCAGATACTAGCTTAACTAATCTAGTTATCAATGGTGAAACCATGAGCCTAAATCAAGTACATCTAATCTAATTTAAAAGCTATACTGTAGTACTCAAGTTATCTCATCTACCTATCTGTTTTAGCTTAGTCATATAATCATCATTTTCTAAAGGGTGGAAAAACCTAGGTCTGATACTGGAAGTCACAAGGCAACTAGAGGTTAACCACTATGGTCTGCCACGTAAAGTATTATTTCATGTCTCAGTTTCATTGGTATCATCTAATCTTCTTCTAGGAGAGAGTCTAAAATTTCGTCTTCGTGAGTTCATAATATCGTTCCTTATATCACTATCATGAGGGTACAACTAACTCCTTGTATCACTATCATGAGGATACAACTAACCCCTAGCATGTAGCTATGTCTTCCCCAATTTATTCTAGAGCCTTAGAATCAAATAATCTTTCTAGCTTCTAATCTTACAAATCTCTGCTACCTTAAGTAAAGGTAGGGTTTTATCAGTTCCAGATGTCTACTACTAGGTTAAATCCTCATGCTAACAATCTATACTAGCTCTAACGTCTAGAAAGAACCTATCATCCTACCCTACTAAGGGTAACCATCTTATCATAGAATATCACATCAATCATACCATCTTCCGTCTTGACTAGGATCTACTCCTAAAGGAAATCACCGTGCGCGAGTATCCATCTCTCCAAAATAAGGAATATGAGAAACAATAATAACGATGTCGACAGTAAATGAACGAATACAATAATGAAGTCCAAGGGCGACAATCGAATACAAGGGGAGTTTTAAAATCAATTATGGATGGAGATCTTATTCAATATTAATCCTAAGTTGCAGGCTCGTTCGGTACAGTAACGTAACTAAAACGATATGCTCAGACCTGCATAGGCTACGACTAAAACTATGTCACGCCCCAGTCCTAAAACACGTGGGACCATACACGTGGCAATGGACAGCTAGTACTACTCCGTAGGGCTTTCCAATTTAATGGACCCGACAAAGTGCACTTACGCTGTCCACGGTCAAGTCATCAAGCAAAAAATCTAATTCTAAACATGCAACAACTAAACTAAATTTTAATCCATAGTAAATAAATCTCAATAAGGAATTATATGCATAATCAGTCTGCAGCCCAATAATACATCCGTTCGAATAGGCCAAATGAACAATATAGGCCTATAAACACTAGGATATAAAAGCATAATAAAAAAATAGAAAGTAGTACATGACTGTAATAGCTGGAAAATATAAAGATACTTACAACGATGTCCACACTCTACTAGATCAAGCATCATACAAACTGCACAAATAATCTGGAAGGGAACCAGGTCCTTAGAGGGACGTAACAAGATACAAATATCACGACCCGTGCCAGGAATTTGGACACAAGTACGTGGGTATGTCCAGCCTACGCCGCAACATCGGCGGTAGAACGTTGTCTAGGTCATGATACTATCTAAACAATCTCACACGAGCATCCAACTCCATAAGGAGACACGGATAGCACAATATAATATGAACAACATACTCAATCACATAACTACAGCACGATAAGATATCGAAGAAATAAAATAAAATGCAATACAAGTCTAAATAGAAATAATCTAACTCAACACTAATATCCAAATCTCAACAAATTATGCCAGAGACAAATTTGGTACCAAATAAACTGCTAGGAAACTAACTAGATAACTAGTGATTCCGGCTAGACCTCCCAGAATCACAACTAAACTACCAAGTCCAAGTTTGCAGCTACTCTCCCTGTGGTCCATAAAATGTCGGACACCAGTCCTCTAAGGCATAGTCTGGAAAAATATTTCCAGTCAGGAAGGAGCAAAGTACATCTCAAATAACAGTTCAATTTAATTGATAAGGACTATAAAATAATAAACAGATGATGCTATATACTGAGAGAAGACAATGAATAAATACAATGGCAAAATAAAGAGATAGGCAATATAAAGAGACAGGCAATATAGGCAATATGATACAGTCAGTGCATATATGAAATAAAAAGAACGAGGTACAATATCATATACAGGTGATGTAGTATATGATCT
The DNA here is from genome assembly GCA_036927795.1 of Iris macrosiphon. Lineage (NCBI taxonomy): Eukaryota > Viridiplantae > Streptophyta > Magnoliopsida > Asparagales > Iridaceae > Iris > Iris macrosiphon. The sequence goes on along the minus strand of JAYESA010000010.1, from coordinate 103,157,797 downwards.
AAAATAGAGAACTGTAACTAATCTAAGTATTTGAAATAATAGCTTCGATATGTCATCGGCTTGAGAACATGTACAATAGATATATGGCCTGACTAATCATACGTGAGGAGTATGATTAACACTAACATTATTCTATACTTGTACAATATGTATTTGATCACATTTCTCACTAACTACTTCCCCGCCCCAACCAGTACAGTGGATCCAACAATGACACGTCACGATACACGAGCAATATCCAATATATCATGTACAAGGTCTAAATATCAATATCGTGTATAATGTCAATACGATAATCAATATAATATCTCATGACTGCAGATCGAATCTATATTCTAGTCCGTGTAGCACAGTGTCAAGGATCAGATGTAACATTTCTAGATACTGAACTTATAGAAATTATCAAATAATTAGAAATTATCAGAGAATGTACTCGCCTTGGGTCCTTAGCTGGTAATACCAATATCATGTTCCAGAGTATCGTCTAGATGATCCAACTGTCCTATAGACATATCATAAAATATAATATTTGCATCAGATGCTACACTAACACACAATCATAATACATTGAACTCAGGAGCTACGCTAGGTATTACACTGGTCAACTAGGGTCAAGTGTGCATCTAATTGCACGGGTGTCGTGTCTGTAATTGCTGCGAATTCAGATAGTCGGTGATACGGGTCTCGCCAGTACGTGAGTGTACATATGGCAGCCTTCTAATAATTAACAGGGTTACAGTTCAATGTAAATACGGGGTATCCGCAATTACACTCGGGTTGCCTAAAATATTCATCAATTTAGCATATATCATTAATTAAATATATATGTACATACCAAATAATTACATAAAAAAATATGTATAAGTGTATATACACTAAATAGAATTATATACTATATATATATATATATATATATATATATATATATATATATATATATATATATATATGTTTAAAAAAGCCATATTTTTATATATATACAACAACCCATATTTATACGTATCAAAAGAATACGTATACTAAATATATATATATATATATATATATATATATATATATATATATATATATATATATATATATTTAATACATATATACTACTACATATATACTAATAAATACATATATATACTACATACATACGTACACGCGTACGTACACGCAAGGGGGGAGAAATCGTACCTGTGCGCGTGCACGACGACGGCAAAGACGATGAAGATGAGGTGGTGGTCCTGGTGGTGGAGACTCAGGAACTCAGGCCGGAGGGAAGATGTGGTACGGTGAGTGAAGCTGGAGAAGGAGGCTGGTCTAGGTGGACAGGTCGACTGGATGGGTGGCCGGGCTGAGGAGGGGGCCATACTGAACTGATGATGGTGGTCGCTCAGGAACTCAGGCCGGAGGGGAAGAGCAGTTGGCGGGTGCTCGGTCTGGCTGAAGGTGGAGCGGGGTCAGGGCTCAGAGCAGTAGAAGGTGGTTGGAGTCGATGGGGACGCTCGGGGCTGAGGGGGAGAACAGTGGCCGGAGAAGCAGTGGCTCGGGTGGGATGAGTTGGCCGGAGGGGATGCAGGGAGGAGGGAGCTCGGGAGGAGGTCGGGTGAGGCAGAGGGAGGTTTGGGATGGTGGTTCTGACGATGCAGCAGAGTTGAGGAGCTGTTCGTGGCCGGAGTTAATGGCCAGAGGAGAGAGAGCAGGAGGGGATCACGCCAGGGAATATAGAGTTGCCTGTCGAGCTCTGGCGGGTCGGGCTGGATGGAGGGAGGGCTCGCCTGGGTCGGGACAGATGGAAGTAGGGTCGATGTCGGGCTCGCCGGGCTGGAGGAGGGTCGACTGGAGGCTGGAGTGGGTGTCGGTCGCCGGGGTCAGGGTCGGGGTCGGGTGATCGGAGCTTAGCCGGCCAGGTGAAAGTGGAGTTGGTGTATTTCCCCCCTTTTTTATTTAAAAGTAGGAGGAGGAGGAGGAGAAGAAGAAGAAGAAGAAGAAGAAGAAGAAGAAGAAGAAGAAGAAAGGAAAAAATGAAAAAATGAATGAGGGAAGCTACGGTTGAGTGAAGGGGAGGAGATGGGGGCTTTCCTAGGTTTGGGGATTAGGGCATGTTGGGAAGGGTGCATTGAGGAGACATTAAATAGGAGATGGTGATTGGGAATGTGTGGTGATGATGCTCCCATTTTGAATGGGTGGTCAGGATTTGACGTGAGAAAATTACTCATGCAAGAAGAGGATTGGGTTGACTAGTCAAATATTAGGGCTCTCCATTTGGTTTGAACTAATGGGGTGTTGACACATAATGCAATATTTGCAAATAAGCCCCCTTAAATTTAGGTATTTGCACAAACACATGAAATAATGAAAAATTGGTGAGCGATTTGGTGTTTGGTATTTTGTAGGATGAGGGGGTGTTGTGTGTTTTGTATGGGCTTAATAAATAGGGTATTTGGATTAAATTGGGTTAAAATAGGATTAGTCAAAGCTGGCATCCCAATTTAATTAAAGAATAAATATAAGTGGTGTTGTAAAATTAATTAGAAATACATGGGGCTAAAATTAGGTTGGGACACAAATATCATTAGTGAAGAAGACTCGGAACAGAATATTACCCTAATTTGGGTTGCACGAAAATGGGTCGAGATTGTCTCCAATTTTGATTGGAACGCACAACGATACAAAGTCGGATTTTATTTAGAAATTAAATAAACGTCCGCGACGAATATTGTGCAGCTAAAATGAAGCACAAGAAAGCATAATTATGAGTTATAAAAAGGTCAGAATGGAAGGCGGGCACGTCTAGGGCAAAGTTGTGAAATTTGTTGGAAGACAAAAGATAGGGTAGCGCTCCAAATATCGAAGCAACGGTAAGGCGCAACAATTAAATAAAATTAAGGTAATAATTACAACCTCCAATAATTAAATTCTAAATAGTACAAATTAATTTATAACGCTATAATTCGGTCTGGTGTTCATCTAGTGGGCTTCTTGGTCAAGTCTACCAGCTCAAACATTAATGAACACTGTATATATATAATATTATAAATACACATCTCATGCAATTATTTAAATTAAATACACGTAATATTAAATATATATAAAAAGTCAAAAATACCCCTATTTTTGGAACGTTGTAGTGACAACAAATGGTACATGCCATAATATAAATATTGAGTAAAGTAAATCAGGGTGAACTATAATCCTAAGTGAATAAAATTTGAGGACAACTTAGTGTGTATGGGAAGTGTAGGCTAGACATATGATGACGTAATTCACTAATCGTCGTGACTGGCTAGTATATGCCACATATGCCCCCATCTTGGGGCAATCTGCATATATAATAACTTCCAATACTTCGAGGAGCGTCATATCTGCATAAGTAAATACGTCCAACATTCTCTAGAGAGTGGTATCTGCACAATGTCCAACACTTCGAAGAGCGTGGTATCTGCACATGTAACATCCAATACTCCAAAGAACGTGGTATCTGCATAAATATATATGTCTGTATCGCTCCGAAGAATGCGGTATCTGAATAAAGGAGTTGGGTGTCCCATAAGCCTACTAGTCGTCCTCCCCGTCCAATGCCAATGTACAAGTCATGAATACGACGTGGATATCTCGTACTATAATGCAAGTCACTAAAGAACTATACAACTATGCTAAATACCGTTGTAGAAGCATAAAATATGTTGGAGAATTGTCCGTATATTTTACAGTCAAAACCCCCAACATACATGAAGTCCCTCCCTGCGTAAAATAGAGCTTCAAAGTTGTTTGGCGTAAAATATGGCTTCAGAGCTATCTGCGTAAAACAGACCTTCAAGGTTATTTGGCATAAAATAGGGCTTCAGAGCTGTCCGCGTAAAACAGAGCTTCAAGGCTGTTTGGCGTAAAATAGGGCTTTAGAGCTGTCTGCGTAAAGCAGAGCTTCAAGGCTGTTCTGCGTAAAAGGTTGCTATACCTTCCTGTATAAAGTTTTAAAAACGTTGTTTTTAATGCAGCATAAAGTTGTACGAGGAACTCTTCGTATTCCTCAGATAAATTTGTCAGTCAAATCAGTGAACTTGACATTTGACAAAAGTACTGCACGATGATCGCAGATTCATTTACGCATTCAAAGGAAGAAAAATGGAGTCTTCTGAATACGCTGCCTATTCTACATTTACATAAATGAGTTTTTACGCTCAAGACAAGACAAAATCAGATGCCACATCAAAAGTTGTTTCTTGTACAGAGCTCGAGGTATATCTCTGTATTTTATGCACGAGATTGAGGCATATTTCTGTATTTAATGCACGAGATTTTGTTCTATTTTCAAAATTTGTCATGACTGGGAAAGCTAAACTGTGACTAATACGCTCACATCGCCATCCTTGTATTTTACGCCAACCAGGCTATTTTCAACTATAGGAGTACGCCGTATGCTATCTCCTCAAAATATGCCAACTCGGCTATATTTACAAAGGTACATTGATAAGGCTACTTAGCCCAGAATACGCTCAAGACCTCAGTCGTGAAGGATAATTGGCTATTTTATGCTCGTTATCTATTATTCATGAATCATCAAGTTTTACGTAGGGGCAGTCACCTACGTGGCTTATATGCCATGATCTTCGAGAAGTAGTTATACGCGTTACCTTATAAAGGGATATGTGTCATATGCAGATTCAGAAGATTATTTGAACGTAGGTAGAAATTGTCATAACCGCAGCGTAAAGGAGACAATCTTCTTCACAGTTTGGCCTTTTACGCCAACAAGACAGTCATTTAGCTTTTACGCCAACCAGGCTATTTTCAACTATAGGAGTACGCCGTATGCTATCTCCTCGAAATATGCCAACTCGGCTATGTTTGTAAAGGTACATTGATAAGGCTACTTAGCTTAGAATACGCTCAAGACCTCAGTCGTGAAGGATAATTGGCTATTTTATGTTGGTTATCTATTATTCATGAGTCATTAAGTTTTACGCAGGAGCAGTTACCTACGCTGCTTGCATGCCATAAACTTCGAGAAGTAGTTATACGCGTTACCTTATAAAGGGATATGTGTCATACGCAGATTCAGAAGATTATTTGAACGTGGGTAGGCAGCATAAAGGAGGCAATCTTCTTCACAGTTTGGCCTTTTACGCCAACAAGACAGTCATTTGGCTTTTACGCCAACCAGGCTATTTTCAACTATAGGAGTACGCAGTATGCTATCTCCTCGAAATATGCCAACTCAACTATATTTGTAAAGTTTTACGCAGGGGCAGTTAGCTACGTGGCTTGCATGCCATGATCTTCGAGAAACAGTTATACGCGTTACCTTATAAAGGGATACATGTCATATGCTGATTCAAAAGATTATTTGAACGTGGGTAGCAGTTGTCATAACCGCAGCGTAAATGAGGCAATCTTCTTCACAGTTTGGCCTTTTACGCCAATAAGACAGTCATTTGAATTTTACGCCAACCAGGCAGTTATTTAATTGATCTCTATAAATATAGACCCCTAGTCACAAGGTAAAAAGGAGGGGGGAAATTGGTTTTTGGCTGACAACTTTGGCAACAAGAATTCGATCCTACTTGCAACTTTCCTTTGGCCGGCTTTTGCCTTCAGTTCAGAGAAAGTTTGAAGCTTCTTCTACAACACTTCTTCATCATCATGTAGTCCAAGGAACAAAGTGATCGACTGCAGATTAGACTTTCATAGCAATACTTCTCTATAATAATTTTATTGTACTTAATATCCTCATATAGAATTATTTGTACTTTTCTCTTTTCTCGTTTGTAAACAAAAGTTTCGTATAAAATTTGTTTATCCAAACAAAATGGCGACTCTATTGGGGAAAAGATATGTTTAACTAATTTGAAACTTCAAAACCTATCATGTCAATATTACCTCTTATAGTGTTTTGTATACAAATTTAGTTGGAAAAGTTTGTAAACAAAAGTTTCATATAAACTTTGTTTATCCAAACAAAATGGCGACTCTGTTGGGGAAAATATATGTTTAACTAATTTGAAAATTTCAAAACCTATCATGTCCATATTACCTCTGATAGTGTTTTGTATACAAATTTAGTTGGAAACGTTTGTAAGCAAAAGTTTAATATAAACTTTGTTTATCCAAACAAAATGGCGACTCTGCTGGGGATGACTTTCTCCTCTAACGAGAAAGCAATTGCTCAATACGATGCTGTATCCATCGGATCAACGAATAAGACTTTGGTCGTCTAGTTCGACCAATCTACCTATGAAGACATGCTTCATGAAGGGGGTAGTTCTCATTCCTCCTCTGTCCTGCTAGGGAAAAAACTTTCTCCTCTGACGAGAAAGCAATTACTCAACACGATGCTGTATCCATCGGATCAACGAAGAAAATTTTGGTCGTCCAGTTCGACCAATCTACGTATAAAGACATGCTTCATGCAGGGGGTAGTTCTCAATCCTCCTTTTTCCATAACAACAGGAAGCTGCATAAAGTATGGATGCCTAAGACGTCCTCGACCCTTCCAGCTGGGGAACGACTTTCTCCTCTGATGAGAAAGCAATTGCTCAACACGATATTGTATCCATCGGATCGACGAAGAAGACTTTGGTCGTCCAGTTCGACCAATCTGCCTATAAAGATATGCTTCATGCAGGGGGTAGTTCTCATTCCTCCTCTGTCTATAACAACAGGAAGCTGCGTAAAGTGTGGAAGCCTAAGACGTCCTCTACCCTTCTTGCAAGTTTTTATTCACTATTCAACAAAGTTGTGACAACACAGCCAACACGCCATGTGCGTAAAACTTTGTCTCCTGTCTGTGACGTGGTAGACAAAACTTCTGGCAATGCCTCAGTGCCAATCCAGAAGTCTCAAACACGCCCTGTGCGTAAAACTTTGTCTCACGTCTGTGAAGTGGTAGACAAAACTTCTAGCAATATCTCAGTGCCAATCCAGAAGTCTCAAACATGCCCTGCGCGTAAACCATTATCTCCCGTCTATGACGTAGTAGACAAAAGTTCTGGCAATGCCTCAATGCCAATCCAGAAGTCTCAAACATGTCCTGTACGTAAACCTTCGTCTCCTATCTGTGATGTGGTAGATAAAACTTTTGGCAATCCCTCAGTGCCAATCCAGAAGTCTCAAACACGTCCTGCGCGTAAACCTTCGTCTCCCGTCTGTGATATGGTAGACAAAACTTCTGGCAAGGCCTCAGTGCCAATCCAGAAATTTTAAATATGACTTGCACGTAAAATTACATCTCCCGTCTATGATGAGGCAGACGTACCCTTTGATAACATCAAAGGAAAATAAGTGACAAATCTTTCAACCTCTAAGCTTTTACGCCCACCAAAGAAGAAAGTTCCCACTTTACAGATTGTGCGTGACGCTGAAAGTCGTTTGAGGATTTTCCCTATTTTACGCGAACCTATGAAAAAAATCCAAATTATGCCAAGATAGATCTGTCCGCGTAAAGAAGACTCATTTCACGGAAAGATACACTCCTTAGACAGATGATGGATCATATGCTACTCATATGGATGGACTGTTGTATTCCTATGGCAGAGAAAGGGTTATGGTTCCTAATCTACACATTCCTAATGATGTAAAAAGGTAGAATAAGCCTTCTTCTTCTTCTGGAAGAAGAACCAACATTTACTTCAGTAAACATGGCTTCCCATATTTCTAGAGGAAGGTCGAGTTCAAGACGTCATCCCCCCAGAACTCCAAACCAAAGGAGATTTGACAGACTCATCAAGACTTTTGAAGAAGGTATTTTTCGAAACACTCGCTCGAGGTCACAACAATCAGCTTTATATTCTTCAGATTCCGACACTGGGAGTCGCCAGTTTTCTGAACCAGATGCTGAAAGTATAGATTCAATCTCTACAGAGATCTATACTAATCCCTCAGTGGCATCTAGAGAAATGGGAGTTTATGCTGTTGGAGACGACTATGAAGAAGCTTCCCCGTCAGGAAGTAATGAACAACTCATCACTGCATTGGAAACATCACTTAAAGAAATGCATACCATGATGGAGAGTATGCACCAAATGATGGTGACTCACATACAACTACAATAGCTCAAACACATGTTCCTCTGACTCAACTACGTGTGGGGGTAGACATACAACCTAAACCAATCATGTTAGATGCTAGCCATGTTCACATTTACCTCTGAGCTATCATCCTAATGATCTCCCCAGTGGATCAACCAACCCTCAGGTCTATCTACATTCCTAGGTAGACAACCCTTAGTAACCTGAGTTCTCTTGGCCATTAGTTCACGTCCACATTACCTCTGAACTACCACTCTCATATCCTCCCCAGTAGTGTTTGCCATGTTCATCTTACCTCTGAGCAAACTTTCTTATTTGAGTATCGATCATCACGTCCATATTACCTCTGATATCGATCGTCATCTAAATTTGCCACCCGTACTTAACTCTAAGTACGCCAACGGTGATGAGTCCTCAAAACCTATCACGTCCATATTACCTCTGATAGAAATTATTTTCGAACTTATTACTTGCAACCTAGTGCACAAAAAGTAATATGTCCACCAAAGATCCCCTAGTGGGATGTCCTCAATGGAAGCAAATAGTTCACATCCATATCACATCTGAACTATGAGCTGCCCTTGTTCTCCATCCAAAGAAAACAGCCACGTTCATATTACCTTTGGCTCATTTCTTTTTTCCTTCCACCAAAAATACCGGGATCATGCCTAACCTCCTGGTATGACTATCGATTGGCTCACGTCTACGTCATCTCTGAGCTATTATTCTCACCCCCTTCTCAGTAGGGTTTACCATGTCCTTCGCACCTCTGAGTAAACCTTCCAGGTTTGGCTATCGATCATCACGTTCCCAGTACCTCTGATATCGATCGCCGTCTAAACTTATCACCTGCCATTAAATTTATGTGCCCTAACGGTGTTAAGTCCACCAAAATTGCCACTACCTCTGGCAAGGACCGTTTTGAACTTATTACTTGCACTAACATGCGCAAAAAGTAACAAGTCCTCCAAAAATTACCCAATATGATGTCCTTAAGAAGTATTGGATAGTGTGGTACCTATTATATGGGTAATAATGGATATTGATAATCTCCCTCCTACCAGGGGTCAAAATGAAGACTTAATCCCCTACCACCAAGCTGCACTTGGTATTATCACAACATTCGAGATTTTCTTTATTTAGCATGGCCCTCGGTTGCAAAACATCGAGGCTGACGTCTTAGTCGGGCTCGCTTCTTCCTGGGCGGTACCAAACAACACCCATCAGCTAATCGATGTGATCGGCCAAGAACTGGTCTGTTCCAAGAACAGCCTATGCCTGTGCCTCATCTATGCACCGGAGGTCGACACTGATACTCAGGATTGGAGTTTTCCATTCATTGCAATCGATAGAATTCTCTGCGAGAACCTGAAGGAAGCTACTTCAATCAGGAGACGTTCCCTCCGTTTCTATTATGATACGGAGACCAAAATGTTATATCGTCGGTCCTATGACGGCCTTCTGCTACGATGCTTATCAAACACAGAGGCTAAACAATCCCTCTTCGAAGCTCAAGACGGCGTCTGTGGGGTGCATCAACCCTATCCGAAGCTACATGACCATCTTCGGAGAATGGGCTACTATTGGCCTATGATGGTAGCAGATACTGTCGATTACGCGAGAAAGTGCCAAGCATGCCAAGTCCACGTAGACTTCATCCACCAGCCATCTGAGTTCCTACACCCAACGGTAGCATCTTGGCCGTTTGAGGCGGGGGGAATAGATATCATTGGGCCAATCAGTCCGCCTTCATCGAAAGGACATTGGTTCATCTTGGCGATCACCGACTACTTCTCCAAGTGGACGAAAGTTGTCCCATTTGTTGAAGTTAAAACATCAAACATAATTAACCTCGTCAATCATTACATCATATACTGCATCGGCCTACCACGAAGGATCATCCATGATAATGGTCCACAGTTTGCAAGCCATGTGTTCTACTGGTTCTGTAATAAAAATCAGATTTAGAATATGGCATTGACTACCTACAACCCAGCAACAAACGGTCTGGCAGAAGCTTTCAACAAAATCATCATAAAGCTCCTCAAGAAATTTGTGTCTTCCAACAAACGCGACTGGAATGAGAAGCTTGGGGAATGTCTCTGGGCCTACCGTACAACAGTCCGAACAGCTACTGGCAATACGCCTTTCTCTCTCGTGAACAGAAGTGAAGCGGTCCTCCCCCTCGAGATCCAGATCCCTTCACTACGAGTAGCTCTCTCCAACCGGCTGACCTTGGATGACAACTACCGTCCACAGTTACAAGAGTTGGAATCACTCGACGAGGAATGACTCTTAGCTCAATAACGCATAGAGTTGTATCAAGCGCGCCTCTTTGGAGCCTTCAACAAACGGGTAAAATATAGAATGTTCCAAGTGGGTGACCCCGTCTTAACAATAAGAAGACCGATGGTTATAACTCACAAGACGGCCTACAAATTCTAACCTATATAGGAGGGCCCGTTCATTGTGGAAACCGTATTTTCCAACGGCGTATACCGGCTAGTGAAACCCAACGGCAATTTGCTCATGATGCCTATCAACAGCAAGCTCCTGAAAAAATATTACATCTAAACTAGACTTGTACTCCCCTCATCCCCAACGGGACAATCTAGACGTACATCTCTACACTCTGGGGTCTTCATCCCCAACAAGTGCCTATGCGCAATATTTTACCATTCGTTACAAATTCTTGTAAAAGCCATCATCTATATCCAGGAGTCCTGGATACGCAACGGATGATAGATCACCAAAGTCTCCCTAGCGGAGCATTACTCAGGTCCACTCGCACACTGCCGCAGTGGCCACTCAAAAAACCAATCTCGTTAGACGCTAGCAATCTACATATTACCTCTAAGCTGTCGTCCCACCTGTCTCCCCAGCGGAGCATTCCTCGGGTCCACTCCCACAATATCGCAGTGGCCACTCAAAAACCAATATCGTTAGACGCTAGTAATGTACCTATTACCTCGGAGCTGTCGTCCCACCAATTTCTCCAATGGAGCAATCCTTAGGTCTATCTTCATGTTCGGATAGACCATACTCAACAAATCACTCCTCGGTGAATTTTTCGGATATTATTTCATGTCCATATTACCTCTGAACTTCTGTCCTAACTTTTTTCCCTGACCGAGTTTGCCAAGTCCATATTACCTCTGAGCAAACCTTTCGAATTTTGGCTATTGATCATCACGTTCATATTATCGCTGATATTGGTTGTCATCTCCGCTTATCACCCGTCCTCACCAAGGTACACCAGCGGTGTTATATCCACAAAAAACTGTCACGTCCATACTATCTCTGGCAGGGCCAGTCTCAAACCTATTATTTGCACTAACGTGCGCAAAAAAATAATAGGCCCACAAAACCTTTCACGTCCACATTTTCTCTGATAGGAATTATTTTCGAACTTATTGTTTGCATTCAACATGCGCAACAAATAATAAGTCCACCAAAAAATTTCCCAGTAGGGTTTGCCATGTCCTTCGCACCTTTGAGCAAACCTTTCGGGATGGCTATCGATCATCATGCCCACATTACCCCTGATATCGATCATCGTCTAAACTTATCACCCGTGCTTAAATTTAGGTATGTCAGCGGTGTTAAGTCCATAAAACCTATCATGAACATATTACCACCGATAGGGGTTTCATCTCGAACTTATTACTTGCACTCTCGTGCACAAGAAGTAATAGGTCCACCCAAACCCCCCCCCGGTAGGATGTCCTCAATGGAAACGAATAGTTCAAGTCTGTATTACCTCAGAACTACTTTCCTTTTCCCCAGCAGAGAAAAAGTCAGTTCATGTTCACATTGTTTTTGAACTACGCCTCTCCACTATCCCTACAGAATCATATCTTACCATGTCCACATTACCTCTGAGTAAGATATTTCCAAAACTTTTCCATGTCCATATTACCTCTGAGTAAAGTTCTGCTTCAACTTACTATGTCTCTCCACTATTCCCACAGAATAATATCTTACCATGTCCATATTACCTCTGAGTAAGATATTTCCAGAACTTTTCCATGTCTATATTACCTCTAAGTAAAGTGCTGATTTTTAACTTTCTACTATCACGTTCACATAACCCCTGATAGGGCTAGTCGTTTCAGCTTATTATCCGCACTTAAGGTACGCCATAGGTAAATAAGTCCACAACCCTAGAGTTTGCCATGTCCATATTACCTCTGAGCAAACTTCCTAGTCTTGACCATCGATTATCACGTCTATATTACCTCTAATATCGATTATTTTTCAACTTATCACTCGTACCCAATCCGGAGTATGCCAGTCGTAATAAATTCACAAAACCTATCACGTTCATATTACCTCTGATAGGGTTTGTTTCGAATCTATTACTCGCACCCCAAAGTATGCAACAGGGTAATAGGTATACCAAAAATTCCCCAGTGGGATATCCTTAGGACCGTACATAACCTCTCGGTATGGCCATTGATCATCTCACGTCTACGTCATCTCTGAGCTATTGTCCCCACATACGTCAACCTGACGAACTTAGCAGAAGGAGGCGGATAGTAAATATGTGCCGATTTCATGCTTCTTATTAAAAGTATTCCAGACTTAGCCAAGTCCGAAAACTTTGAAGGGGGTCTTGTAGAAGCATGAAATATGTTGGGGAATTATTCACATATTTTACAATCAAAACCCCCAACATACATGAAGTCCCTCCCTGCGTAAAACAGTGCTTCAAAGTTGTTTGGCGTAAAATAGGGCTTCAGAGCTGTCTGCGTAAAACAGACCTTCAAGGTTGTTTGGCATAAAATAGGACTTCAGAGCTGTCCGCGTAAAACAGAGCTTCAAGGCTGTTTGGCGTAAAATTGGACTTCAGAGCCGTCTGCGTAAAGCAGAGCTTCAAGGCTGTTCTGCGTAAAAGGTTGATATACCTTCCTACGTAAAGTTTAAAATATGTTGTTTTTAATGCAGCAAAAAGTTGTACGAGGAACTCTTCGTATTCCTCGGATGAATTTGTTAGTCAAATCAGTGAACCTGACATTTGACAAAAGTACTGCATGATGATCGAGAGAACAGCTGTGATGATAATTTTGCACAGAGACCCAGGTTGTCATTTTGTGACATATTTTTGATACAAGTCGTTTTTATGCATTCAAAGGAAGAAAAATGGAGTCTTCTGAACATGTTGCCTATTCTACATTAACAGAAATGAGTTTTTACGCTCAAGATAAGACAAAATCAGACTCTACGTCAAAAGCTGTTTCTTGTACAGAGCTCGAGGCATATCTCTACATTTTATGCACGAGATTGAGGCATATCTATGTATTTAATGCAAAAGATTTTATTCTATCTTTTAAAATATGTCATGACTGGGAAAGCTAAGACTGTGACTAATACGCTCACATCACCATTATTGCATTTTATGCCAACCAGGCTATTTTCAACTATAGGAGTACGCCGTATGCTATCTCCTCGAAATATGCCAACTTGGCTATATTTGTAAAGGTACTTTGATAAGGCTACTTAGCCCAGAATACGCTCAAGACCTCAGTCGTGAAGGATAATTGGCTATTTTACACTGGTTATCTATTATTCATGAGTCATCAAGTTTTACGCGGGAGTAGTTACCTACGCGGCTTGCATGCCAAGATCTTCGAGAAGCAGTTATACGCGTTACCTTATAAAGGGATACGTATCATACGCAGATTCAGAAGATTATTTAAACGAGGGTAGCAGTTGTCATAACCGCAGCGTAAAGGAGGCAATCTTCTTCATAGTTTGGCCTTTTACGCCAACAAGACAGTCATTTGGCTTTTACGCCAACCAGGCTATTTTCAACTATAGGAGTACGCCGTATGCTATCTCCTCAAAATATATCAAATCAGCTATATTTGCAAAGTTTTACGCAGGGGCAGTTACCTACGTGGCTTGCATGTCATGATCTTCGAGAAGCAGTTATACGCGTTACCTTATAAAGGGATATGTGTCATACGCATATTCAGAAGATTATTTGAACATAGGTAGCAGTTGTCATAACCGCAGCGTAAAGGAGGCAATCTTCTTCACAGTTTGGCCTTTTACACCAAAAAGACAGTCATTTGACTTTTACGCCAACCAGACAGTTATTTAATTGATCTCTATAAATAGAGACCGCTGGTCACAGGGTATAAAAAAGGGAGGGGGGAGAATTGGTTTTGGCTGACAACTTTGGCAACAAGAATTCGATCCTACTTGCAACATTCCTTTGGCTGGCTTTTGTCTTCAGGTCAGAGAAAGTTTGAAGCTTCTTCTACGGCACTTCTTCATCATCGTGTAGTCCAAGGAACAAAGTGATCGACTGTAGATCAGACTTTCATAGCAATACTTCTCTAGAATCATTTTATTGTACTTAATATCCTCGTATAGGATTATTTGTACATTTCTCTTTTCTCATTTGTAAGCAAAAGTTTCGTATAAACTTTGTTTATCCAAACAAAATGGCGACTCTGCTGGGGAAAAGATATATTTAACTAATTTGAAAATTTCAAAACCTATCATGTCCATATTACCTCTGATAGTGTTTTGTATACAAATTTAGTTGGAAACGTTTGTAAGCAAAAGTTTCGTATAAACGTTGTTTATCCAAACAACCGTCACACGTGCTGCTCACACCGATGGTCAGTCAAATATGAAGCTCACTTCCCTACATGAACGCACTTTGTGATGTGCAATGATACATGTCAAGGCCTGGCGAGTCATAATGATAACTCCACAACTTTAAGTACGTCCACTAAACACTAGGTCAAACACAAGTCCTAACGTCAACGCCTTCGTCGACTGCACCCGAGTCATTCTCGAACGTGCACAGTTATATAATATTTAAATAAGATATATACAAACTATACTAACTAAATTTAAATAGTATAACAAGGCAAGGCATACTTGCCTGGAAGCCAGGCGAAGATTTGAACACGAACTCGCCAGGGAAGTAGCAGCACAACAATGCAAACTGGAGCTGATATCCTCGGATGCTGTAAAAAATATCACCAACAGTCCCGAAATGAGTGAGATACTCAGAAAAACATATACATACGTCCAATTTGGACATAGGGGTAAAAATACAGTTTTTGGTCAACACGGGGTCCACAAGTGGGCCCGTCTTGCACCGAAAAATGTGCTAAAGACAAAGTTCTCCAAATTCGTCAAACTTAGTGTCTACGAGTCCATAACAGTGATACGATCCCATCGGAACGTCCAAAACTGGATTCCGATGAGCCGATCACGAAATCGCCCGTATGTGGAACCGTGGGGCCCATAAAATGATGTTTCACAATATTCTCAGAATCCAACCAAACTTGGGTCACAGGACCAGCGTAATGCTGTGAATCCGATGGCGCAAGTTTCGTTACGAAAGGACAGGTACACACAAAATTAGGATGAGTGTCAGAACAAGCCGATAAGATACTTTTCGCGGAATATGCGTTTATTCCGGTGTGCACGCACATCCAAATCAAATTTCACGAAAGCCCACACATCCACGTTGACGATACGCACCTTTTGGTACAATCGGTACGCGATGAGGTTGCCCGGATTGATGGGACCAACTCCGTATCGGAGAATTTTAATATCTTTTTAAAACCATTTATCATCGATTTGGAACTTAAATTACAAACAATATAAAGCAAGCTAAATTATTCTACTTGAGCACATAGCAAGAGGGTCATGTAGTGAACACACCTGCAAAGATGGTTCGAAAAATAGTTGATAGACGAAGGAGTAATGTCACGCCCCAGTGCCAAAATATCGAGGGACTGGACACGTGGCAATGACCAGCAGCATGCACCGATGGACAAACCCAATTTAATGGATCCATCGGGCATACTTAAGCTGTATGACATCAGTCAGGGTTTTACTATTCTCATCCACAGAATAAAGACAGAAATATCAGCAAAGCAATAATAAACATCAACCAGTCCAAGTAAATAAAATCGGGGAACAACCCGATATTAGTCTGTTACAATATTCTCATAAAAAGGAATTAAAGAGTTTAATTAAACAGAAAATAAAGACTATTTGTCATAACGACTGAGCATGGCGAAGCAATTGTTCAGGAGAAGTCCTCAGCGATCACCTCGTCCTCAGGTTCTGGTACTGTTCCGAAAAGTGCACCTGTTCCGTATACCTCTGGATAAACTTCGTCTGCAAGTCCTGGGGACATAATTCGGATCTAGGTCCTCAGGGGACATAGCAAGGTACAAGAAAGCACAAGCCAAAATAAATGTAGTAAAACAGTTAATGAAACAATAGGGTCAACTATATATCCATCTATGTGAAATGCAAGTTGAGAGCATCACTAAAACTTAGGCTGATACCACTACAAGCTCTGTGTCTGGGAGCCGGTAGCAGCTATACTATGTATTTTACTATGTGTTTACTATGAATTATATTTATATGATCAGCCTGAAGCCTGTGTGTCTCTCCCCACCCAAATATAATCTTACGTCTCATGTCCACGATGCCTCATGTCCATGTCACGTAAAATTATATCTAATACAGTGAGTCATACTATGTCTATGAATATAATATCTAGGAATATCCTGTCTTTGTCATAAACCTGTATCCTATACAGAATTACCTTGAATATTTCAGGAAGATTCTGTTTCATGATCTGTGTCAGGTGTCCTGGGTATAATATACTTGATATGTCAAGTACGAGAATGTAAATGTCACGTTAACCATTTCTAGGTGACGTTGCACAACCCCGCGTACGGTGTTGGCACCCGACTATGATAGGACGCTAAGCAAGCCACACGGCCCTAGGGTTGAGCATGTACAACAGATACAATTAAGTCCAAGTACTATGTAATAAAGACTGCAAGTTGGCAAGGTACACTTGCCTGGGTTTCCTGTTTCAATTGTAGCTCGAGCTTCAGCTGGATTTCCAAGCAGTACTCTGGTTGCTGAAACAAACATCACCATCAGGTCCAGAAAATATTAATCAGCTAGGAACGCCTGTCCTTGAGTCCAATTTGGAGACAAGGGCAAAAATGTCATTTTTGGGTCAAGACGGGGTCCAGAGGTTGGCCGCTTTGCACCGAAAACGCGTCAGGGTCAAAGGTCTCAAAAATAGTCCAACTTAGTGTCAACAGGTCAGGAACGATGATACGAACCCAACGGAACTTCCAGAATTGGATTCCGATGAGCCGTTCTCAAAATCGCCCGTCGGGTGGAGCCTGTGGGGCCCACGACACGCGATTTTCCAACGTTCTCAGAATCGAACCAAACTTGACCCACGGGACCAGCGTATTGCTACGAGTCCGATGGTGCAAGTTTCGTCTCGATCTGACGTGTATACACTAAGTTACAGCGAATTACAGAAAAGTCAGATACGGGACGATGTCCGCGGATACGCACTGATTCCGGTGTGCACGCACATCCAAATCAGCTTCTGCGAAATCCCGCACGTCCGTATCAACGAAGCGCACGTATCGGTGAAGACCGCACGCGACCAAGTCGTCCCGTTTGGCGGAGCGTACTTAGTTCCGGGGTGAAACAGGGTCGTTGGTTTTCCTGTTTTTGGATCGCGGTGTGCGATCACCACAGGACGCGATGCCCCGAGCGGTTTGTCCGGGCACCAAGAGGGTCACACAGGCTACGCGATACAATTTACGAAATTAAAATCGGAGCTACGAGCAAGAAGTTACAAGCACCTTAACTGGGCTGAAAAACTCGGGGTTGGAATCGTGTCCGATACGACACAGGACACTGTGTCCTGTGTCCAGTGTCCGTGTCCGTGCCCTAGGGTTCAGGGCTAGGGCTATCAGATGGCGGGGACGGCGGCTGAGGCGGAGGAGCTGGGGCACGCGGCAGAGACGGAGGGGACCCGGGGTGGCCGGAGGCGCGCTGTGCGGCGCTGGAGGTGGGCGAGGGCCGGAGGAGACGGCGCGCCTGAGGTGGCTGGGACGGAGCCGAGGGTCGTTGGCCGGCTCAGGCGGCCACTGCTTCAGCTGGGGCTGCTGTTGTCGAGGTGGCCGGAGGCGTTCTGGACAGGACGACGGCGGAGGAAGGGAAAGAGGAGAGGGCCAGGCGCTGGCGAGGGCGGGCGGACTCCGGTGCTGGAGGAGAGAGGCGGTGATCGTCGGTCGGTGCTGCGGCAAGGCGGAGAGGGGCTAGTATTCGGCTGGTGGGTGGCTAGGCTTTTATAGGGTGGAGGAAGAAGATGGTGGGGTGGCCGGTTGCGGGGAGAGGAAGAGGCAGAGCCGGCCGTTACCGGAGGCGGGTCGACGGGGAGGCGAACAGGCGGCCGGTAGTCGGCCGGAGGCAGGGGAAACGAGGGGTCGGGGAAGAGAGATCGGTCGTGCGGGTGCGGGTGAGGGCACGCAGGTCGGGTCAGCGGGTAGGACCCGGCCCGTTAGGGGCGGTCCGGTCCGGTTCGAATTTGGGTTTGGGTTGGTTTTATTCAAAATTAAACCCGGTTTAATTGGTTTAATTAATTAATTAATATTTAGGGCTTTAAAAATCCATCCGGGGTCCAATAAATTCCCGGAAAATTACCCTATGTCTGGTTTTCTATTTTACACCATAAAATATTATTTTTATAATATTTTAATATTATTTAATAACAGTTAAAAATCCTTTAACAATTAAAACACCTTAATTTAATTACAGAAAAATTCAAGAAAATTCCAAAAAATTCCAGAAAATTGTAAAAATCCAAAATTAAAAATTCTTAAAAATCAGGGGGATTACAATCTACCCCCCTTAAGAGGATTGCGTCCTCGCAATCAAAGAATAACCGGTCAACAAAGATGACACGGTTACAACCATTGTTCGAAGCACATCAAAATCAAGGAGCACTTAGGAAAAATTATTTCCCTAAGCATTTAAAACTTTCTGAATGTAGGAAATTTAGAAAATTACAATTTTAGAAAACCAGCTTTATCCTTTAAAAATTTATCAGGTTATCATTTATAAGCATTCTATGTTATTCAAAAATACTTTTAGGTTATCCCTAAATTAGCAAGTTTAAAATTACTAGATGATCACTAGATTATCTATTATCTGCAAGTTAAAATTATCAAGTTAAGTCTAGGGTCACGAACCAGCAGGCACGAAATATAACAATACTAGGAACGGAAAAACTATAAAAACTTACGTGCACTAGCTACTCCTTGGTTCTGCGCGTCTTCCAAAGTCATCGCGAAGGCTTGTCCGCATCCTGGTGGATTCCTCTGTTGCTGCTGCTGCTGCTGGGCTTGTTGGAAGAGTGTTGCTTGTGGTGCCAATGGTGGCCTTGGTTGATACCCTCCTGGTGCTGGTAGAGCTTGTTGGTTTGCTCTTGGTGCTCCTCTTCGATGATAAGGACAATCCTTGGCTAAGTGTTGATTGGTTCCGCAAATTAAGCATAATCCCAACTTGCGTCTGCAGTCCTTCTCAGTATGGCCTACCTTGCCACAGTATTGACATGTAGGTAATGTCTGCGGAGAGGCTCTGGGTGGCTGGTGAATATGAGGCCTCTTTGCAGCTTCTTCTTGTGGTGCTCTGGCTGATGTGGAAGACCGTTTCAGACTGGTCTCTCTCTTGGTGACGCGTTCCATGCATCGTGCTGCAGCGAGAACGTCCGAGTAAGAGGTGGGTGCGACGGATCCGATCAGTTTCTGTAGCTCGATGTTGAGTCCGTCGAAAAACTTCTCGGCCTTCTCTACTTCTGTAGGGATCAAGGTAGGTGCGAAGCGACTCAGACGAATAAACTCGGCGTTATACTCTTCCACCGTCATAGCTTCCTGAGTGAGGCGGTTGAACTTGTCCCTCAGTTCTGATCGAGCGATGGCCGGAATGTACATCTCCTGGAAGAGTCTGGAGAACTCTTCCCAAGTAACTCGGTCTGGTCCGAGCCTGGTCTCTTCGGATAGCCACCAGTGATGAGCATTGTCCGTCAATTGCATTCTGACGGCAGTCATCCAACGTTCTTGTGGAAGCTCAGATGCTTCTAATTGATGCCGAATGTTGGTGAGCCATTCATGCACTTCTGTTGGTCCCTCCTTGCCAGAAAAAGTTTGGGGCTTCAGCTGGCGGAAGTCTGTGATAGAGCCCGTCGGTTGCCTTCTAGCTGGTAGGTTGGCCTGCTCTAGTGCATTTACTAGGCTGTTCCTCAAGTACTCAGCTTCGCGACAATGGCCCTCAGTTTGGATCTGTTGCTGAGCTTGCATCATTGCGTAGAACATCTGGAACATCTGATGTCCGTCCATTGCTTGGCCTGGTGGAAAGACAGGCATCTGTGGAGTGAACTGGGGCGGAGGTGGAATATCATCACGTCGAAATCCAGAAGTTTGCGGATCTGCTTGGCTGCTTCGATGAGTAGAGGGATCTCCACTCAATAGCGTCACTTCATCTTCTCCGTAAGTGACTTCAGCACCTATTGGTGTTCTTGCTGGAGTTTCGTCGTTTTCTCGTGAATCCATTACTCTGCATCAACAATAAACTATAAAAGGCGCACAGGAGTCAAGGCAAGATGCAAATCAAAATTAGTTTGAATACGATACAGATATCAAAAACGATTCAAGCAAGTGGATGAGATCCTAAAAACTGATCCTATTCTTATTGCAGGCCTGTTCGGTCCCTAAGTTAAAACCGAATAATTTAGTCGTTGACCTGCATGGGCCACCACAAAAACTATGTCACGCCCCAGTCCCAAAATACCGAGGGACTGGACACGTAGAAATGGCCAGCAGCATGCACCGATGGGCAAACCCAATTTAATGGATCCATCGGGCATACTTAAGCTGTATGACATCAGTCAGGGTTTTACTATTCTCATCCAAAGAATAAAGACAGAAATATCAGCAAAGCAATAATAAACATCAACCAGTCCAAGTAAATAAAATCGGGGAACAACCCGATATTAGTCTGTTACAATGTTCTCATAAACAGGAATTAAAGAGTTTAATTAAACAGGTAATAAAGACTATTTGTCATAACGACTGAGCATGGCAAAGCAATTGTTCAGGAGAAGTCCTCAGCGATCACCTTGTCCTCAGGTTCTGGTACTGTTCCGAGAAGTGCACCTGTTCCGTATACCTCTGGATAAACTTCGTCTGCAAGTCCTGGGGACATAATCCGGATCCAGGTCCTCAGGGGACATAGCAAGGTACAAGAAAGCACAAGCCAAAATAAATGCAGTAAAACAGTTAATGAAATAATAGGGTCAACTATATATCCATCTATGTGAAATGCAAGTTGAGAGCATCACTAAAACTTAGGCTGATACCACTACAAGATCTGTGTCTGGGAGCCGGTAGCAGCTATACTATATATTTTACTATGTGTTTACTATGAATTATATTTATATGATCAGCCTGAAGCCTGTGTGTCTCTCCCCACCCAAATGTAATCTTACGTCTCATGTCCACGATGCCTCATGTCCATGTCACGTAAAATTATATCTAATGCAGTGAGTCATACTATGTCTATGAATATAATATCTAGGAATATCCTGTCTATGTCATAAACCTGTATCCTATACATAATCACCTTGAATATTTCAGGAAGATTCTGTTTCATGATCTGTGTCAGGTGTCCTGGGTATAATATACTTGATATGTCAAGTACGAGAATGTAAATGTCACGTTAACCATTTCTAGGTGACGTTGCACAACCCCGCGTACGGTGTTGGCACCCGACTATGATAGGACGCTAAGCAAGTCACACGGCCCTAGGGTTGAGCATGTAAAACAGATATAATTAAGTCCAAGTACTATGTAATAAAGACTGCAAGTTGGCAAGGTATACTTGCCTGGGTTTCCTGTTTCAATTGTAGCTCGAGCTTCAGCTAGATTTCGAAGCAGTACTTCGGTTACTGAAACAAACATCACCATCAGGTCCAGAAAATATTAATCAGCTAGGAACGCCTGTCCTTGAGTCAAATTTGGAGACAAGGGCAAAAATGTCATTTTCGGGTCAAGACGGGGTCCAGAGGTGGGCCGCTTTGCACCGAAAACGCGTCCGGGTCAAAGGTCTCAAAAACAGTCCAACTTAGTGTCAACAGGTCAGGAACGATGATACGAACCCAACGGAACTTTCAGAATTGGATTCCGATGAGCCGTTCTCAAAATCGCCCGTCGGGTGGAGCCTGTGGGGCCCACGACACGCGATTTTCCAACGTTCTCAGAATCGAACCAAACTTGACCCACAGGGCCAGCGTATTGCTACGAGTCCGATTGTGCAAGTTTCGTCTCGATCTGACGTGTATACACTAAGTTACAGTAAATTACAAAAAAGTCTAATACGGGACGATGTCCGCGGATACGCACTGATTCCGGTATGCACGCACATCCAAATCAGCTTATGCGAAATCCCGCACGTCTGTATCAACGATGCGCACGTATCGGTGAAGACCGCACGCGACTAAGTCGTCCCGTTTGGCGGGGCATACTTAGTTCCGGGGTGAAACAGGGTCGTTGATTTTCCTGTTTTTGGATCGCGGTGTGCGATCACCACAGGACGCGATGCCCCGAGCGGTTTGTCCGGGCACCGAGAGGGTCACACAGGCTACGCGATACAATTTACGGAATTAAAATCGGAGCTACGAGCAAGAAGTTACAAGCACCTGAACTGGGCTGAAAAACCCGGGGTTGGAATCGTGTCCGACACGACACAGGACACTGTGTCCTGTGTCCAGTGTCCGTGTCCGTGCCCTAGGGTTCAGGGCTAGGTCTATCAGGCGGCTGGGACGGCGGCCGAGGCGGAGGAGCTGGGGCACGCGGCGGAGACGGAGGGGACCCGGGGCGGCCGGAGGCGCGCTGTGCCACGCTGGAGGTGGGCGAGGGCCGGAGGAGACGGCGTGCCTGAGGTGGCTGGGACGGAGCCGAGGGTCGTTGGCCGGCTCGGGCGGCCACTGCTTCAGCTGGGGCTGCTGTTGTCGAGGTGGCCAGAGGCGTTCTGGACAGGACGGCGGCGGAGGAAGGGAAAGAGGAGAGGGCAAGGCGCTGGCGAGGGTGGGCGGACTCCGGTGTTGGAGGAGAGAGGCGGTGATCGTCGGTCGGCGCTGCGGCAAGGCGGAGAGGGGCTAGGTTTCGGCTGGTGGGTGGCTAGGCTTTTATAGGGTGGAGGAAGAAGATTGTGGGGCGGCCGATTGCGGGGAGAGGAAGAGGCGGAGCCGGACGTTACCGGAGGCGGGTCGAAGGGGAGGCGAACAGGCGGCCGGTAGCCGGCCGAAGGCAGGGGAAACGAGGGGTCGGGGAAGAGAGATCGGTCGTGCGGGTGCGGGTGAGGGCACGCGGGTCAGGTCAGCGGGTAGGACCCGGCCCGTTAGGGGCGGTCCGGTCCGGTTCGAATTTGGGCTTGGGTTGGTTTTATTCAAAATTAAACCCGGTTTAATTGGTTTAATTAATTAATTAATATTTAGGGCTTTAAAAATACATCCGGGGTCCAATAAATTCCCGAAAAACTACCCTATGTCTGGTTTTCCATTTTACACCATAAAATATTATTTTTATAATATTTTAATATTATTTAATAATAGTTAAAAATCTTTTAACAATTAAAACACCTTAATTTAATTACAGAAAAATTCAAGAAAATTCCAGAAAATTCCAAAAAATTGTAAAAATCCAAAATTAAAAATTCTTGAAAATCAGGGGAATTACAAGTAATCGGGCCATGAAGGGGGTTGGTTAAGGCTCGGGTCTGCTGAAATAAAGAAGAAGAAGAACAGCAGTGGCAGTCGGTACAGCAGTCGTATCGATCGGGTGGGAGTGGGGACTGAGGCTCGGAGAAGCTACTGGACTGAAGGGGTCGACGTGGGGCATCTCTGGCCTGCAGTGGGTAGTGGCCGGCGGTGGAGGGGAAGAGGAAAGGCAGCAGCAAAAGCGGCTTCAGCAGCATATGCAGTCGCAACAGCGGCAACAGCGTTCGCAGTCGTAGCAGCGGATTAGAGGAGAAAAAGGGGAGGGGGAGTCTGAGCTGGTAGTGGTGGCGGTCGTGGAGTAGTGGAGCTGGTGGCCATCAAGCTAGTGGCAGTGGGATGGTCGTGGAGGTGTGGGTGGCAGATGGAGGAGATGGAGATGGGAATGGTGGTGGTGGTTAGCGGAGGTGATGGTGGTTGGCGGTGGTGATGGTGGTGTAGATGGGGGTGGAGATGGTGGTTGGCGGTGGAGATGGTGATGGAGCTCCGACCGAGAGGGGGAAGGTGATAGGAATGGTGATGGTGAGGGTGGGGGCTTTATGAATGAGGAGAAGAATGAAGAAGAATGAAGAAGTAGGATGGCTGTGAATGAATAAGTAGAGGGAGGAGAGAGAGAGGGGGGGCGATTCCTGGGTTTTTCTAGGGATTAGGATGGGCTAGGTTCCCAATGTTTTAGGTAGTTTGTCATGTAGAAAAATGAGGGGTGGTGATGTGATGTATAGTACCAAGTAAATGAGAGGGTTGAGATTTAAAGGGGATGGATAGTGATGTATAGTACCAAGTAAATGAGAGAGTGGAGCATGACCGGTCAAGGCTATCAAGAATGGGTCTTCTTCATTTAGTTGCTCCAATAGGAGATGGACACCTAGCTTCCATTTTATATTTAGGTCCTTAGGAGTTTGGATGTTTGCAAAAATGGAGAAAAAGATTGGATGAGGGTGAAATCTATATTTGGTGTGATGTAGAGGGGGAAATTGGTGTGTGGTATTTTGTATGAACTATGAGGGTGTGAATGGGGGTTTGCGTTTGGGTTGGTGTTGGGTCTAGTTTTCGGTTAGGTTGAGTCATTGCACCAATTTAATTAAAACTAGTGTCAATGGTGTTCTTTAATTAATTGGGACTGCATATGATTTAAATTGGGTGGGACATAAGTATCATGGATGTAGTAGACTCGGAATAAATTATTGTCATATTTTGGGTTGCAAGAAATGGGTCGAGGTTGTGTCTCCAATTTTGATTGGAACGGGCAAAGATACAACGTTGGATTTAAAATTAGAAAATATGCACAAATATTATAAAATTAAAATGAAGCACAAGGGAGTACATTTACGAGTGACACAAATATCAGGATTAAAGATTGGTATGTCTAGGTCAAGGATGTGATATTTATTGGACGATAGAAACTAGTGTCAGTACTCTAGATATTTAAACAACTGTAAAGTACAACAATTGAATAAAAATCACAGTAGTGAATTATAACCCCAATAATTAATCCCGAATAATACTAATTTAATCCATAATCCTATATTTTGGTCAGGGGGTTTACACTCAGGCGCAGTATCAGTGAGGTCGGTTACTTCGTCGCCTCTAAAGGCAGCACTAGAAGGCACCATTCCAGCATCTTAAGTTCAGGGTCCGCTTCATCGATCCAGGTAGGCATTTTTGTAGAAGCTTTCGGGGGTGCTCTACCATCGGTACAGAGGACAACGCCGATAGTCTCAGAGTATCTTCCACCTCCACCACCCGCAGTTAATCAGACATAGATGTTTGCACTCTTTCAGCAGATGATTGAGGCACAACAGCGCTAGTCAGAGGTTATGAGATAGGTCATAGAGAATGCCCAACAGATTATGCTTACCACAGTCGAGAGAGTCACCTTAGTCCAGCCACAGACGGCACTTCCTCAGTTCACCCTACAGCAGCCGAGGATGGGGACAATCATAGATTTTAAGAGGATGGGGCCGAAGAATTTTAAAGTCACCGAGGGAATTCTTTATGCTGATGATTGGATAGAAGACATTGAGAGAAACTTACGGTTGGCGTAGATTCCTGAGAGGTTACAGGTAGAGGCCAAAGGAAGCATAATATTTGACATCACATTGACTTGGTTCAGGACGGACATCAGGACCTTAGCACCGGGACTTACTTGGGAAGCTTTTAAGGAGATCTTCAAAGAAAAGTTCTTTCCAGATGTGGTTCTGACATCTCTAGCCAGCCAGTTTTAGTACCTCATTCAGGGAGGTATGATGGTGGATGAGTATACGGTAGAGTATTGCAGATTAGGCCACTTTGTGGAGGGACAGAACCCAGAGGGATGGCCAGGAAGTTCAGGAAGGGCCTGAACAAGAAGATCAAATCACATACGAATGGAGATCCCACCACTACTTTTGAGGGCATTCTGAGGCAGGCACAGCGGGCAGAGGATGATCTAGAGCTTGGCTCCAAGAGGCTGAGGGACATAAAAGGATCCAGTACTAGCACGGGCCCAATGAAGCGGCCTCACATTCAGCAGCAGCAACATATACACTTCCAGCAGCTGAGGCAATAGTATCCTATACCAGCTAAAGCGCCAGTACAGCAGGCGCACCAGATCCAGAGGCCAGCTATTCCTTGCCTTTTTCACAAGAAACTGGGACATGGATGGGATGCGTGCACGATTAGATTGGGCCAGTATTTATTCTGCGGATCAGGAGACTACCAGTTGAGGGCTTGTCCTAGAGCTCCAACTTTTTCAGCTCAAGGTGGGGACTAGGCACAGAGAACACCCGTGGGACAACAGAGAGGACCTTCATTGCTGACTCAGCAGCAGAGGTTCGTATAGCAGTAGCAGCAGTAGAGAGGTGCTCAGCAGGGAGAGCTTTTGCCTTGACCGTCGAGGAGGAGGAGCCAGTTGGAGATATTATTTTTGGTTCAGTCTATCTTGATTCTTTTTTAGCTCAAGATTTATTTGATTCTGGTGCTTCACATAGTTTTATATCTGTATCTTTTGCTTTGAAGCATTATCTTATGACTGAACCATTGACGAGGACTTGCAAGATTACGACCAGGGTTGGGATTATCCTGGTCAGTGATGTTTGCAAGGATCGGAGAGTTTTTTTGGGAGGCCGAGAGTTAAGCACGTGTCGACTCGTAATGCTACTTTCGAGCAACGACTTAGTACTCGAGATGGATTGGTTGAGTAGGCACCATGCTATTATCGATTATCGTGGAGGCAGAGTTTTATTTCAGACACCAGGAGAGCCAGAGTTTGAGTTTCTCCGAGGAGCAGTAGAGCAGAGCGAGGGAGACTTCGGTGGAGCTTTGGTAGAAGAATTAGAGCCGCTACATCCATTGATTGCAGAATATATGGACATCTTTTCGAAGGAGTTATCGGGCTTGCCGCAAGATCAAGATGTGGAGTTCTCTATAGACTTGGTGCCAGGTGCATAGCCGATATCACAACACGTCTATAAAGTCAACAATAATGAACTAGCTGAATTGAAGAAACAGATGAATGAATTGCAGGACAAGGGCTTCATCCGGTCTAATTCGTTACTATGTGGTGCTTCGGTATTATTTATACCAGAGAAAGATGGGTCGGTACACATGTGTATCGACTACATGGCTCTAAATAACCTCACTATCAAGAACAAATACCCGTTGCCACAGATTACCGATTTGTTTGATCAGTTGAAAGGAGCGAATGTATTCTCGAAGATAGACTTGAGGTTGGGGTACCACCAGGTGAATGTGAAAAAGGAAGATATTTCGAAGATAGCTTTCAGGACTCGGTATGGGCAGCTCGAGTTCTTGGTGATGCCGTTTGGATTGACCAATGCCCCGACGATATTCATGAATCTGATGAATAAGGTATTTTATCAGTACCTGGATCAGTTTGTTGTAGTCTTCATTGATGATATATTGATTTATTCAAAGACCCCGGAAGAGCATAAAAAATACCTGAGGATAGTCTTGGAGACCCTCAGGAATGAGAAGCTATACGGCAAGGTTTCGAAGTGTGAGTTCTTCGTTGATAAGGTTGAATTTCTCAAGCATGCGATTACAGGAGACGAAATCTCAGTAGAGCCGAAGAAGATATCAGCAGTTGAGTCATGGTCTACTTTGAGTTCAGTGGAGGAGATCAGGACCATTCTTGGATTATCAGGCTATTATCAGATATTTGTTTAGGATTTTTCCACGATTGTAGAGCCGATGACTAGGCTAACCTGTAAGGACATAGAGTTCGTCTGGACTGAGGAGTGTCAGGCCGCCTTTAAGGAGGTAAAGAAGAGGTTGACTACAGTTCCAGTATTGATGTTGCCATCGGGGACAGAAGGATTTTCTATATACAATGATGCTTCGGGTAAGGGTTTGTGTTGTGTATTGCAACAGAACAGGAAGGTGATTCCCTATGCTTATAGGCAATTATGCCCTCATGAGAAGAATTATCTTACCCATGACTTAGAGTTGCCAGCTGTTATTTTTGTTCTAAAGTTATGGAAATACTACTTGTACGGAGAGCGTATACAGATCTTTACAGACCATAAGAGCTTGAAATATGTGTTTACACAAAAAGAGCTCAATATAAGGCAGAGGGGGTGGTTAGAGTTGATGAAGGACTTCAACATTTCTTTGCAGTATCATCCAGGGAAGGCTAACGTAGTCGCTAATGCCTTGAGTAGGTATCCTGTGACTATGTACTTGACGAGGGACAAAAATTTATTAGTCGATCTTGATAGCTTGGGTATTGAAGTGTTAGTTCCTAGAATCGTGGTACAGATGTGGGGACTTCAGGTACAGTCAGAGTTGATGGACCAGATCAGAGCCGCATAGTCCGAGGATGAGTCTTTGAGGAGCATCAGAGTGCAGGTCCGGATGGGATTGGCAGAGGACTTCAGTATTGCAGAGGATGGATCATTGCGGCATGGTACCAGATTGTATGTGCCGAGTAGAGCATTACGCTCGGAGGTTCTTTAGGAGGAGCATCGATCTCAATACTCTATGCATCCAGATGCCAACAAGATGTATAGAGACATGAGAGAGCATGTTTGGTGGTATTGGATGAAGTGGGAGATGGCTAGCTTCGTATCCAGATGCTTGGTGTACCAGCAGGTAAAGAAAGAGAGACAGAGGCCTGGTGGATTGCTTCAGCCTTTACCCATTCCAGAGTGGAAGTGGGAACATGTGATGATGGACTTTATTTTGGGGCTTCCGCGTTCTCTAGGAGGGAAAGGCACAATTTGAGTCATTGTAGATAGGTTGACCAAATTGACCCACTTTCTGCCATTCAAAGTGGGTACATCTACGGAGAAGCTCGCGAAGATGTATGTGCGACAGATAGTCAGATTGCATGGAGTTCCTATTAGCATCGTCTCGGATCGGGATAGTCTCTTCATGTTATACTTCTGGAGGAGTTTGCAGGCTAACTTCGGCACCCAGCTCAAGTTTATTTCTGCATACTACCCCCAGACTAACGAAAAGTCAGAGAGGACTATCCACACTCTTGAGGATATGCTACGCACTTGTGTTTTAGACTTTGGGGGTTCTTGGGAGGATCGCCTTTACTTGGTAGAGTTTGCTTATAATAACAGCTACCAGGCCAATATCGAAATATCATAATTTGAGGCATTGTATGGACGAAGATATCGTACTCCATTATCTTGGGATGATGTTGGTGAGAGAGTCTTGTTGGGACCGGAGATGATCGTGCATGCAGCTGAGAAGGGAAGCTTATCAGAGGTAGACTTCGAGTGGCGTAGGACAGACATCGGCATTGGGGTGATAGCCAATGGAGATTATTGGAATTTAAGGTATAGGTTTTGTTTGTGTTGCTCGTATTTGCCTTATTTTAGATAGAGTGCTAAGGCTGTATTTTATTCTAGGTTGGTGATCTGGTGTTCTTGAGAATTTCTTCGACATGGGTCACGATTCGCTTTGGTGGAGGCGGAAAGCTTAGTCCACGGTACATCGGGCCCTTCGATATTCTTGAGAGGGTCGGTGCAGTGGCCTACAGACTAAAATTGCCTCCTGCATTAGAGGGAGCACATAACGTGTTCCACGTGTCACAGCTGAGACGGTACATGGCAGATCGTAGGCATGTATTGGATCACTCAGAGATCGAGGTTGGTCATACTCTTAGTTATCTAGAGCAGCCTGTGGAGATTCTGGATCACAGGAAGAAGGTACTGCGGAACCAGATGATTCTTTTGGTACGCGTCGTGCTGAGGCATCCCTCGCCTGGGGAGTCTACCTAGGAGCGAGAGGCCGAGATACGTGAGTGATATCCTTATATGTTTGAGCCGTGAGGTAAAAAAAAATTTTGCTTGTTGTGATTGCTTTTTGTAGATAGTTTCTTTCTTAAATTTGGAGTATAAAATTTTTCTTAGGTGGATAGGATTGTCACCCTCACTTTTCCAAATAGGGATAATTTAGTAATTTGGCCTAATTATTTTATTTTTAAAAATTAAATATTATTTAGTGTGCTATATAATTATTTGGTAATTTGTATTATTTATTTATAATTAGTATGCTAGCTTAGTTAATTGGACTTGACACTTGTGAACCCAATTAGACTTGTCATGACAACTAGTGAGCCCAACATAGACTAGGCCCATTAAACCCTTTCCCTCTAATTAATTAAGCAGTTTAGACTAATTTGCATTAGTGTAGAGACTCCCCATTTTAGTCCTTATTAATTATTCTTCATAATAAATCATTGGGGGGAATGGGACAATATAAGATTGCTTGGAGAAGGGGGAAGTGGACGACCGCTATAGGGAGATCTTTTCTCTCTATCCTCATTATTTATTTCTTTATTTTGAGATCCCCAATTTCTTATTCTTCCATCAATTCATTTGTATCTTCCTCCCACTTTCACCATTAGAAGAGCTTTAGAGCTTGTAGAAGCAAGGAGCATAAGAAGGAGGAGTATTGGTAGAGAGATCGTGTCCACTTGAGTTTTTATTGGGAATCTATCTCCTATTTGGTACTGAATTCCTATTCCTTGTATCTTCTAAATCATGCATTTGACCCTTAGGAATCACCCAATTGCATATGTTTACCTATAGGAACAAGTTCTAGATCAATTGGTTATGTATTATGAATTCTATGTGTTAATTTGTATGTATTTTAGGAGAATTACGAGATTGACAAATCAAGTGTGTGTCATGAGACCAATTAGAACTAATTAGACTTAGATCGGGGTTGTGGGACTAGGTACGTGTCCACAAATAGATACGTGTAGGTCGTATCGTGGTATTTTGTGATACGGTATGATACGGGACTTATTTTGAGTAATTTCGTACAATTCTCTATAATTCCTAATGTAGTTAGCTCTAATAGCTATTATTATTATTTATATTGGATATATGGGAATATTTATCATGAATAATTGGGAGTTTTGGTGTGTCACTTGGATGTGTATATTAGTGTATCACATTAATGCCTATTAAGTATTTATTTAAATGACTATTGTATGTGTCTATGTTGCTATAGTATGTACATGATATATATAAGTATATATATATGTATATGTGTTAGTGTGTGTTATGATAATAATACCTGAGTATGTGGAGTTTTGTGTAGTATATGGTGTTGTGTGTGGGGGAATTGTTTGTATCAGGGAGTTGGTAGTGAAGTGAGTGTCCACTGTGAGTGTTCACTGTGTAGTAACTTGGGGGTGCAGTGTGTTTCAATTGTGTGTGAACTCTTGAGTTCAGATATCAGTAGACTGAAGGGGAATACTGCAGCAGCGAAAGCAAGTTGCCTCAGCAACTTGCTGTCAAAAAGTCAAATGTAACAACAGAGTATCAGGGAATACTGATATTGAAGGTTGGGGGCTGGGAATGAGCTGGAACCTAGGTATATTTTCTCAGAGCTCACACTAATGTAGTATCAGTTTACCCACGGTTATGTATCTGTGTGATGCACAAGAGTGGCAGTTGCATATATGTTGTGTATCAAATCTGGTACCAGAGAATATACTATCAGTAGATGTTAGTTATCAGACATGTTAGATAAGTTAGTATAGGGTAACAATTAATTAGTTAGTTAGTTAGTGGCATATTATTAGTCATCGAGTATGTTGGTAAATTGAAGGTCAGTTAGTCTAGATAGTACTAGCTAATTGGTAATATTTATCAGTTAGCAAATTAGTATTATAATAGAACATATAAGTATTAATTATATAGAGAGGTAATGGTCTATTATAAGCTAGAGTTAATTAGCTAGTGACCTAGTCATGACCTATATAGAGCAATTACCTTAGTATAGATCTGG
Source organism: Iris macrosiphon (assembly GCA_036927795.1). Lineage (NCBI taxonomy): Eukaryota > Viridiplantae > Streptophyta > Magnoliopsida > Asparagales > Iridaceae > Iris > Iris macrosiphon. The sequence continues at coordinate 103,125,889 of JAYESA010000010.1, read as the reverse complement.
TTTACCTAGAATTGACCGAGAAGAGCATGTTTGTGCACTCTTTAATTTAATTCTCATCATTTTTTTCCATCTGACATGATATTCCTAAATAGAATTGTGTGATACTAGCTTGGACATCGAGAGACACCCTTTGCTCAGGACCAGAGGCGAGTACATCTCTCTGTTAGTTTTTATTTCATGATGGTGTATATATCGCATGTTCCAGAATTGTATACTTGATTCTGACACAGTGATTACACGGACTGGTACTATATGGATCATGTTAGGAGATGTTATCCCTTTACCGTGTTCAGCGGGTACTCCTTCACATGTATTTCATCATATGTATCGGGTAATTATTATCGTGTACTTCATGTTCACATACTGATCGTGTTCAATATGCCCATATTCGTGTTCGTAATATGTCATGATTGGATCTATGAGTATTAGTTGGAGATGGAGGAGTATGAGTTGGTTATGTGATCAAGCCCAAGTGTATTCATATATATATCGATTACATACCCAAGTGTAATCGAGTTACCATATTACATTCGTGTTCAACCCAAACCGATCATATAATGAACTTGTACTCTATGGCACAGTAGCTAGTTTCATCTATTTCCATTACTTGCAGTTATTCGTATTGCCTGTTCTTCATTCCAGTATATTACCTGTTCACTCTAGTTTATTCTATTTCTTATGGTTAGTTATCTTTTATTATTTTCTATTATTTGTTATATATGCTCTATTATGTATTTGGAACTGCTTTCAGAGGTATGTACTTTGCTCCAATCCTGAATGGATATATTTTTCAGATGACTGGCTTGTGGATCAGTGTCCCACTTATTACGGGCTGCAGGACGGCGAGCCATTAGAAGACTCTCCCCTAGAGTATGAGGACTTAGTGCCAGTGTCTCAGGAGGATTTGTTATATTTATATTTTTGGACATTGTATTAGTCTCATTCTAGACTCATGGCATGTATATATATTATTTTGGACTTATAGATGTATTGTGAATCTTATTTCCTCTCTTTATTCTATATCGTGCTTTCATCCTCCTTTAGTTTTATTTTGTGATTGAGTATTGTTTACCATTATCATATACCATATTGTTTCTCCGTTGGGAGTTGAGATGATATTGACATGTATCATATATATATTGTATGAGATATTTAGATGGTATGGTTGACCCCGACAGCATTCTACCGCCGATGTTGCGGCGTAGGCTGGGCGTTGTTCACTACTTGTGCTCTTATTCTGGGTGCGGGTCATGACAGATTTTAAGATTATGGAGGCGATGCATAGGGATTGCATAGGAGTTTTAAGGAATGAGTTACATGGATTAATGCGAACACGATTGAGAATTTACTTGGGTGACTTAATTCATGAGTGGTGTATATGATAACTCAGGAACAAATAAGCAATTTGATGATTCGTAGAGTATAGCTTGAACCCTGAGTGATTTATTGATCGTCTTAGAAATATTCGAGCGAATTAAGCATTTCGGGTTACCAAACGACGTGATTGTGCAAAGCATTAGTATAAATACTGCCAAACAAGTAAGCGAATTTGATGGAATAATACAAGATTTTATTCAAACGAGTTAGAATATATTGAACAAGTGATAACGCTTATATCGAATAGAGATTCAAGGCAATGGAAATTAATACCTTGGTCGAGAAGACTTAGTGAATCGTACGAATGATTTCGAATTGAATCAAATAAATTAAAACTTGAGTTTGAGATAGAATAATTTAGGATGCGATCGGAGTATAGTGTGATGGAAGATATCGTGCATCAAAAATATAGATTAAGTAGGATATCGCTTGATGGAATTTTAGCCTGAGTATTAATGTTATGGTTTTAAATTTGGATGACTTGATACGATATCGATAAGTTAAACGATAGCACGGATTGATTCAAGTAAAGAAATATTGTCGTTCGATGAAAGAGGTAAGCGATAACTAATTTGATCTGGATTTGGAAGAACAATCATAAATCTAGTTCAAAAGATAACCTTCGAAAATTAGTCCGGGCCGAGAACAATTATTCCGCGGGAGCACTAGTATGGTAATTTCACGTCCAGCAAGGACGACCGAACTCACGGGAACATGCTCAATGATTATTCAAACGAACTCGATAAAATAAAACGTATCAAAGGTGGATAGACTTTGGCTTGAGTATTGAACCTAGTTGCTTAAGGAGCGCAAGAAGTAGAGTATGAATTTATCAAACGGCAACATTGAAGTTGGACGAATTTGCTAGACAAATTATGATCATGGCATGAACGAACATGACTTAAAGGATTATATATTTCGTGGATGGAGCAAAGTAAAATGATAAGGTATCTCAATCATTTTGATGATATCCATAATGTTCGACATTCTTGTCTTATGCAAGTGCAACTCCATGCTCGTACATGCGTTATGCCCGGATTAGGATAATTATCCAGCGAGAGCGTAGGCATGGTGATCGCACATCCAGCAGGGATGATCGAACTTGCAGGAGACTGAAGAGTGACAATTAAAGAATCGTCTTGACTTGCGGTTTGACACCAAAAGATGCGCTTGAGAATACAAGTGAATCGGAAGTATTTTGTGGATGAGTTAGTTTATAACCTGGAGTAAGACACGCTTGATGGTTTAGTTAACGGATACATGAATCTTGTTAGACGACTTAGAGTTTATGATTGAGATCAGTGATTAAAAATTTAATCGTAACTTGGTGATCTAGACTTAAAATTGATATATGGGTTCTATCAAACATGTTTGGGGAGATAGACTATACTAATTGCTAGGCTTGACTACGACATGGATATATCATAGATTTGACTGAACGGACTCGAACCCTGTATAATCAAATGTGTTAATATGAGTAGGATGATCTATGCTCGATGTTTAGAAATCTAAGAGAAATAGGCTAGGGTAGAATACTCTGTGCAAATGATTAATGGTTTAACCTTCTGAATTGGGGCGAGCATCGTGCGATGAATTTGCACGATGAGTCATAAGCATGAATTGTACGTACGACCTTGTGAGATGACCAAGTAATTAGACAAATGAACCTGTGCCGAGTGAAAGAACTTATGTGACCAACTTTGGAGTATTGCTTGAGCAAGCCATAGAACTGGGAAAGCAAGACATAGAGTTAGACATTGAACGGTAACTGTGTGCTATGTTTGACATGAATGGAATAGACCATAGGACATTGACGCTAGTCCATAAATCGGATAGATCGTTTTTGACGTTGGTGCAATGCTTGGTTTAAGTGGAATTCGAATGACTTGGATTTTGATTGACCCTACTTGAGGAATCATAGAGAACCATAAACGAGAACCCTGGAGATTTTTGCAAGTAGTTTGTCCGACTTTACGATCGCTAAGTTTGGTTGAATTATATATTTGAGGGACGCCTTGAATATGTACACCCACCAGACTCGTGATATGTTGATCTCGAATGCTAGTGCAAGTGAATATGTTAGATTCGTATGAATGTGTATAATGAATTGGATATGTTTTCCTCAGCCCTAGATCATCATTTGAGATAGATTATAACATACCTTGCGTTAAGCGATATATGTTCCATACTAAGGCGCAGTAGAGAACGAGTTAGAGTTTGGATTGAATGATAGAGTCGTTCAATGAGACAGGCCCAGCATACATACAACATAGAATGAGGAATAAGTAGGAAGTTGTGTTCGAACAAATCTAATGATACGGATTGATATGCTTGAGATATATTCGATAGATGCGATAGAACGATTTACGCTCATGAAGTCTCGAGGATGAGACTTTTTCTGAGTGGTGTATAATGTAATGACCTGTTTCGCTCAAGTGGACAACCTATTCAAATAGCGCAAGTGCAATGACCCAACCAACCTTGCTTAACGAGAAGACTCATTTGAGGCAAAGGATTACAGACTTGGCCCTTCAGGAGTTCAGACTTAGACTTTCAAAGACACGCTCGGAGTATCAATCGACCGAGGTGAATCATCGCTAAGGTGGGTGACTACGATGAACCTGTTTTTGCTTAGCATGCACACTTAAAAATACGGATGAATACATACTGGTTGCTAGGCGAATCACCCCTTCTATGCTAATAAAGAGTATAATGTACCTAGCGAAGGAAATAATCCCATCATGTATTGCTTTACTAGAACATGGTAAAGAAGTAACTTAATAGTTTTCTTATGCGCTGTACCATATTCCTATGTACAGTTTCAATCCTCGCACTACCCCTATTAGACTCGTGCTAGCGTAGAGGTTTATGTTTCTATGGTTTCGATGCTTGCTTGCTTCATATGCTAACTAGTACTCGATTATCTTATTCAAGGCTAGTCTCGTAGATTCATGCCACGGCCTGGAATGCAATACGAAACATGATTCCCTCACCTGAGGCAGGAAGACTATCAAAATAGTCGTTCTGAGCCAAGTAATCAAAAACATCGAACGACTTCGGGACCGTTGGGTTGCCAAGATAGTGTTCATACCAGAAGCTACAAAGATGATAAGAAAACATAAAAGTAAGATGCAAGTAAAGAATGACTAAAATGAATGGCACTAAAGAATGGAACTAAAGGAATGGCATTAAAAGAATGGCTCGAGGATCCCGTAACAAAGAAAGATGCAAAGAACCAATGAGTCAGGAACGGCCTAGGATGGCTTGTAGTGAGGCTCATTAAATATGCCTACAACCATTATCATTTACCCAAAGAAGAAGATATCAAAATAAAAAGAAAGAACAAATAAAAAAGACTCGCTTGGTCGCGGACGCTTGTGCACAAGCTTTATTTTCTACGGACGGGGCACCGTGACCGATCCGACCTAGGGGAAATCTGGTAGTCGCGCTAGTTATAGCTAGCACGAATATGTTTGTCTGTCGCCGGGGCACCGGGACCACTGTATTATGGCGAATATATCCATAATGGTGTGTAGGCCAGCGACTCGTTCATATAGATTAAGTCAGGCTCGGTTGCGGCATTCCACATGCGAGTTATTATATTGCGTCAAAGAAATCTGAATTGGAGTAACCTGGGAAATAAAAAAGTAATCTGTGTAACCTGAGTTTTATAATCATTTGAATATCCTGAGTAACATGCCTAAATCTAAGTAACAAAGTAACTTGTGTATCATATTTAAGCAAACTCGTGCACCTGATTTAGAAACACGCTCGTAGCATACATGTGTTCGCTTATACGATTCCTTGGATTTTAATATATGAATATATTCATGTTTGGCTAACTTGGTTGTATCATTGGATAGGAAAGAAAGAATGGTAATTTGGTAGGTTTTGTCGTGTTACCCTTCTATTGCAGGGCACACTGCCACACGAGTTAGGCTTTGTATTTTATGCCATAAAACTGATCCTAAGAAAAGACTAGAAAGATAACATAATACTTGTGTGTGGAACTAATATAACGTGTTGGAATTTGTCGAGCGGGCGAGAAGCCTCCCCACCAGTGCATTCATGTACTGATAGCCTACCAGATTGTTTGCAGGGTGCGAGAGAACCTCGTTTGATGCAGAGTATCCTCTCGTGCACACTAAGGCATGGAGTTCACTCTGGAGTTGGAGTGTTATATCTGGAGCTGAAGCACATATACAAGACATAATGTTGGAACATCGCCTATGTATTATCCTAAGTTGTAAGCTGCTTGGCATGCCTTTATTGTTTAGAGAGAGAGAGCTTGAGCGACTTGTAATCTCGGTCTAGTGCTGCTTGTAACCATATTTATTATCAATAAAGTGCTTGTTTATGTATCATACTTGTATTTATTCTATGCTTCCGCTATATCGACTTGGTGAACTAGTTATCGAAACGGCCATTTACTCGTGTCGTTCAAATTTTTGCTGTATTGGAGACGATCTATGCGATTCTGTGGCTTAACTATTTTCCCGCCTGTTCGGATTCATGGTCTTGCATGGGCATAACTTGTGCTCGTGCGACATCACGTCCAGATTAGAAAGGTCATCCTGCGAGAGCACTGCCACGGTGATTTGCGCCTAGTAGGAACGACTGATTCTGTGAGAGATTGGGGCATGACAACCAATGTTAGGGATCTGTATCCCTAAAATATGGGCCTCATTCACATTCTTCTCAGCGGTGTCAGCACTTATGATGAACATTGTCCAGTCCTCAAATTGACCAGGGTCTGTCTAGAGCCTCACCGTCGGGTGTAGGTTCTTTCTGACGCTGTCCATCAACTCGATCTCAGGAGTACCCAGGGTTAGCCTCAACGCAGCCTGTTGGAAGCATTTAATATAGTCATGAGCAAACTCATTTTTTCTTTGAATGATATACCTAAGGGAGGACAATGTCATGTCCATTCCTCGGCCGAGGAAGAGGAGCCGAAGGTCGTTGAAGGATGAGATGCAGTTGTCCGAGAGGCAACAAAACCATTCATAAGCGACCCCAGACAAAGCTCCAATAAAATAATTGGTAAGCAAAGCATCATCCCGTGGTAAGTGTCCCATCATAGAGCCAAAGTAATTTATGTACTTGTGAGGTGACAACTTCCCATCGAATGGTACCAGGGCTATGGCTTATACTTGGGTGGATATACCACATTGTTCCACTCAGGAGGATAGGGTTGTCGGATCCCGAGCTTCTAGCACATGTCTTGGTTGTCCCTAGCCTCAATACGAGCACGAAGTTCCCTGAGGGCCTCCTGTAATATGATTTTGGATAGACTTATATGATTATCATATTGTATCTTAAATTGGTCCTTAATATATTGTCTCTATCATTTAAGCTTGTTATCATCACCCTTATTAGCTCAGGATAGAGATGTCTTTAATTCCTCTAGTTCAGTTTTCTATAGAGCTTTACCATTATTAGTTCCTAATGTTCCTTGGATAGTGTAGGATCTTGGTAACCTGCAGTAGGATGTGTCAATCTTGAGTATCAGTGTTAATTGTTGAAGGTGTAACTGTTAGATCTATGAGTGGTTCCTAGTTTGGTAGGTGTACATTAGGTACCAGTGTATAGGCCAGTAAAAAACTCATAGTGTAGTACTATTTGTAACCATAGTTCTATGGTAGGTGTCAGAGTATAGCTAGTAGTGGATTGTAGAAGCATGAAAAATACGCTAGGAAATTATACGCGTAAAACCCCCAACATACATGAAGCACGCGTAAAACAGAGCTTCAGCGTTGTGTGGCGTAAAACATGATTTCAGAGTTGCCCGCGTAAGGCAGCGCATCAAGGCTGTTTTGGCGTAAAAGGTTGCTACACCTCCCTTCGGCATAGAATATGTCTTCTTTTAATGCAGCGTGAAGTTGTACGAGAAGCTTTTCGTATTCCTCGAATGAACCTGTCAGACAAAAACAGTGAACCTGACTCCTGACAAAGAGTACTGCACGACGATCGAGAGGACGATTGTAATGATGATTCTGCATAGAGTCCCAAACTGTCGTTTAGTGGCATATCCTTGATACAAGTCATTTTTACGCATTCAAGGAATACGCTGCCTATTTTACACTGGCAGAGATGAGTTTTTACGCTCAAGATGAGACGAAATCAGACGCCATGTCAAAAGCTATTTTCGTACAGAACTTGAGGCATATCTCTGCAGTTAATGCGCGAGATGGGGGCAGATCTCTGCATTTAATGCATGAGATTTTTGTTCTACTTTTAATGAATGGGAGAGCTAAAACTAGGGCTAATACTCTCACATCACTATCCCTGCATGTTACACCAACCAGGCTATTTTTAACTATAGGAGTACGCCGTATGCTATCTCCTCAAAATACGCCAACTCAGGCTATATTTGCAAAGGTACGTGATAAGGCTATTTGGCCTAGAATACGCTCAAGACCTCAGTCACAAAGGATAATTGGCTAGTTTACGCTGGTTACCTATTATTTATGCAGCATCAAGCTTTACGCAGAATTTGGCTTTTACGCCAACAAGACAACAATTTGACTTTTACGCCAACAAGACAGTTATTTGGCTTTTATGCCAACCATTTTTATGCGAGGGGCAGTTACCTACGTGGCTTTCATGCCGTGGTCTTCGAGAAGCAGTTATACGCGTTACCTCATAATGGGACACACGTCACACGCGGATTCAGGAGATCATTCAAACGTGGAGAGCAGTTATTGTAACCGCCGCGTAAAGAGCGTCACTCTCTTCACAGATTGTCTTCTACGCCGACTAGACAGTTATTGTGACTGAGCTCTATAAATAGAGACTTTCGGTCACAGAGAAAAAGGGGTCAGAATCAAGGGAGATAATCTAGAAGATCAAATCAAAAGAGAGAGAAAGCATAAAACAGAGAGTGTTGGTTGACAGTTTAATCCCACTCGCAATCTTTGAAGCTTCTTCTTCTTCTACAGCACTTCTTCGTCATCGGGTGGTCCAAAGGACAAAGTGATCGATCGCAGATTAGACTCCTATAGCAATATTTTCCCAGAATCATTTTTTTTGTACTTAACATCCTCGTATAGGATTAATTGTACTCTTTTTTCTTGTTTGTAAACAAAGAAAGGGTTTCGTATAAACCTAGTTTTATTCTTCTGTTTATCATCAAACACAAGATGGCGACTCTGCTAGGGACTACTTTCTCATCTGACAAGAAAGCCATTGCTCAACAAGATGTTGTATCCATCGGATCAACGAAGAAGACTTTGGTTGTCCAATTCGACCAATCTGCTTATAAAGACACGCTTCGCGCAGAGGGTAGCTCTCATTCCCTCACTGTCCAGGACAATAGGAAGCTGCGTAAAGTATGGATGCCCCGGACATCCTCTACCCTTCCTGCAGGCTCTCTTTCTCCGATCAACAAGGTTGTAACAACACAGCCTACGTGCACTGCGCGTAAAAATCCGTCTCCCGTTTGTGACGTGGCAGACAAAGCTTCTAGGAATGCCTCGGTGCCAATCCAGAAGTCTAGAACGTGCCTTGCACGTAAAACTTTGTCTTCCATCAGTGACATGGCAGACAAAGCTTCTGGCAATGCCCCAGCGCCAATCCAGAAGTCTAGAATGCGCCCTGCGCGTAAAAATTTGTCTCCCGTCTGTGACGTGGCAGACAAAACTTCTGGCAATGCCCCAGTGCCAATCCAGAAGTCTAGAACGTGCCTTGCGCGTAAAAATACATCTCCCATCTATGATGAGGCAGATGGACCCTGGGATCACATCAGGGGAAAACGAGTGGCAGACCTCCCAACCTCTAGGCTTTTACGTCCACCAGAGAACAAAGTTCCCACTCTTCAGATTGCGAGGACTCTCCCTACTTTACGCGAACCTAGGAAGAAATCCAAATTATGCCAGGATAGGTCTGTTCGCGTAAGGGAGACTTGTTTTACGATAAGATGTGCTCCTCAAATAGATGATGGATCGTATGCTACTCACATGGCTGAACTGCTCTACTTATATGGCAGAGAGAGGGTTCTGATTCCTAATCTCCATAGGCCTAATAATGTAAAAAGGCAGAATAAGCCTTCTTCTTCTTTTTTTTCTTCTGTTAATCCTCCTGATTTGCGTGAATTTTTGATCCAGAAACGCAAAGACAGGGGTCAAAACCAGGATTCAGTTCCCTTAACTACCAAGCATGGGGAGATCATGTGGGAAATAGCATCAACACCTAACATCGTCATGATATATGGGCCACATGAAGAATCTATCTTTATTGTTCCACCGACTCACAACGATCAGCATCAAATAACCTTCGGTCGAATGCGGAATAGACCGATGTTACAAGACGAATCTCGCGAGTCTGATGTTGGGAAAATGTAAAACCACAAATATAGCCCACAAGATTTAAGGATTATGCAAAACATGGCTTATGATCTGAAGTTGAAGCAAGGCCTCAATTATGGAAAAGGCAGACAAATACCGTTGTATGGTGATCCTTACTGTCAACGAACTCGTTTTGGGTTAGGGTTTACCACATCTCTTGCAAACTCCAAACCTCCAGAGTCCTGTAATACTAGAGACAGGTCCTTCTAAATCAACTTCTGTGGACAAAAGCAAACAAAAATAAGAAGAAGAACCAGACAACGACATGTCTGGGGGTAGTCTCCTCGACTAAACAGAGCAGCATCCAAAGCTGGGGGTAGAATTCCCTTTGAGTCCGAAGATGATGCAATTATGACCATCTTCCCTGAGGACCGTACGACTCGGGTATCAAAAGCCTGAAAGCCAAAGGGGACTTTCTCCATCAATGAGGATGACATTATTTAAATCTTCAATATATTGATAAAGGAAAACAAGATTCGTCTACCCAACATCAGATACCCTGAAAGGACTGGCAAGGTCGATGACCCAGAATATTGTCTCTTTCATCGATAAATTTATCACCCCACGAAGGCATGCTATGTACTGAAAAGGAGAATTCAGGATTTGATTGAAGCCAAAGTCATAACTTTGCACGTATAAACGAGAAGACGGTCACTACAAATTGATTTCACTCTAACGTGATAATTTTCTCCCTCAAGAAGTACCGGATGATGAGTCCCTAAAGTCTCCTCAGTGGAACCTTCATCTATCCCCACTCAGCAAAATCACTCCCAAGTGAATTTTTTGAACAATGGGTTTACATCCAAACTATCTTTCCTCAGTTGAGTTTGTCATGTTCATATTACCTCTGAACAAACCTTCCTGGTCTGGCTATCGATTATCATGTGCATATTACCTCTGATATCGGTTGTCGTCTTAACTTAACACCCGTACTTAACTCTAAGTACCCCAGTGGTGTTAGGTCCACCAAAACTGCCATGTTCATATTACCTCTGGCAGGGCTTGTCCTAAACTTATTACTTGCACTATCGTGCACAAGAAGTAATAGGTCCACCAAAAATCCCCCTATGGAATGTCCGTAATGGAAACAAATTATTCATGTTCATACTACCTCTAAACTATCCTCATTTTCCCCAGCGAAGAAAAAGTCATTTCATATTCATATTACCTCTGGACTATGTCTCTCCACTATACCCACAGAGTCATATTTTACCGCGTCTATATTACCTCTGTCTGGACTTGTCTCAAATCTATTACTTGCACTAAACGTGCACAAAAAGTAATGGGTCCATAAAAAATTCCCCAGCAGGACGTCCTTACTAGCCACAAAACCTATCATGTCCATAAATCCTCTAATAGGGCTTATTTCGAACTTATTATTTGCACTCAACGTGCGCAACAAATAATAGGTCCACCAAATATTTTTCCAGTGGAATGTTCTCAACAAACACAGTATTGTACTACGTTCATATTACCTCTAGTACGATGTCCAAAGTTTGCACAAATAATCATAAAGAAATAGAGGGCCCTTATATGATTGCAAATGGCGCTTACAAATTAGCCAAACCTAATGGAAATTTGGTAATGGCTCCAATCAACGGCAAATTCCTAAAGAAGTACTATACTTGATCTCCTTTGCCTAACGGAGTATGATGAAGATCTTATTCTGACGATACCATGCACAAAGGTTAGTTGGATCATATTCTATCAAATTCATATGACCTCTTAATGGATATGCTTGACTAATTTGTAAACCTATCATGTTCATATTATCTCTGATAGTGTTTGGTATACAAATTTAGTTGGATTATATTCTATCAGGTTCATATTACCTCTGAATAGATTTACATTCAGCAAAACCTTAACGAAAGTATATCATGTTCATGATACCACTGATATCACTTTCATCTTAGCCTATCATTTGTATTCTAAAGTGATGGGTCCACAAAGTCAGAAAACGTATCTTTATTATCTCTGAGAAATTACTGGAGAAACAAAAAAGTACATCATTGGGGAGTAGCAGTTAAATCCCTGATCTGTCGCGCCAAAGCAGCCATCCTCTCATTCCTGGAGTTTAAAATATTGTTGCGAGCCCGCTCCAGCCTTGATTTGTCATTGTTTAAGTGAGATAGTTCGGACAGAGAATCAACAAAACTTGCGTGGATGACACCCACATGTGTCAAGTTCTGTTTAGCTGTATCCACTTGGCCCTTCAGCACATTGCAGACTGCCGATGTCTTGAGAAGCCTCTCATTTGCCTGAGCGAGTTCAGCTTCCAATTCTCGAACCCTCGCTTCATTACCCTCATATTCGGCCTGGTACTGAGTCAGCTGAGAAATAACCTCCACCAAGACAGCCTGCTCTCTATCCATCTCTTGCTGCTGTTCCTGGATGGATCTGTTTAAATTTTCCATCCTTTGAGCAAGTTCAGCAGTTAGGGAGTCATAATCAGCTTGAACCAGGTCATCGATGCTGCCTCGGGATAGTTGCAAATATTCGTTAATAGGTTGTTCCAAACCATTAACTATTTGCTCTAGCGCATTAGCTCTTTCAGCGTCACTAAAATTTCTAATCTGCGCTATAGTGAGATTGGAGGACATTTTTAGAGCATCAAAGCCTAGGTTTTTCTCCAGCACCATCGATATCAATTCCTTCAAAGTGAGGTAGAATATGCTAGTGTATTGATCCACTAGCATAGCAAAGCTCGAATGGACGCTGGGAGTGGCCGTAATATCGGTGAACCTCCTTTCCGGAATAACTGTAGAGGATGTCGCCACAGTCGTTGCCTCAACAGATGGTACGACAAAAGAAGAGACACCAACAACGGTTGAAGTTGCTGGCATGCTCGATGAAGGGGGCACAGTAGAGATAATGGGCTCATCCTCCTCTGATGTTATTTGAACTGCTACTGGCGGGATGACATCCGAGAATGTTGCGGATGAAAGAGCAGCAGTTTCAAAGTATGCTTCTTCGATGTTAGGCACCGCCGTTTCATTTGCTAGATCCGCAACAAAGTCAGAAGTTTTGTCAACTTCGCCCTCCCCAGAGATGTCTTTGCCTGAAAATGAGATAAGAGAAAGTTGATATCAATTTGATGTTAATTTTTCTGAAGAAAATATGAAGACAACATTTACCCATGGCCGATGGTATGTATGTTGCATCTGCAGCCTGTATAGCTAAATCATTCCTTAATGATGCTAGACAAGCTGTCATACCTGGAGATGAGGGTGCACCAACTGACACTTGAAGGTAGTCATCCCAGTCGTCACCCAGATCCACTCGAGGTTCATCGGGTAGAATCTCGCTGGAAATACTTACAGACGAAGGAGAGGTTATTCCCATTATTTGTCTAGATAAAGGTATATTAATTCTTAATATGCTCGGTCTCGAAGGCGATCTTGAAACACTACCAGTAGAGGTAGTAACGGCAGCAATCGCGAGTAAAGAATCTCCAGCACTGTCAGCCGAAATTGTGGAGGTTCCCTCTCTAAAAGGCGAAGGACCTCTGATCAAAGAATCATCCCCAACAGGGGAAACAATAGGCTCACTCCTAGAGGCCCCCTTGGTGGAAGTCCTTTTAGGACCTCTGACCATATTTTTCTTTTGGGGGGAAGGCTCTTTCAGAGTGGAAGCCTTTCATTTATTGGAGATAACGAGAGGCTCTGCTGGCGGAGCTATTACGCCTCTTGGTATTATCAACAAGAAATCGTCTGCACCGGTAGTTTTATCGCCTTCATCAGAGAAGACGGATGGTATCTCCTCTCTCCCAGTGGACTTCTGGGAGGGCATCCTGAAACTTCCATACACGTCAAAATCACGATGGAAGGTATTGGTGGACCCATAAAACTGTGCGTACGAGTGAAGAATGCGCAGCTCCATGGAAAAGAAGTCGCGGGCACAGCAAAGTTTGCACTAGTACAACCCATGATGAAATACCGCTATCCTCTGGCTCCGTTGATAAGTCCACCTTTGGACTTAAAGCTGGTGATGGGATTCCCCACGTGCAACTGATTATACCCAAACTGCCTGGCGAACCGGCTAGGCAGATAAGGCTCCAAGTAGCACTGGTCCTCACTTCTGTACAACAGATGGGATGGTCTAATGCAGACCAACCAGTAAAAGTCTTCGGGGGAAAAGAATAGTCTTCCCCTGACCCGCATATTAAAGTTTTGTCCCCTGTTGATTGATATGTACAGGGGGGACGGTGCAGAAGAACTTTCAACCATGGGCATAATTTAGTGCTAGCCGACAATCTATGACGCTAGTCACATTCCAAGAAGAATTCTTGTAATTCAGCAGGAAGTTATTCCCCGAACCGCTGGCAGATCTGGGAGACATCACTCTGGTGTTGTGAAGGATTAACCATCCCATCAGATATAAGAACGGTAATTCCACTCTGGAAAATCCTTCACGCTGCGTAGTATCAGCCAGCAGCCCTTCAGAAATAGCCCTCAGGCCAGCTTGAATCCTGCATACCATGGCAGGGAGCAGGCCCAATCTTGCTCCAAATACCAAACGTACCGCGGGCCATAAGGTGTTGCGATGAATGCGATCCGCAGATGCGATGCCGAAAACCACCCATCTACGTAGCCAGACAGAGAGGAAGCCAGCCAGTTGAGCTTCCCTTGACAGAGGCTTGCGACAATGTCTCATATAACTGAAGACTTTAGTGCCTGCAGGATAAACCCCCATCTCCTCGTCAAGAACATAATCTGAAGCCCCTGCGTCTTCAATGAGATCATCAACCGTATTGGCAGTAAGCATACTCAGAAGATTCAAAGGCTTATCTCTGCTATCTACAACCTTGTCCGGCTTGGCATTTCTGGCCTGATGGAAGAAAAGGTAGGATACCCATTTGTTGATATGGGCCAAATCAGAGGGCTCTTTATAGAAGGTGGTACAGGCAAGATAGTAGCTTATCAGCTCCCGGTACACTGCCACTGCCCGAGGGTTTGTATCCCTCAGCTTCCTGTTTGTGGGAACGTACTCTTCATAAGGAGTGTCTCCCATTGGCAGCTTTAAAATCTCTGCCATCTCATGAAGGGCTAGACCCAACTCACCCATTGGAGTGGCAAAAGTCCCAGTGAGCGAGTTATATCGCTCCATCAAGGCTAAGAACAAGTTGGGGTTGAGTGGTAGCCCAACACTAGTGGCACTCACAGCCGCGAACAAGCCAATACTCTCCAGCTCCATCTGGAAGTGCTTCAGGGCCCAGGCAGGTTAAACTGGCCCATCGAAGGTTTTGGGGGCTAAGCCACTGTCACTACCACATTCTGGAAACAGGGGTATTTTTGACTTTTTATATATTATGGTATTTATATTAAATGATTTCTCGATATGTGTATTTAAATTTAATAATTACATTAGATGTGTAATTAAATATATTATTATATGCAGTGTTCATTAATGTTTGAACTGGTAGACTTGACCTCGAAGCCCACTAGACGAACACCTGACCGAATTATGGGATTATGTATTTAATTATTTTATTTAGAATTTAATTATTGAAGGTAGTAATTAATTACCGTAATTTATTTAATTATTGTACCTTACCGTTGTTTCAATATTTGGAGCGCTACCTTGGCTTTTGCCTTCCAACAAATTTTACAACCTTGCCCTAGACATGCCTGCCTTCCATTCTGACCTTTTTGTAACTCATAATTATGCTCTCTTGTGCTTTATTTTAGCCGCACAATATTCGTCGCGAATATTTATTTAATTTCTAAATAAATTCCAACTTTGTATCGATGCATTCCAATCGAAATTGGAGGCAATCTTGACCCATTTTTCGTGCAACCCAAACTAGGGTAATATTCTGTTCTGAGTCTTCTTCACTAATGATATTGATGATCCGACCTAATTTTGGCCCCATGTACTCCTAATTAATTTTAGAACACAGCTTGCATTTATTTCTAATTAAATTGAGGATACCATTTTGTCTGATCCCGTTTAACCCCGACTTAATCCAGTACCCCCACTAATTAAGCACATACCAAACATACACCACCACCCTCATTCCTACATGAATAAAATCCCTCCATGTCAAATCTTGACCATCCATTAGGAGGGGTGCATCTTCACCCTTCATTTCCCTCATCCCTCTCCCTATTTAATGTTCCATCACAACCTAAACCTAATCCCCAAAACCTAGGAAAGCCCCCCCACCTCCTCACAAGCCCCAACCGTAGCCCCCTCCTTCATTCCAAAATTTTCCTTTCTTCTTATCTTTTCTTCTCTTCTTCTTCTTCCTTTCTTCCCCTTCTCCTTTGTATTTTGAATTTATTAAAGGGGGGAAACAACCCAATCCACCCACTGATCCTTGTGCAACCCGGCTCTTCTCTCCCGGCGGCCTGCAGCTCCTTCCCCGGCCAGCCAATCAACACCACCACCAAGAATACCATCCTTACCACCACCGCACTGTCCACCCGGCCGATCGATAGATCCCGACCCCATCCAGTGCTGCCTCGACGCGACTGTGCACTGCCCGCTCCGACCAGTACAGCCGTCGACTCCGACTGTGCCAACCCGCGTCGAACTATCCCCATCCTCCTCCAACTCCTCCCCGGCTCTCCCTGCACCCTCGACATCCGACGAGCTCCCCGCTGCCTGAACTCCGGCTAAGCCCAGACCAGTAACCACAACCACCACCATCATCATCATACTCCACCATCACCACCACCTTATCCCTGCATCCTCCCCCAGCCAACTCCTCCCTGCACTCCCCACTCCTCCTCCATCTTCTCGAGCCCGGTCCGGCCAACTCCCCCGGAGCACCTCCATCGTCAATCACCACCACCACGAACACAACCTCCAAGCCAACACCACCACCACCACCAGTGTCATCATTCGCCCGAGTTCCCCATGGTCCCTGCTCCGGCCAGCTCCCCTCCATCTCCTCCTAGACCATCCCGTAGTCCGGCGACCTCCTGCTGCAGCCCGGCAGCTACCCCGACTCCGGTCACCCCCCGGTGAGTCTCCCTCTCCCTCTTCCCTCCTTCAATATGTATAATGTATGTATGTATGTATTTAATGTGTATGTATAGTGTATATATAAATATGTATAATGTATGTATGTATTTAATGTATATGTATAGTGTATATATAAATATGTATAATGTATGTATTTAATGTATATATATAATGTATATTAGGTATTTTTATATAATATATAAATTAATTCTATGTATGTATTATTATTATTGTATTATATATATATATATATATATATATATATATATATATATATATATATATATATATATGAGTGTATATTGGTATTTTCATATAATATGTATTTAATAAAGTATATACTAGTATAAATTAAATTCATGTATTAGTATTTATGTATTCCTAACATATGTTAGTATTGTATTTTTAATTGGTATATATATATGTACTTATATGCAAGTATATAGTATTGTATTTTTATTGGTATATATATATATATATATATATATATATATATATATATATATATATATATATATATATATATATATATCCTCAGGAATGTGAGAATGGGAAGAACTAGCAGACGAGTTACTATTAGTAACAGCTTTAGCTGAACATCTAGATATGTATTTAATGTGTATGTATAGTGTATATATAAATATGTATAATGTATGTATTTAATGTATATATATAATGTATATTAGGTATTTTTATATAATATATAAATTAATTCTATGTATGTATTATTATTATTGTTGTATTATATATATATATATATATATATATATATATATATATATATATATATATATATATATATATGAGTGTATATTGGTATTTTCATATAATATGTATTTAATAAAGTATATACTAGTATAAATTAAATTCATGTATTAGTATTTATGTATTCCTCACATATGTTAGTATTGTATTTTTAATTGGTATATATATATATGTACTTATATGCAAGTATATAGTATTGTATTTTTATTGGTATATCTATATATATATATATATATATATATATATATATATATATATATATATATATGTATTTCTTGAACTGATATATATATGTACTTGTGTGTACGTGTTGTACATGCAATCCTAGTACCCTTTTTATATATGTATATATGTACATAGTATAATTTGATAGTATATATATGTGTACATATATATTTAATAGTGTAAATTCATTAAGTATATATATATATATATATATATATATATATATATTGTATGTAATTAATTGGTAATATATTATGAGTATAATATGTATATTTATATAAATATCTCTTCTAGGTAACCCGAGTGTAAATACGGATACCCCGTATTTATACATGACCTTGTGACCTTGTGAACTGTTAGCAGTCTGCCACACGTACACTTACGTACTGGCAAGCCCCGTACCGTTTTGATCGTCTGTCTTGCCCAGCAATCACAGACGCAACGCCCGTGTGACTTGACGCACTTAACCCTAGCTGACTAGTGCCATACCTGGCATAGCCCCTGAGTTATGTATTTGTGTTGTGTTAGTGTAGCATCTGATGCAAATGTTATATTGTTTCATTATATGTCTATAGAACTGTTGGTTCATCCAGGTGATACTCTGGAACAGGACATTGGTTTTACCAGCTAAGGACCCAAGGCGAGTACATTCTCTGATTAGCTTCTTGTTTATGATATCCCCTATATTGATTGTATCTAGTGTAAATATCCATGTTCTTGACACGATGGTTACACGGATTGGTATATCCGGATCTCGTCATGAGATATTATTTCTTGTTCATGGTGTAGCTTGTACAAGTCTTGTTCCCTTGTTATCTTGTGCATGTACAAACACTGATTTCCGGGAAGATTTGCTACCTTCCTAGGGAATCCCATGCCATAGCGTACCATGGTTGGATCTATTATACCAGTCGGGGTGGGAAGTATTTTAATGTAGATATGTGATCATATCCTTCATGTACAAGTCTTGCTCACATGTTAGTGTTGGTCATACACCGCACGTATGACTAGCCAAGCCCTTATACCTGTACAAGTTTCCAAGCCGATCACATGTTAAAGCTAGTACTCACACACTTAGTCATAGTATTCTTGCTCATTGACATATTGTTTCCTTTCCTGCATTTACTTACAGTATTTTCAGTATATCCTTTATTGTATATTTCTAGTACATGTACATGCATCTTGTATATTTTCATCTATTTTACTGCTACATAGCTTATATCATTGATATAGAACTGCTATTAGAAATGTACTTTGCTCCTTCCTGACTGGAAACATTTTTCCAGACTATGCTTAGAGGACTGGTTTCCGACACTTATGGACCACAGGGTGAGTAGCTGCAGTCTTGGACTTAGTAGTTCAGTCGTGATTCTGGGAGGTCTAGCCGGAATCACTAGTTATCTAGTTAGTTTTCTTCAGTAGTTTATTTGGTACCGGATTTGTCTCCGGTATTTTGTTGAGACTTGGATTTATTGTTGAGTTAGATTTATTTACATTAGACTTGTGTTGTATTTCATTTTATTTCTTTGATTTCTTATCGTGCTGTAGTTATGTGATTGAGTATGTATTCATATTGTATTGGGTCATCCGTGCCTCCTTATGGAGATTGGATACTAGTTCGAGTTTGTTAGATAGTGCTTTGACCTTGACAGCGTTCTGCCGCCGATACTGCGGCATAGGCTGGACGTACCCACGTTCTCGTGCCCAAATTCCGGGTGCGGGTCGTGACAGCCACCCACTGGTGCGAGGTTTCACCTTGGGGTATACTCTCCCCTGTCCCATGAACTCATTACAGAAGTTAGCCATTTGAAATGGCTGGATTAGGGAAGAGTCTTCACTCGATACGCTGCCCGGCAGTAATCCTCTGAAAGCATGACAGGGCCTGAAGGACTACTCACGAAGGACCCTCGGTCCAATCCCTTCTTATAAAAAATCTTCCCCGGACGGCCGTGAAGATCGGGAGTCATAGTCCACATCATCTTCCTAGGATGGGTGGCTTGGAAGAATGCCGAGATAGGATAATCTTTACACATCCTTGGCAGATACATGACCGTACCCTCAACAGAAAATACCTAATTCTCCTTCTTGGGCTTAGTCTGGGATTGTTTGTCGATAAATCCCCGAATAAGAAACCTGGTTTCTTATATTCAGTCCCATCTATGTATGTCAGGGGCTCCCCACTGATCATACTCAGCAGCATTAGTTCCCCTTGGGCCGAGATCAGAGTTTCCCTTTCTTGAGGATACTCTATTCCAGAGATGGAGAATGTCACATGGGACAAGTCTTCTAGATAGCTGGAATTCAGCCTCCCAGCAGCAGAGCCCATCACTTCAGCCAAATGAGGGATCTGCAAGTCCACTGTAAAATGCAAGAAAATAAGTCAGTTTTACGCTAGACGCTACACTCTTGCAGTATACGCCAAAGATTAACATTCTAAGTTTTTATGCCAGACTGCCAAAATTTAAGTTTTACGCTGGAATTTACATCCAGTGCGTAAAACTAAAGTTTGCAGTATACGCCAAATTTTGACAGTCTGAGTTTTTATGCCAGACTGCAAAAATATGGAGTTTTACGCTGACACATTAGGAATATGGGCGTATTGTTGCGCATACACGTACAACGTGTACGGAGGGTTTTTCTTCTCTCGAAGTCTTTACCTGTGATGCCCAGAGCGCAGCTCGACGGTGGAGCACTACGTTCAGATCGGGGCTCGCTCAGCCTAATGGGGGTCGCTCGTGCTTGAGCGGAGGAGCGAGATGAGGAAGAAGTTTTCTTTCCCTTAGCAGTGGAAGCCTGTTTTGGTGCCATGGCGAAGCTCAAAGTTCTCAGAAAAGAGACAAAGACGAAGAGTTCTCAAAGAGACGAAGGGTTTTGCAAAGACAGATGAAGGGTTTTTCTCTCTCAAGACCTTGGGCTATTTATAGAGTTCAGATAACTCTTTGAATCCCTAACCAAATTCGATTTTTAATATTCGGTTATGATTGGGGACCACGTCAGCCTATCATTTTGAAAAAAGAAAGACGGACAGTCATGCTGCGTAGTGGATAAAGATTTTACGTTCAGAGGCAACAAATCTATGGTTTTACGCTCAGAAGCTTTTACGCTCAGAGGCTACAAATCTATGATTTTACGCTTAGATGATTTTACGCTCAGAAGCTATAAATCTACGGTTTTACGCACAGAAGCTACAGATCTATGATTTTACGCTCAGAAGCTATAGATGGCCAATTATAAGGGTTTATGCAAAAAATGCTCCTTTTTGGCTACAAAATATTCCAAGTGCCTGAAACACACAGATGTCAGCATTGAAGATAACTCTTCTTCTTGGGCTATTAGAAGTTTATTCGAAGTCTAGCCAGAATCCTTAACATCTAAGTTCAAGTATGGCCTGTTCGGCAGACATTCCTTGCCCTGTTTCGGGGAATTTTTGGGAAACCATTCTTGAAGATGATATTCTGAACAGAAATTCTTCGTATCAGAGAAGTGACAGTTCAAAAATTCTAGGCGACTCCTCGTCCAAAAAATAGCATGACAGTTGGATCTTTAAGACAACTTAATACTAAAGAGCTTTTTACGCATCTTCCGTTACGCGTAAAAGTCGGGACGTGACCGGATAAGTGTTTACCAGAGTCAGCGTAAAAATACTCAGATGTGTCGAAGCTGCACATTATCAGCAAATATGGCAAATCAGCAATGCGTAGAAGAAGACAAGTTTATTAATCATGATTACATATGATGGAAATCCAGTTTACAAAGAATTTTTTATTTTCATGATTACATATGATGGAAATCCTTTTTTTACAAAGGATTATTCACTAATATTCAAGATCACGATGGAAATCTGTTGCGCCAGGTTCTCATATTGGTGGAGATCTTTTTTCTTCTACGGCACTTCATCGGCTTCTGCAGCCGATGAACAAGAAAATGATTAATGACGGGAGGATACAAAACTGGGCCTGTTTTATTCAAGCCAACCCTCCATACGCCATGGAAGACACGTCCTAGAATTGTGTTAGGGATTCAGACCCAACACAATACTGAAAGACAGGGCCAAACTGCCTACCTACGTCCAGCTTCATAATAGAAAAAAATACAGCTAGTAAGCTGTGTGGTCCAATGAGACCCTTCCTCTCTCTTGGACGAATCGCCATATAAAATTGTTGATTATCCTGAGCAAAGGAAGCTATGATATCCTTCCATGATCCATCGTTGCAGAGGATATTTGCTCGAAGATGCCTCCTTTTACGGCTCCTTATATACTGGAAGAGCATAATCTTCTTCTTCCTCAAGTCAGCCCGATGAATCTCAGCGACCATCTTTTTGGTGAAGGAAGTATGGAAAAATAGGTTCACTCACTTGCCTTTAAATAGGCAGAAGAGAACATACCAAATCCCAACATACTTCCTAAATATATCCGAAAAAATCAGCCTCGCAGAACGAGTCAAATTTGACCGCTTCATGCTTCATTCAAAGTATTTCAAATTATGAGGAATTTCAAAACTTTGAAGGGGGTCTTGTAGAAGCATAAAAAATACGCTGGGAAATTATACGCGTAAAACCCCAACATACATGAAGCATGCATAAAACAGAGCTTCAGCGTTGTGTGGCGTAAAACATGACTTCAGAGTTGCCCGCGTAAAGCAGCGCTTCAAGGCTGTTTTGGCGTAAAAGGTTGCTACACCTCCCTCCAGCGTAAAATATGTTTGCTTTTAATGCAGCGTGAAGTTGTACGAAGAGCTCTTCGTATTTATCGAATGAACCTGTCAGACAAAAACAGTGAACCTGACTCCTGACAAAGAGTACTGCACGACGATCGAGAGGACGGCTATAATGATGATTCTGCATAGAGCCCCAGACTATCGTTTAGTGGCATATCCTTGATACAAATCGTTTTTACGCATTTAAGGAATACACTGCCTATTCTATACAGGCAGAGATGAGTTTTTACGCTCAAGATGAGACAAAATCAGATGCCACGTCAAAAGCTATTTTTTGTACAGAACTCGAGGCATATCTCTGCAGTTAATACGCGAGATGGGGGCAGATCTCTGCATTTAATGTACGAGATTTTTATTCTATTTTTAATGATTGGGAGAGCTAAAACTAGGGATAATACGCTCACATCACTATCCCTGCATGTTACGCCAACCAGGCTATTTTTAACTATAGGAGTACATCGTATGCTATCTCCTCGAAATACGCCAACTCAGGCTATATTTGCAAAGGTACGTGATAAGGCTATTTGGCCTAGAATACGCTCAAGACCTCAGTCACGAAGGATAATTAGCTAGTTTACGCTGGTTACCTATTATTTATGCAGCATCAAGCTTTACGCAGAATTTGGCTTTTACGCCAACAAGACAACTATTGGGCTTTTACGCCAACAAGACAGTTATTTGGCTTTTATGCCAACCATTTTTATGTGAGGGGCAGTTACCTACGTGGGTATGTTCTCTTGAATCCTGAGGGGCAATTATACCCGTTACCTCATAATGGGACTCGCGTCACACGCGGATTCAGGAGATCATTCAAACGTGGGTAGCAGTTACTGTAACCGCCGCGTAAAGAGCGCCACTCTCTTCACAGTTTATCTTTAATACCGACTAGACAGTTATTGTGACTGAGCTCTAGAAATAGAGACTTTTGGTCACAGAAGAAAAGGGGTCGAAATCAAGGGAGATAATCCAGAAGATTGAATCAAAAGAGAGAGAAAGCATAAAACAGAGAGTGTTGGTTGACAGTTTAATCCCACTCGCAATCTTTGAAGCATCTTCTTTTTCTACAGCACTTCTTCGTTATTGTGTGGTCCAAGGGACAAAGTGATCGACCGCAGATCAGACTCCTATAGCAATATTTTCCCAAAATCATTTTTTTTGTGCTTAACATCCTCGTATAGGATTAATTGTACTCTTTTTTCTTGTTTGTAAACAAAGAAAGGGTTTCGTATAAACCTAGTTTCATTCTTCTGTTTATCATCGAACATGGGTATCCTAGATTATTAGGTACATGTGTCTAGTATAGTTATGAAGTTAGTATCTGTGTACTAAGGGAACCTAGAGAGTGTAGTGTCCAAGTTGTATCAGGATTTATGATTAATAAGTGATAGGTTTAGCGTACCAGTTTATTGTCAGTGGGTATTATTGTGGGTGATAGTATCGGCTAGGTGTACTAGTGTAGTATTAATATAGGGTATGTAAGGGAGTATCATGAGAATGGGAGTGCAGATGTTTAAGTTAGTGGGAGAGAGGTCCAGCTAGGCCACCGTGGCACAAAAAATTGTTCCGCATCAGCAGAGGGAGATACCCCTAAAGGGTAGGGCTTTTACGATGACGGTCGAGGGGACCGATGCTACAGGTGTTGGGTTAGCAGGTTCTGATATGTTCTTTCCTTCCATTCCCTTTCCATCTATTGATCTACTTGATTTCTTAATACCTCATAGTTTGTATTAGTAATTTTTTGCTATAGTATGGTTAGTAATAAACCCCTGATAGAGACTGTAATATCATTACAGATAGAGACCATAACCACATATGTTTGATAACCCATGAATATTCCTTTCTCGATAGAATTATATGTTGTATGATTTTAGGTATGACTTCCTTAGACCATGACTATATGGTGTTTTTGATTATAGTGAGGATAATGATGAATAGGTTATGACCAGTTATAAGAGAAAAGATGAGATGTGTGAAGGGTACCCTATCTTTTGAACCATGAGATATTCCTTCAGTTCGTGCCCACTTGCATCCTTAAATTTTGAGGACAAAATATTATAAGTGGGGTAGGATTGTAACCACCTAATTTGGGGAGAGGGATAATTTTATAATTTCATAATTGGTTATAAATATGTATCTATATTTGATTTGTGTTAGTTATAATTATATTAGTGTTAGACTAGTCATATTTTTTGTTGATTATAACCATTTAGTGTTAGTATTTATGTTAGTTATTTATAATTACTTAGTGTTAGTTAGTGCGCTAGCTTATTAGAATGGACTAGTGTTAGTTAGAATTAGTGTCACACCCATTCCCAGATTTGGTATTCTTAAATTTGTGATATTAAAATTTTTCCTGTAGATGTATTCATATTGTATTTTATATGTTGGTTCCTGTTAATTATGTTGTATTTTATTTAATTATATTTTTGTTTATTGAGGGAAACTATCCGAGACCAGTAGTGAATACCTTGGCAATTGTCATGAACCAGTACTAGGACACGTATGTAGGATGGATATCTAACCCAGTTCACTTTTGGAACCACTCGTCTTATTTTGGATGGTTAGGATTGCATTAGGATTAGTCATGACTAGAATACCCTTTTTTCCTATTGTGTATATATAATCCTCTTTCTCTCTCCTCTCTTTTATTTTTATTTTCTTCTTTACTTCTTCTTTCCTCTTCCTTCTTCCTTCTTCCCTCAAAAGCTCCCAACTGAAACCCTAAGCCTTAGCCCTAGACTTGGTTCTAAAAAGATGTTTGCTAGTCCACCAAAGCAAGTACATCTTGCTCAAAGTGGTGAAGGTATATATTTTCGTATTTTTGTATATATAGTAATGAAATTGTGTTTGATAAAAAAATATTCTTCTTGATGTTCTCATTAGTTTTAGTTATTGGAGTTTTTTGCTTTGATGAACATTTTTGAGTAGATCTGAGTTTTAAAGTTAGGGTTTTCATGGGTTCCAAAAGTTTTTGTGGTTGATGAAGTACTTTATTTCGCATTTTGGCTTTTGTTTCACTTGAATAAGAGTTAAAATAAAGTTTTTATGAAGAAAATAATTTTCAATTTTTGGAGCTTTTCCGCCATGGCTAAACTTGCTGTCTAGCGAAGACGAAGTTCTCATGCGGCCAGCACCATATGCGACCGAGACTTCCATGCGACCTGGACACTTAGTCGCATAACCAACCAACATGTGTCCATCTTGTTGGGTGTCACGACCCGCACCCGATATAGGGGCACGAGTACGTGGGTACGTCCAGCCTACGCCGCAGCATCGGTGGTAGAATGCTGTCTAGGTCACAATACTAGCTAATCAATCTCACATGAATATCCAACTCCATAAGGAGACAAAAATATCATAATATAATCTGAAAATACTCAATCACAGAACTAAAGCACGATAAGATACCGAAGTAAATAAACGAAATACAAGACAAGTCTAAATAACAAAAATAGTCTAACCTGCAAACCATAACATCCAATCTCCAAGTATGCTGGAAACAAGTCCTCTAAGTCGCAGTTTGGAAAAATATTTCCAGTCAGGATGGAGCGAAGTACAAGCACTAACAGCAGTTGCATGTATATTGACAAAAACTATAATACAGTATAAAGAAATACAAGATGGATATGAATACGGGCAATAAAAAATACCGAAAATAGAAATACTGGAGCATGTGTCATCAATGGTGCAAGTAGCAATAAACATAAATACATGTGTATGCTAGAACAATAAACTGGAATATAGTGAATACTAGAACAATAACTAGAACATAGAGAAATGCTAGATCAATAAACTAGAGATACATGTATCGACTATCTAACTAAGTGTGTGAAACATTAGCATTTTATGTGATCGGCTTGGGACTGATCAGGCTTGTTACATATGATTAGCTATGATTCATGTAATGTCAGGCTAACCATCCGGATAGCTATGATGTGAGCAATAGTCAAGCTAATCACATATAATAGACTATGAGGCATGTAATGGTCAGGCTGCACCGACGTGAGGTGTGGGTGAGCTATAATTCATGTAGAGTTGGGTATGATCACATAATCTACTAATATTTCCATGTTCCCAGCTAGCACGATGGATTCCAATCACGACTCCTCGTGACCGGTCTTGATGATGCCAACTCATGTATACATAGGGTCAGAATCATGTACGCTATAAATCTAGAATTATAGAGATAATCAACATAATAAAGACTGTCAGAGAATGTACTCGCCTGGGGTCCTCTGCTGAAAATAACAATGTCCTGATTCCGAAGTCTTGTCTAAAATCCAACAGTCATATAGACATCGTATAATAGTAATTCAGAATAAGTCGATACACTAACATACACACAATCATAAACACACTGAACTCAGAGACTACGCTAGGGGTGCTACTTGCCATCTAACAGGGTCAAGTGTGCGTCTAACTGCACGGGTGTCAAGTCTTCAAATGCTATACAAAATTAGACAGACAAACTCAAACATATGTCTAGCCAGTACGTCAGTATACATAAGGCAGTCAACTCACAATATTCAGGGTCACACAGTCAAGTAAATACGGGATATCCACAGTTAAACTAGGGTCATACAGTATATATACATATATAGTCATAACTAGCATTAACATTTAATTACTTATATATATACATCCATATATTTATATATATATATATATATATATATATATATCAATTTGATTATAATACACATACGCGTACATATACGCATACGAGTCACTGGGTTCACTGACACGGGTCTGAAACCAATCAACTAAACATGTCATGAAGCAGTACTAATCCCTAACACTATTCACACATGCACACACATAAAATCACGAAGGAAGAGGGGACAGGTACGAACCTTGGCGGGCACGTACGGGGTTGACGATGACTACGAGGACGACGATGTTGATGATGACGACGATGACGATGGTGACGACGATGACGACGATGATGATTGTAACCTCCGTATCCTGAAATTTGTCCTAAAATGTTGTTATTAGGTTAATTTGGGGCTATTAAAAAATTTCACAATTTTTGGTTAATTAAAAACTAGTAACAATAAATTTTTAGGACTTTTAAGAATTTATTTTAGTGTCAAACATAATTAAAAATATTTAAAACTTTTATTTTAGGTTATAAATAATCAAATATATTTTCTAGAATTTTTTGGAAATTTTTTGAGTATTTTTAATATTTATTGGGAGTTATTTAGGCTAATAACTAATTTTTAGGACTTCTAAAATTTATTGTGCAAAACCAAGAATATAGAATCAATCCACAAAATTTTTTAGTGTTTATAATATTATTATATATTTTATGAAATTATTTCAGAATTTTTGGAATATTTTTAATATTTATTTTTATTTAAATAGGTAAAACTAATTTTTAGAGCTTCTCCTAATTATAGTAGGAATTCTATGAATAAAAAATTGTCCTAAGTATTTTTCTAGGGTTTTTAGGTTCAAAATATATTTTTTGTATTTTTTTCCAGATTTTTATGATTATTTTTAATGTTTATTTTGAGTTATTTAGATTTAGAACGACTTAAATAATGTTTTGATAAAGGTAAATCAAAAACAAATAATATAAACAAATTACCCAATCAGATTCTGATATGTGTCATCCTATATTTATCATTCAGCTGCATGTTAGTGCATCTACATATATATATATATAATATAATAACCTTAATTATTCCATTATTTTAGAGAGAGAGATTTTGGAGAATTATCATCTAGGATTCCTTCATCTTCCAGAAGCCATTACTCATAGCTCCGGACTCCAAACGAGGTCCAATTTTTTGCATTAGAACCATTTTGAGGGTAGATTTCTAAATATATAAATTGTTTTATGAAATTTTGAATATTAAATTCTGAAAAATTTGTAGAGCACAGTATATCCAAAAATAGATGCGTCTCAATATTTTTGCGATTTTGGGAGAACCAGGAATCAGAATCATGAACCATTAAAGTTTCGGAAATCTAATGTCGAGATCATTGACATATATTTTTCCCAGAATTTAATTCAATGTATTTCTATACTATTAATTCTATAGAACTTCTAGGTTAGAAATTAATCACCGTTGCATAATACAAAATTTGTATATACAATAATTTCCAAACGAATTTGAATTCGGACGAGCCATAAATTCTAGCATATTTTTTATGCATGAAAGTTGAGTTTGTGTTGGTTGACTTTTTGGTCAACAGATCGCCTCGATTTGTGTGCCATGAGTCTCGAGTTGATAAAATTCAGTTCCTTCGGACAAAATTTAGGAATTAACCTAAAATTAGAATAATAAGATTAAAATAAGATTTTAGAGTAATTATTACAGAATTAAATAAATTAAAATAAATTATCTTTTGACATGGTAAAATTGTAATACATAGGCCATTTGGACTGTGACTTAGACTCTGATTCATACCAGCTAAGGACCACAGGCGAGTACATTCTCTGACAGTTTTTATTATATTGATCATCTCTATGATTCTAGTTGTATAGTGTACATGATTCTGACACTGTTGTATACACGAGTTGGCATCATCGAGACCTGTCACAAGGAGTCGTGATTGGGATCCATCGTGCTAGCTAGGGACGGGAAAATATTAGTAGCTTATGTGATCGTACCCAACTCTACATGCATCATAGCTCATCCATACCTCACGTCGGTGTAGCCTGACCATTACATATCTCATAGCCTGTTATGTATGATTAGCCTGACTATTGCTCGCATCATAGCTATCCGGATGGTTAGCCTGACCTTACATGAATCATAACTAATCATACATAGTAAGCCTGATCAGCCCCAAGCCGATCACATGATATGCTAATATTTCACACACTTAGTTAGATAGTATATACATGTATCTCTAGTTTATTGATCTAGCATTTCTCTATGTTCTAGTTATTACTCTAGCATTCACTTATATTCTAGTTCATTGTTCTACCGTGCACTTGTATTCTTGTTCAATGCTAGTTATACCATTGATGATGACATATGCTCTAGTATTTTTATTCCCAGTATATTCATGCTCGCCAGTATTTTTTTTTTCTAGCAGTTACATTCATCTTGTATTTTTTTACACTGTATTATAGTTTTTGTCAATATATGTGGAACTGCTGTTAGAGATGTACTTCGTTCCATCCTGACTGGAAATATTTTTTCAGACCGCGACTTAGAGGACTTGTTTTCGGAATACTTGGAGATTTGGATGTATTGATTGCTGGTTAGACTATTTATTGTTGTTAGACTTGTGTTGTATTTTATTTATTTTCTTCGATATCTCATCGTGCTCTAGTTTCTGTGATTGAGTATTCCATATTATATTATGATATATGTGTCTCCTTAGGGAATTGGATATTCATGTGAGAGAGATTAGCTAGTATTACGACCTAGACAGCGTTCTACCGCCGATGCTGCGGCGTAGGCTGGACGTACCCACGTACTCGTGCCCTTATACCGGGTGCGGGTCGTGACACGTTTTTAGTGGTGGCCCATGCAGGTCAGATTTTGCAAGTTGTGCGATGTCGTGGTAGTGCGACGTCTTAGTTGTACTACTACGTGCCTACGATAGAATATAGGACATAGGATACTAGGATGAGAGAGGATACTCAATCATAATTTTTTGAGAGATTCCTGGGACGACCCTTGAGAATCTTATTATAATTTCCAATTTAAATTTTTCCCTTGTTTTCGTCCGTTCTCACTTATTGAACTTGATTCTTGTTGATCAGTTGTTAAATTTAATTTTTGGTATCGTTATTGAGTTTGATTTCATATCGAGATAAACTTTACGGACTAAAATTTATGGTATCATCTGATGACATATGTTGATGAGGACAGTGAGAAAGGTAAAATACCTACTTTGGTTATGGAGCCTAGAGTTTATCGCAGCCACATTAGCTGTCGTGGCAGAAACATAGGAACCTAACTTCGGATGTACATATCTTAGTTATGAATTTAGAGTTTCTCGCAGTCATACCGGTTGGCGTGACAAGAATTCTAGATGACGTGATTATAGAGTTGCATACCTTAGTTATAGAACCTATCGTTTATCGCAGCTATGCTTACTAGCGTGGCAAGAATTCTGAGTGTCATGATTTCGGACAGACGTGTATGATTATCAGGTTGTATCTTAAATTAGTTCTTAAAGTATCATCTTAATACTTATGTACTTCTGTTATTACAGGACTTTGTTCCATCGCTTCTTTTTGTTTGCTAAGAGATACCTTCAGTCCTTAATCCAGTTCCTTTTTGAGCTTCTTTTCTTCGAGGATTCCTTGTTAGTATGATAATTGGTGACTTACAATTAGGTCTGTGTCTTGTATCAGTGTTGACTGTTGAGATTATGGCTTCTGAGTCTGTAAGTATTTCTTGGTTGGACATGTGAGCAGTAGGAATCAATCTAGAGTTAACCCGTAGCATAGTACCTTGTAACAATAGTTCTATAATAGGTATCATTATAGTTAATATTGGTACTATAGGTAGAAGGAGGAGTAAAGAGTATCAGTGATGGTTCCAAGAGTAAGTATCAGAGTCAGCATGCCAGTCCTGGATAGTCATAAATTTATGTAATTGGATGATCTATGTAAACAATTAAGTATCGAGAAAATTATATTAAAAATTAATGGAGCATGATATTCAATTTGATGATTGATTACTTGGGTGTGTCAAGAGTAAAGAAATGTATATGCATAAAGGGTTTTAATGAGATGCCATGAGTAGAGAAATATCAAGATTGGTCATGGAAGGTGTGAAGTGAATCACTGATTAGTGTACCAGTCTGTAGAAGATTTGAGAGAAGATACGTATACATCAATCGAGATATGGAACCATATGCCTGCCATTGAGAGTGAAATAAAACATGTGTATTATAAAAAGTGCAAATAAACTTGAGTTCTGGTGAGTGTGATTAGATGATCTAAATAAGGAAGCTAGTGTTACTATATCAAGAGTGCTAGTGTTTCTATATCGAGGATTAGTTGAGCAATGTGCTAGTAACAGTAAGTACCTTGTGTGATAAAATTTGATTAGCGTATCGGTTAATATGGATAGAAAATTATTGGAAGCAACAGTGCAAGTAATCTGGACAGTGTAAATTTTAGTACACAGTTGAGGGTTGTAGACAATTAGTGTAATTGTGTGTACCTTGTGTGTTAGAGACTGTGAGTGTATGTATGTATACTTAGATAGATGTGGATTTAAAGTTATAATTTGAAGATTAGAAATAAATTTCAATTTTTAAGAATTTTGAGGAGTTGAGATTTATGTTATTAAAAATTTTGAGGATTCAAATTTAATTCAATAAACATAGTCAAAGCTATAAAGATTTTTGGAAGTGATTAAAATTTTATTTCAATATTTGAATATTGACTTTTGAGGGAAGTATATACATTTTATTTTAAATTTTTGAGAAGTTAAATTTTGAGAATAAAATTTTATGGTGGGTAAGAAATATAAATTTGTATAAGAGTAGATGATGTGCATGTGTAAGGATCTATTGGCTTGAGAATGCCTGAGATGGCACTGCAAACTGACTTGGGTGTCCATCTAGAGTTATATTAGAGAGAGTAGTACTTAGTATGATGTGTTGCAGTTGGTGTGCACTTGAGTGATAAGAACAACTAGTATAAGCAGTTGCGGTAGGTAAGAGAGTTAGCAGTGGGTGTGTTTGTAGTAGAAACTGTGGTACCTAAAGGGATACATGTATCAAACTTTGGATGCATCATTAAACCTATGGTTGTGTTAGAAGGCTATGTTTTGTTCTTTCCTTCTGTTCTTTTTGTCTATTTGATTGATTAATTAATTTTTTAGTACCATAGCTTGTATCAGTGATTTCTTGCTAGAATGTAGTTAGTAGTAAATCCTGACAGAGACCACAATACCATGACAAAAGAGACCATAACCATGCATATTTTCTCTAGATTGCGTATTGTATGACTGTAGGTAGGATTTTTCTAGACCTTGATTGTTGGGGGTTTGACCATAGTAAAGATTAATAAATAGGTTATGACTTGACAGAGAGAGACAAGGGACCTTAAATTTTGAGGATAAACATTAATTTAAATAAAGAGCTGAGAGCTTAATATGGCAGAATTGACAATTTTGTTAAATCATTTATTTTATGAAGATTATGATATGATTGAATTTGTTATAAAAATTTGAGGAATTTAAGAAGATTATCATTATATTTATTTGACTGCAAGGTATAAATTTAAAAATTATTTGGAATATTGTATTTGAAGATTCATATGTATTACATTATTTGAGTATTGTGTGGAAAAAGAAATCGTGGAATAAGATCACTAATGGATTAGTGTTTGAATTCAATTTTTGGGATGAGGATTTAAATTTTATAAATACGCATCGATTGGACTTAAATTAGGGGAGTAAGATGATTAATGGATTAGTGTTTTCGGATGAGATTTTTTTTAATTTTTATAAATATGTATGGATTGGATTTCAATTAGAGGATTGAATATTAAATTCTTGTATTTCATTATTAACTTAAAATTTTGGAGGAGATTGTGATAAGAATGGAATTTGATTTTATATTTAAAGATTTTCAGGAATATGATATTTATAAAATTTTGAAAAATATTGTGATATAACAATATGGATTTGTTCATGATTATATGATTTGATGAATTTAATTTTGATGGTAATAAATAAATAATTGAGGATTTTAAATTTTGAAAACGAATTTTTTTTATGTGGGTAGACTAGTAACCTCCGTATTCTGAAATTCGTGCTTAAATGTTATTATTAGGTTAATTTGGGGCTATTAAAATTTTTTACAATTTTTGGTTAATTAAAAAACTAGTAACAATTAATTTTAGGACTTTTAAGAATTTATTTAAGTGTCAAACATAATTAAAAATATTTAAAACTTTTATTTTAGGTTCTAAATAATTAAATATATTTTCTAGAATATTTTGGGAATTTTTTGAATATTTTTAATATTTATTGGGAGATATTTAGGTAATAACTAATGTTTAGGACTTCTAGAATTTATTGTGCAAGACCAAGAATATATAATCAATCCAAAATAATTTCTAGTATTTATAATATTATTATATTTTTTCTAAAATTATTTCAGAATTTTGGAATAATTTTAATATTTATTTTTATTTAAATAGGTAAAATAATTTTTAGAGCTTCTTCTAATTATAGTAGGAAACCTATAAAAATAAAATTGTCCCAAGTATTTTTCTAGGGTTTTTAGGTTCAAAATATATTTTTTGTATTTTTTCCAGATTATTTCTAATGTTTATTTTGAGTTATTTAGATTTAAAACGACTTAAATAATGTTTTGATAAAGGCAAATCAAAAACAAATAATATAAACAAAATCATCCAATCAGATTCTGACACGTGTCATCCTATATTTATCATTCAGCCGCATGTCAGCACATCTATATATATATATATATATATATATATATATATATATATATATATATATATATATATATATATATATATATATATATATAACCTTAATTATTCTATTATTTTAGAGAGAGAGATTTTGGAGAATTGTCATCTAGGATTCCTTCATCTTCCAGAAGCATTACTCATAGCTCCGGACTCCAAATATGGCACAATTTCTTGCATTAGAACCGTATTATGGTTAGATTTCTGAATATATAAATTGTTTTACGAAATTTTGAATATTAAATTCTAGAAAATTCGTAGAGCACAGCATGTCCGAAAATAGACGCGTCTCGATGTTTTCGCGATTTCGGGAGAACCAGAAATCAGAATCATGAACCGTTTAAAGTTTTGGAAAGCTAATGTCGATACATTGACATATGTTTCTCCCAGAATTTAATTTGAATTATTTCTATACTGTTAATTTTGTAGAACTTCTAGGTTAGAAATTAACTACCGTTGCACAATACAAAATTTGTATGTGCAATAATTTCCAAACGAATTTGAATTCGGATGAGCCATAAATTCCAGCATGTTTTTGATGCTGAAATCTACAGGAAATCATGCATAAAAGTTGAGTTTGTATTGGTTGACTTTTTGGTCAACAGATCGTCTCGATTTGCGTGTCATGAGTCTCGAGTTGATAAAATTCAGTTCCTTTGTACAAAATTTAGGAATTAACCTAAAATCAGAATAATAAGATTAAAATAAAATTTTAGAGTAATTATTCCAGAATTAAATAAATTAAAATAAATTATCTTTTGACATGGTAAAATTGTAATACATAGGCTATTAGGACTGTGACTTGGACTCTGATTTATACCAGCTAAGGACCATAGGTGAGTATATTCTCTGACAGTTTTCATTATGTTGATTATCTCTATAATTCTAGTTGTATGGCGTACATGATTCTGATACTATGTATACACAAGTTGGCATCATCGAGACCTGTCACGAGGAGTCGTGATTGGAATCGATCGTGCTAGCTGGGGAAATAGGGAAATATTAGTAGATTATGTGATCATACCCAACTCTACATAAATCATTGCTCACCCATACCTCACGTCGGTGCAGCCTAACCATTACATGCCTCATAGCCTGTTATGTATGATTAGCCTGACTATTGCTCGCATCATAGCTATCCGGATGGTTAACCTGACCTAAATGAATCATAGCTAATCATACATAGCAAGCCTGATCAGTCCCAAGTCGATCACATGATATGTTGATGTTTCACACACTTAGCTAGATAATATATACATGTATCTTTAGTTTATTGATCTAGCATTTCTCTATGTTCTAGTTATTGCTCTAGCATTCAATTATATTCCAGTTTATTGTTCTAGCATGCACTTGTACTTCTGTTTATTGCTAGTATACCATTGATGATGACATTATTCCATTATTTTATTATTCCATTCTTATTGCCAGTATTTATATCCATCTTGTATTTCTTTACACTGTCAGTTTTTGTCAATATACATGGAACTGTTGTTAGTGCTTGTACTTCGCTCCAATCCTTACTGGATATTTTTTCCAGACCGCGACTTAGAGGACTTATTTTTGGCATACTTGGAGATTTGGATGTATTGATTACAAGTTAGACTATTTATTATTGTTAGACTTGTATTGTATTTCATATATTTTCTTCGATATCTCATCGTTCTTAGTTATGTGATTGAGTATTCCATATTATATTATGATATTTGTGTCTCCTTATGGAGTTGGATATTCGTGTGAGATTGATTAGATAGTATTATCACCTAGACAGCGTTCTACCGCCGATGCTGCGGCGTAGGCTGGACGTACCCACGACTCATGCCCAAATTCCGGGGGCGGGTCGTGACACATTTTTATTGGTGGCCTATGGAGGTCAGGCTTCTCAAGTTATACGATGTCGTGGTAGTGTAATATCTTAGTTGAACTACTGCATTCCTGCGATAGGATATAGGACATTGGATACTAGGATGAGAGAGGATACTCAATCACAAATTATTTGAGAGATTCCTGGGATGACCCTTGAGAATCTTATTATAATTTCTAATTTAAATCTTTTTTTTTTGTTCCCGTTCGCTCTCGCTTGTTGTTATTGAATTTGATTCTTGTTGATCAGTTGTTAATTTAATTCTTGGTGTCGTTGTTGAGTTTGATTTTATATCGAGATAAATTTTATGGATTAAAAATTTACGGTATTATCTGATGACATATGTTGATGAGGACAGTGAGAAAGGTAAAACGTCTGGTTATGGAGCCTAGAGTTTATCGCAGCCACATTAGCTGTCGTGGCGGAAACGTAGAAACCTGACTTCGGATGTACATATCTTAGTTATGAATTTAGAGTTTCTCGGAGCTATACCGATTGGCATGGCGAGGATTCTAGATGACGTGATTATAGAGTTGCATACCTTAATTATGGAACCTATCATTTATCGCAGCTATGCTTACTAGCGTGGCGAGGATTCTGAGTGTCATGATTTCGGACAGACGTGTATGATTATCAGGTTGTATCTTAAATTTGTTCTTAAAGTATCATCTCAATACTTATCCACTTCTGTTGTTATAGGACCTTGTTCCATCATTTTCTTTGCTAGCAGTAGAGATACCTTCATTCCTTAGTCCAGTTCCTTCTTGAGCTTTATTTCTTTAAGGATTCCTGTTAGAATGATAATTCGTGACTTACAATTAGGTATGTGTCATGTATCAGTGTTGACTGAGTATGACTTGTGAGGCTGTAAGTATTTTTTGGTTGGATATATGAGCAGTAGGCATCGATCTAGAGTTAACCCGTAGCATAGTACCTTGTAGCAATAGTTCTATAATAGGTGCCATTATAGTTAGTATTGGTACTATAGGTAGAAGAGAGAGTAAAGAGTATCAGTGATGGTTCCAGGAGTTAGTATCAGAGTCAGCATGCCAGTCCTGGATAATCATGAATTCATGTAGTTGGATGATCCATGTAAGCAATTAAGTATCAAGGAAATTTTATTAAAAATTAATGGAGCATGATATTCAATTTGATGGTTGATACTTGGGTGTGTCAAGAATAAAGAAATGCATATGCATAAAGGAAATTAATGAATGTGCCATAGTAGGAGGATACCCATATGTGGATAAGAGAGTGTGAGAGAATAAGAATACATTGTGCTAAGTAGTGAGACTTGTGTTACAGATAAAAGTAGGGCCTTGATATGTTATTTGATCTGAGTGTACCGATATATAACTAATGATGGATGTATCACCAGATATTGAGGCAAGTGATGTGTTGGAAATAATAGATGGAAGAGTGTCTAGAAATTATGTGCATGATGCATAGTGGGTGATGAGTGTCAGTGTGGGAGTTCATGAAAGTGGAAGCATGAGTATTTGAAAATTCTAAGGGTGTGTCATGGGTTGAAAAATATCAAGATTGGTAATGGAAGGTATAAAGTGTATCACTGATTAGTGTATCAGTCTGTAAAAGGTTAAGGGGAGATACTTATAATTCAATAGAGATATGGAAGCATATGTCTGCCTTTGGGAGTAAAGTAAAGCATGTGTATTATATAAGTTAATAACTAGTGCGAATGATCGTGAGTTCTAATAAGTTTGATGAGGTGATCAAATAATGAAGCTAGTGTTACCATACCAAGAGTACTAATGTTTCTATATTGAGGATTAGTTGAGCAAGGTGCTAATAACAGTAAGTACTTCGTGTGATGATAATTAGATTGGTGTATCAGTTAATATAGATAAAAAATCATTGGAAGTAATAGTGCAAGTAATCCAGGCAGTACAATATTTAGTACACAGTTGAGGGTTGTAGACAATTAATATGTTTGTGTGTAGCTTGAGTGTTAGAGACTGTGAATATATAGCTATACTTAGATAGATGTGGATTTAAATTTATAATTTGAAGATTGGAAATAAATTTTTAATTTTCAAGAACTTTAAGGAGTTGAGATTTTATGTTATTAAAATTTTTAAGGATTCAAATTCAATTCAATAAACATAGTCAAAGCTATAAAGATTTTTGGAAGTGATTCAAATTTTTATTTCAATGTTTGAATATTTGACTTTTGAGGAAAGTATATACATTTTATTTTAAATCGTTCGAGAAGTTAAATTTTGAGGGTTTATTTTGAGGATAAATATAGTGGGTAAGAAATGTATAACAGTATATGAGTGGATGAAGTGCATGTGTAAGGATCTGTTGGCTTGAGCATGCTTGAGATGGCATTAAAAACTGACTTGGGTATCCATCTAGAGTTGTATTAGAGGGAGAAGTACTTAGTGTGGTGTGTTGCACTTGGTGTGCACTTGAGTGATAAGAACAACTAGTATAAACAATTGTAGTAGGTAAGAGAACTAGCAGTGGGTGTGCTTGTAGTAGAAACTATGGTACCTAAAGGGATAAAGGTATCAAACTTTGGATGCATCATTAAACCTATGATTATGTTAGAGGTTCTTGGTATCAAAGTTTGGTATTAATAGACATATATGTGCAATACGAATGTATCCATGGATATCGTGTGGACTAATGATTAGTTGATGTGGGTATTAGTGTATAGGGATAGGAATTTGTGAGTGAATGTGCCAGAATTAAGTGTATGATAGAGGTTGAAGATGTCCAAGTGATGGGTTAGAAGGCTATGTTCTGTTCTTTGATTTCTTAGTACCGTAGTATCAATGACTTTCTTGCTAGAATATAGTTAGTAGTACATCCTGACAGAGACTGCAGTACCATGACAAAAGTGACCATAATCGTGCATCTCTTCTCTAGATTGCATATTTTATGACTGTAGGTAGGATTTTCTTAGACCTTGATTGTTGGGGGTTTGACCGTAGTGAAGATTAATGAAGAGGTTACGACTTGACAGAGAGAGACAAGGTGCCTTAAATTTTGAGGATAAACATTAATTTAAATAAAGATTTGAGAACTTAATATAGCAGAATTAACGATTTTGTTAAATCATTGATTTTTATGAAGATTATGATATGATTGAATTTGTCAAAAAAAATTAAAAAATTTAAGAAGATTATCATTACATTTATTTGACTGCAGGATATAAATTTAAAATTTATATTTTGAATATTATATTTGAAAATTTTATAAGTATTATATTGTTTGAGTATGATATGGAAAAAGAATCGAGGAGTAAGATCATTAATGAATTAGTGTTTGAATTCAAATTTTTGGAATAAGAATTTAAATTTTATAAATATGCATTGATTGGATTTAAATTAGAGGAGTAAAATCATTAATGGATTAGTGTTTAAATTCAAATTTTTGGGATAAGATTTTAAATTTTATAAATATGCATTGATTGGATTTAAATTAGAGGATTGGATATTAAAATTTTTGAGTATTTAGTTATTAACTTAATATTTTGGAGGAGATTGTGATAAGAATGGAATTAGATTTTAATTTCGAAGATTTTAGGAATATGATATATTTATAGAATTTTGAAAATTTTGTGATATAACAATATGAATTTACTTCATGATTATATGGTTTAATAAAAAAAAAACTATTGAGGATTTTAAATTTCGAAGACAAAATTTTTTTAAGGTGGGTAGACTTGTAACCTCCGTATCCTGAAATTCGTGCTTAAATGGTGTTCTAAAATTAATTGGAAATATATAGGGCTAAAATTAGGTGGGACACAAGTGTCATGGACGTAGAGAACTCAGAATAGAATATTGTCATAATTTGGGTTGCACAAAATGGGTTGAGATTGTGTCTCCAATTTCGATTAGAACGTACAAAGATGCAGAGTCAAATTTATTTTGAATTAAAAATAAACGTCCGCGACGAATATTGTGCGACTAAAATGAAGCACAAGAAAGCATATTTATGAGTTATACAAAGGTCAGAATAGGGGATGGGCAAGTCTAGGACAAGGATGTGGAATTTGTTGGAAGGCAAAAGCTAGTGTAGCGCTCCCAATATCGAAGCAACGGTAAGGTACAACAATTAAATAAAATTACAGTAATAAATTATAATCCTCAATATTTAATCCCAAAAATTACTAATTAAATCCATAACCCTATAATTTGGTCAGGGGTTCTTCTAGTGGGCTTCTAGGTCTAGTCTACTAACACATGCATTAAAAACACAATATAATATATATATATATATATATATATATATATATATATATATATATATATATATTATATATATATATCATGCAATTATTTAAAATAAATACACACAATATTTATAAATAATAAAAAGACAAAAAATACCTCTATTTTAGAATGTGGTAGTGACATTGGATGTATGACTGAATATAACACAAAGTGTTCGTGATCTAAGTGACATAACTCCTTGTGTTTTGTTCGCTAGACAAATAAGAAATTCGCTAAGTCCAAAGAGAAATATGCGGCATGATCCTTATGCGGCAAGTAGGGTATGCGACCACTTTTCCTAGGACGCATGACTCTAAAAACTTGGCACATCTTTCTATGGTTTTGTCTTTTCTTTCTAACATATTTTATGGCCTGTCACATCCATCCTTCAGTGACTTCTATAACACATCACTTTGGCCCTTGTTCCAAGAGTGGACTTTTGTCCGGAGCATGCGTCTTGGAGGAGCATGCGGCCTGGGATCATATGCTGCATAAGGTAGCATACGGCTTGGATGAGTATGCAGCCTGGGATCGTATGCGGCCTGAGGTAGCATGCGGCCGACAGTCCATGTGGCACCTGTCCTATGCACCAAGTTGTGCATGCGCCTCAGCTATTTTATTTGGAATATTTCTTTGTTCTATGTGGTTGGTCTTGATAATTGCTTGTGATTGATCCTAAGAAGAATGGACTTAGTAACCCGACCTTGTGATAGACATGATCATGTACTAGAATTGACTATGTCATAAGTAACTAACTAGTTGTGCTCCTAACATGAGATATGTGTCCCAATGCGATAAGGCGCATACGACCAACTGTAAGTTTGATAATTTGACCC
Organism: Iris macrosiphon; assembly: GCA_036927795.1. Taxonomy (NCBI): domain Eukaryota; kingdom Viridiplantae; phylum Streptophyta; class Magnoliopsida; order Asparagales; family Iridaceae; genus Iris; species Iris macrosiphon. Next base: position 103,085,118 of record JAYESA010000010.1, on the reverse strand, counting down.
AATTTTTTGTATCCGTGCTGATACATTTGCTACGTGCTACGTGTACACATATTATAAGGTGTACTGAGGTACGACCATATTTTAATATGCACTAAGATGCGACATAACTTGCTATGTGCTATGTGATTACATATTTTTGGTCGTGCATCGAGAATGCCCCCTATACTACGGTACGACATATAGGAGGATTGATCATGTGACCATGCTATGGAATTTCTAACAGAATCATAGGACTAATTTAGGCAACTAAAATTGGTAGAGCATTGGGAGAAAAAAAATCCTGAGATCCTGCACATTAGCCACCTCAGACTATCATCATGGCGTGCAAGGCTGACCCCCATGGATATTGGTCACATCCACACTAGTGGACAACAATATCCAAATACTTATATTGTATAACGCATTCTATGTAATTCTAGCACGGTGGCCTTACGAGCGACCGGTGCATAATGTACAATGTGCTATGCGATTACTATGGCTCAGTTAGCTACGCTAAACAGCTCACGATCTGAGGATTTCAATATTGCATTATTCTGTTCTGAGATAACTCAGACCCCACATAACAAATCGTAGGATTGATTGGCCGATTTAAAAGAATATGTACTGGTAGTCTAGAGACATGAACTATTGTGGTACGATGGTTCGACGCTTGTCCTTGTTTGGTTGTTGGCTTGTGCCAATGTGTCATAATAGATCATGAATGGTCATACTCTTGCAGTTATGGCACGGATTCCTATTTTATGTAATTTATTGGAGGATTCCTTTTTTATGTACTTTATTGGTTTTTACTTTATTCACTTATTGTCACGCTCCAGTCCCAAAATACGTAGGACTAGGACACGTAAGCATGCCAGCCGTATGAATATGGCACTCTAATATATGGAAACCATAACACACGTACGCTGTAATATAAATAATAATTCACCAGTGGTATAAGTCATCATAAATCAAAGGATATAATCTAATCTCATCCACAGAAAATCAAATATAATGAATAACCAATATCTATAACCAGATCCCAAAAAAGTATATAAAGTTGACAGTCAGATGGAAACAAATCTACTGCCGAACTAGAATAAGAATAAACAAGATAAATACAGTATAAGTACAACAACTACCAACTACTGAGACTCGAAGAGAAGACCTCCTCGGAATATAAGTAACCAGTCCGGATCAGCGCTCCTGCGAATACTCATAAATAATACACCTAGAAAGGGACCAGGTCCTCAGAGGGACATAACAAGATACATAGAAGCATGCCATAAAGTAAATACTGAATAAATAACTCCAGGGTGACCTAACCATCTAAGTGAAATACAACTTGAGGACAACTTTGGTACGTATGGGAAAGTGTAGGCTAGACATATGCTGACGTAATTCACCAATCGTGACAACTGGCTAGTATATGCCACATATGCCCCCTATAACACGAGCGCAGGAATATAATAACGTCCAACATTCTCTAGAGTGTGGTATCTGTAACGTCCATCATTCCGAAGAATGAGGTATCTGTAAAATCATCACGTATCGTCCAACACTCTAGGGAACGTGGTATCTGTATAAATAATAACATCCGAATCACTCCGTCGAGTGCGGTATCTGTATAAAGGAGGTGGGTGTCCCATACGCCTACTAATCATCCTCCCCGTCCAATAATCTATGCATGTTGTATCCACAACACGATTCAGCTACTACGCCGCGGCGTCGTAACTCTGGCTCATAGTCTATCGTTAGAACAATAGCCCAACCTTACAACAAAACAAGGAAAAGGATTGGACCATCGTACCACGATAGTCTACGCTCCGCCTACTAATAACTGCTAAGTCTTATAACATGCATCACTATTAGCAGTTATACCCTATCCGTCGCACGCCTACACGTACAGGTGGCCAACCACATACGCAGGATCATGCCCTACATGAGACTCACAACACGTGTAAGAAATGTGTCAAGGCCCGAGATTCATACCAATAACTCCACAACTTTAGGTGGGTTTAGTAGACACTAGGTCAGACACAAGTCCTAATGTCAACGCCTCCGTTGACTGCACCCGAGTCTCTCCCGGACGCGCACAATTTAAATAAATAAATATGCAGCTAATAATAACGAATTTAAATAGTACAACGAGACAAGGTATACTTGCCTAGAACTCTGGTGTGCGCAAGCAATGCTCCGGAACCAGCAGTCAAGGTAGCACTGTCTCGGATGCCTACGAACAGATAACAATAATTGTAAACCTCTATATTTCACTACACTTAATTACGTATGCTAACATAGTACATGTATACATACCTATCATATATATCTATATTAAATAAATTATTAAACATATATACATATATACATAAGTACATAAATACGTATACAAATACAATACATATCATATATACATATATATATACGAGTATCATATTTACATATATACATTAAGTAAACACATTATACATATATACATAATATACCTAAATACATAATAAGCATATATACATTTATACATAAGTATACGTAAATACAGATATACATATATACATACATATATATTATATAATACATATATATACATAAAATAATTCATATGTACATATACGTATACGTTTATACATATATATATACATATATACATTAAGTGAGGGGGGTATACCGTACTATGTCGTGTCTGGGGGGTGTCCGCCGTACGAAGGGTCATCGCCGGCGAAGGGGGCGGAGCTCCGGTGGTGCACGGAGGAGCAGCAGCGGCAACAGCAGCCTCGGTAGCAGTTGCAGCAGCAGTAGGCGGCTCTGGCAGCAGCCGTGCGGTGGTCGAGGGTGGCTGACGGCGGTGGTGGGGTCGTGGGGAAGCTGGAGGTGGTGGTACACTGGCCGTGGATGACCGGCGGAGGTGGGGAGGGGTGCCCGGGGCAACAGGAGACGGGTGGTGATGGTGTATGGTGATGTTGGTAATGGTGGTGTTGGTGATGGTTGAGTTGGTATCGACGGCGGTGAGGGTGGTGGAGATGGTGAGGAAGGCGGTCGAGGTGGTGAGGAAGGTGGCCAAGGTAGTGGGGAAGGTGGCCAAGGTGGTGGTGGTGGACTGGGGTGGCCGGGGAAGGAGAGTCAGGGCTCGGGTGTGGCGAGGTGCAGCGGGGTGGCTCGGTTCCGGCATCGGTGCAGCGGCTACAGGCGGCGCTGGAGGGGAACTAGGAGGTACAGCGGGGTCTTCGGCCGTCGGGGTGACGCTGCTGGGCCCGCTCCGGCGGAATGGCTCGCCGGAGGGAGGTCGGGGAAGAGGAGCAGGATGGATGGGGTGGTGGTGACGGCTAGGTGAAGTTAGGTTAGGGATGGGTTTGATGAGAAAAAGGAAAATAAAGAAAAAAGGAGAAAAGTTGTGGGTTTGGGTTTGGTTTGACCTAGGTGGGTGGGCTTGGTCAACTCTCCTTGGAGTTGGGCCTTGGGCTCACATGGGGATGTTGGGAGGGCTAGAATTTGCATTAATTAAATGCAAGGATAGGTTTAATATATGGGGGCGATGTGCGTGCGTTGCACATTCCGAAAAATTACGAAAAAATCTATGTGAAGGAAAAATTAGGTTTCTTCACGTATTATCCTATGGTGCGGACACCTAAATGTACTTTTGCATAAAAGTGACCAACAATTGCAAAAATTGCACAAAAATGGAAATTTGGTTTATATTGATTAAATTAACTGCGCAAGGTATTCTGGAATTAATTAGAAGTACATAGAAATAAAATTAGGTAGGACGCGAGTGTCAGGGACGTAGGGGGTACAGTATAGAATATTAATAAAATTTGGGTCGTATAAAACGGTCAAGATTGTGTCTCTAATTTTGATTGGAACGCACAAGGGTACGGAGTCATATTTATTTAGAATTACAATAATAACGTCCGCACGTTAATTGTACAACTAAAATGTTGCACAAGAAAGCATAATTATAAGTTAAACAAAGGTCAGAATAGTAGGCGAGCACGTCCAGGACAAGGTTGTAAAATTTATAGATAGGCAATGGATAGTGTCGTGCTCCAATTAATAAAGTAACGGTAAGGTACGTTACGTGTCATAAACAATACAAAATTAAATAAATACCATGTCCTATTTCTATTTGGATTCAAACTAGCCCTAGTTTCTCTATCTATGCCAAGTAGACCTAATTTTGGGTGAGGGGGTTTACACTTATACTCCTTTATGGTACTTGCTATCGGGGCCTGGCCCCGCTGGTTTTGTTTGGCCAGGTATAGTAGCAGAGCCAGAGGATCCACTCATGTATCCGACCGATGGAGAACACCAGGAGGATGTCCACCGAGAAACTTGAATGGGTTTCTTCTCCCCCACTATGAGTATCATTTTGTATTATATTTTGGCCTTTAGCCGACAACCGGTTTATCTGGACATTAGTCCTTTATATGATTATATATTTTTTAGACCGCGCTTGACTTACAATTATGTACTCTTGGCAATGTACTATTGTACCATCCTATATAACTAGTTTCATGATCATTCTGATAAAGCATTAGGGATGCCTAACTGCTTTATCTTAGATGTTCATTCTTATTGGTTCTTGGTTAATGATTGAGACATAGATATTCTTGACTCTAGGTGACTTGATTGTATTATGCACCCTTTGTCTAGTTGCAGCCGTGACCGCCGTATGACATTCTATACCTTGTACGGGAGAGCTGGCCATTTGTGTCTCCGTATTTCGGTACTAGGGCATGACAATTAGTTAGTGCCATTGTGTTAGTTCTTGACATAGTTATCTACATTAATTAAGTTAGTTAGTGTATGGAGAGAATATTCCCTATTAATTAGTTGTAGAGATGCCTTTCATTAAATAATTAGATTTCTTCCTAATCCAAAAAGATTTCTTTCATGACAATTTCTAAACCTTAATTAGAGAATGGAGAGGGACAAAGTTGACATTTTAACATAATCAAACCCTACTATAAGCGACAAGTTCTAATTAGGGTTCATCCATTTATTTTATTTCATTCATTAGCCTCCATTCTCTCCAAAGTAACTTTTTTTCAATCCAACCTAAATACATACAATTTCCTATTCTAATCCACTCATTCTCAACCAATTAGCATCCCATAGAGGCCTAGAAGCTTGGAATTGCAAGTAGCACCATTAGAGAGGTAATTGCTAAGAAGTTTGTGTCCATTCTAATCTTTATGTGTCCACTTGGAGGAGTTTTATTGGGATCTGACTCCCAATAGGTATAATTTTCTATTCCTAATAATTTTATGGTTAGATTATAGTTTCGGACCTCTAAGAACCAACCCATGGCTAAGGACAACCCCTATGGAGAAGAACTATGTGCTAGAAGGCTTTAATTTGATAGTTATTGGTGTTTGTGGTCAAATTGGAAAAAATCCGAATTTGTGTCCACCAAGTGTTTGAGGGATGTGTTGGCCCAAATATTTAAGTTAATTTTTTGAATATGGCTAATAGATTAATTTTAGCATTATGATAATCGATCAATCATTATAGCTGTCATGACCCGCACCCGGATATTCGGGCACGAGTACGTGGGTACGCCCAGCCTACACAACAGCATCGACGGTAAAACGTTGTATGGTCAACTCTAACTAACTAAATATCTCAATAATATAAATATGGTACTCGTCAATCATCTCAACTCCAAAAGGAGGAACAATATGGTATCTCACAAATATAACTATACTCAATCATAATGCAAACTAAGCACGAATGGAATAACGTAGAAAATAATGAAGATACAATCCACAAGTCAGAAATAATATACATGCCATAAATCTCAATAACAGTCTAATACAAATCCACCAAATAAACTAAACCTCCTCAGGCTCTTGAACTAAGTCATCCTGGTCTATAGGAGTATCTTCTAATGGTAAGCCCTTCTGCAGCCCATAGAATCTAGGACACTGATCTATGAGCCAATCATCTGAAAAAATAAATCCAGTCCGGATTGGAGCAAAGTACATACCTCTGAAAGCAGTTTCAAATACATAATCGAGCATATAAAACAGATAATAGAAAAGAATACAAGATAACTAAACAACAGAATGAATGAACTAGAGTGAACAGGTAATGTACTAGAATGAAGAACAAGCAATATGAATATCTTCAATATAAAGGAATAACTGAAATCTAACTAATATAGGCGTATGGGTTACCCACTCTTGTAAACCATAGTAACTAGCAAGAAAACACATATATAATGAATATATAAAAATATGATAAGCATGCAAAGTACTATAAGCAATTTGGCAAGGTATGTCTTGCAAGAAAGCTGTAAAGTGTAAGCGTTCATACGTCAAGCACAAGGGATCAGAACTATGGCATCAGAATAAATATCTCTGGATGCTGAAATAAACATCACCAACGTTCCCAGAATAATTGAGATAGTCAAAAAATCCTACCCTTTCGTCCAATTTGGATACAGGGGCAAAACGGTAATTTTAAGTCATAGCGGGGTCCACATGTAGCCCACTTTGCACCGGAATACGTGCCAGAGATAAAGGTCTCTAAATAGGATAAATTATAGGTCAAACAAATTCCAAACGTCGATACGAACTCAACGGTATGTCCAATTTTGGATTTCGGTGAGCCGATCATAAATTCGTCCTTCAAGTCAACCCGTAGGGCCCGCAAATAGGCAGCTTAGTCAACTATCTCAGAATCGCGTGAAACTTGGGTCACAGGACCAATGTGATATCATGAATCCAATGGCATAACTTTTGTCGTATTCTGACTAGCGTACACAGAGTCGGATGATATTTTGCAAAAGTTGTGATAGGGAGACTTTTTGCGGATACGGGTTAATTCTGACGCGCACACACGTCCGAATCAACTTTCGCGAAAGCTCACACGTCAGGATATACCATACGCGCCTTTTGGTGTAATTGGTACGCGACGAGGCTATCCCATTTGGCGGGACGTACTCCGTATCATAAAATTTTAATTTTAACATATCAAATTTTTTGTCGTTTTGGAGGCCGAATAATTTAACAATTAAAGCAAACTAATAAAAAGTAAAAAAATAGAAATATTCTCGGTTACATAAAGAAGAAAACTCTTCAATTAGATTTTGAAAATATTAAATAGGTTGGTGGCAATTTAGGCATGAACATGGGGGTTTGGTGTTGAATTTCTGGACTATTTTGATCAGTTTTTCGGCCAACTTTCGGTCGACTTTTCGACCATTGTAGGGCACAAAAATTTATCCCGCTTGAATGAAAATTCTAGAGTGTTAGGTTATGAACGTACACGGACAAACCGCTCACAAAAATAATCGAAGATGAAGAAGATATGGTACCTTGAAGATGGGGCAAAACTGCACACATGTGCGCGCGCGGGGTGGCGAGGACGGCCGACGGCATGGCTGCGGCGCCGGCGTTGGTCGGAGGTGCGAGCTAGGGTTTGGGTTAGGGTTTGAGAGATTAGGGTTATGGTTTGGGAGATTATAATATGTATGTATATATATTAGAAAGGGAGAGAGAGAGAGAGATATATATATATATAGCCACGAGGGGGGGGGGGGGTTCTGTAGCTGCGGGGGGGGGGGGGGGGTGTTCTGGAAATAGTTAGGATTAGTGTTTAGGTTGCTTTAGGATTAGGGAATAGGTTAGTGTTAGGGTTTAGTTTGGTTTAGTTTGCTTTTTCTTTTCTTTTCTTTTCTTTTCTTTTGCATTTCTTTTCTTTTCTTTTATTTTGTTTTTCTCTTTTATTTTTTATTTTTTCTTTTCTTCTCTTTTCTATTATTACTATTAATATTACTATTATTATTATTATTATTACGATTATTATTATTATTATTATTATTATTATTATTATTATTATTATTATTATTATTATTATTATTATTATTATTATTACTTTTACTATTACTATTACTTATTATTATTAATAACTATATATTTATTATTACTATTATTATATATTTACTTATAAATATATCTACATATATAGATGAGACTATATAAAAATTTAAAAAAAATATTTGCACATAGAATAAATTCTAGAAAATCTATCGCCCTTCAACAAGACTCTAAAATAATAAAAATCATTTTATGAAATAAGTCTAAATGAGTATTTATTTAATTAAATGAATAAATTTTATTTTCTAATTAATTATGAAAATACTTTAAAGAAATTCAATAATTTAATAAAATACTTAAAATAAAATTTAAAATTTTAGGGGGTTTACAATAACCCAAATTCTAATTTGTAACTAACTACCCATACACCTAACTATATACTAACATGCATTCAAAACTTATACAATACTCTACTAACTACCTACTAATATACCAATACATTATATATATATATATATATATATATATATATATATATATATATATATATATATATATATAACTAAATAGTTAACAATATGTATACATAACTAACTAGATAACAATAAAACTAACTAACTAACTAACTAAAGCTATAAATCAAGGCTAACCCCATTACCTTGCCGCTGCCCTTGTTCTTGCTGTAGCTTGCTGTAGTTGAGCTACTCTTGCATTTGATGTTGTGCCCTGCTGCAGTTACTACTAATGTTGTTGGTCCTCTTGTTGTTGCTGCACAGTTGTTGTTCTTGTTGTTGCTGCACAGTTGCTGCTGTCACTACCATATTCCAGAATAGGGATATTTTCGTCTTTTCATTTATTTAATTTAATGTGTTAATATTTTATGATATTAAATTATATTTAATTGCTGTGATTTTATTTGATTGTTGTACCTTATCGTTGCTTCGATAATTGGAGCACTACTCTAGCCATTGCCTTCCTACAAATTTAATATCCTTGTCCTAGACGTGCCAGCCTTCTATTTTGATCTTTGTGTAACTCATAACTATGCCCTTTTGTGCTTCATCTTAGTCGTACAACATTCGTCGTAAAATTATATTTAATTCCAAATAAGTCTAACTTTACATCTTTGTACGTTCCAATCAAAATTGGAGACACAATCTTGACCCATTTTGTGCAACCCAAATTATGATAGTATTCTATTCTGAGTCTTCTTCATCCATGACATTTGTGTCCTACCTAATTTTAACCCTATGTACTTCCAATTAATTTTAGAACACCAATAATATTAATTTTAATTAAATTAATCCAAAACCCTACTTTGTGTAATTTCCAATTGTTGGACACTTTTATGCAAAAGTGCATTGACTGTCTGATTATGCACAATATTTGAGGACGTGACACCCGTTCAGCTAAACGCACACTTGACCCTGTTAGATGACAAGTAGCACCCTAGCGTAGTCTCTGAGTTCAGTGTCATTATGATTGTGTGTATGTTAGTGTATCGACAGATGCAATATTATTATTAAATGATGTCTATAGGGCTGTTGGATTATTCAAACAAGACCTCAGAAATAGGACATTGATATTTCCAGCAGAGGACCACAGGCGAGTACATTCTCTGACAGTTTTTATTATATTGATTATCTATATAATTCTAGTTGTATAGCGTACATGATTTTGACACTATATATACACGAGTTGGCATCATCGAGACCGATCACGAGGAGTCGTGATTGGGATCCATCGTGCTAGCTGGGGACGGGGAGATATTAGTAGCTTATGTGATCATACCCAACTCTACATGCATCATAGCTCACCCACACCTCACGTCGGTGCAGCCTGACCATTACATGCGTCATAGCCTGTTATATGTGATTAAACTGACTATTGCTCGCATCATAGCTATCTGGATGGTTAGTCTGACCTTACATGAATCATAGCTAATCATATGTAATAAGCCTGATCAGTCCCAAGTCGATCACATGATATGCTGATGTTTCACACACTTAGTTAGATATTCTATACATGTATCTCTAGTTATTGTTCTAGCATTTCTCTATTGCTCTAGCATTCACTTATATTCCAGTTCATTGTTCTAGCATGCACTTGTATTTTTGTTCATTGCTAGTGTACCATTGATGATGACATATGCTCCAGTATTTCTTATTTCCAGTATTTCCTATTGCCAGTATTTATAACCATCTTGTATTTCTTTACACTGTATTATAGTTTTTGTCAATATATGTGGAACTATTGTTAGTGCTTGTACTTCACTCCAATCCTAACTGAATATTTTTTTCAGAGGATCTTGAGGATTTCTGTCCTATACATTATGGACGAGGTATAGACGCAGACTACACACCAGAGATATTAGAGGAGTCTATTCCTTTAGAGGAGACACAACCTGTAGCTGTTTAGACAGCATTTATTTTATGCATTTAAGATTTATTTTGAGGTTATTTTAGTTATGTTGAGACTTATGTATAGTTTAATTTGAGACTTGTGGAGACTTATTATGTTAGACAGCTAGACAGTGGTTTATCTCTATTTTGAGATATTGTATTTGACTTATGTCATTCTTCCTTATCTTTATTGTGCCATTTATTCTTATAGTTTTGTGATTGAGTATACATTATGAGATGTTGAGAGATGTTATTTCATTTTCCTCCTTATGGAGTTGATGACAGGTTGTAAGTTATGTTTAGTATATTATTGAGACCTAGACAGCGTTCTACCGTCGATGCTGCAGCGTAGGCTGGACGTACCCACGATTCATGCCCAATTTCCGGGTGCGGGTTATGACAGCAGCTCTTACTTGCTGCTAATGCTGCTGAAGCTGCTGCTCCTCTTGCTGGTGCTGCAGCAGCTGCTGTTTATGATATGCTGCAGTTGAGCTAATCTTGTTGTTGTGCTGTTGAAGCTGCTGTTCTCTTGGTATTGAAACTTGCTGCCTGGCCCCCTCTCACTGAACATGATACAACACTCATACTCACGCACTCACATACAAGTAAATATATATCTATACATACCCACATATATAAATATATATCACTAACCAACACACATATATAAATATACACTCATATATGGATATATATATCACTATACATACATATATACATATGTGTAACTCTATATAGATATATAATCACATTCATACATATATATATATATATATATATATATATATATATATATATATATATATATATATATATATATATATATATATATATATATATATATATATATATAAGTAACTATACTAGTAATACATATGAACCCCCTCTCTCAAGACCACCAATACCTCAAATGAAACATAGACATATCCATAAATATACATATACATATATATCATACAACCATTATAATTATATCATTCTAATAGCTATTACGATGGCAAATTAAATTTAAATACAATAAAACAAATACGTGGAGTGCACCGCACCCGTATCACACTCATTCTATGATACGCTTACGATACGGCTCCACCATACAACCAAATATATCCCGAAGGACACGAGCAAGTCTAAAATCATAATTATGAACAACACGGAGAGTGAACTACTCAACTAAGTGCCCATGTCAAAATGTGACATGCTCAAACCTCCCGTGTCAGAAAAAAACCACCAAATCAACTCGTATCTCCAAATTATCAGGATACGGCCTACACGTATCCAATTGTGGATATGACACTAGTCACACACAATCAAACACAAGTCAATTTGGTCTAATTGACCTATTAACAAACACAATATGTGTCAATCTCGGAATTCTCCTAAAATTGACACAAAATACAACATAACTTTCTCCATAGGCCTCCTATGAACCTAATTCCAATTCCTAGGGGTAGCCTTAGCATATGGGGTAGTTCCTAATGATTAAATTATAGATTTAAAGTCTAATTATAGTGGTAAAATTGAATTATACCAATTAGAAGATCGATACCTAATAAAATTCCCAAATTGAGTGAAAAAAGCCTCCAACTTGTAGATCCTTGCTCCTCTTTGTAGATCCTTGCTTTCTCCTTGTAGATCCTTACTTTAATAGCCTCCAATGGTGAATAGGGAAGGAATTTGGAAGAAATTTGAGTAGAAATTGGTGTGGAAATAAAAAAATTGGAGGAAGAAAATTTTTATATCTAGATTTAGAATGACAAATAAGAGAGAAAGTCTCTCTCCACCCCTATGGTGGCCGGCCATAACCCCTCCTCCAAGCTTCTATGGAAAATTCAAAATATCCCTTGGGGCTTGTCATGAAGAAATAATTAAGGAGGGAAGGTTCTAATCTAATTGGTTTCACTAATTAATTCATCCTCCTAATGAATGGGCTTACTATTGGGCTCAATTCTAACTAGAATTAAATGTTGGTCCATGGATCTAATCTAAACTAGTTAGGTCTACTAACACAAGTCCAAAAATAAATCTAACATCTATAATAAATAAATAATACCATAAATAAATAGTTACAACATGCACAATATTTTATATAATAATCCTAAAATAAATATACCCATGCCCAATTACCAAACTACCCTTAGTTGGGAAAAGTGAGGGTGATAATAGCAACATCTACTTAAACTCAGCATTATCCAGATATGCTTAAATGTTATCATATTTGCTTTTGTATATTTTCTCGTTCATCTAACATGTACTTACAGAAAGCAATAAGTAAGATCAGCATGGACATATACAACGAAGAAATGATGATGAGCCAAAGAAAGCGTTATACTAGAAGATTTCTCTAAACCGCCTACGACTTATCCGGAGCCTCGCACTCCGGGGTTCTGCTGAGGGCAACATCCCTCGTAGGGGTTCGGGAGTGAAGCCCCAAAAGGTATTCTGATTTTCAGATATGTCTATCTTTGGACAACTGTCGTCAAGGAAAATGCATCTTCAAGTCAGCAAACATTTCATAAGATTGACATCGTCAAGTGCTCTTGGTTTTTATTGTATATAATTTAATATTTATTGAGTCTAAGACTTATGTACATTGAGTCGGACTGGCATACTCAAGTCCACTCAAAATAGCCTGAAACCCATCCATAAATACAAACCCAAAATCAGACCAAAACTAGCCTGACCAAAGCTTAGACCATTCTGGAAATAGGCTAACCGAACTCGGACAGAACTCAGACCAAACTCTGGCCGAATTCGATTTGCCATTTACATAATATTAGCTAGTTGTGATATCCCTGATTTTGTGACTCCAACGTTCAAAAATTCAAATAATTTATGACCGAATTCTAGCCAAACTCTATCCTAGAATTTTTTATAAATAGACTTAAATTTTCACATTCTTACTCACTCAACCATTCTTAATCTTTATATCCTATAAGTGAGTAAACCCCTGAGCTTTAACATTTTCCATCTCCAAGATCAACACCCTAGTGTTCTAGTGCCAAGTGCAATCTCAGTTAGAAGTCTGTCAGAGTTGTAAGAACTTGGATCAGCAAATTTCTCTTTAGTTTGAAGTCAGTCTGCCCTTCGAATCAAACGCACGTGTGAAGTCTTTCGAGCCTTCGGATCAAAGTTTGATGTTGAAAGAAGTCATCAAGCCTTCCGATCAAAGCTTGTGATTCACTATTGGTGATTATAGTGGATAAAACTCTGAGCAAGAGTTTTCAGGACTGGACTATTCCTCTCAGAGGAAAACTAGTATACATTGCAGTATTTGCGTTTGTTCTCTCGCAACTCTATTGCTCTACTTTATTTACTGTTATTAGTTGGTAGCTTCCTTTACTCTGCATAATTATTTTTGAATAGATTATTTCGCTGTACTCTATTCACCTCCCTCTAGAGTTTCCTTACGGTCCTACAGGATGATCCCTTGGTTGTTTGAGAGTCTAATTTATGGTTTGGTAGTTTCTACCTGTCCACAATTAGATACGTATAGTCGTATCATGATACACCATGATACATATAGATGATTTGGGTATTTTGGGGGTTTTGAGCCAATAGGTATTAATCTCTGTTAACTGCATTATAATTAGCTTTTGTAGTTATTTATATATCATAAATTATGTATTATATTGTGTCCATGTGATTTGGGGGTTTGGTATATTGATGGTGTGGAACTTTGGGGGTGTATCATTGAGTATCATGATACTTGGTGTGATAGTGTGTGTGCTCTTAGAACAGAGTGTGTTGGTGCATTGGTGGTTGGTTAGTATTAGTGTTGTGGTTGGTATGTTATAGTGATGGTTGTCTATATGTTTGCTAGTGTAGTGTGTAGGGTGTTCATGTGATGTGGTGTGTGGTTATGCTCAGAGTAAGTGAGGCTGGAGGGGAGACTCTGATTAACTTCCTGCAGTCTGCAGGTATCACAGTATGCCAGTGCAGGTTGCGAAAGTTCTCTCTCTACAAATGGTTGTAGTACAGACTCGGAGATCCGATGTACCAAGGTAGAAATTCAACTAGGTGGTTGCGACCTCGAGTTGCAGATAGGCAATTATAGAGTTTGTGCAACAGTAGCAAACAAGTAGATGCTGCAGCAGTAAGGAAAAGGGTTCAACAACATTGAGAATGATCTGTAGGCAACCAGGTTCATCACAGCAAGTTCTTTGTTCCAAATTGCAGCAGTGAGTTCATGGGAGGATGGGGTCTTGTCGTGTATTGCAGTGAGGATTTAGGTGCAGGAGTAGTATATCAACAGTTATTCGGGTCAGGTGATATATATTTCTAATTTTATAATAAATATTATAAGTTGTTAGTTTAAAATATAAATAAAAAATATTAAAAATATAATAATAATAATAATTATCTATAAATTTAATTAACTTAAATTATTTAAAATATAATAACTAGTTAAATATTTGAAATATAAATAATAAATTTGAAAAGTATAACTTTTTTCTAGTTATAAGTTGTCAGCATAAATAAATAACTTAAAGTAATACCTATCTAGTCAAAAGTATAATATTAGTATTAATTATCAAATTAAAATATATTTAATAAATATTGTTATAAAATTAGGATAATTAAACAATTAAACTATATATTATGTTAATATTAATTATTCATATTTAGTAATTATCTTAATTTTTTAAATTAATTATAAAATTTTATTAGATATTTAACAATTATGTTAATTTGTTATGTAAATAACCATTCACTATTGTTATAATAACTATATCATTTTTCGTTTCCTCACTTCTATCCTAACCAGTCACATTTGTCCTTTACTAAGGGACAATAAAATGTATGTATTTCTATACACTTTTTATTCATGAAAGTAAAAAATTCAAATCCTATTTCACTCCTTGTTTATCAAATAGACCCTAAATGAGATCAACTTTAGAATTAACTTAGAACTCTGTTCTATATGAGCTCAAATTGAACATATGCTAAACTCTAACTCGGTTCAACTTGAACTAGCTTCAGTTATTGTAAATAATATTTTTATGAACATATACTTACTTGCCAAATGGTTTGCAAAACAAATTAAACATTTGGTCAAACTTATAAACTCTTTTCTTCTTTTATTGTGTTTGCTGATATCAGAAATTAATATACTGGTCAACAATATCTTTTGCTTTCACATGTTAAACAAACATAAACACTCACACCCAAAATAGAAATTCCCTCGATACGGTACTTTTAGTCACAATAACACACATTGATAGCTATAACACACACTATTGGTTAGTGTTATTTTTCAGTTCTTATACTCTAATATGTTGTTGATGCAGGCTCAAGGCCACCCTGGAGTAATCCAAACAAGACTTCGGATTTGGACAACCCTCTTAATTAGGATAACCCCCAGGCTCAGCGTGATTCCACTAAAGATCGGGATCACAGATGACCTCCCACGACCGACTTACAATAGGAAATAAGGGGCAACCGAAATTATCTCTAGATAAGATAACTCAACCGTCTGGGCCGGGGTCGGCCCTATACTCTAATATACTTCATGCGTTGTTGTTGGTTTTGTTGGTGTTTTTGTCTTTGGACTAGTAAAGATAGTCCAACATTGGCTACACCACCAAGTGGGTATC
This sequence comes from Iris macrosiphon, assembly GCA_036927795.1. NCBI lineage: Eukaryota > Viridiplantae > Streptophyta > Magnoliopsida > Asparagales > Iridaceae > Iris > Iris macrosiphon. The sequence continues at coordinate 103,069,329 of JAYESA010000010.1, read as the reverse complement.
TCAATATAATACTTTGTATGTGTTGAGGTGTGCATATGGAGTGTGGTGGGGTACATGGGTGCCATGTGGGGGTGTTTTATTAGGAGAAAAAATGATTAACTCCTCAATGAAAGCTTTTAAGCTTTTTGTCATCCACTTGGATATTATTCCATAGGAGATAATCCCCAAAGGGGCTTAGCGACTCGGACTCGGACTCGGGCTTGGGCTCAAGGACGCAAAGTGGTATTTTATTGGCGCACTTAGCACGTCAGCATCGTTCCAAGGCCCTTGTGCGCTTTTGTTGCGCTCGTTTTATGCGCGAGTTTTATGCTCGGTTTGCATGCGCGTGTTGCGTAAGCGGGCGTTTAGCGAATGCTGAACGGGTGCTGAATGGGCACTGAGCATGCTATGCATTGGGCTACGATTATGGAATATCAATTTTATATATTGGCTTTTTAGTCCCACATTGGAAAGAAGAGAAGGATGGGCTTCCACCATTCCCTATATAGAGAGACCTTTAGCCTCCTTTTGAGACACACCAAAAGTAAAGAAAGATGAGTCTAAAGGAGTCCGTTCGAGTCACACAAAGAGGTGACTACGAGCTTTTCAGAAGTTCTCTTGTGAACTTGCTGGCTCTTGGGAGCAGATCATCGATTGAGGACAAATCTTGCTTTGAACAACGGTTGTCTTCACCGCCCCAGCAAGAATAATTTTTTATTTTGTCTTTTTCTTTTTTTTGTTCATTCTGTCTGATTGCAACTGCGATTTGCAAAAAAAAAACGAAGATAGTTTTCATTTTATTGTAACTCTGTTTTGTCCGTCCGTAACTGCGATTGCAAAGAAGAATGAAAATTTTGGTTAATTCTGATTCTTTTCTAATATGAGGTGCAAGTTGTAATCAGTATTTTTATATAGTTCTTCGTTTGATCGAGGTATATTAGTGAGAAAACTTTTGTGTGAACTCCTGATCTCAACTTCAACTTCTTGTTCTACCATCTTTGATTAAGTCTCGGGACTAACAATCTCAAAGCAAGATTCAAAAAAGATGAAGAACAATCGTGCGAAACTTCTCGACACTAGTTTTAACAAACTTGAGAAGTTTGACGGGGATCATTACAATGCTTGGAAGAGGAAGGTCTGCCTTAATCTTCAAATCACAGAGGTGGACAATGTTCTGACAGAAATGAAGTCATTGTTCCAGACGGTGATGATGCTACTGTTCAGGCAGTTGCTACTGCAAATGCTAAGCAGAACATGTGGAGAAAAAATAACAACCTTTGTAAGCTGCTGATTCTGAACTCCATGGAGGATACTCTAGCAGAGTCATATAGCAAGACAGACCATACTAAGGTCGTTTGGGAGTCTCTAGACAAGCATTACAAGGCGGATGAGAACTACAATAAGATTCATGTAACTGAAAAGGTTTGGAATATATGATTTGAGGACGACAAGACTATGTTGCCTCAAGTTAAGGAGTTTCTCAAGTTACGTCAAAAACTTGAGGATGATGGCATGCCCTTAATCAACGCCTTTGTCATGGGGGATATTATGGCCAAGCTTCCGCCAGGATGAAGCAATTTTATCTCGAACATGCACCGGAAGAAGATGCAAGTTAGCCTTGATCAACTATTCCACAATATCCATATTGAAGATGAGTTGAGGGCTCAAAACAAAATGGACACATTGTCCAAGAAGTTGGCAAAACCAACTTGGTGCATGCGGGCAACTCCGAAGGGAAGCAGAAGGCTTCTAACTATAAGAAGAAGGACTTCAACCATCTCAAGGTGAAGTCGGCTTCGTTCAAGTCGAAGCCAAAGCCCAAGTCAGATGTGACTTGCTTTAACTGTGACAAGAAGGGCCACTATTGGAGAGACTGCAGATCCAAGCCCAAACAAACAGAGCAAGGTGAGCCTAACAAGTTTGCAATGATTGCGTTGGTTATGACGGCTGGTGTTGACACTGACTGTTGGGTGGACACTGGCGCATCCTGCCATGTTTGCTCGAAGAATGAGTTGTTTACCATCGATAAGCCTATATTTGAGAAGGTTATGGTGGCAAACCAGGCACAAGTTGAAGTACTTGGGACCGGAACGGTGGTACTAAATCTGATTACGGGGAAGTCACTGACGCTCCCGGATGTGAATCACGTACCGGTAATAGCCAAAAATCTGGTCTCGGAAAGTCTGCTCTACAATGCAGGCTTGAGTATGGACATCAATGTTGGATAGATGATGATGTCGTACAAAAGAACATACTTTAAAAAAGTATTTTGTACCTAAGGGATGTTCAAACTTCAGCTTGTAATTCCTGCAAATAATATTAATGCAGTCTCTTCTTCTGGTTACTCTCTTGAGTTATGGCATAATAGACTAGGACATGTTCACTGTAAAAGGATAAACAAGATATCTAGTCTAGGGCTTATCCCCAAATATGGGGGTAAGGAGGTAGAGAAGTATGAGGTCTATGCGCAGACAAAGAACACAAGAAAATCGTTCAAATAGGTTAACCGAAGCACAGATCTTATGGAGTTGGTGCACTCAGATATCTGTGACTTCAAACAGTTGTCCACAAAGTCCAGGATGAAGTATTTTATTACATTCATTAACTACTCAAAGTATGCGTTTGTCTATCTGCTCAAGTCAAAAGATAAAGCGTTCGAGAAGTTTAAGGAGTTTAGGGCTGAGCCTGAACATCAAACAGGACAACAACTCAAGAGACTCAGAAGTGATCGAGGCAGAGAGTATAGGTCTGTTGAATTCGTATCGTTCTACAAAGAACATGGAATTATCAATGAGACAACTGCTCTATATTCCCCTCAATCAAATGGAGTAGCTAAAAGGAAGAATAAGATGTTGACAGAGATGATGAACTCAACGTTGTTAACTGCAGGTCTTCCAAACTGCTTCTAGGGAAAAGCTATGCTTACGGCTACATTCATTTTGAATAGAGTGTCGTACGTAACTTTCGATGTCACTCCTCATGAACTCTAGTTCAAATTAAGACCCAACTTAAATATCATTTGAGTGTGGGGGTGCCTGGAATATATAAAGCTTTCAGACTTGAAGATTCAGAAGCTGGGTACGAGGACTACCAAGACCATCTTCCTGGGATATGCTGAAAAGAGTGATGCTCGGAGGTTTCTTGATATTGAGTCAAATTATATCATCAAATATCACAACGCAGAATTCTTTGAATATAAGTTTGCAAGGCACAAGAACATTATTATCGCAGATATTTTGGAGAATAGTGTGAGTGCACATGAGGGCAATAGTTCCAATAAAGATGTAGTCCAAGAAGAAATTGCCATTCCAGAGACAACATTCAAACCAGAACTCGGAGAGCTAGTTTTTATGCGAGTAAGAAGACACAAGGACTTCGAAGATGATTTTGTCACCTATCATGTGGAAGCAGATCCACTAACCTATGATGAGGCGATGAAGACTAGAGATGCTATCTTCTGGAAGGAGGCTATCAATGATGAGTATGATTCAATAACCTCCAACAACACTTGGGTGTTGGTCGATCTACCTAAAGAAACAAAATCGATCAGATGCAAGTGGATCTTCAAGAAGAAGATGAAAGTCGATGAAACTATTGACAATTTCAAGGCAAGATTGGTAGCCAAAGGATTTTCTCAGAAGCAGGGGATCGACTACTTCGACACATATGCTCCAGTAGCACAGATGAAGAACATCAAGATATTAATTTTACTAATTGTAATTTATAAGCTACTCATTCATCAGATGGATGTTAAGATAGTATTCCTGAATAAAGAATTGACCGAAAAGATTTACATGCAACAGCCAATAGGATTTGTCATCAAAAGGCTTGAAGACAAAGTCTGCAAGTTGGTGAAATTATTATACGGTCTGAAGCAAGCTCCCAAGATATGGCACGAGAAGTTCGACACATATGCTCCAGTAGCACAGATGAAGAACATCAAGATATTAATTTTACTAATTGTAATTTATAAGCTACTCATTCATCAGATGGATGTTAAGATAGTATTCCTGAATAAAGAATTGACCGAAGAGATTTATATGCAACAGCCAGTAGGATTTGTCATCAAAGGGCTTGAAGACAAAGTCTGCAAGTTGGTAAAATTATTATACGGTCTGAAGCAAGCTCCCAAGATGTGGCACGAGAAGTTTGATAAAGTCATAAAATCAAACGGCTATAGGGTCAGTGAAACGGACAAGTACGTTTACACTAAGTTTGCTGATGGGAGAGGAGTCGTCATTTGTCTATACATGGACGACATGCTAATCCTAGATACGAATATAGCATATGTCACAGAGACAAAGAAGTTCCTCTTATCTAAGTTCAGTATGAAGGACTTAGGGGAAGCTGATGTTATCCTTGGGATAAAGATCATCCGGACAGATACTGGAGTGGTGATGTCACAGTCTCATTATATTGAGAAGATACTCACACGCTATGGATATCAGGATCTTCCAGGGATCGATACTCCGTACAGGTGTGACAAGAAGCTGAAGCCAAATCCTAGGAAAAGTGTCAGGCAGCTGGAGTACTCAAGCATCATCAGGAGTCTGATGTATGCAACAACTTCCACAAGGTCTGACATAGCTTTCAGCGTGGAGAGGTTGAGTCAGTTCACGAGCAATCCAGGAATGGAGCACTGAAAAGCTGTGAATAAGTGATGAAATATCTCAAGAGGACTCAGAAGTATGCACTACACTACAGCGGTTATCCGACAGTGGTGGAAGATTTCAGTGATGCAAGATGGTGTTGAGAAGTAGAGAGTAAAAGGTCCACAGGAGGATATGTCTTCTCCATGGTGGAGCAGCTATATCGTGGAAGTCAAAGAAACAGACAATGCTCTATCATTCTTCGATGGAATATGAGTTCTATGCACTGGCGATGGCAGCTGATGAAGCAGAGTGGCTTCGGAAGCTCATATATGATCTTCAAGTGGTGGGTGTGCAGATTTTGATGGTACTGATTTATTACGAAAACCAAGCGACTGCAACGGTGGCATCAAATGATCTCTTTAATGGTAAGAAAATGACTGTACGACTGAGGCACAGGACAGTGAATAATCTTATCTAGATCGGAGTCATTGTTGTGATTGTTGTTCGGAGCTAGGAAAATATGGCTAATCCGTTCACCAAAGTTCTTAATCGCCAGCTGGTCGGGGATACAGCAATCAAGATGGACTTGAAGACATTCTGATATTGTGTCTTTGTAATGCTACCATTTAGTTTTATGCTATTAGTTCAAAGAGAAAACTACTAGGCATCTAGCTATTGGTTCAAGGGAGGATCATTGACTGAAAGAATATCAGGAACAATGGGTAGTCCTTTGAGACATTCAGTGGTTACGGACCCAAAACCACTGTTGTCTACTAATTGTTCTTTTGTGTAGAACAAGTCCTGTAAGAGGATGACTTAAATGCCTCAATGAGTTCTCAAGCATTTTGAATGTCTGGTGTGCTTAACAGGAAGCACGGTAGCGCAGCACTACAAAGGAGCATAAGGTCTCCATGATACAGTAGGTGACACCACCAAGAGGTTCCTCGGTAAGGGATACCTCGACTTTGTGAGCCATGTCACAACGGCATAGCACCGCTCATAGGAAGGTTGCCTAATATTGTAGAATGAAGAGTGGTAGATAGCACTACAAAGAGGGAGTGAACCTCATGTTACAGTGGTATGATACCATACGAGGGAGTGAACCTCGGCTTCGTGAGCCATGTCACAGCTGCGTAATACCGCAAAGGAAGTGCAAGACTTCATGCTGGGTAGTTTGGCACTATAAAGAGGCAGTAAACCTCATGTTATTGTGAATGACACCACATGAGGGAGTGAACCTTATTTTCTATTTAAATTAAAAGGATAACTAAAAGAACTTGATTTGATTAACAAACTAAGAAAAAGTACAGAGAATTACTAAAAGATAATCTAAGTACAAATTTATTTTCTGGGGGTGACGATGGAGGGTTCGGAATGTAGCAACTCTCTTTACTCCATAAACGATCCGATACAGAAGCTCTTCTCTCTTGTTCGAGTGTAGATCCGTAGATAGCCAGCCAAGTTGTTGTATAGGGGTAGTACTCTATTATTTATAGTTATTTTGTGTCCACATGAGTTTCAGGCGGCATGGACGTCGGGAGTTGCCATGTGTCTTCCCCTAACAGAAAAGAGTTACAACTTTGCACGAGAATCCGAGCTTCAGCTGTCAAGTGGATATTTTTTAAGATTTTTTTGTTGCTGACTATCTGGATGGTTTCTCGTCCTTTGTGGATGCGACTTGGTCAATTGGACGCGTGGCCTACCACTTGGTTGGAGATGATCACCTTGTTACAACAGCACGATTTAATTTGTTTGGGAATCTGGGGCATACGAAGCCAAGAATCACAGAGACCACTTGGGGTCTGGAATGCATGGGCCAGAGCCACATGGGACTCATGGAGTCTGTGATGCATGGGCCAGAACTGCATGGGATACATAGAGTCTGGGATGCAAGAAGTCTGGGACGCATAGGCCAGAACCGCATGGGAAGCATGGAGTCTGGGACGCATGAGCCAAAACCGCATGGGACGTATGGAGTCTAGGACGCATGGGCCAAACTGCATGGGACGCATGGATTCTGGGATGCATTGGCTATAACCATATGTGAGTCTTTTGCTGTGTTGTATACATAGTGCTGTACAGTTTCTGAGACTTTTGTCTTTTAGTGAGTTCACATCTTTCGAGACGTTTAAAAATCCTTCTCTGTCAGGATTCTGTGTTAGATGTAATCTTGTTGTCAGAGTATGATGTCAAATCTATCTGCGACCAAAACTGCATTTGGTCGTTTAGTCTGTATAGCACTCGCCTAATTGGGCCACATGGTGATCATGCGGTCCATTTCCTGCTGAACTTTTCCCTGGGTCGTATGATTGCTGAACGCATGGATCCAGCTTTTCCATGCTTCTATGTAAACTCCCTCATTTGTTTTTATAGATAGACGGGTTATGGGTTAGAAAATTTTGGTTAGACATCTAGTATTTGAGGTTTAGAATTAAGGTTGCAGATGTCTGATTCTTTAATTAAACCCTTGGTGCGCCCTACCGTTGTTGCAATATTTAGAGCCCAACATTAGCCCATAATTTCCAACTTATTATTGCATTTTAGACTTGACACGCCAACTTAGGCGCTGGACTTTTCCGTCACTCAAAATCATAATCCCTTGTGCTCTAATTTAATTGCACAACTTTCCGTACCCGAAACCCATTATTCAATCATGTGTCACGCACCTGTGTCGTTGCCATCAATTTTGAGACACCAACTCAACCCGTTGAGCCGGACCAACTAAAGGGTCCAAGACTGACACCAAGCCTACACCTTTCATGACCTTTGTGTCACTCCTAAATGAGACCCCATGTGCCCCCAATTAATTTAAGAGCTCATGATAATTTATTTTTAATTAAATTAGGGATACCAACTTTGACTAATCCCAACTTAACCCCAATTTAACCGAATCCCTCATTCATTAAGCCCATACGAAACACACAACACCCTTCACCCTACAAAATACCAAACACCATTTCCCTACTATTTTTCCATTATTTTATGTGTTTGTGCAAATACCCAAAATTAAGGGGCTTATTTACAAATATTGCAATACGTGTCATCACCCCATTGGTTCAAACCAAATGGAGAAGCCCTCAACCCTTGACCGGTTCAACCCAACCCCACTCTCTCCTTTGAATGAACCATTCCTTCATGATTAATTGTGAGCCATCTATTCAAATTGGGGTTCATCACCACCACCCATTCTACACACATTCCCTATAAAATATCTCTTCATGCACACATACCAACCAGCCCTAATCCCCAAAACCTTGGGAAACCCACCACCTTATCTCTCCTCCTTCTCCATACACAGCAGCCATTTTCCTCCCTTTCTCTTCTTCTTCTTCTTCTTCTTCTTCCTTTCTTCTTCTTTTCTTCTTCTTTTTTCTTCTTCTCCTTCTTTCACCAATCAACCAGACTGAACCCAGCCGGCCCCCTACTCCGGCAACCACTACCAGAGTCGGCCGCCTCCCCCTCGAGCCTTCCCCCACGGCCACTCTTTCTTCTTCTCCAACTGCTGCACACCATCGCCGCCATCACCGGCCTCCCAGACCGAGCAACCACCCCAACACTTCCCTCGACCGAGAACCTCCGCCGAGCAGCCCCGCCGGACCTACTTCGACCCTCGACCTCGCCGAGTTTATCCGCCTGAACTCATCCCATCACCAGCATCGCCTCCTCCTTCTCCTCCGGTTGCCATCACAAACATCGACCACCCCTACTCCGGCTGCTACTGCCATCACCATCTCCAGCAGACTCCCCGCTGCGCACCACCACCCTTAGCCACCAGCACCACCACCCTTAACCATCTTCACCATTAACACCACCACATCACCACAATCACCTCCATCCATCCGGCCACCCTTTACCACCCTTTACGACCCGTATCACCACCCTCCACCACCATGCCTCTCCTCCTCACCATCAGCATCATCATCATCGTATTCACCATCACTATCATCACCTTCACCATCTTCATTAACATCATCATCATCATCATCATCATCATCACCACCATCAACACCCCCTCCGGCCAAGGTGAAAACGCTTCTCCCCCTAGTGTAGTGTAGTTTCATATGGATATTTTTGGAAAATAAACTTTCATTGTTATATGCATTAAGGGTTGTGCATATTTTAGATTTAGTTTAATAGGTTATTATACATTAAGATTTTAGTGATATTATATACAAATGATGGTAAATTGCTAGGTTGATTAATTATGGTTTAAATGTGCAATGATGTTCATGGGTTGAGGATGTGAAATACATACAGTTAATGGTTGGGAATGACACATATAATGAGGTTAGGGTTTTAAAAGCCAAATGAGAATTGTTATGGTTTTAAACGTATTATTGTATGCAATATTGGTCGTTGTTTAAGTGTATGTCGTGATACCTAAAGATTGATCGATTATTGAGAAATGGATAACAATAGTGAATTGGATCGAGGTGAAGTTTTATTGAAATCATAGTGAGTGCACATATTCGAGGGTTTAATAAATAATTGATACTTTATTTGAGGATGAGATATGTCAACGTATATGTTAATGTCTGTGAAGACCCGGGGTTAAACTGAGGATTTGATCATGGTTTGAACCACTGAATAGCGTGATGAATATAGTAAGATTGAGGTTTTGTTTGATGATATTGTACAGATGATTAATTGGATTAGATGTAACATACCCTTAGTCAACCTTGGTCAACCCTCTAGCTTCATGTCCATGTGAGTTGTAACTGAGTTTGAACATATGTTAGACGTGTGTCACATCTTATTTTAGCCTCGTGATAGTCTATTGATTGAGTTTGTATCTCGTCTCTAGGTACTACGAGACCTACAGACTTGGACGTTGTACCGGAGCCCCATCTTCAGCAACCGGATCCAGGCAAGTGTACCTTGCCACCCTGTATTTCAGTTACCAGATATTTATAATTTTATTATATGTATTGTGCGCTGTTTGTGGTGGAAAACGAAAGAATAAAAATGTATTCAAGATAGGGTTTACACGAAATCCGCCTTCTTTGGTTTACAAACAAACTTGTACAATTTGATCCTATACGAGGATGTAGGAGTATAATTTATTTAATCTGGATAAATATTGCTATAGATGTCTGATCTGCAGTCGATCACTTTAGCCCTTGGACCACACGATAATGAAGAAGTATCGTAGAAGACAGGAAGCAGCTTCGAAGGTTGCAAAAGAGGGTGGATACACGATGCCAAAGTCGTCGATCCCTACTCTTTGCCTGAGCTCCGGATTCTTCTCTCTCTCTCTCTCTCTCTCTCTTGACCTCTGGTTCGATCTTTCTTGGAAGTTCGACCTTGGATCCGATATTGGTTTTCTTGACCAATTTCTGACCTTGGATCCGATATTGGTTTTTTTGACCAATTTTCGACCTTGGATCCGATATTGGTTTTCTTGACCAATTTTCGACCGTGGATCCGATATTGGTTTTCTTGACCAATTTTCGACCTTGGATCCGATATTGGTTTTCTTGACCAATTTCCGACCTTGGATCCGATATTGGTTTTCTTGACCAATTTCCGACCTTGTTCCTCATTGATAGAGGTCTCTATTTATAGAGTTTTAGTGACAGTGACCACTCCGTTGGTGTAGAAACCGAGGAGTGGAAAGTACAGCACCCTTTTACACAACGGTTAAAATAACCAATGCCTGCGTATAGATGATCCTTTGAATGAGCGTGTGACGCGGGTCCAACTAAGGGACAAAATGCGTATAATCTCTACGACGATCACGGCGTAGAAGCCACGTAGGTAGGTATCCCCTGTGTAGAAGAGGTGGGCGTAGAAGCCAATGTCTGTTACTATGGCGTAGAAGCCAAGCAGGCATAGAAGCCAAAATAGGCGTAGAAGCCGAGTGGTCATAGAGGCCGAGTGGGCGTTGAAGCCGAATGGGCGTAGAAGCCGAGTGGGCGTTGAAGTCGAATGGGCATAGAAGCCGAGTGGGCGTTGAAGCCGAATGGGCGTAGAAGCCGAGTGAGCACAGGAGCTGAATGGGCGTAAAAGCCGCTGCGTACCGTGCCAGAGTGCTGATATGGACGTCTTAGCCGGAATTATGGCTTTTGAAGATATAATCAAATCTCTTGCATTAAATGCCGAGATTTGCCACCATCCCGTGCATTAAATGCGGAGGCATGTTTTTGAAGGTCTGCAGCCCTTCTGCGCATCAGTCGCAGAGACGTGCCTTGGGAAACTATCACCGCTCTGTGCATTAGACGTAGAGACGTGCCTCGAGAAACTGTCACCGCTCTGCGCATCAGTAGTAGAGACGTGCCTCGAGCCCCGTACGAAGTGCAGCTTTTGATGTGGCAGGCGGTTTGTCTACTGCGTAGTGTAAATAGCTCATGTTTGCCTGTGTAAAATAAGGCAGCGCACGTAAAAGCAGTTTATGCAAAGGAGATGGCGGTAAATGACAGCCTGGGTCGCAGTGCTGTGCCATTATTATAGCCGTCGTCTGGGTAGTCGAGCCGTATCCCTTTGTCAGAAGTCCAGACGTCAGGTTCATTGCAGGATCTGACAGGTTCATTGCAGGATCTGACAGGTTCACTTCGAAGAATACGAAGCGTCTCTCGTATACCTCAATGCTGCGTTAAAAGAGGATGGGTTTTACGCCCAGGAGTCAATGAAGCACCCTGTTTACGCTAAAGCGGCTTGGACATACTGCCTTACGCGGATGGTCCTCTGAGCTTATATTTCACGCTGTGTTTAGCGAAAAAAGCTCTATTGCACGTTTGATGGCTCTGAAGGCCTCTGTTTACGCTGCTATGCCCCAATATGCTGCGTATAGCCATCCGACGTATTTTTTATGCTTCTACAAGACCCCCATCAAAGCTTTCAAATTCCTCAGAATTTGGAACGCTTTGAATGAAGCATGAACCGCTCCTCGTAACTCGAAACGTTTCTGAATGGAGCATTAAAATGGTCGATACTGACTTTATGGCAGATTTATTGGGGACCGGTGTGACCTCTTTTCGCCTATAAAAAGGCTGAGGGTTTAACCTTTTCTTCCCACATTTCCATCACCACGCAGAGATGATCGTCGGAGTTCATCGGGTCGACCTGAGGAAGAAGGAGATCATGTTCTTCCAGCGTGTAAGGAGCCGAAAAAGATGGCGTCTTCGAGCAAGTGTCCACTGCAATGATGGATCATGGAAGGATATCTTAGCCTCCCTTGCTCGGGATAATCAGCAACTTTGTATGGTGGTTCTTCGGGAGAGACGAAGAATCGTATTTCACCACGCTGCTTGCAAGTGGCACCTTCTCCTATTACCTCCAGGGGTGAGAGCAGCAACTAGCTCTGACCTCGGGTATTGAGTTGGGTAAAATACCTCAACTCAATCTGCCATGGCGTTGGGCGTAGGAAAGCAGTACCCTGCTTTTCTGTTGGAGGATGGGTCTATGCCCAGTTTTGTATCTTCCTGCCACTGATCATCTTCTTGGAAGAAGAGGAAGACCATCACCAACGCGAGAACCTGTCAGAACAGCTCCTCAGTGCGGTCTTCAGACGATGATAAGGAAGCCCTTTGTCGACGGGGTTTCCCTCAGATGTAATCATAAAAATGAAGAAAAACCCTTGTAGATTGGATCTCTCTCATATGTAATCATGACTTTAATCTTTAACAAAATCGTCTTTCTTCTTCATATGATCATCTTGCCATACGTTGCTGTGAAGTCTGAATATGTGTAGCTTCGACACGTCTGATTCTATACGCCGACTCTGTTTTAGAAAGAGTGCTAGGCCCTGTCCTGTCTTTTATGCATAGCGAATAGTCCATAGAACGCTGTTGAGCATTTTGAACATTTAGACCTGTCCTGCTGCTAGGACTGAGGAAACGCGTAGAATTTTGAACTGTTGTTTTCACTTCTGTGTAAACAGAATTCTTGTTTCAGACTTCGTCTTCAAGAATGATTTCTCAAAAATTCCTTGGAACAGGGTCGAGAAATGGCTGTCAAACTGAGTTGCCATCTTGATAGACGAGATATTCGGACTGGAGTCTGGATGAACCTCGAATTGACCCGAGAAGAGTAATTTCTCAATGTTTGAACTCTGTATGTTTCGGGTACTTGGGATATTTTGAGGTCAAGAAGGAGTATCTTCTGTGTGAACTCCTGTAATCGACCGCCTTGAGAACTGTTCGGATATGCGAAAAGTCAGAGATCCGTAGTGTAGATGAGCTAAAAATCCTGAGTTCGTAGTCTATTGAGCGTAGAAAGCCACCGAGCGTGAAATCGTAGATTCGTAGCTGCTGAGCGTGAAGTCGTAGGTTTGTAGCCTCTCGAGCATAAAAGCTACCGAGCACAAAGGCATCCGGGCATAAAACCATAGACTGATAGCTTGCGAGCGTAAAATCGTAGATCTGTTGCTGTCGAGCGTAGAAAGCTCCTTAGCGTAGAACCGTAGATTTGTAGCCTGTGAAAAAGAAGTCTTCCGAGCGTAAGGTTGCAGATCTGTTGCCTCCAAGCGTAAACTAAATGCCACCGAGCGTGAGATCGTCGATTTGGTATCTGCTGAGCGTAAAGTCGTAGGTTTGTAGCCTCTCGAACATAAAAGCTGCATCCGGGCATAAAACCATAGACTTATAGCTTGCGAGCGTAAAACCGTAGATCTGTTGCTGTCGAGCGTAGAAAGCTCCTTAGCATAGGAACCGCTGAACTGTTTTTGCAAGAAAAACTCTTCGAATTTGCTGACTGTCCGTCTTTTGAGAGTAGTGGGCTGACGTAGTACCCAATCATAACCAAATATTAATTGTGATATTTGGTTGGGGTTTCGAGGAGCCCGTCCGAGGATTCGAGGAGTCGACCCGAACTCTATATATATCCCAAGCTTTTGAGAGAAAAACTTTCCATCCATCTTCTACGAAAGAAAGCCTTCGTCTGTTCGAGTTCTTCTTCGTCTCTTCTCCGAGATTTCAAAGTTTTCAGTAATGGCCCCGAAACAATCCTCCTCCACTAAGGGAAAGAAGGTTGACTCTTCTTCTCGTTCTTCTGCTCAAAGGTAATATGGACATGGCAGTTTTTGTGGACTCAACACCACTGGCGTACTTAGAGTTAAGTACGGGTGTTAAGTTGAAATGACAATCGATATCAGAGGTAATATGGATATGATAATCGATTAGCCGAATTTAGGAAGGTTTGTTCAGAGATAATATGAACATGAAAAACTCCCTGGGTTGTGACTCCATCGGGGATGGAGGTACATATCTGCTCAGAGGTAATATGGACATGGCAGTTTTTGTAGACCTAACACCACTGGCGTACTTAGAGTTAAGTACGGGTGCTAAGTTGAGATGACAATCGATATCAGAGATAATATGAACATGATAATCGATTAGCCGAATTTAGGAAGGTTTTGTTCAGAGGTAATATGAACATGACAAACTCCCTGGGTTATGACTCTATCGGGGATGGAGGTACATATCTGCTCAGAGGTAATATAGACATAGCAGTTTTTGTGGACCTAACACCACTGGCGTACTTAGAGTTAAGTACGGATGCTAAATTGAGATGACAATCGATATCAGAGGTAATATGAACATGATAATCGATTAGCCGAATTTAGGAAGGTTTTGTTCAGAGGTAATATGAACATGACAAACTCCCTGGGTTGTGACTCCATCGGGGATGGAGGTACATATCTGCTCAAAGGTAATATGGACATGGCAGTTTTTGTGGACCTAACACCACTGGCGTACTTAGAGTTAAGTATGGGTGCTAAGTTGAGATAACAATCAATATCAGAGGTAATATGAACATGATAATCGATTAGCCGAATTTAGGAAGGTTTTGTTCAGAGGTAATATGAGCATGACAAACTCCCTGGGTTGTGACTCCATCGGGGATGGAGGTACATATCTGCTCAGAGGTAATATGGACATGGCAATTTTTGTGGACCTAACACCACTGGCGTACTTAGAGTTAAGTACGGGTGCTAAGTTGAGATGACAATCGATATCAGAGGTAATATGAACATGATAATCGATTAGCCGAATTTAGGAAGGTTTTGTTCAGAGGTAATATGAACATGACAAACTCCCTGGGTTGTGACTCCATCGAGGATGGAGGTACATATCCGCTCAGAGGTAATATGGACATGGCAGTTTTTGTGGACTCAACACCACTGGCGTACTTAGAGTTAAGTACGGGTGTTAAGTTGAGATGACAATCGATATCAGAGGTAATATGAACATGATAATTGATGGCCGAATTTAGGAAGGTTTTTTTAGAGGTAATATGAACATGACAAACTCCCTGGGTTGTGACTCCATCGGGGATGGAGGTACATATCTGCTCAGAGATAATATGGACATGGCAGTTTTTGTGGACCTAACACCACTGGCGTACTTAGAGTTAAGTACGGGTGCTAAGTTGAGATGACAATCGATATCAGAGGTAATATGAACATGATAATCGATTAGCCGAATTTAGGAAGGTTTTGTTCAGAGGTAATATGAACATGACAAACTCCCTGGGTTGTGACTCCATCGGGTATGGAGGTACATATCTGCTCAGAGGTAATATGGACATGGCAGTTTTTGTGGACCTAACACCACTGGCGTACTTAGAGTTAAGTACGGGTGCTAAGTTGAGATGACAATCGATATCAGAGGTAATATGAACATGATAATCGATTAGCCGAATTTAGGAAGGTTTTGTTCAGAGGTAATATGAACATGACAAACTCCCTGGGTTGTGACTCCATCGGGGATGGAGGTACATATCTGCTCAGAGGTAATATGGACATGGCAGTTTTTGTGGACCTAACACCACTGGCGTACTTAGAGTTAAGTACGGGTGCTAAGTTGAGATGACAATCGATATCAGAGGTAATATGAACATGATAATCGATTAGCCGAATTTAGGAAGGTTTTGTTCAGAGGTAATATGAACATGACAAACTCCCTGGGTTGTGACTCCATCGGGTATGGAGGTACATATCTGCTCAGAGGTAATATGGACATGGCAGTTTTTGTGGACCTAACACCACTAGCGTACTTAGAGTTAAGTACGGGTGCTAAGTTGAGATGACAATCGATATCAGAGGTAATATGAACATGATAATCGATTAGCCGAATTTAGGAAGGTTTTGTTCAGAGGTAATATGAACATGACAAACTCCCTGGGTTGTGACTCCATCGGGGATGGAGGTACATATCTGCTCAGAGGTAATATGGACATGGCAGTTTTTGTGGACCTAACACCACTGGCGTACTTAGAGTTAAGTACGGGTGTTAAGTTGAAATGACAATCGATATCAGAGGTAATATGGACATGATAATCGATTAGCCGAATTTAGGAAGGTTTGTTCAGAGGTAATATGAACATGAAAAACTCCCTGGGTTGTGACTCCATCGGGGATGGAGGTACATATCTGCTCAGAGGTAATATGGACATGGCAGTTTTTGTGGACCTAACACCACTGGCGTACTTAGAGTTAAGTACGGGTGCTAAGTTGAGATGACAATCGATATCAGAGGTAATATGAACATGATAATCGATTAGCCGAATTTAGGAAGGTTTTGTTCATCGGTAATATGAACATGACAAACTCCCTGGGTTGTGACTCCATCGGGGATGGAGGTACATATCTGCTCAGAGGTAATATGGACATGGCAGTTTTTGTGGACCTAACACCACTGGCGTACTTAGAGTTAAGTACGGGTGCTAAGTTGAGATGACAATCGATATCAGAGGTAATATAAACATGATAATCGATTAGCCGAATTTAGGAAGATTTTGTTCAGAGGTAATATGAACATGACAAACTCCCTGGGTTGTGACTCCCTCGGGGATGGAGGTACATATCTGCTCAGTGGTAATATGGACATGGCAGTTTTTGTGGACCTAATACCACTGGCGTACTTAGAGTTAAGTACGAGTGCTAAGTTGAGATGACAATCGATATCAGAGGTAATATGAACATGATAATCGATTAGCCGAATTTAGGAAGATTTTGTTCAGAGGTAATATGAACATGACAAACTCCCTGGGTTGTGACTCCATCGGGGATGGAGATACATATCTGCTCAGAGGTAATATGGATATGACAGTTTTTGTGGACCTAACACCACTGGCGTACTTAGAGTTAAGTACGGGTGCTAAGTTGAGATGACAATCGATATCAGAGGTAATATGTACATGATAATCGATTAGCCGAATTTAGGAAGGTTTTGTTCAGAGGTAATATGAACATGACAAACTCCCTGGTTTGTGACTCCATCGGGGATGGAGGTACATATCTGCTCAGAGGTAATATGGACATGGCAGTTTTTGTGGACCTAACACCACTGGCGTACTTAGAGTTAAGTACGGGTGTTAAGTTAAAATGACAATCGATATCAGAGGTAATATGAACATGATAATCGATTAGCCAAATTTAGAAAGGTTTGTTCAGAGGTAATATGAACATGACAAACTCCCTGGGTTGTGACTCCATCAGGGATGGAGGTACATATCCGCTCATAGGTAATATGGACATGGCAGTTTTTGTGGACTCAACACCACTGGCGTACTTAGAGTTAAGTATGGGTGCTAAGTTGAGATGACAATCGATATCAGAGGTAATATGAACATGATAATCGATTAGCCGAATTTAGGAAGGTTTTTTTCAGAGGTAATATGAACATGACAAACTCCCTGGGTTGGACCTGAAGAATCCACTGGGAAACTTTTTAGAGATTCATCATCTGGTATTTTCTTGAGGGAGTAGATTGTCACGTTAAAGTGAAACCAATTTGCAGTGGTCGTCCTCTCGTTCATAGATGCAAAGTGATGACCTTGGCATCGATCAACTCCTGAATTCTCCTCTTTAGTACATAGCATGCCTTTGTAGGATGATGAATGTACTGATGAAAGAGACAAAAATCTGGGTCATCATCTTTGCCAGCCCTCTCAGGGTATCTGATGTTGGGTAGCTGAAGTTTGTTTTCCTTTATCAGCGTATTGAAGATTTTACTGATGTCATCTTCGTTGAAGGAGAAAGTCCCCTTCGGCCTTCGGGCTCCCGATACCTGAGTTTACGATCTTCCGGGAAGATCTTCATCGTTGCATCATCTTCAGACTTAGAGCGGATTCTACCCCCAGCTTTGGATTTTGTCCGGTTTTGTCGAGGGAGACTACCCCCAGACTTGTCGTTGCATTCGTCCACAGAAGTTGCTTTAAAAGGTTGTGCCTCTGGTCGTACAAGATCAGACTCTCGAGGTTGTGAGTTTGCAAGAGATGCAGTATATCCCAACCCAAAATGAGCTTGTTGATGGTGAGAATTACCACGCAACAGTGTTCGTCTACCTTTTCCATAGTTGAGGCCTTGTTTCAGCTTCAAATCATAACCCATGCTTTGCATTATATTTAATGCTTGCGGGCTGTACCTGTGAACTTGTATTTCATCAGCATCGTCATCGAAGGAATCTTCTTGTATAGTCGATTCGTTGTGCATGCGGCCGAAGACTATTAAATGCTGATTGCTGCAGGCGGGTAGATTGTTTCCTTACTGGTGTAAATGCCGAGAAGTTAAGTAGATCGCCGCTTGCTTTCCCTTGCAGAGATCACGGGGGTCATCTGGTTCCCTGTAGATGTCAGATATTGTCTTACGTGCGGAGCGTGCTTTGTACTTCCGATTTGGCGCTGAGGCATAATCAGCAGTTTTGTCTATTCTGCCACGGACGGGAGACTGGTTTCTACGTGTAGAGCGCAATGGACACCTCTGGGTTAGCGCTGAGGCTTTGCCCGAAGTTTTGTCTGTATCGCGCGTAGCCGGAGACTGGTTTTTATGCGTAGAGCGCAGTGGATACTTTTGGGTTAGCGCTGAGGCTTTGTCCGAAGTTTTGTCTGTAACGCGCATAGCGGGAGACTGATTTTTACGTGCAGGGCACGGTAGATACTTCTGGGTTAGCGCTGAAGCTTTGCCCAAAGTTTTGTTTGTACCACGCGTAGCGGGAGACTGGTTTCTACGCGTAGAGCACAGTGGATACTTCTGGGTTAGCGCTGAGGCTTTGCCCGAAGTTTCATCTTTACCGCGTGTAGCGGGAGACTAAATTTTACGTGCGGGGCACGGAGGGAGCAATGCTACAACCTCATTGGTTGGAGAGATCGGAGAGATCTGAAAGTCCACAGGAATGGTAGAGGAGGTCTTGGGCATCCAGACCTTGTGCAGCTTCCTGTTGTCTTGGACGGAGAGAGGATAAGAGCTACCCCCGGTTCGAAGCATGTCTTCGTAGGCAGACTGGTTGAATTGGACGACCAGTATCTTCTTCACGGTTCCTATAGATACCGCATCGTGTTGAGCAATTACTTCCTCATCAGAAGAGAAAGATTTCCCCAGCAGAGTTGCCATCTTGTTTGTGGTGGAAAACGAAAGAATAAAAATATATTCAAGATGGGGTTTACACAAAACCCGTCTTCTTTGGTTTACAAACAAACTTGTACAATTTGATCCTATACGAGGATATGGGAGTACAATTTATTTAATCTGGGTAAATATTGCTATAGGTGTCTGATCTGCAGTCGATCACTTTAGCCCTTGGACCACACGATGATGAAGAAGTGCCGTGGAAGACAGGAAGCAGCTTCGAAGGTTGCAAAAGAGGGTGGATGCACGATGCCAAAGTCGCCGATCCCTACTCTTTGCTTGAGCTCCGGATTCTTCTCTCTCTCTCTCTCTCTCTCTCTCTCTCTCTCTCTCTCTTGACCTCTGGTTCGATCTTTCTTGGAAGTTCGACCTTGGATCCGATATTGGTTTTCTTGACCAATTTTCGACCTTGGATCCGATATTAGTTTTCTTGACCAATTTTTGACCTTGGATCCGATATTGGTTTTCTTGACCAATTTTCGACCTTGGATCCGATATTGGTTTTCTTGACCAATTTCCGACCGTGGATCCGATATTGGTTTTCTTGACCAATTTCCGACCTTGGATCCGATATTGGTTTTCTTGACCAATTTCCGACCTTGTTCCTCATTGATAGAGGTCTCTATTTATAGAGTTTTAGTGACAGTGACCACTCCGTCGGTGTAGAAACCGAGGAGTGGAAAGTACAACACCCTTTTACACAATGGTTAAAATAACCAATGCCTGCGTATAGATGATCCTTTGAATGAGCGTGTGATGCGGGTCCAACTAAGGGACAAAACGCGTATAATCGCTATAAAGATCACGGCGTAGAAGCCACATAGGTAGGTATCCCCTGTGTAGAAGAGGTGGGCGTAGAAGCCAATGTCTGTCACCATGGCATAGAAGCCAAGCAGGCATAGAAGCCGAAATAGGCGTAGAAGCCGAGTGGTCATAGAGGCCGAGTGGGCATTGAAGCCGAATGGGCATAGAAGCCGAGTGGGCGTAGAAGCCGAGTGGACGTTGAAGCCGAATGGGCATAGAAGCCGAGTGGGCGTTGAAGCCGAATGGGCGTAGAAGCCGAGTGAGCACAGGAGCTGAATGGGCGTAGAAGTCGCTGCGTACCGTGCCAGAGTGCTGATGTGGACGTCTTAGCCGGAATTACGGCTTTTGAAGATATAATAAAATCTCTTGCATTAAATGCCGAGATTTGCCACCATCCCGTGCATTAAATGCGGAGGCGTGTTTTTGAAGGTCTGCAGTCCTTCTGTGCATCAGTCGCAGAGACGTGCCTTGGGAAACTGTCACCGCTCTGTGCATTAGACGTAGAGACGTGCCTCGAGAAACTGTCACCGCTCTGTGCATCAGTCGTAGAGACGTGCCTCGAGCCCCGTACGAAGTGCAGCTTTTGATGTGGCAGGCGGTTTGTCTACTGCGTAGCGTAAACAGCTCATGTCTGCCTGTGTAAAACAAGGCAGCGTATCCCTTCGTGCACATAAAAGCAGTTTACGCAAAGGAGATGGCGGTAATTGACAGCCTGGGTCACGGTGCTGTGCCATCATTATAGCCGTCGTCTGGGTAGTCGAGCCGTATCCCTTTGTCAGAAGTCCAGACGTCAGGTTCATTGCAGAATCTGACAGGTTCATTGCAGGATCTGACAGGTTCACTTCGGAGAATATGAAGCATCTCTCATACACCTCAATGCTGCGTTGAAAGAGGATAGGTTTTACGCCCAGGAGTCGATGAAGCATCCTGTTTACGCTGAAGCGGCTTGGACGTACTGCCTTACGCGGATGGTCCTCTGAGCTTATATTTCACGCTGTGTTTAGCGAAAAAAGCTCTGTTGCACGTTTGATGCCCCAATATGCTGCGTGTAGCCATCCGACGTATTTTTGATGCTTCTACATTCGCGTGTTTGATTAGAATCGTTACTACACGTCCGGGTCACAACTGGGTGCAGACGTTCGTCGGTAACGTCTGGTAACGAGTGATAGATGTTCGCAACACCTTGATGTATGTACCTGTCTATATCATAACCCTAGGATACATTCAGACACTGTCATCGTGCCTGATTTCCTGTATCCTGATACTGACATCATGACTGGAACCTGGGATGAAGTAAGGGTCGCGTTGATTGATAGTCACTTCAGTATGACGAAACTGCTAGATAGAGGTTCAGGTTCAGCACACAATCATTGACCACTTGGGATTGGGAAGACAATTACTAGACGTTTGGGCTTCTCTGCACGTGCTTATATATGTATATGTACTATTTCTGTACTATATCTAGAGTAGTTGTATCACCCGCGTGACTCTTTGCCCCGAGCTGCGGTACGTCCCGTGTGTTTTCGTGTCCGGAGCTACGATTTTATTTTGGACAGTCCATGCATCGAATATTGTCTTCAAAACTGTGTCTCACTTAGGTGGTTATGCTAGACTACACCGTCGTTGCACTTGTTTCTTTCTCTTATACTATGGCTTGCTGTATTTTTGTACCTTGTTACGTCCCTCTGAGGACCTGGTCCCCTGCCAGTTTTGCAGCATAGACGATTACGGAGCCCTTAGAGTTGCTGATGGAGTTCTTTGTCTTGCGAACATTTGTACCAAGTACTCATATCATTTCTACCGGCATTATGGTTGTTTTATTCATATTGTTATTCATCTGCTGTTGTAGCCTAGTTTTTATAGACTCATATTTTTTCTCGAGTCTATTCGAGTTTGTGTGTTATTGGGCGGTCGACTTTAGTACATGTAGCTCTTTCTTGTATATTTTTGTTCATTGTGGATTGAGACATAGATGTTTATATTTACTGGATTATTTAGATAGTGACCATTTTTATTACAGCTTATACGTATTCGAGTCGGACCAGAGTCTGGTCGAATGCGTAGCTGGCGTGTCGCGTATTCCTGGTCCTATGTATTTTGGGACTAGGGTGTGACATATTTTGTAGCAGCCCATGCAGGTCTAAGAGCATATCATTTTGGTTACGTTACTGTACCAAATGAGCCTGCAGTTTAGGAGTTATTGTTGAATAGGATCTCAATCCATAATCGATTTCTAAAACTCCCTTTGTATGTGATTATCGCCCTTGGACTTCCAAATTGTATTCGTTCAGTTTTTGTCAATATCGTTATCATTGTTTCTCATCTCCTATTATTTCGCAAAGACGAATGCTTGTGCCTGATGGTTCCCTCTAGAAGAAGATTATAGTTCAGACGGCAGAAGACATGATTTGTGCAAAAATATCTGAGAAGATTGTTACCCTCAGTAGGGTGGGCTGATAGGTTCTTTTTGGATGCTAGAACTAGTGGAGAATATTAGCAAGAGAATTGGACCCAGTAGTATGTCCTTAGAACTGGTAAAACCCTATTAGAAGCTAAAAAGATTGTTGATCATAACCCTCTAGAATAATTTATGAAAATGCATAGCCCGATGCTAGAAATTAGTGGTTGTATATGATAGCGATACCAGGAACGATATTATGGACTAGAGGAGATAAAATTTTAGGCTCTCACCTGGAAGATGATAATCTGGTACCAGAAATTTTAGTATGTGCTTGGGTGATACCATTATTATAATTGAACTATATGACCCGGAGCAATAAATAACGGAAAGAAAAAATTTGAGGAATACAATTTTAGGGAAATTTTGAGGAGAAGAGAACTAATACATTAGTCAAGGAAGAATTTTCTTTTGGAGGATTAGTGTTGTAAACAGAACGGGAGAATTTATTATGAGGTTAAGTCTAGACTATGACATCGTCCTAGCATGAGTTGGTTGAGCCAATACCACGCGACGCTAGATTGTCGACGTGGTTGCACTATATTTAGACCACCATATTACCCTGAGTTTGAGTTTCTTCGGGGAGCCCAGGAGCATGGGGCCCATCTACCTTAGGGGCACACATTGCAAAAGGTGAACCAGTTGTTTAGGGTAATAAAAGAGAAAAGATTTGATAAATGCGAAAAATGAGGTCTTGTGCGAAGACCCGCCCATCTTTTATGTTTACAAACAAGATTGTACAAATTTGATCCTATATGAGGATGTCTAAGTACAATTTATTTAATCTGGGTAAATATTGCTATAGGTGTCTAATCTGCAGTCGATCACTTTAGCCCTTGGACCACACGATGTTGAAGAAGTGCCGTGGAAGACAGGTAGCAGCTTCGAAGGTTGCTGAAGAGGGGGGATGCCCGATGCCAAAGTCGTCGATCCCTTCTCTTTGCCTGAGCTCTGGATTCTCCTCTCTCTCTCTCTCTCTACCTCTCTCGACCGATTTCTTAGACCTTGGATCTGATACTAGATTTCTTGATCAGTTTTCAGACCTAATTTCTTCGACCTTTCGACCTCCAATTTTTTGTCGACCTTGTTTCTCGTTAATAGAGGCCTCTATTTATAGAGTTTTTAGTGACAGTGACCACACAGTCGGCGTAGAAACCGAGTAGTGGAAAGTACAGCACCCTTTTACACGACGGTTTAAAATAACCAATGCCTGCATATAAATAACCTTTTGAGTGAGCATGTGACGCGCGTCCAACTAAGGGACAGAACGCATATATCTGCTGCGAAGATCACGGTATAGAAGCCACGTAGGTAGTTATCCCTTGTGTAGAAGAGGTTGGCGTAGAAGCCAAATGACTGTCACTATGGCGTAGAAGCCAAGTAGGTATAGAAGCCGAGTAGGCATAGAAGCCATGTAGGCATAAAAGCCAAGGAGGCGTAGAAGCCGAGTGGTCGTAGAGGCCGAGGAAGCGTAGAAGCCGAGTGGTCATAGAAGCCGAGGAGGCGTAGAAGCCGAGTGGTCATAGAGGCCGAGGAGGCATAGAAGCCGAGTGGGCATAGAAGCCGAGCAGGCATAGAAGCCGAGACGATGTGGACGTTTTAGTCGGAATTACGGCTATTGGAGATATAATCAAATCTCTTGCATTAAATACAGAGATCTGCCCCCATCCTCTGCATTAAATACAGAGGCTTTTAAGATATGCCATCATTCTACTCATTAAATGCATATACGCGCCTCGAATCCTGTACGAAGAGTGACTGCTGATGTAGCGGTCTGTTTGCCTTCTGCGGAGCGTAAGAAGCTCACGTCTGCCTGTGTAAAATTGGACAGCGTATTCCCTTATATGCGTAAGAATAGTTTACGCAAAGGGGATGCCACTAAACGACGGTTCGGTGACATTTAATCAAATCTCCTGCATTAAATGCAGAGATCCGCCATTATCCTGCGCATTAAATGAGGAGGCATGGTTTGAAGGTCTGCCACCCTTCTGTGCCTCAAGTGCAGAGACTGCCTCGGGCATCTGTCAGTATTCGGCGCTTTAAATGCAGAGACGTGCCTTGAGAAACTGTCACCGCTCTGTGCATTAAATGCAGAGACGTGCCTCGAGCCCTGTACGAAGTGCAGCTTTTGACGTGGCAGGCTGTTTGTCTTCTGCGAAGCGTAAACAGCTCACATCCGCCTGTGTAAAACTAGGCAGCATATTCCTTCGTATGTGTAAAAGTGGTTTACGCAAAGGAAATGGCAGTAAATGACAGCCTGGGTTGCAGTATCGCGCCATCATTATACCCGTCTCCTGGGTAGTCGTACAGTACTCTTTATCAGGAGTCCAGACGTCAGGTTTATTATATGTTCTGACAGGTTCATTTTGAAGAACACGAAGCGTTCCTCGTACACTTCAATGGTGTATTGAAAGCGGATGAGTTTTATGCCATGAAGGCGATGTAGCACCTCTTTTACCCTGAAGCAGCCTGGACACATTGCACTACGCGGATGGTCCTCGAGCCTATATTTTATGCTGTGCTCAGCGAAAAAGCTCTGTTGTACTTTGATGGCTCTGAGGTCATCTGTTTATGCTGTCCTGCACGAACGTGCTGCGTATAGCTATCCAGCGTATTTTTTATGCTTCTACAAGATCCCCTTCAAAGCTTTTAAATTTCTCATAATTTAAAATGCTTTGAATGAAGCATGAACCGTTCCTCGTAACTCAAAACGCTCTGAATGGAGCCTGAAACGGTCAAGCCTGACACGTTCTTTCATGGCTGATTTTATGGCAGAGTTATTGGGGATCGGTGATCTCTTTCGCCTATAAAAAGGCTGAGGAGTTCTCCTGTTCTTCCCACACTTCCTTCACCATTCAGAGATGATGGCCGGAGTTCGTCGGGTCGACTTGAGAAAGAAGGAGATCATGCACTTCCAATATGTAAGGAGCCGAAAAAGACGGCGTCTTTGAGCAAATGTCCTCTGCAACGATGGATCATTGAAGGATATCATAGCCTCCTTTGCTCGGGATAATCAGCAACTTTGTATGGTGGTTCTTCGGGAGAGAAGAAGGATCGTGTTTGACCAGGCAGCTTGCAAGTGGTGCCTTCTCCCGTTACCTGTGGACGAGGGCAGGTAAACTGGCTGCTGTCCAGGATTGGGTTGGGTGAAAATACCTCAACTCAATTCGTCACGGCGCTATCTGTAGGAAAGCAGAGTTACCCTGCTTTTCTTCTGTTGGAGGATGGGTCTATGCCCATTTTTGTATCCTTCCGCCGTTGATCATATTCTTTTTCATCGACTGTGGATGTCGATGAATTGCCATGGAAGAAGAATGTCGCCCATGCGAGAACCTGGCTGAAACAGATTCTGGGCGCGATCTTAAAATAAAAATAAGAAACCTTTTGTAGATGGGATTTCCCTCATATGTAACCACAAAAATGGAGAAAAACCCTTGTAGACTGGATTTCCCTCATATGTAATCATGATTTTAATAAGATCGTCTTTCTTCTCTGCATATGATCACGTTGCCATACTTTGCAGCAAAGTCTGAATATGTGTAGCTTCAACACGTCTGATTCTTTACGCTGACTCTGTGTAGAAAGGGTGCTAGGTCATGTCCTGTCGTTTACGCATAGCTAAGGATGCACAGAAAGCCGCTTAGCAGTCGAGTGTTCGAACTGTCCTGCTGTTAGGAACCGCGTAGAATTCTGAACTATTTTTTACTTCTGATAAACATAATTTTTGTTCAGACCGTCATCTTCAAGAATGATTTCTCGAAAATCCCTTGGAACAGGGCGAGAACTGGCTGTCAAACTGAGTCGCCATCTTAAATTTGTAGACGAAATATTCATACTTGATTCTGGATGAACTTCGAATCGACCCATGAAGAAGAGTAATTTTCAATGTTGAACTCTGTATGCTTCGGGTACTTGGGGTATTTTGAGGTCAAGAAGGAGTATCTTCTGTATGAACTCCTGTAATTGACCGCCTTGAGAATCGTTCAGATGTACTGTACTGGCCTGCGCATCTTTCAGATGTGCGAAAAGTCGTGGAGCGTGAAATCATAAGTTCGTTGCCTCTGAGTGTAAAAAGCCACCGAGCGTGAAATCATAGACTTGTAGTTCCTGAGCGTGAAGTCGTAGGTTTGTAGCCTCTCGAGCATAAAAGCTACCGAGCACAAAGGCATCCGGGCGTAAAACCATAGACTTGTAGCCATTGAACGTAAAACCATAGATTTATAGCTGTCGAGCGTAGAAAACTCCTTGGTGCAGAACTGTAGATTTGTAGCTTCTGAAAAGAAAATCTTCCGAGCGTGAAGTCATGGATCTGTTGCCTCTGAGCGTAAAAAGCCACCAAGCGTGAGATCATAGATTTGTAGCTGCTGAGCGTGAAGTCGTAGGTTTGTAGCCTCTCGAGCGTAAAAGCTACCAAGCACAAAGGCATCCGGGCGTAAAACCATAGACTTGTAGCCTGTGAGCGTAAAACCGTAGATCTCTAGCTGTCGAGCGTAAAAAAACCCCTTAGCATAAAAACCACGAATCTTCCTCGTGCGAAAACTTTTCAAATTCGCTGACTGTCCGCCTTCTCTGAGTGATAGGCTGACGTAGTACCCAATCATAACCGGATTATTAATTAGGAGATTTGGTTTAGGATTCGAGGAATCCATCTGAACTCTATATATACCCTAAGTTTCTGAGAGAAAAACTTTTCATCCGTCTTCTGCGAAAGAAAGCCTTCGTCTGTTCGAGTTCTTCTTCGTTTGTTCTAGTTCTTCTTCGTTTCTTCTCCGAGATTTCAAAGTTTCCAGTAATGGCCTCGAAACAATCCTCCTCCACTAAGGGAAAGAAGGTTGATTCTTTTTCTCGTTCTTCTGCTCAAGTGAGAGCGTCTTCGGTCGGGCAAGACAAACTTCATTCTGAGCGAAGTATCCCGCAGACGAGTAGTGCACCCGGCCTGAAAGGTAGGGCATTTGGGATGAAGAAGAACGACTAAAAATCCTTCGCACACGTTGTACGTGATCACGCTAGGTCATCTTCTGTGCTGATAACCTTTTTGAGGAAGATGATGCACAGACACGTTTTATATTTTTACGCCCACATTTCTAATGTGTCAGCGCAAAAACTCCATATTTTCGCAGTCTGGCGTAAAAGCTTTGACTGTCGAAAGTTGGTGTGTAAAATTTGAGGGTTACGCTTCTGAATGAAGATTCTGGCGTAATGCCTCAATTTTATCAGTCCGGCGTAAAGCATAGACTGTATACTGCCCGCCTTGAATTTTACGCTTTAGAAATGGATTCCAGCGTAATGGTCAAGTTTTTTACGGTCTTGGCGTAGAGCACAAACTGTTGATTTTTTTGACGTATGCTGCAAGGTCTATATCGTCTAGTTATAGGAACTGACGTATTTTTCTTGCACTCTTGCAGTTGACTTGCATGTGTCTCCGCTAGCCGATGTGATGGATTCTGCCGCAGGGATGCTGCACTCCAACTATCTGGAGGATCTGTCACACGTGACATTTTCTATCTCCGGGCCGCAGTATCCTGAAGGAAGGGCGATTCTGATATCGGCTCAGGGCGAGCGAACGCTGCTGAATTTAATCAACGGGGAGCCCCTGACATATATAGATAGGGACCAATACGTAAAGCCGGCCTTCCTCTTCGGGGACATGATTGACAAGCAGTCCCAAACGAAGCCCAAGAGAGAACTCTGGGTTTTCCCTGCCAAGAGCTTGGTTTTGTATTTGCCCAAGATGCCGAGAGACTATCCCATCTCGGCTTTCTTCCATGCCACACATCCCAGGAGGATGTCGTGGACGCTGACTCCTGATCTTCACGGCAGGCCGGGGAAGATATTTCATCTGAAAGGAGCGGACCAGGGGTCGTTTGTCAGCCGTCCTTCCGATAATGTGACGGTGTTCAGGGGACTGTACCCGGGCAGTATCCCGAGTGAAGATAGCTTGGTGATCCAGCCGGTCCAGTTACCGACTTTCTACAATAATTTTATGGGGCACAGGGGAGTATACCCTAAGGTGAACCCTCGGTGCGGTGGGTGGATCACCCCTTCAAACCTTCGATGGGCTCCCTTAGTTGATTGGGCCCTGAAGCATTTTTAGACCAAGTTGGAGAGCATTAGTCTGTTTGCAGCTGTGAGTGCTACCAGTGTTGGGTTACCTCCTAACCCCAACCTGTTCCTGGCAATGATGGAGCGATATATTTCGCTCACCGGGACTTTCGCCACTCCACTGGGGGAGTTGGGATTGGCCCTCCATGAGAAGGCAGAGATCTCGAGACTACCGATGGGGAATACTCCATATGAAGAGTATGTTCCCACGAACCGGGAGCTGGGGGATTCAGACTCTCGGGTAGTGGAGGTCTATCAGGAGCTGATGTGCCACTACCTCGCCTGTACCGCTTTTTATGATGAGCCCTCAGATTTGGCTCATATCAGCAAATGGACGTCCTACCTCTTCTTTCACCGGTCCAGGACTGCTAAGCCGGAGAAGGTATTGGAGGGCAAGAATCAGCCTGTGAATCCTCTGAGCGCGCTCAATGCTCAGGTAGTCGACGATCTCATGGTAGACGTTGGGGCTCCGGACTTGATCCTCGACGAAGGGATCGGACAGTATCCTGTAGGCACTAAGGCCTATAGTTATTTGAGGCACTGCCGCGGGCCTCTGTCCAAGAAAACTCAACTGGCTGGCTTCCTCTCCATATGGCTGCGTCGAGTGGTGGTACCTGGCATCGCATTTGCGGACTGCATTCACCGTAACACACTATGGCCTACAGTTCGTCTAGTGTTCGGGGCAAGACTGGGCTTGCTCCCTGCCATGGTATGCCGTATACAAGCTGGCCTGAGGGCCATGACTGACGGGCTGCTCGCCGATAAAACTCGGCGTGATAGCTTTCCCAGGGTAGAATTATCATACCTGTATTTGATGGGATGGTTAATTCTTCATAACCCCTGGGTTATGTCTCCCGGCTCCGGCAGTAGTTCGGGGACTAGTTTCTTGTTGAACTACCAGAAGTCTTCCTGGAACGTGACCACGGTTCTAGACTGTCGGCGGGCGCTGGGCTTCAGTCACAGCTGGAAGCTTTTCTGCACTGTCTCCTCCGTATATCGTAATCAATCGGGGATTAGGCTTGAGGATTCAAGCAGGGAGAAGACCAATCTTTCTCCTGAAGCTTTTAATTGGTTGGTCTGTATTAGACCTTCCCATCTACTGTACAAGAGTGAAGACCATTGCTTCTTGGAGCCCTACCTGCCTAGTTGGTTTGCCCGGCAGTTTGGGTATGATCAGTTGCACGTGGGCAACACCGTCACCAGCTTCCGGTCCAGGGTGGACTCATTGATGGAGCGAGAGGATGGCGATATTTCCTCACGGGTTGCACTGGAGCAATTTTTACCGTGCCGGTTATTACACTCTCCATAGAGCTGCGCATCCTGCACTCGTATGCCCAGTTCTATGTGGCAACGAACACCTTCCATCGCGATTTTGACATGCATAGAAGTTTTAGGGTGCCCTCTTCCAAGTCTGGGGGAAGAGTCGAAGTCCCCTCGGTTTCTTCTGACGAGGGTGAGGAGTTCGTGAATCCAGATGAGCCTCTGGTGGCGGTATCGAGGGGTGAAGTACCTCTGCCTGCAGGCCCTTTGGTGATTTCTGGGAAGCGAAGGGCTCCTACTCTGAAGGAGACTTTTCCTCACAAGAGGAAGAAGAAGATGATTAATCGTCCTCTCCGGATTCTTGGTACTGAGGCTCCTGGAAGTGAGCTTGCATCTCCCCATGTTGGGGATGATTCTTTGATTGGGGGTTCCTCGCCTTTTAGAGAGGGACCCTCTAATGTTCCGGCTGGTAGTGCCGGAGAATCTCTGCTGGAGGCTTCCGTCACTGCTACTGCTTCAGGTGGTGGAACGAGATCGCCTTCGGGGCTGAGTATACCTTTATGCGGGTCGGCATCGGGAGAGACTGTTGCCGTGTCTGCCAGTGCACCTGGCGAGATTCCAGCCGATGAGCCTCGGTCAGAATTTGACGAGGACCTGGAAGAGCATTCGCCAGTACTCCTTAGAGCTCCCCCTTCTCCAGGTATAATAGCTTGCCTAGCATCATTAAGGAATGATTTAGTTGTACAGGCCGCAGATGCGACATATATACCGTCGGCCATGGGTAAATGTCGTCTTCACGCCTTTTCTTTTAGGAAAGTTAACATTATGCTGATATTAACTTCCTTTCGTCCTCTTTTCAGGGGAAGATCTCTTCGGGGAGGGCAGTGTAGATACGCCCTTTGGCTCTGTGTTAGGTCCTGGCGGCGACACGGAGGTGGCTGACTTTGAAAAGGAGATATCTTCGGGTGTCGGCTCGCCTGTCGACGAGGTTCCGATATCTTAAGAGGAGGACGAGCCTGTCATTGCGACCACGCCTCCTTTGAGTATGCCGGTCACTTCGTCCGGTGTTGGCGCTTCTTCTTTTGTCACACCACCTGTTGAGGCAACGGCCGTGGCAACATCGTCTGCGGTTGTCCTTGGAGGGGGATTCGCCAATATTGAGGCCACCCCCAGCGTCCAACCGGATCTAGCTGTGCTAATCGGGCAGTACACTGATATCTTCTATACCACTTTAAAAATGTTAATATCAAGGGTGTTGGCGAAGAATCTGAGCTTTGCATCGCTGAAGAGGTCCTCCCAGTCTGCGATAATGCCGATCCGAGAATTCGACGACACTAGGCTAGCTGAAACGCTGGAGGAGATAGTTAATGGTTTGGAGCAACCCATTAACGAATACTTGCAGCTAGCTCAAGACAATATTGAAGATCTGGTCCAGGCTAGATACGACTCCATGACTGCGCGGCTTGCCAAACAGATGGCAGGCGTAAATAAATCCATCCAGACACATGAGCGGGAGATGGATGAAGGAAAAGCCGTCCTGGAGGAGGCCATTGCTCTTAAAACGAAGTGCCAGGCCAAGCACGAAGGGAATGTAGCAAGGGTCCTCAGGCTGGAAACGAAACTCGCTCAGGCAAATGAGTGGGCTTCTCAGTCGTCGAAAGCTCTAGCTGTGGTGGATAGCCGATTGGGCGTAGCACAACAAAACTTGGCGCGTGCAGATGTCGCGCGTGCTGGTTTTCTTCAGGCTAGAGCCGAACTGTCCCTCATGAGCAATGACAAGGCACGACTGGAGCGGGCTTGCCATGATGTCTTGGATTCCAGGACTGGGAGGATGGCCGCACTGGTGCAGCAGCTTCGCGACCTGACCGCTCCCCCAAAATGATGTACTTTTACTTTTGCTTTTCAATGTACTTTCGCTCCTTTTTGGGAATAATAAAGAGGCTTTCATCTGACTTTGTGGACCCATCATTTCAGAATGTAAATGACAGGTTTAGGTAAAAGTGATATAAGAGGTAATATGGACGTGATATACTCTCGGTAAGTTTCAGCAGGATACATCTATACAGAGGTTATATGGACATGATAGAATACGATCCCACTAGTTTCGCTTTGGAAGTAGTTTTGTCAGAATGAAGTTTTTGCCATATTCCACTTGAGCAGAGGAGGTTAAGCATAGTACCTTTTCAGGAATTTTCCATTGATAGGAGCCATTAGCAGGTCTCCATTAGGCTGGGCTAACATGTAAGCACCGTTTGAGAACGTCATCTCGATCACATAAGGGCCTTTCCATTTGGGTTGGAATTTGCCCTTACTTCTGTGAGTAAGAATCATCGGCCTTCTCACAGCTAAGACTAGCTCGCCGACTTTAAACACCCTTTCCTTCACTTTTTGGTTAAAAGCCTTGGAAATGCGTGCTTGGTAGAGCGCGATGCGCTGTTGAGCTTGGAGGCGTTTCTCGTCTAATCCTTCTAGCTCTTAAAGCCTTAACAGGTCATTCTTTTCTTGAGTCAGCTCATTAGCCACGGCTATCCCGAGTGACAGAATTTGGATCTCGAAGGGGAGAACTGCTTCGCTCCCGTAGACTAATGAGAATGGGGTGCAACCTGTCGGTGCCCGTACCGTTGTGCGGTATGCCTAGAGACATTCTCCCAGCTTCTCATTCCAATCCCTTTTGTTCGAAGAGACGAACTTCTTCAAGAGCTTGATAATGGTTTTGTTGAAAGCTTCCGCCAAACCATTAGCAGCAGGATTATATGCCGTAGAGGCGACATTCTGTATCCGATTTTATCGCAAAATCGATGAAACGCTTGGCTGATGAACTGAGGCCCATTGTCATGAATTATCCTCCGGGATATCCCGAAGCGATAAATGACATGATGCTTGATGAAGCTGATCACATTAGATGCCTTTACCTCAGCAATAGGGATTGCTTTCGCCCATTTGGAGAAATAATCCGTGATGGCTAGTATGAACTGGTGACCTCTGGAAGAAGACGGGTGAATAGGACCAATGATATCCATACCCCATGCTTCGAAAGGCCAGGACGCAACCGTAGGATGTAGATATTCGGGAGGTTGATGGATAAAGTCTGCATGGACCTGACAGGCTCTGCATTGTCTTGCATACTTTATTGTATATGTGATCATAGTAGGCCAGTAATAGCCCATTCTCCTGATGCGATCCTGTAGCTTAGGACCGGGTTGATGTGCTCCGCATACACCGTCGTAGGCTTCCCGGATAATCCGCTGTGCTTCATCACCAGAGAGACATCATAATAACAGTCCGTCATAAGATCGGCGATATAGACATTGTGACGATGCATCGAAATAGAAGCGTAATGATCGTCTTTTGACGGATACCGCTTCTTTAGGATCCTTTGGCAAGATTCCGTATGCTACAAAATCTATGAAGGGACTTTTCCAGTCTCTCCTGGGAGGATCTGTATCCACAGCGTAGCTGCATTCTATGTAAAAGTTGTTTTTCACACAGAATAAGTCTCTGTTAAGAAGGATTACTGAATTCTGCCTTCTTATAGGGGTAGCTAAATCTGCAGCTAGACTGGATAGGGCATCAGCTTCCAGATTCTGAGATCGAGGTACATGTTCTAGGAAGAACCCTTTGAATGTCATGGCTATCTCGACCGTTGCTCGGTGATAGGGGATGAGGTCTGGATTTCGGACTTCATATATTCCTCTGACTTGATTGACGATCAGCAGAGAATCACCGAAAGCTTCCAGAGATTTGACGCCCAATTCCTTAGCGACTTGGAGGCCGATTAGTAGAGCGTTGTACTCCGCCATATTGTTGAAACAGGGCTCACTAAGGGAATATACTCGGTAGATTATGAGTTTATCAGGAGTAACCAGGACAATTCCTACTCTCGAAACCACGTTTCCCCTGGGACCAGTTTTGGAGGCACCATCGAAGAATAGTTGCCATGCATCACTTTTCATTACGGAATTACATTCTACAACTTCGTCGGAAATGTCCTCGTACAGCTTAGAGGCCTCCAAGATTAGATGAGCAGCTAGGAAGTCAGCCAATACTTGGCCCTTGACGAATTTCTGGGAGACGTACACCATGTCATATGGTGTTAATAACATCGCCCAAGTCGCGAGTCGGGAATTAAGAACACTTGGCTTGTACATCAGTACCCGAAGAGGATTGATCCTGAAGATGATGTGAATGGTTTGGCCTGTGACGTAGTGTCGCATCTTCTGAATAGCGAACATCAGAGCCAAGCATTCTTTCTCCACTGGATTATACCGGTGTTTGGCTCCGACCATCATCCTGCTGAGGTAGTAGATAGCCTGCTCGTGACCCATCTCGTTCTTTTGTGCGAGAAGAGCTTTCAGAGAATGATCCATCGCTCGAACATACAGCACGAATGGTCTTCCCATGACAGGAGGCACCAGAACTGGCGAACTGGTGAGGTAGCGCTTGATATCACCGAACGCTTGCTGACAGGCTTCGTCCCATACGAAGGATACACCTTTCTTCATGAGACAAGAAAATGGCTGATATCTCCCCGAGAGGTTGGATATGAATCTCCGGATATAAGCCAGACGACCTTGAAATCCCCTGAGTTCCCTCAGATTGTGGGGCGGTCGCATTTCTAAGATGGCCTTGACTTTATCAGGGTCCACTTGAATGCCTTTGGCGGTAATGACAAACCCCAGAAATTTGCTACTAGATACACCCAGAAAGGACTTTATAGGATTCATCTTGAGTTGATGTTGACGCATCAATTCAAATACTGTCTTCAAGTCTTGGATGTGATGATCCTTAAGGCGGCTTTTGACAGCTACGTCGTCCACGTAACACTCCACTGTCTTGCGTAAATGCTCATGGAATATGTTACTCACAGCCCGTTGGTATGTAGCCCCGGCATTCTTTAATCCGAAGGGCATGACCGTATAGCAATATACCCCCAGTGGTATCCGGAAGGCAGTGTGCTTCTCGTCTTCAGGATGCATCTTGATTTGATTATATCCTGAAAATCCGTCCATGAAAGACATACGTTCAAAACCGCATATATTGTCAATCATGACGTCTGTGATGGGAAGAGGAAACTCATCCTTGGGGCAAGCTGCGTTCAGATCTCGAAAATTGATACAGACTCGTATTTCCCCATTTTTCTTTATGACCGGGACAACATTGGCAACCCAGTCGGGATGTTGTTCTTCTAGGATGAAGCCACAGGCTATTAACTTCTTGACTTCAGCTTCAATGGCGTCCATCATATCCGGGCGGAACCGGCGTTGGTGTTCCTTCACAGGCTTCGAATCGGACAATATGTTGAGCCTATGAGTAGCTACCTTTGGATCAAGGCATGGCATGTCCTTATAATTCTACGCAAAGACGTCGATATATTCTTTTATCAGCTGGATAACTTCTTTCCTTTCTACTTCGGAAAGATTGTTACTGATAAATATCGGTTTTGGCAAAAGTACATCCCCAACGTCAATCTGAATAACTTTGTCTTCAGTGGGAGGTTCTCTCTTCTCGAAGCGAAACTCTCATTGTGTATCCATTTGCTGAGCCCAAGCGTCATTCTCGAATGGTTCGGATTCTTGTTCGTCTGATTCGAAGAAATCTGTCACTACCATATTAGCTGATAATGTTCGCTCGAGAGTATGAGATGAGTCGGAGGGAGCTGAGCCATTTTGAGAGGAGGAAAATATATCCTCGTTTGACTCAGAAGTTGCAAGGGAGGCGGTATACCCTAACCCGAAACGAGTTCGTTGATAGTAGGGATCGTCGTGCAGCGACATTCGTCTGCCTTTCCCGTAGTTGAGACCCGGTTCCAGCTTCAAGTTATAACCCATATTTTGCATGATCTTTAGAGCTTGCGGGCTGTATCTGTGAACCTGCATTTTACCGGCATCGTCGTCGGGAGAGTCCTCTTGCACCGTCGGTTCATTGCGCATGCGGCCGAAGACTATTGAATGATGACTGGTGCAAGTAGGCGGGACAATGAAGATAGAATCCTCATGCGGTCCGTATGTCGTGGTGACATTGGATGATGATGCCACTTTCCATATATACGGATGATAGGAATCTATAGCTTCCAAGAATTTTTGCGCTATAGGTTCTATATCGTCGTAGGGGGAGGATTCCTGATTTGGAATTTGGGCATCAATATACTAGAAAAGAGGATGTTTATTATCATCTGGAACTCCGTTCTCGGTTGCATTTACATCACTCGGCTGTTTGCTACACCGGAGGTTGATGACCAAGGATGGAGGCTTCTGGTTCAAAGTGATCACTAGAGGATCACCCCATTTTCCTGATCTGGTCTCGTTCAGGTGGATCGCCGTAGGTTCTATGGCTTTTGGACAAGTAGTCCGTCCTTTCACCTTGATTGACAGAGGTTGCTTGGCAGAGGGTTCCTCTGGCTCCCGGTGGGAATCCTTCTCTTCTTCGGCTGACACCTCTTCCGTACAGTCTTGAGAGTACAACACGGCATCTGAGTAGTAGGATTCTACTCCTTTGAACGGGTTCAGGTCAGCAATCTCCGTTTGCACTGTTCCTCGGGCATCTACATATTTGAAGCATTGGTGTAAAGTTGAAGGAACGATGCTATGGTCGTGGATCCAAGGTCTACCCAGCAAAATATTGTAGGACACCTCTGAATCGATGACGTAACATGTAGCCACAGATCTGAGGTTGCTAATCTGGATCCTCAAGCAAATTTTCCTCAACGGCTTACTTCTTCCAGCGTTGAAACCCACGATCGTAGTGGTGGTGTAAGCCAATTCGCTTTTAGGAATCCACAGCGGTCTGAGCAGACTATGAGGAATGATGCTTATTGACGATCCCGGATCTATGTATATTCGGTCGACCTCCATGGAACCGATGTACCCGGTGGAATAGAGGGGTCTGTCATGTCTGTTATATTTTAACAGCATGTCATCTTGAGTGAAAGTGATGTTTGGGATCACCTCCATCGCACTGTGGCATTGAGGACACGCCACGGGTTCTTCGTCAGGGGACTTGAGCTGGGTCAAGTATGCATCCGCCTGCATCAATGCTTCGCTCAGGGCTTGACGAGTGTCTGAGAGAGCCTGAGTAGCTCAAAGATGGACAGCCTGGCTGGTGTATTAGCCAGTTGGGCCAGGATATCAAAGTTGTATGGCTTCTCTAAACCTTTGTTTTGAATATTTTTCACAGGTTTATCAAAGCGCACTTCTTTTTGCTTCCCTTTGTCCGCCGAAGTTGGTCTTGAAGGACCGGCCTCTGGTACGACAGATTCCGGTTCTGAAGGTTTGGCCGCTGAAGCGTCTGCCGATACATCTTCCTGGCTGGCTCCATAGTCCTGGAGGTAGGCTTTCACCGAGCGGGTTCCAGTAGCCAAGACCTCGTCTTCTGATGCCGAGTGTACCGTAATCATGTGACACGGTTTATGCTTTGAGTTCTTTTTAGACTTAGCTTTAGCAGCTTGAGTCTCTTTCTCGATTTCTGGCACCAGATCTGGATGAACCCACATAGTCTCGCCTCGCTGGGTAGTTAGTGGTAGCAGGTCATGATTTTGACCTCTAGCTGGAGGGAGATTAACGATGTTCATCGTCGTCCAGGAAATAGGCGTAACACCGTCAGGGATTTCTTGGGGAGGCAGATTGCCAAATTGTAAGGAGATCATGTTGGCAGTGACCGTCTTCTCGCTGTTGCACAGAGTGATGGCCTTGGCATCGATCAGCTCCTGGATCTTCCTTTTCAGTATATAACACGCCTTTGTGGGGTGGTGTATGTACCTATGGAAGATGCAGTACTTGGGGTTATTGGTACTGCCGGCCTCATTGGGCCGTCTCACTTCGGGAAGGGTAATCTTGCCGCTTTTGACGAGACATTCGAATATGCTTGGGATATCGTCGTCGTCGAAAGAGTACACTTCAATGGGCCTGGAAGTCCCAGGCTTTGTCTGCGTGGTAGCCACCGTCTTTTGCCTGGACGTGTTGATCGCCAGAGCTTCTTTACCCTTGGAACCCCAAGGATGGTCGATGTTGGAGGATGACCTCTTGACTTTATCAGAGGCCGAGATCATGATGCCATTATCGCGCGCCTTCTGACTATTGTCCTCCGCGACTACTGCTGAGATGATGAACGAGGACCAATCACGAAACTGATATGGTCTTGTGAACACCGAGATCACGGGGAGAAGGTTCTTCCTGCAGATGTCGACCAACGCCGAGTCTGGGACTCCTGGAGGCATTTGCAAAGTGGCTTGACAAAAATGTTCGATGAAAGTGCGAACATTTTCTTTTTCCTTCTGCTTGACTTCGATGAGAGAGGACATAGACATGTCCATCCCTCCCTCGTAGAATCGCGTGAAGAATAACGCCTTAAAGTCTTCAAAGGAAGAAATGCAGTTGTCCGTCAGACTTCGGAACCACTGGTAAGCTACTCCCGAGAGACAGCCCTTGAACACCCGAGTGAGGAGGGCGTCGTTCCCTTGTAACAATACTGTCATCATGCTGAAGTAGTTCATGTATTGACTCGGTAATGTTTTTCCCTCTAACAAAGCCATAGTCTGTGGTTTGTATCTTGGAGGAAAAGGGACCTCTTTCCAGATAACTGGGTAAGGTTGGTTGATTCCCAATTTCTTGAGCTGATCTTTGTGCTTCAGGGCATCAAATTGGGCTTTCAACTCCCGAACTGCCTGCATCGGATCTTCAGCCGGTGGCGGGACCACGGAGTGATGAGGAATCGATGGCATCGTGACTCCGACGGGAGGTAATACATTCTCCGAGTGAGGAAGCGGAGGAACTACGGACTCCTGATCTAGAGTAGGCTCTTGGATTGCGTTGGATGGTGGTAAGTCCACCCGTACACGTATCTGAGTTATAGGGGCCGATGCTTGAGCCATAGCAGCTGTATGTTGAGTCAGCATCATCTGGTGCATGTTCTCCATCATGGATTACATTTCTTTTAGAGATGTCTCCAGTACAGTAATGCGTTGCTCAGCGTTCCCGGACGGGGAAGCTTCCTCGTGGTCATCTCCAATGGCATAAACTCCCATCTCCCTGGGTGTCATTGAAAGATTAGTATAGGTCTCTGTAGAAGTTGACTCTATACTTTCGACATCTGATTCGGGAGACTGGTGACCCCCAGCATCGGAATCAGAAGAGTACGAAGCCGGTTGTTGCGATCTCGAACGGGTGTTTTGGAACACCCCAGCTTCGGTGTTCCTAAGGAGCATGTTGAATCTCCTTCGGCTCAGAGTTCTAGAGGGATGACGTCTTGAGCCTGACCCTCCTCTAGGTACGTGTGAAGCCATGTTCACAGATGCATGCGTGGGCTCTTCTTCCTGGAAAGATGGAGAGTAGCTCAACCGGTCGAAAACTGACCGTTTTGTCTCAGAACAGTAACAATTAATTACAATCTTATGACTATTACAAGAGTGATGGATAGGAGGCATAATAGACATACTAGAAGATCCCCTCTCCTTGCGTTTCTGGATCAGATAATTGCGCAGGTCAGGAGGAGTTACAGAAGAAGAAGACTTGTTCCTTCTGTTCACATCAGTGGGCATACGGATGTTGGGAACCATAGTTTTCCTCGTGCCACCTGTATACAACAGGTTGGCCATCTGGGTGGCAGATAATCCCTGAGGAGGGTATCTTTCTGTAAATTGAGCCTTCTTTACGCTTAGTGGCTTCTCATGGCGTAATTTGGAGCTCTACTCTGGTTAGCATAAAGTTGAGGATGTCCTCAATCGGCAATCAGCGTCTCGCGTAATCCGGAGGGCAGGCATACTGTTTCCTTGCTGGCGTAAAGGCCGGGAAGTTGAGTAGTCCGCCGTATGCTTTCCCTTGCGTAGATTGCAGGGATCATTTGCTTCCCTGCGGAAGGCAGATGCATTTTTACGCGCGGAGGGCGTTTGTGATTCCTGATATGGCGCTGAGGCTTCATCAGAAATTTTGTCTATCCCGCCAGGGACGGGAGACTGAAATTTACGCGCAGAGCGCGGAGTAGGCTTCTGGACTAGCGCTGAGGCCTTGTCAGAAGTTTTGTCGGTTCTGTCAGGGACGGGAGACTAAATTTTATGCGCAGAGCACGGATTATACTTCTGGGTTAGCGCTGAGGCATTGCCAGAAGTTTTGTCGGCCCTGCCAGAGACAGACGACTGAATTTAATGCGCAAGGCGCAGATTATACTTCTGGGTTAGCGCTGAGGCATCGCCAGAAGTTTTGTCGGCCCTGACAGAGACAGGCGACTGAATTTTACGCGCAAGGCGCGAAGGGAGCAAAGCTACAACCTCAGTGGTCGGAGAGATCGGAGAGTCCACATGAATGGTAGAGGATGTCTTGGACATCCAGACCTTGCGCAGCTTCCTGTTGCTTTGGACGGAGAGGGAGTGAGAGCTACCCCCTGCTCGAAGCATGTCTTCGTAGGCAGACTGGTCGAACTGGACGACCAGTGTCTTCTTCACGGATCCCACGGATACCGTATCGTGTTGAGCAATAGCTTCCTCATCAGAAGAGAAAGATGTCCCCAGCAGAGTCGCCATCTTGTTTAGGGTAATAAACGAGAAAAGATTTGATAAATGCGAAAAACAAGGTCTTGTGCGAAGACCCACCCTTCTTTTATGTTTACAAACAAGATTGTACAAATTTGATCTTATATGAGGATGTCTAAGTACAATTTATTTAATCTGGGTAAATATTGCTATAGGTGTCTGATCTGCAGTCGATCACTTTAGCCCTTGGACCATACGATGTTGAAGAAGTGCCGTGGAAGACAGGTACCAGCTTCGAAGGTGGCTGAAGAGGGGGGGATGTCCGATGCCAAAGTCGTCGATCCCTTCTCTTTGCCTGAGCTCTGGATTCTCCTCTCTCTCTCTCCCTCTCTCTCTCTCTCTCTCTCTCTCTTTCTCTCTCTCTCTCGATCGGTTTCTTAGACCTTGGATCTGATACTAGATTTCTTGATCAGTTTTCAGACCTAATTTCTTCGACCTTTCGACCTCCAATTTTTTGTCGACCTTGTTCCTCGTTGATAGAGGTCTCTATTTATAGGATTTTTAGTGACAGTGAACACACAGTCGGCGTAGAAATCGAGTAGTGGAAAGTACAGCACCCTTTTACACGACGGTTTAAAATAACCAATGCCTGTATATAAATGACCTTTTGAGTGAGCATGTGACGTGCGTCCAACTAAGAGACAGAACGCGTATATCTGCTGCAAAGATCACGGCATAGAAGCCGCGTAGGTAGTTATCCCTTGTGTATAAGAGGTTGGCGTAGAAGCCAAATGACTGTCACCATGGCGTAGAAGCCAAGTAGGCATAGAAGCCAAGTAGTCATAGAAGCCAAGGAGGCGTAGAAGCCGAGTGGTCGTAGAGGCCGAGGAGGCGTAGAAGCCGAGTGGTCATAGAGGCCGAGGAGGCGTAGAAGCCGAGTGGTCATAGAGGCCGAGGAGGCGTAGAAGCCGAATGGGCATAGAAGGCGAGCAAGCGTAGAAGCGGAGACGATGAGGACGTTTTAGCCGGAATTACGGCTCTTGGAGATATAATCAAATCTCTTGCATTAAATGCAGAGATCTGCCCCCATCCTGCGCATTAAATACAGAGGCTTTTAAGATTTGCCATCATTCTGCTCATTAAATGCAGATACGCGCCTCAAATCCTGTACGAAGAGTGACTACTGATGTGGCGGTATGTTTGCCTTCTGCGAAGCGTAAGAAGCTCACGTCTGCCTGTATAAAACTGGACAGCGTATTCCCTTATATGCGTAAGAGTAGTTTACGCAAAGGGGATGCCACTAAACGACGGTTCGGTGACATTTAATCAAATTTCCTGCATTAAATGCGGAGATCCGTCATTATCCTGCTCATTAAATGAGGAGGCGTGGTTTGAAGGTCTGCCACCCTTCTGTGCCTCAAGTGCAGAGACGTGCCTCGGGTATCTGTCAGTATTCGGCGCTTTAAATGCAGAGACGTGCCTTGAGAAACTGTCACCGCTCTGTGCATTAAATGCAGAGACGTGCCTCAAACCCTGTACGAAGTGCAGCTTTTGACGTGGCAGGCTGTTTGTCTTCTGCGGAGCGTAAACAGCTCACATCCGCCTGTGTAAAACTAGGCAGCGTATTCTTTCGTATGTGTAAAAGTGGTTTACGCAAAGGAAATGGCAGTAAATGACAGCCTGGGTTGCAGTGCCGCGCCATCATTATACCCGTCGCCTGGGTAGTCGTGCAGTACTCTTTGTCAGGAGTGCAGACATCAGGTTCATTGCATGTTCTGACAGGTTCATTTCGAAGAATACGAAGCGTTCCTCGTATACTTCAAAGTTGTATTGAAAGCGGATGAGTTTTACGCCATGAAGGCGATGTAGCACCTCTTTTATGCTGAAGCAGCCTGAACATATTGTACTACGCGGATGGTCCTCGAGCCTATATTTTACGTTGTGCTCAGCAAAAAAGATCTGTTGTACTTTGATGGCTCTGAGGTCATCTGTTTACGCTACCCAGTACGAACGTGCTGCGTATAGCTATCCAGCGTATTTTTCACGCTTCTACACCAGTGTACCCCCACATTATATCAGAGTTTAAGGATGTATTTCTAGAGAATCTTCCAGTCCTGCCACCTGACAGAGAGATAGAATTTGCTATAGAGTTGACTCCCAGAGCCGAGCCAGTTACTTTCCCCGTCTACAGACTAGCATCAATAGAGTTGGTTGAGTTGAAGGTCCATAGTAGAGGATCTCTTATACAAGGGTTTCATTCGGGCTAGTGTCATCGTAGTTGTGCCAAAGAAGGATGGGACGGTGCGGTTGTGTATCGATTACAGGGCGTTAAATGTTGTAACAATAAAGAACAAGTACCCACTGTCGTGCATCGATGATTTATTTGATCAGTTTAGTGGCGCATGTATATTCTCGAAGATCGATCTCAGATCAGGCTATCATCAGATCAAGGTACGGAGAGAGGATATTCCGAAAACGGCTTTTCGGATGAAGTATGGACACTATGAGTTTCTGGTTATGTCGTTTGGTTTAACCAACACGCCAGCAGTATTTATGAGTTTAATGAACAATATTTTCCACCAGTACTTAGATAAGTTCGTGGTGGTATTTATCGACGACATCTTGGTATATTCCAAGAGCCAGGAGGAGCACGAGAGACATCTCAGGATCGTGTTGGAGACGCTGAGGCAGGAGAGGCTGTACCCCAAGCTCAGTAAATGTGAGTTCTGTTTGGATAGAGTACCCTTCCTGGGACATAAAATTACCGGAGATGGACTATCAGTTGACCCGGAGAAGATAGCTGCAGTTGAGACATGGCTAATCCCTACATCAGTTACAGAGATTATGAGCTTTCTCGGACTTGTCGGATATTATCGGAGGTTCGTAGAAAACTTCTCGAGGATCGCTGCGCCTATGACGCGATTGACGCAAAAAGGCGAAGAGTTTATCTGGACCAAAGAGTGTCAGACGGCTTTTGATGAGCTGAAGAAGCGTCTGACATCAGCACCGATTTTGACACTTCCTTTAGGATCAGAAGGATTTGTAGTGTACAGTGATGCGTCTAGGAGCGGACTAGGATGTGTGCTGATGCAACATGGCAAAGTGATAGCCTACACATCGAGACAGCTGAGAGTTCATAAGAAGAAATATCTGACGCATAACCTAGAGCTAGCTGCAGTGATATTTGTACTAAAGCTATAGTGATACTACCTTTATGGAGAGCGTGTTGAGATTTACACAGATCACAAGAGTCTGAAGTATGTCTACACTCAGAAGGAGCTCAACGTGAGACAAAGACACTGGCTAGAGTTGATGACAAACTATGATATAAAGTTGCAGTACCACCTTAGCAAGGCGAATGTAGTAGCAGATGCCTTAAGCAGAAAGCCCGTGGCATACTTTTTGAATACTCAGCGCCAATTGTTAGAGGATCTTCAGGAGCTCAGGATTGAGATTGTATTGCCAGGCATGGATGAACAGATGGCTAGTCTCGAGGTTCAGTCTATATTGATTGAGAGGATCAATACAGCCCTGCCTACAGATACGAGATTTCGACGACTGCGAGTGAGGACAGAGGTCGGCATGCAGACGGAACTCAAGATTCATGAAGATGGAACATTGAGGTATGGAGATCGCCTATATGTTCCGAGTGGCAAGCTACGCCAAGAGTTGATGACCGAGGCTCATAGCTCTATTTATTATATTCATCTTGGGGGTACAAAGATGTACAGAGATTGAGACAACACAACTGGTGGCATGGGATGAAGAGAGAGATTACGAGATTCGTAGCGAGATGTTTGGTCTGTCAGCAAGTCAAGGCTGAACATCAGAGGACTGTAGGACTATTGCAGCCACTTCCCATTCTCGAGTGGAAGTGGGAACATATTACCATGGACTTCGTCACAGGATTCCCGAGGAGCCCTAACGGGAAGGATGCAGTTTGGGTTATCGTAGACAGACTCACCAAGTCTGCACATTTTTTGCCCTTCAGAGTTGGGCAGTCCACGGAGATAT
This sequence comes from Iris macrosiphon, assembly GCA_036927795.1. NCBI lineage: Eukaryota > Viridiplantae > Streptophyta > Magnoliopsida > Asparagales > Iridaceae > Iris > Iris macrosiphon. Next base: position 103,025,314 of record JAYESA010000010.1, on the reverse strand, counting down.
TAGCTTACATGTATATAAGGCAAATAGTACGACTACATGGAGTGTCTGTCAGCATTGTATCGGATCGTGATTCCAGATTCATGTCACATTTTTGGTGGAGTATGCAGGAGAGTCTAGGAACTCGTCTCAAGTTCAGCACTGCATATCATCCACAGACTGATGGCCAGTCAGAGCGCACGATACAGATACTAGAGGATATGTTGAGAGCGTGCATGATCGACTTTGGAGGATCTTGGAAGGACCATCTACACTTGGTAGAACTCTCCTACAATAACAGCTACTAGGATAGCATACAGATGGCATATTATGAGGCACTGTACGGCAGGAAGTGTAGGTCACCGGTATATTAGAGTGACGTGGGAGAGCATCAGATACTTGGTCCAGAGTTGGTGACATAGACAGTAGAAAAAGTGAAACAGATTCAGAACCATCTGCGTATAGCACAGGACAGACAGAAGCATTGGGCAGATACACACCGCAGACCTTTGGAATTTACGGAAGGTGACCATATATTTTTGAAGATATCGCCTACTCGTAGTACCATCAGATTCGGAGACAGAGGCAAGTTGAGTCTGAGGTACATCGGACCTTTTGACATCTTGGAACGAGTTGGCGAAGTGGCTTATCGTCTTGCATTGCCTCCATCATTCGAAAGAGTGCATGACGTATTCCACGTATCGCAGTTGAGGAGATACATGGCAGACCCTAGCCACGTGCTTGATCATTCAGAGATTACAGTCGGGCCCAGTTTATCTTAAGCAGAGCAGCCAGTGGAGATACTCGATCGCAGTGAGAAGACTTTGAGAGGTAAGACTATTCGACTGGTCAGAGTTGCATGGAAGCATCAATCACCAGGCGAGTCTACCTGGGAGCAAGAGGATTTTATTCGACAGCATTTCCCGTATTTATTTGAAGACCAAGGTATGAATTTACGTACCGCATTTGATTACCAGTTTGCTTTTAAATTCCCGTAGCTATTAGTCGTGTTTTACTTTTAATTTCGGGAAGAAAATTTTTCTAAGTTGGGAAGGATGTAAACTCCCGCATTTATTTTTATAGATAGACGGGTTATGGGTTAGAAAATTTTGGTTTGACATCTAGTATTTGAGGTTTAGAATTAAGGTTGCAGATATCTCATTCTTTAATTAAATCCTTGGTGTGCCCTACCATTGTTGCAATATTCGGAGCCCAATATTAGCCCATAATTTCTAACTTATTGTTGCATTTTAGACTTGACACGCCAACTTAGGCGCTGGACTTTTTCGTCACTCAAAATCATAAGCCCTTGTGCTCTAATTTAATTGTACAACTTTCCGTACCCGAAATCCATTATTTAATCTTGTGTCGCGCACATGTGTCATTGCCATAAATTTTGAGACACCAACTCAATCCGTTGAGCCGGACCAACTAAAGGGTCCAAAACTGACACCAAGCCTACACCTTTCATGACCTTTGTGTCACTCCTAATTGAGATCCCATGTGCCCCCATTTAATTTAAGAGCACATGACAATTTATTTTTAATTAAATTGGGGATACCAACTTTGACTAATCCCAACTTAACCCCAATTTAACCCAATTCCTCATTCATTAAGCCCATGCAAAACACACAACACCCCTCATCCTACAAAACACCTAATACCATTCCCCCTACCATTTTTCCATCATTTTATGTGTTTGTGCAAATACCCAAAATTAAGGGGCTTATTTGCAAATATTGCAATAGGTGTCATTACCCCATTGGTTCAAACCAAATGGAGAAGCCCTCAACCCTTGACCGGTTCAACCCAACCCCACTCTCCCCTTTGAATGAACCATTCCTTCATGATTAATTGTGAGCCATCCATTCAAATTGGGGCTCATCACCACCACCCATTCTACACACATTTCCTATAAAATGTCTCTTCATGCACACATACCAACCAGCCCTAATCCCCAAAACCTTGGGAAACCCACCACCTTCTCTCTCCTCCTTCTCCATACACAGCAGCCATTTTCCTCCCTTTCTCTTCTTCTTCTTCCTTTCTTCTTCCTTTCTTCTTCTCCTTCTTTCACCAATCAACCAGACTGAACCCGGCCGGCCCCCTACTCCGGCAACCACTACCAGAGCCGGCCGCCTCTCCCTCGAGCCTTCCCCCACGGCCACTCCTTCTCCTTCTCCAACTGCTGCATACCACCGTCGCCATCACCGACCTCCCCGACCGAGCAACCACCCCAACACTTCCCTCAACCGAGAACCTCCGTCGAGCAGCCCCGCCGGACCCACCTCGACCCTCTACCTCGCCGAGTTTATCTGCCTGAACTCCTCCCATCACCAGCATCGCCTCCTCCTTCTCCTTTGGTCGCCATCACCAACATCGACCACCCCTACTCTGGCTGCTACTGCCATCACCATCTCCAGCAGACTCCACGCTGCGCACCACCACCCTTAGCCACCTTCACCATCTTCACCATTAATACCACCACATCACCACCACCACCCTTAACCATCTTCACCATTAATACCACCACATCACCACCATCACCTCCATCCATCCGGCCACCCTTCACCACCCGCATCACCACCCTCCACCACCCTGCCTCTCCTCCTCACCATCAGCAGCATCATCATCGTATTCACCATCATCACCTTCACCATCTTCATTAACATCATTATCATCATCATCACCACTGCCATCATCACCCCCTCCAGCCAAGGTAAAAATGCATCTCCCCCTAGTGTAGTATAGTTTCATATGGATATTTTTGGGAAATAAACTTGCACTGTTATATGCATTAAGGGTTGTGCATGTTTTAGATTTAGTTTAATAGGTTGCTATACATTGAGATTTTAGTGATATTATATGCAAATGATGGTAAATTGCTAGGTTGATTAATTATGGTTTAAATATGCAATGATGTTCATGGGTTAAGGATGTGAAATACATACAGTTTATGGTTGGGAATGACACATATAATGAGGTTAGGGTTTTAAAAGCCAAATGAGAATTGTTAGGGTTTTATACGTATTGTTGTATGCAATATTGGTCGTTGTTTAAGTGTATGTCGTGATACCTAAAGATTGGTCGATTATTGATAAATGGATAACAATAGTGAATTGGATCGAGGCAAAGTTTTATTATAAAATCATAGTGAGTGCACATATTCGAGGGTTTAATAAATAATTGATACTTTATTTGAGGATGAGATATGTCAACGTGCATGTTAATGTCTGTGAAGACCCGGGGTAAAACTGAGGATTTGATCATGGTTTGAACCACTGAATAGCGTGATGAATATAGTAAGATTGAGGTTTGGTTTGATGATATTGTACAGATGAATAAATGGATTAGATGTAACATACCCTTAGTCAACCTTGGTCAACCCTCTAGCTTCATGTCCATGTGAGTTGTAACTGAGTTTGAACATATGTTAGACGTGTGTCACATCTTATTTTAGCCTCGTGATAGTCTATTGATTGAGCTTGTATCTCGTCTCTAGGTACTACGGGACCAGTAGACTTGGATGTTGTACCGGAGACCCATCTTCAGTAGCCGGATCCAGGCAAGTGTACCTTGTGTCACTACCACAATCCAAAAATAGGGGTATTTTCGACATTTTAGATATTATTAATAATATGGTACTTATATTAAATGATTTCTCGATATTGTATTTAAATTAAATAATTGCATGAGGTGTGTATTTAAATATATTATATGTATACAGTGTTCATTTATGTTTGAGCTGGTAGACTTGACCTAGAAGCCCAATAGATGAACACCTATCCGAATTATGGGATTATGTGGTTAATTATTTTATTTAGAATTAATTTATTGGAGGTCATAATTAATTACCGTAATTTATTTAATTATTGCGCCTTGCCCTTGCTTCAATATTTGGAGCGCTACCCTAGCTTTTGCCTTCCAACAAATTTCACAACCTTGCCCTAGACGTACCTGCCTTCCATTCTGATATTTTTGCAACTCATAATTATTCTCTCTTCTGCTTCATTTTAGCCGCACAAAAATTGTCGCAGACGTTTATTTAATTCCTAAATAAATTCCACCTTTATATCGTTGTGCGTTCCAATCGAAATTGGAGGCAATCTTGACCTATTTTCCGTGCGACCCAAATTAGGGTAATATTTTGTTCTTAGTCTTCTTCACTAATGGTATTGATGACCCGGCCTGATTTTGGCCCCATGTACTCCTAATTAATTTTAGAACACAGCTTGCATTTTATTTCTAATTAAATTGAGGATATTATTTTGACTAATTTCGTTAATTACGATTTAATTCCAGTGCCCTACTATTTAAGCCCGTACCAAACACACAACGTCCCCTCACCCTATAAAACACCGAACAACGAATCGCCCACCAAATTTTCATCATTTTATGCGTTTGTGCAAATACCCAAATTTAAGGGGGCTAATTTGCAAATTTGCATTAGGTGTCAACACCCCATTGGTTCAACCAAATAGAGAAGCCCAACATTGACTAGTCAATACCCTCATCCCCACATGAAGAATCCCTCATGACAAATCTAGGCCATCCATTCAATGGATGCATCCTCACCCTTCATCCCCACACACACTACCCTATTTAAAGTCACATCATCCCCTCTTCCCTAGGAAAGCCCTAATCCCCAAAAACCTAGGTTTTCCCACCTCCTCACAAGCCCCCACACTCAACCGTAGGTTCTCTTCTCTTCTTTACTTTTCATTATTTCTTTTCTCTTCTTCTTCTTCCTTCTTCTTCTTCTTTTTTGAAATCCAAAAGAGAGAGGGAAACCATCACCACTACCTCACCCACTGTGCATTTTGCAACTCCCTCCGGCCTGCCACCGAATCAGTCTCCACCCGGCCAGGCCTCCAATCGAGCACCCGCCGGAGATCGAACCGAGCTCCTCCCTGCGTTCTTCAGCCGAGCCCGACCCCGCAGCTCAGGCCACCGACCTCCACTCCCAGTCTTCCCCGACTCCCACTCCTCCGCCACAGCTCCGGTCCTTCCCCGTCGAGCCATCCGACCAGGCCCTGACCCCGACTTCCTCCAGCCTCCTTTGCTCAGCCATCTCCCCAATCTGTACACCGAGCGTCGAGCTCCGACTCTCCGCTGCAACTTCTCCACCCGGCCGCTCCCCACGTCAGCTCGGGCCACCCCGACCCGAACTCCTCCACCATCCCCGGCCAACTCCCTGATCTCCTTCTCCTAACTCCATCAACTCCGGCCGAGCCCGAGACTCCGTCCGACTTCACCACCAAGCACCCCGACCCGCTGGCCTGCTCCTCCCCTCGCCACCCGCAGCTTACTTCTCCTCCTCCCGCTGCAAACACCCAACATCACCACCACCATCTACTATCACCATCACCATCTACTATCACCCCCACCCACTGGCCTTCTCCTCTCCCTCTTTCCCCCTTTATTTTATATATATATGTATGTAAATACGTATATACGTGTGTGTATATGTATACGTGTGTATATGTGTATGTGTATACGTATTAAATAATATATTTTTAATATGTATTTTTGGTGTATATATATAAGTAGTTTATATATATATGTTATATTGATATATGTAAGTACATATATACATATATATAAACGTATTTTTGGTATGTGTATATACATATATATATGTATGTATTTTGGTATGTATATATATACGTAGTATATATATATAATTATATTGGTATATATGTACTATATACATATTGGTATATGTATACTCTAGTATGTGTGTATTGATGTATATATACATGTATACAAGTATATAGTATATGTATTTTTATTTGGTGTATATATATACATATATATATATAGATATAACAAATGTATATTTTCACTGGTACATATATATGTATACATATATATTCAGTAAATGTATATTCTTAGATATAGTTGTTATGAATAAATATGTTATGTATATTTATAACATATAAATATATATTTATGTACTTCTATTTAGTGCATATGTACTTATACGTATTTTGTACAAAACTACTGATATACACTTATATATATATATATTATATATGTATTTAATTGATATATATATTCTGAGTATAAATGTATATTTATATATGTATCCCTACTAGATGACCCTAGTTGACTAGTGCCATGCCTGGCATAGCCCTGAGGCCAGTGTATTCTATTGTGTGTTAGTGTAGCATCTGATACAAGTATTATATTTGTAATATATCTATAGGACTGTTGGTTCATCCAGGCGATACTCTGGAAAAGGACATCAGTATTTACCAGCTAAGGGCCCAAGGCAAGTACATTCTCTGATAATTTCTAATTCCTTGATAATTTCTATAATTTCAGTAATCTAGAAATGTTACATCTGAATCCTTGACACTGTGTTACACGGACTGGTATATAGCTTGGATCTGTAGTAATGAGATGTTACATTGATTATTATTTGACATTGTACACGACATGTATATTAGACATCGTACATGATAGATTGGATATTGCTCGTGTATCGTGACGTGTCATGGTTGGATCCACAGTACTAGTTGGGGGCGGGGAAGTAGTTAGTAAGAAATGTGATCATATCCCTTTTATACAAGTGTAGAACAATGTAAGTGTTAATCATGCTCTTCACATATGATTAGCCAGGCCATATAGCTCTCGTATATGTTCCCAAGTCGATCATATTTTGAAACTACTATTTCAAACACTTAGAATAGATTACAGTACTCTATTTAGATCATATACTACATCACCCGTATATGATCATGTACCTTGTTCTCTCCATTTCATATATGCACTGACTGTATCACATTGCCTATTTTGCATGTCTCTTTACATAGCCTGTCTCTCTATTTTGCCATTATATTTATTCACTGTCTTCTCTCAGTATATAGCATCATCTGTTTATTGCTTTATAGTCCTTATCAATTAAATGGAACTGTTGTTTGAGTTTGTACTTTGCTCCTTCCTGACTGGAAATACTTTTCCAGACTATGCCTTAGAGGACCGGTGTCCGACACTTTATGGACCATATGGTGAGTAGCTGCAACTTGGGCTTGTTAGTTTAGTTATGATTCCGGGAGGTCTAGCCGGAATCACTAGTTTTTCTTGTTAGTTCTTTTAGTAGACTATTTGTAACGGATTTGTCTCCGGCATACTTGTTGAGACGTGGATATTTGTTGAGTTAGATTATTACATTTAGACTTGTATTGTATTTAATTTTATTTGTTCGATATCTTATCATGCTGTAGTCATGTGATTGAGTATGTGTTCGTATTATTTTTGTGTCATCCGTGCCTCCTTATGGAGATTGGATGCTTGTGTGAGATTGGCTAGATAGTATCATGACCTTGACAGCGTTCTACCGCCGATGCTGCGGCATAGGCTGGACGTACCCATGTACTCGTGCCCCAATTCCGGGTGCGGGTCGTGATACGTTTTTAGTGGTGGCCCATGCAGGTCAGACTTCGCAAGTTGTGCGATGTCGTGGTAGTGTGGCATCTTTGTTACACTACTGCGTGCCTGCGATAGGATCTAGGATATAGCATACTAGGATGAGAGCGAATACTCAATCACAATTCCTTGAGAGATTCCTGGGATGACCCCTGAGAACCTCATTATAAATTCCAATTTAAAATATTTCCCCTCGTTCCGTCCATTCTCACTTGTTGATATAAATTGATTATTGTTGATCAGTTATTTAATTAAGATCTTTGTGTCTTATAGAGTTTGATTTCCTATCAAGATGAATCTACAGACTAATTTATGGTATTATCTGATGATGCATGTTGATGAGGACAGTGAAAAGGATTAACATTAGAGCTATTGGACTACAAAAGGTGGATTTAAATTTTTATTTGAGGATTGAAAATGAATTTCAATTTTTAAGAATTTTGAGGAGTTGAGATATTTTGTTATTAAAATGAGGATTCATATTCAATTCAATGAACCTAGACAAAGCTATTAGGAATTTTGGAATTGATAAAATTTTCGTTTCAGTATTTAAATATTTGACTTTGAGGAAGGTATGTGCATTTACTTTAAATTATTCGAGGAGTTAGTTTTGAGGATTTTAATTTGAGGATAAAATTTTATAGTGGGAGAGATATATTAGTATATAAGTAGATGAGGTGCATGTATAAGGATCTGTTGGCTTGAACATATTTGAGATTGCACTGCAACTGACTTGGGTGTCCATCTAGGGTTGTATTAGAGAGAGCAGTACTTAGTATGATGTGTTGTATTTGATATGCACTTGAGTGATAAGAATAACTAGTATCAGCGATTGCAGTAGGTAAGAAGGCTAGCAGTGAGTGTGCTTCTAGTAGAACTGTGGTACCTAGAGGGATAGAGGTATCAAACCTTGGATGCATCATTGACCTGTGCAATCACAACTAGGAATTTTATTCCAATCTATTTATCTTGAATGTTGCTTCTTTAGAACTTTACTGTCCTTTCTTGATGATATCGCATTTTTGCCTAAATTGATTCTTTTGGATCTGTCTTCAGGATGTCACCGAAGACAAGGTCTATGAGAGTGGGAGCATCAGCCTTAGAGGGGTCTGCCACCTCTCCACCTGAGGGGCAGACAGCCGTAGTTCCTCCTATATCTCCGATGCATGTGGGAGTATCTGCACTTTTCGGGGATCCTCCTCCCCCACATGTTCAAAGCATTGCCGCAGTTGTGACGGACAACCTTCCTCCTCCACCGACTTTGATTCCCGGAGGTTTGCCTATTGACGGGGCACAGATGTTTACCTTGATCCAGGGCATGGTAGAGGCCCAGAGAGTGACGGCAGACGCTCAACGAGTTCAAGCTGAGGCTCAGAGGGTGCAAGCAGAAGCACACCAGGCACAAACTGAGCTGATGAGAGAAAGCATGGAGAATGCTCATCTGGTGACTCTCCAAGCTTTGGAGAGAGTAGCACAATACCAGCAGTTTCCTGGCCAGCAGCAGCAGAGATCAGGCACTATAGTGGACTTCAAAAAAATGATGCCTCGAGAGTTCAAAGGCACCGAAGGGATACTCTACGCTGACGACTGGCTAGAGGACATAGAGAGGAGCCTGCGATTGGCCCAGATTCCAGAGAGCTTACGAATAGAGGCGGCTGGCAGTCAGATGTTCGATATCGCACTCACATGGTATCGCACGGAGCCGAGACTTACTGCACAAGGACTTACTTGGGAGACCTTCAAGGAGCTCTTCAAGGAGAAGTTCTTTCCCGACGTGGCATTGGGAACCTTGGAAAGTCAGTTTCATGACTTGGTTCAAGGAAACATGTCGGTCGACGAGTACGCTGCAGAATTCTGTAGATTGAGCCATTTTGCATCGTCTATGATTCGGGACCCAGGAGATCGAGCCCGAAATTTAGAAAGGGGCTGACGAGAGAGATTAGGTCGCGCACTTCTGGTCGTCGTACCGCTACCTTTGAGGGTATCTTGATGGATGCCCAGATTGCAGAAGAGGATCTGGATCTCAGGCCTAAGAGGAGTCACAATATTTTTGGAGATACGAATGGTAGCGCAGGACCGGCCAAGCGTCCCCGTATTCAGCATCAACAGCAGTACCAAGTACCAGTTCATATTCAGCCATAGGCTTTTCAGCATCCACAGCAGTACCTGGCACCAGTTCATATTCAGCAACATCCATGGGCGTATCAGTATCAACAGCAGTACCCGGCACCAGTCCGTGTTCAGCAAGATCAGCAGCAGCCTCCGAGAGAGACACAGTAGACTTGTCATTTCGTAAGAAGCCAGGTCACCTTTGGGAGAGCTGTAGAATGAGGCTAGGACTTTGTTTGTACTATGGCGCTGTGGGACAACGAGTAAGGGATTGTCTTCTAGCCCCTTATCTTCCCGGCCAGCGCAGCTTCAAATTATAGAGATCTAGTTAGGCTACCTGTGGAACCGTATATTGCTCAGCACCCGCGAAGGGAACCATCCCAGCAGGGCGGGGCATTTGCGATGACGGTCGAGGAGACCGATACTGCAGGTAATGTGTTAGTAGGTTCTGTTCTTTCCTTCCTTCTGTTCGTATCTATTTGATTGATTGACTAATACCTTAGTACCGTAGCTTGTATGCATAATTTTCTTGTTATAATGTAGTTAGTAGTACACCCTAACAGAGACTGCAATACCATGACAAAAGACACCATGATTGTACACATTTTTCTTAGATTACAGGTTGTATGACTGTAGGTAGAATTTTCTCAGACCATGATTATTAGGGTTTGACCATAGTGAAGATTTATAAAGAGGTTATGACTTGACAAGAGAAACAAGATGATTAAAATTCGGGGATAAATATTGATTTAAATAAAGGGTTAAGAATTTAACATGGCAGAATCGATGATTTATTAATTTTATGAAGGTTATGATATGATTGAAGTTTATCATTAAGAACTTGAGGAAATTAAGGAGATTATCATTAATTTATTTGACTGCAAGTTATGAATTTTAAATTTTATATTATGGACGATATTTGGAGAATCCATAAGTATCGCATTGTTGAGTACTTTGAGGAAAAGGGAAACCGGGGAATAAGATCATGGATGGATTAGTGTTTGAATTCAATTTTGGGACGAGATTTAAATTTTATATATATATATACATTGATAAAAATCAAACTAGAGGAGTGAATATTAAATTTCGAGTATTGAATTATTAACTTAAAAATTCGGAGGAAATTGTGATAAAGATGGACTTTGATTTTTAATTCGAGGATTTTCAGGAATACGATAATTACAGAATTTTAAAATTGTGAAAAGACATTGTGGATTATTACCTGATTTCGTGATTGATGAATTTAAACTTTGAAGGAAAATAATAATGTGTATGAATAAACACTACTATGAGGACTTTAAATTTCGAGGACAAAATTCTTTTATGGAGGGTAGACTTGTCACTACCACATTCCAAAATTAGGGGTATTTTCGACTTTTTAGATATTATTAATATTATGGTACTTATATTAAATGATTTCTCGATATTGTATTTAAATTAAATAATTGCATGAGGTGTGTATTTAAATATATTATATATATACAGTGTTCATTTATGTTTGAGCTGGTAGACTTGACCTAGAAGCCTAGTAGATGAACACCTGTCCAAATTATGGGATTATGTGGTTAATTATTTTATTTAGAGTTAATTTATTGGAGGTCGTAATTAATTACCGTAATTTATTTAATTATTGCGCCCTGCCCTTACTTCAATATTTGGAGCGCTACCCTAGCTTTTGCCTTCCAACAAATTTCACAACCTTGCCCTAGACGTACCTGCCTTCCATTCTGATATTTTTGCAACTCATAATTATGCTCTCTTCTGCTTTATTTTAGCCGCACAAAAATCGTCGCGGACGTTTATTTAATTCCTAAATAAATTCCAACCTTATATCGTTGTGCGTTCCAATCGAAATTGGAGGCAATCTTGACCTATTTTTCATGCGACCCAAATTAGGGTAATATTCTGTTCTGAGTCTTTTTCACTAATGGTATTGATGACCCGACCTGATTTTGGCCCCATGTACTCCTAATTAATTTTAGAACACAGCTTGCATTTTATTTCTAATTAAATTGAGGATACTATTTTGACTAATTTCGTTAATCCTGATTTAATTCCAGTGCCCTACTATTTAAGTCCGTACCAAACATACAACGCCCCCTCACCCTACAAAACACCGAACACCGAATCGCCCACCAAATTTTCATCATTTTATGCGTCTGTGCAAATACCCAAATTTGAGGGGGCTAATTTGCAAATTTGCATTAGGTGTCAACACCCCATTGGTTCAACCAAATAGAGAAGCCCAACATTAACTAGTTAACACCCTCATCCCCACATGAAGAATCCCTCATGACAAATCTAGGCCATCCATTCAATGGGTGCATCCTCACCCTTCATTCCCACACACACTACCCTATTTAAAGTCACATCATCCCTTCTTCCCTAGGAAAGCCCTAATCCCCAAAAACCTAGGTTTCCCCACCTCCTCACAAGCCCCCACACTCAACCGTAGCTTCTCTTCTCTTCTTCACTTTTCATTATTTCTTTTCTCTTCTTCTTCTTCCTTCTTCTTCTTCTTTTTTGAAATCCAAAAGAGAGAGGGAAACCATCACCACTACCTCACCCACTGTGCACTTTGCAACTCCCTCCGGCCGGCCACCGATTCAGTCTCCACCCTGCCAGGCCTCCAGCCGAGCACCCGCCGAAGATCGAACCGAGCTCCTCCCTGCGTTCTTCAGCCGAGCCCGACCCCGCAGCTCAGGCCACCGACCTCCACTCCCAGTCTTCCCCGACTCCCACTTCTCCGCCACAGCTCCGGTCCTTCCCCGGCGAGCCATCCGACCAGGCCCTGAGCCCGACTTCCTCCAGCCTCCTTTGCTCAGCCATCTTCCCAATCTGCACACCGAGCATCGAGCTCCGACTCTCCGCTGCAACTTCTCCACCCGGCCGCTCCCCACGTCAACTCGGGCCACCCCGACCCGAACTCCTCCACCATCCCCGGCCAACTCCCTGATCTCCTCCTCCTAACTCCATCAACTCCGGCCGAGCCCGAGACTCCCTCCGACTTTACCACCAAGCACCCCGACCCGCTGGCCTGCTCCTCCCCTCGCCACCCGCAGCTTACTTCTCCTCCTCCCGCTGCAAACACCCAACATCACCACCACCATCTACTATCACCACCACCATCTACTATCACCATCACCATCTACTATCACCCCCACCATCTACTCCACCACCACCACCAGTGCGGCCATCCCCCGCCGGCCAGCTTTCCCTCCGGCCAAGCCCGGCAGCCACCACAGTGAGCTCCCTCTCCTCTCCCTCTTTCCCCCTTTATTTTATATATATATGTATGTAAATACGTATATACGTGTGTGTATACGTATACGTATGTATATGTGTATGTGTATACATATTAAATAATATATTTTTAATATGTATTTTTGGTGTATATATATAAGTAGTTTATATATATATGTTATATTGATATATGTAAGTACATATATACATATATATAAACGTATTTTTGGTATGTGTATATACATATATATATGTATGTATTTTGGTATGTATATATATACATAGTATATATATATAATTATATTGGTATATATGTACTATATACATATTGGTATATGTATACTCTAGTATGTGTGTATTGATGTATATATATACATGTATACAAGTATATAGTATATGTATTTTTATTTGGTATATATATATATATATATATATATATATATATATATATATATATATATATATATATATAGATATAACAAATGTATATTTTTACTGGTACATATATATGTATACATGTATATTCAGTAAATGTATATTCTTAGATATAGTTGTTATGAATAAATATGTTATGTATATTTATAACATATAAATATATATTTATGTACTTCTATTTAGTGTATATGCACTTATACATATTTTGTACAAAACTACTGATATACACTTATATATATATTATATACGTATTTAATTGATATATATATTCTGAGTATAAATGTATATTTATATATGTATCCCTACTAGATGACCCTAGTTGACTAGTGCCATGTCTGGCATAGCCCTGAGTCCAGTGTATTTCTATTGTGTGTTAGTGTAGCATCTGATACAAGTATTATATTTGTGATATGTCTATAGGACTGTTGGTTCATCCAGGCGATACTCTGGAAAAGGACATCAGTATTTACCAGCTAAGGACCCAAGGTAAGTACATTCTCTGATAATTTCCAATTCCTTGGTAATTTCTATAATTTCAGTAATCTAGAAATGTTACATCTGAATCCTTGACACTGTGTTACACGGACTGGTATATAGCTTGGATCTACAGTCATGAGATGTTACATTGATTATTATTTGACATTGTACACGACATGTATATTAGACATCGTACATGATAGATTGGATATTGCTCGTGTATCGTGACGTGTCATGGTTGGATCCATAGTACTAGTTGGGGGCGGAGAAGTAGTTAGTAAGAAATATGATCATACCCCTTTTATACAAGTGTAGAACAATGTAAGTGTTAATCATGCTCTTCATATATGATTAGCCAGGCCATATAGCTCTCGTACATGTTCCCAAGCCGATCATATTTCGAAACTACTATTTCAAACACTTAGAATAGATTACTGTACTCTATTTAGATCATATACTACATCACCCGTATATGATCTTGTACCTTGTTCTCTCCATTTTATATATGCACTAACTGTATCACATTGCCTATTTTGTATGTCTCTTTACATAGCATGTCTCTCTATTTTGCCATTATATTTATTCACTGTCTTCTCTCAGTATATAGCATCATCTGTTTATTGCTTTATAGTCCTTATCAATTAAATGGAACTGTTGTTTGAGTTTGTACTTTGCTCCTTCCTGACTAGAAATATTTTTCCAGACTATGCCTTAGAGGACCGGTGTCCGACACTTTATGGACCATATGGTGAGTAGCTGCAACTTGGGCTTGGTAGTTTAGTTGTGATTCTGGGAGGTCTAGCCGGAATCACTAGTTTTTCTAGTTAGTTCTTTTAGTAGACTATTTGTACCGGATTTGTCTCCGGCATACTTGTTGAGACGTGGATATTTGTTGAGTTAGATTATTATATTTAGACTTGTGTTGTATTTAATTTTATTTGTTCGATATCTTATCGTGCTGTAGTCATGTGATTGAGTATGTGTTCATATTATTTTTGTGTCATCTGTGCCTCATTATGGAGATTGGATGCTTGTGTGAGATTGGCTAGATAGTATCATGACCTTGACAGCGTTCTACCGTCGATGCTGCGGCGTAGGCTGGACATACCCGCGTACTCGTGCCCCAATTCTGGGTGCTGGTCGTGACACCTTGCCACCCTATATTTTAGTTACCAGATATTTATTGTTTTATTATATGCATTGTGCGCGTGTTTGATTAGAATCGTTACTACGCGCCCGGGTTACAACTGGGTGTTGACGTTCGTCGGTAACGTCTGGTAACGAGTGATAGATATTCGCAACACCTTGATGTATGTACCTATGTACATCATAACCCTAGGACACATTCAGACACTATCATCGTGCCAAATTTGCTGTATCCTGATACTGACATCATGATCGGAACCGGGGATGACCTAAGGGTCGTGTTGATTGATAGTTACTTCAGTATGACGAGTCTGCTAGATAGAGGTTCAGGTTCAGCGCACAATCGTTGACCGCTTGGGATGGAAAAGACAGTTACTAGACGTTTGGGCTCCTCTACACGCGCTTATATATGTATATGTACTATTTTTGTAGTGATCCTGTATCTAGAGTAGTTGTATCACCCGTGTGACTCTTTGCCGGGAGCTACGGTACTTTTCGTGTATTTTTGTGTCCGGAGCTACGATTTTATTTTGGACAGCCCACGCGTCGAACATTTTCTTCAAAACTGTGTCTCACTTAGGTGGTTGTGCTAGACTACACCGTCGTTGTACTTGTTTCTTTCTGTTATACTATGGCTTGTTGTATTTTTGTACCTTGTTACGTCCCTCTGAGGACCTGGTCCCCTGCCAGTTTTGCAGCATAGACGATTACGGAGCCCTTGGAGTTGCTGATGGAGTTTCTTGTCTTGCGGGCATTTGTACCAGGTACTCATATCATTTCTACCGGCATTATGGTTGTTTTATTCATATTGTTATTCATCTGTTATTGTAACCTAGTTTTTATAGACTCATATTTTTTCTCGAGTCTATTCGAGTTTGTGTGTTATTGGGCGGCCGACTTTAGCACATGTAGCTCTTTCTTGTATATTTTTGTTCATTGTAGATTGAGACATATATGTTTATATTTACTGGATTATTTAGATGGTGACCATTTTTATTATAGCTTATACGTATTTGAGTCAGACCAGAGTCTGGTCGAATGCGTAGCTGGCATTTCGCGTATTCCTGGTCCTATGTATTTTGGGACTGGGGTGTGACATTCTACAAACCTCGACAGAAGGCCATGTCATAGCAACGTATCACCGCAAGGAAGCGCAATACTTCATGACAAAGACTCTTTAAAAGAACTCATCTAGAGTGTATAGAAAGAGATATAGGCCGTCTCTTGAGGGTAAACTCGTAGACGCCCAAGATACATACACCAAAATCAGGCATGCACATAGCCTTTAATGTGCAACCGGAAACACATTTAATGTTATTGTGTGAGTGGAAAAAATTGTAGCAATGGTGCAGAATTCAAAGCTTAGTCCATTCTTATATCATACTATTATTTGTCCCAAGCGAGAAGATTAAAGTCGAAGCGACATCTATCCTAATGCATGATGGACAATCAATATGGGAAACGCTTAATGTCACGACCCGCACCCGAAAATTCGGGTACGAGTACGTGGATACGTCCAGCCTACGCCGTAGTGTCGGCGGTAGTACGCTGTCTAGGTCATTTTTTGGGATCAATAAATATCTATCTCATCCACAATAATAAACAGGCAAGAATAATCATAGGAATAAGAACGCTAGGATTTCATAATATTTAATCTGTGACAACCAAATCCACAGTTAATACAAAGCCAGAAGATAAATCGGGGACAAACCCGAGTATTATGCTGAAAGGAAATACTAGCTAACTGGTTGACTACTCCTCAAAGGTAGTCTCCTGAGTGGGAACTGGCTTCCCAACTGTATCACCTGCTACCTTATCTGGGCCATAATAAGTGGGGGCAAGGTTCTCATCATCGCCTAAAACAACGGATCCAGTCAGGAAAGGAGCAAAGTACACAATGCACAACAAGATTAAAATAAATATTTATGACAAGTAGGAAAAAGACTGACTAAGTATCATGATCAGAATATGCATAATATATAGTAAAGATTAACTGAGAATTTATGCTATAAATCAGGTCTATAAGTAAAACATGTTTAATTGCTATAAACCAGGAATATGAGTAAAATAGGAATAAATGTGACAGGATCTGTAACTGTAATAAGACAACAAGAACTGCAACACGACAAGAACTATGTGCGTGAACTTGTGTATTTAGAATACATAGTTGGCATGTAGGGGTTTATAAGGCTAATAAGGCCGTCATAGACGACTAGCAGTCAGGAACAATCAGGAATAAGACTGATGGTACAGTCGCGTACCAACAGCTAGCAGTCACGACAAGGGGGAAGGGTAAACTATATGCCTCCTAGTATTCTCCCACCCGACATGAAAAGCAAGACATGAACTACAATATTCAAGACATGAAATCCAGTGTTCTAGTACTATGTGTAATCATCAATGGTACTGGTAGAGCAAGGAAATTAATTATCACAATATGAAGATTAAACTTGAAGTGCAGGTACTTGCTTGATGTTTGGATCCAATTACAGTTTGTATCTCGAGAAAATTTCTAGAAATGACTCCGGATGCTGAAATAAACATTACCATCATGCTCAGAAGATATCAAATATCTAGAAACGTCTGTCCTTGAGTCAAATTTGGAGACAAGGACAAAAATGACAGTTTCGGATCAAAACGGGATCCGCATGTAGGCCCGCTTTGCACCGAAAAAATGTGTCAGGGTCAAAGGTCTCCAAATTCACCAAACTTAGTGTCAACAGGTCAGGAACGATGATACGAACCCAACGGAACTTCCAGAATTGGATTCCGATGAGCCGATCACAAAATCGCCCGTCGAGCGGGGCCTGTGGGGCCTACGACACGCGATTTCGTCAACGTTCTCAGAATCGAACCAAACTTGGGTCACAGGACCAGCGTATCGCTACGAGTCCGATGGCACAAGTTTTGTTTCGATCCGACGTGTGTACAAGAAGTTAACGCTTAATACAGAAAAGGCGGATACGGGGCGGTGTCCGCGGATACGCGTTGATCCCGGTGTGCACGTACACCCGAATCGACTTTCGCGAAATCCCGCACGTCCGTATCAACACTGCGCACGTATCTGTGAAGACCGCGCGTGACCAAGTCGTCCCGTTTGGCGGGGCGTACCCAGTTCCGGGGTGAATCGGGTCGATGTTTTTCCTGTTTTTGGATCGCGGTGTGCGATCACCACAGGACGCGATGCCCCGAGCGGTTTGTCCGGGCACCGAGAGGGTCATACAGGCTTCACAACGCAATTTACGGAATCGAAATCCGAGCTACGAGCAAGAAAATACACGCACCTGAACTAGGCCCAAAAACCGGGACAAAATCGTGTCCGACACGTGTCCGACACGTGTCGGATACAAAGGGGATTTAGGAAATTAGGGTTAGGGATTCGGCCGGAGACGCGGCGGGGACGGCGGCTGGGCGGCCGGGCGGAGGGGGCCGGGGGGCAGCGCGCCGAGGCAGCGGCCGGGCTCGTCGGCGCTGCGGGCGGCCGGAGGCGGCTCGGGGAGCTGCCCGAGCTGCTGCTGCTGTCGTCGTGGTGACCGGGGACGGCGAGCGGGGCGCCGGAGGGGAGGAGATGGCCGGAGGAGAAGGGGGAGGGCCGGGGCTGCCGTCGGCGGGGCACGGCGGCGCTGCTAGGGCGGAGGAGCGAGGTGGCTGGAGTCGGAGGCGGTGAGGGTTTAGGCGAGGGTGGCGGTGGAGCTCGGGGGCTTTAAAGGGAAGGGAGGAAGTCGGGGAGGCCGGCCAGGGCGGAGGAGAGGGCCGAGGGAGGCGGAGGCGGAGGCGCGTGGCCGGGCGGGGCGGCGCAGGCGACGGAGGCGGCGGATGACTCGGGGACGATGGAGAATGGGGAGACGGGTCTGCGGGCGGTGGCGGGTCGGGTTTGACCGACCCGACCCGACCCGACCCGCTAGCGGGTCGGCGGGCTGGGCTAGCCCGGTGGGCCGCGGTCAGGCCTAGTGGGCCGGGCTGGGAACGGGCCGAATGAAATAATAATAATAATAATAATAATAATAATAATAATAATAATAATAATAATAATAATAATAATAATAATAATAATAATAATAATAATTTAATTAAATAAATAAATAGTTTTAGGTGATTTAAAAATAGGTCCGGGGCCCGATAAATTCCAGAAAAATTATCCTAAGTCCAGTTTTCTATTTTACACCCAAAAATATTATTTTCCTAATATTTTAATATTATTTATTAACAATTAAAAATCATTCAATAATGAAGAACCCTGATTTTAATTACAGAAAAATCCCAAAAATTCCAAAAAATTGTGAAAAATCCTAATTTAAAATTCTTGCAAAATCTGGGGGTTTACAATCTACCCAACTTATAAAAATTTTGTCCTCGAAATTTAAAATTAAGCCATAATCTGTTAATCCTTCATGTACATAAAGCAAGTCAATCGCAATCTCCTTGCGACAATTAAATCCTAGTCTTATCCACTGCAATCACTTCAAGGTTAAGATGACTACTGTTCCAATCAGAAATTCAACCTATGGTTATTACTTCTTACTTTCTCGAATTATCCACAGGAAATTTTAAATTAAGTCCATCTACCACCTTCAAGATTTGCATATGCTTATAAATTTACCTCACGATTCTAATTTTCATAATTTATTCTGGAAGTAATTCGAGTCCAGTAGTATTCCCTTTCACACTTGTACGCTTCAACTTTTTAAATTCCATTCTCATCCCTAATATTCCAGCTAGTTAGTCCAACCATCAAATTTTAATTTTTAATTCGAATCATCAAATTAAAAAATAATTTAAATATAGTCCACCAATGTTTGAGTCTGAATTATATATCCTCTAGATTCAAGTTTGATGATTTTTTCCTTCATTATTCAAAATTTAAATCATGTACCTAAGGTATAACTATTGGGTCCTCGATATCAATTCATTAATCATCTTAGTCACTCCTCTAAATTTTCAAAATTAAAAATGGCTTGAGCCTCTTCCAATCTAACCTTGCTCGGTCACAAAAAGAAATTCCTCTCGAATTGACAATGCACTGCTACCCAATTTATAATTTACCTATCCCTCATAAAAGGCTATATCCCTTAAGAAATATTCCTTAATATGTTTGCTCATGTCATTCAATCCTCGAAACTTCAACGCCGATCGTATCACATATGATATGTCCTTAATTTCGAAAGAATAATCCTCAAGTATGTGATCGGCCTATGGGACATATCTAGTACTATCTATGTACCAAACTTATACCAAGTACGAGATTTCGTCTTCCCGAAATAGGGAAGACGGAGATTAATAATAAAGAGTCAAAGGTGAGGGGATAGAACAGAAGTATCGTGATCAAGGAGTTTAAAGAATTCAAGTAGGAATTGTCAAGCGATTGTGAATTGAATCCTATCTTGGTGATGCTCGTATTAATACAGTTATGCTCGGACATATCTAGAGGGCAAGTATACTAGTCAACTATATATCTCAATCCACGTAAAGTATTATTTCGAAGGGCGAATCAAGCGCACTATGGTTGATCAGACCGTAATACACTGATTCTGAAATGTATCATTGTGGGCCTCCCCAATAATACACTTGTCATGAACAAGCTCGATAAAGAGTGAGCTTGCAAAACTAGGCTATAGAATAGCAGCATAAATCAAGTACAGCAAAATTAAGTGCGCTAGATGATGATGAAAGGAGGTACAAATTATTTAAGTTCACAAAACGACACACAATAAGCACAATATCAAAGACTCTACAATCTCTACAGTTATCAAATATAAAAGCATTCCAGCTTATTAGCAAGTTCAAAATTTCTAGGTTGGGGCTGAGGTCACGAACCAATAGGCACGAGCTAAACAATACTAGGAACGGCAGCTAATAAATTACTTACGCGCATTAGCTACTCCAAGAGTCTGTGCGTTCTCCACGGTCATGCTGGTAGAGCATCTCGTGGTGATCTTGTAGGAACCTCGTCGCTTGCTGGTAGAGGCTTTACTCTGCATCCAAAATAAACGATAAGAGGCGCACAAGAATCAAGGCAGGATGCAAGTCAAGAATTAATTCGAATCCGAGATAGAGGTCAAGAACGATTCAAGCAAGTGGATGAGATCCTAAACTTATTCTTATCTTATTGCAGGCCTGTTCGGTCCCTGAGTTGGAACCGAACAATTTAGTCGTAGACCTGCATGGGCCACCACAAAAATGTGTCACGACCCACACCCGGAAATTCGGGTACGAGTACGTGGGTACGTCCAGCCTACGCCACAGTGTCGGCGGTAGTACGCTGTCTAGGTCATTTTCTGGGATCAATAAATATCTATCTCATCCACAATAATAAACAGGCAAGAATAATCACAGGAATAAGAACGCTAGGATTTCATAATATTTAATCTGTGACAACCAAATCCATAGTTAATACAAAGCCAGAAGATAAATCGGGGACAAACCCGAGTATTATGCTGAAAGGAAATACTAGCTAACTGGTTGACTACTCCTCAAAGGTAGTCTCCTGAGTGGGAACTGGCTTCCCAACTGTATCACCTGCTACCTTATCTGGGCCATAATAGGTGGGGGCAAGGTTCTCATCATCGCCTAAAACAATGGATCCAGTCAGGAAAGGAGCAAAGTACACAATGCACAACAAGATTAAACTAAATATTTATGACAAGTAGGAAAAAGACTGACTAAGTATCATGATCAGAATATGCATAATATATAGTAAAGATTAACTGAGAATTTATGCTATAAATCAGGTCTATAAGTAAAATATGATTAATTGCTATAAACCAGGAATATGAGTAAAACAGGAATAAATGTGACAGGATCTGTAACTGTAACAAGACAACAAGAACTGCAACACGACAAGAACTATGTGCGTGAACTTGTGTATTTAGAATACATAGTTGGCATGTAGGGGTTTATAAGGCTAATAAGGCCGTCATAGACGACTAGCAGTCAGGAACAATCAGGAATAAGGCTGATGGTACAGTCGCGTACCAACAGCTAGCAGTCACGACAAGGGGGAAGGGTAAACTACATGCCTCCTAGTATTCTCCCACCCGACATGAAAAGCAAGACATGAACTACAATATTCAAGACATGAAATCCAGTGTTCTAATACTACGTGTAATCATCAATGGTACTGGTAGAGCAAGGAAATTAATTATCACAATATAAAGATTAAACTTGAAGTGCAGGTACTTGCCTGATGTTTGGATCCAATTACAGTTTGTATCTCGGGAAAATTTCTAGAAATGACTCCGGATGCTGAAATAAATATTACCATCATGCTCAGAAGATATCAAATAGCTAAAAATTCCTGTCCTTGAGTCAAATTTGGAGACAAGGACAAAAACGACAGTTTCGGGTCAAAACGGGATCCGCATGTAGGCCCGCTTTGCACCGAAAAAATGTGTCAGGGTCAAAGATCTCCAAATTCACCAAACTTAGTGTCAACAGGTCAGGAACGATGATACGAACCCAACGAAACTTCCAGAATTGGATTCCGATGAGCCGATCACAAAATCGCCCGTCGAGCGGGGCCTGTGGGGCCCACGACACGCGATTTCGTCAACGTTCTCAGAATCGAACCAAACTTGGATCACAGGACCAGCGTATCGCTATGAGTCCGATGGCGTAAGTTTCGTTTCGATTCGACGTGTGTACAAGAAGTTAGCGCTTGATACAGAAAAGGCGGATACGGGGCGGTATCCGCGGATACGCGTTGATCCCGGTGTGCACGCACACCCGAATCGACTTTCGCGAAATCCCACACGTCCGTATCAACGCTGCGCACGTATCTATGAAGACCGCGCGTGACCAAGTCGTCCCGTTTGGCGGGGCGTACCCAGTTCCGGGGTGAATCCGGTCGATATTTTTCCTATTTTTGGATCGCGGTGTGCGATCACCACAGGACGCGATGTCCCGAGCGGTTTGTCCGGACACCGAGAGGGTCATACAGGCTTCATAACACAATTTACGGAATCGAAATCCGAGCTACGAGCAAAAAAATATACGCACCTGAACTGGGCCCAAAAACCGGGACAAAATCGTGTCCGACACGTGTCCGACACGTGTCGGATACAAAGGGGATTTAGGAAATTAGGGTTAGGGATTCGGCCGGAGACGCGGCGGGGATGACGGCTGGGCGGCCGGGCTGAGGCGGAGGGGGCCGGGGGCAGCGCGGCGAGGCGGCGGCCGGGCTCGTCGGCGCTGCGGGCGGCCGGAGGCGGCTCGGGGAGCTGCCCGAGCTGCTGCTGCTGTCGTCGTGGTGACCGGGGACGGCGAGCGGGGCGCCGGAGGGGAGGAGATGGCCGGGGGAGAAGGGGGAGGGCCGGGGCTGCTGTCGGCGGGGCACGGCGGTGCTGCTAGGACGGAGGAGCGAGGTGGCTGGAGTCGGAGGCGGTGAGGGTTTAGGCGAGGGTGGCGGTGGAGCTCGGGGGCTTTAAAGGGAAGGGAGGAGATCGGGGAGGCCGGCCAGGGCGGAGGAGAGGGCCGAGGGAGGCGGAGGCGGAGGCGGAGGCGCGTGGCCGGGCGGGGCGGCGCAGGCGGCGGAGGCGGCGGATGACTCGGGGACGATGGAGAATGGGGAGACGGGTCTGCGGGCGGTGGCGGGTCGGGTTTGACCGACCCGACCCGACCCGCTAGCGGGTCGGCGGGCTGGGCTAGCCCGGTGGGCCGCGGTCAGGCCTAGTGGGCCGGGCTGGGAACGGGCCGAATGAAATAATAATAATAATAATAATAATAATAATAATAATAATTAAATTAAATTAAATAAATAAATAGTTTTAGGTGATTTAAAAAATAGGTCCGGGCCCGATAAATTCCAGAAAAATTACCCTAAGTCCAGTTTTCCATTTTACACCCAAAAATATTATTTTCCTAATATTTTAATATTATTTATTAACAATTAAAAATCATTCAATAATTAAGAACCCTGATTTTAATTACAGAAAAATCCCAAAAATTCCAGAAAATTTTTGAAAAATCCCAATTTAAAATTCTTGCAAAATCTGGGGGTTTACACTCAACCCATATATTGAGATATGTGGGAGATTGTTGGTATTTTTGCCTTTGGACTAGTAAAGATAGTTCCACATTGGCTAAACCACCAAGTGGGTATCTCAATATAATACTGTGTATGTGTTGAGGTGTACAAATGGAGTATGGTGGGGTACATGGGCGCCATGTAGGGGTATTTTATTAGGAGAAAAAAGGATTAACTCCTCAATGAAAGTTTTAAGCTTTTTGTCATGGTCTTGGATATTAATCCATATGAGCTAGCGCTTAGCGACTCGGACTCAGACTCGGACTCAGACTCGGGCTCAAGGGCAAAAATTGGCGCTTTGTTGGCGCACTTTGCACTTAGCACGTCAGCATCGTCGCAAGGCGCTTGTGCACTTTTGTTGCGCTCGTTTTATGCGCGAATTTTATGCTCGGGTTGCATGTGCATGTTACATGAGCTGGCATTGAGCGGGTGCTGAGCGGGTGCTGAACGAGCGTTGGACGAGCGCTGAGCGGGTGCTGAACGGGCGTTGGATTGGGCTGCGATCATGGTATATCAATTTTGTATATTGATTTTTTAGTCCCACACTGGAAAGAAGAGGAAGATGGGCTTTCATCCTTCCCTATATAAAGAGCCATCTAGCCTCCTTTTGAGACACACCAAAAGTAAAGAAAGTGGAGTTCAAAGGAGTCCGTTCAATTCACACAAATATGTGACTACGAGCGTTCCAAAAGTTCTCTTGTGAACTTGCTGGCTCCTGGCAGCAGATCGTCGATTGAGGACGAATCTTGCTTTGAGCAATGGTGGTCTTCACCGCCCCAGTAAGAATAATTTTTTATTCTGTCTTCTTCTCCTTTTTCTTCTTGGTTCGTTCTGTCTGATTGCAACTGTGTTTTGCAAGGAAGAACGAAGGTACTTTTTATTTTATTGTAACTCTGTTTTGTCCGTCTGCAACTGCGATTGCAAGGAAGAACGAAAATTTGTGTATTCTGATTCTTTTGTAATCTGAGGTACAAGTTGTAATCAGTATTTTTATATAGTTTATTCGTTGGATCGAGGTATATCAGTGAGAAAACTTTTTTGTGAACTCCTGATCTCTACTTCAACTTCTTGTTCTACTATCTTTGATTAAGTCTCGGGGCTAAAAGGTTTTACATTTGTCTTTGTTTACAGTTGGGATACTAGTTTTGTTGTCTAAATCTTGTGTAGCTGTTGATGGTTAGTTTATATTGAGTTGGGCTTTATATTTAGTTTTTGATGGATGTCCCTTTTATCCATACCATTGGCAATAATGAGGACACAACAATTAATAACCATTATTGAAATTATCCTTTCTGTGTTCTCTTATTAAATACAATAATTTGTGGGTTGGGAATGTTTAATATGGTATGTTTGTCGGTTAAAAAAATTGATCATACATTTGATTAGAACTATAGTTATTTCTTTGAACCAGGGGTGTTGGGATAAACAAGTGGTTTGGATACTTTGGTTGCTATTTCGTTCTCTCCCTGTTCACTGATTTTTTTTTTTCTGTGTTTTCTATTACTTTGGGTCCTGAGTTTGCCTTTGTTGGGTTTTCTTGATACTCTTCTCCCTATCATGTCTCTCCTACTTTGTTGGGTTTGTTTCCATGACACATATGCATGTTACAAATGAAGAAATATGTTTTTTATGCCACTGGAATGGTGTACAAATATTTGGCAAATACATGAGAATTTTCTTTTGGATGGAAGCAATCATTGGACAACGAACCTGAATGGTGTATATAGATTTTGATCAGATTTTTTTAGTTAACTTGTTACTTTTTTTCATGTCAAAAGATGTTTCAAATATTGTGATATTGTGTGATGTATATAACAATTTCAAAGAACTTTCTACGTATGTGGTGGTTTGTAATTTATAACAGTTTCATAAGCATGGCGGGTTATGATGTGTGCATGTATAACAATTTGAACAAATTTTATACTTACAACAATGATGTAAAAAATTTGTGAATATATGTTTGGATTCTTTTCCGTAGTTGCGTGGACATAACATTGTGTACATGTAGAATGTGCCGATGTAGAATTCTTTTTTTTTATATACCTTTTAGGTTGGGAATATATGTTCGGATTTAGAAAGAAACATGATTTTTTATACAGTTTGTTCTTATTATTTGCTAATTTCTAAATTTTTATATTCCAAATAATTAGTTTAATATTAAAAAATATTTTTTTTAACTTTTTAATTTTAAACACATGTTTTCTAATTAAATATATCAAAGTCTGTTTTTAATCCGTACAAAAAAATCAATGAATAATTGCAGTTTCGGGTATCCTCACAAAATTTAAAAAGTTATTACCATAACACTTCACTACAATATCCAAACAAAAGAAGGACAAAAATGTGCACTTTCAACTACACTTTAACAAACATCCAAATAACCAAACTACGGATTTTACTAACTTCAATTTTTTCAAAACATCCAAACGAAATAACTGAAAAATATATACATAGTCATGACATACATATATAATGAATACGTAAAATATATAGCTCATAGTTGTCGAATATAGCATTGAGGTGAGGAGCGCGCTAGCTAGGCCTTTCGAAAATACTTCTTTTCCTTTCTCTCTCTCTCTCTCTCTCTGCTATTCCATCTACTAAATTGTCAGTATCACAAGGTCGGAATGTTGGCTGAGCGTAGACTAGTCTGTTCAGGCAGTCACAGGCTGACTAAAGACAAAAACCTAATAGATAAAAAGACCATTTTGACCTATTTAGATGTCGAAAGATCTAAAACTTGACCTTACCGATCAGCCGGTCCAACCATTATCTTAGTGTTAGCCCACATTTTTAACATGCCACCAACGTTCAGAATAGCTCTTATGATTTTCTAACTTGGGCTCATTTTATTTTTTTATTTTGAGATGCCTGACGATACGAACGAGGTTTTGTGCACGTTGCGTTGTATGTCATATTGGTCCACTATCCCACAACTCTTTCGCGATTTGTTTTCGAGACCATCGATCTAGCCAGAAAGATTATATCTTTTCTTACTGACCATAAGAATCAGTTTAGTTCGGTTGGACTCATTTTGTTGAAACAAACTCTTTGAACCATGTCAAAGGAACTGTTCGAAAGGATGAAATTGCATTAATGGAACATGGTTACTTTACGGGCTATGCTATAACTACAACCAAATGCCTACAACTCTCTTACAACGCCACGTGGCACCCACATGACGGCCGTCCATTGGAGGAGAGAAAAGAGATGGGATCCGGTGACTATCCGGATGGTTGCCATCAATGGAGAAGAGGTGGGGCCGGGGTGGCCCACGTAGCAGGGACTGAGAGAGTTATAAGAAGGTTGTAGCATTTTGTAGTAAACTTAGCATTATTGGTTACTTTAAATTGTTTTTGGATACAGACACTGACATTCCTGACAAATGTGGGCTACACAATCTCTGCTGGTCCCCACAGCCAGCACAGCAACCGGCTCCCCCACTTTCTTTCTACCTACTTCCAACCCTCTAACGTGACAACAAAAATTCCAACCAAACAAAAAGTGTTCACCTCACTTTTTTTTTTTTTGTTCTTCCTTGTACTCTTCCCTATGAAATTCAATTCCAACCAAACAAAAAGTTTCCACTCATTTTTTTCCTTGTACCCTGATATATGAAATTCCACATCCAGATCAATATTTATTTGCAAATAAATTATTATTATAATTCGTACACGTCCAAAATAATAGTCCCGTTAGCTAGCCGTTGGAAAATAAAGGGTTATCGGATCCGAAATTTATGATTGTCTAACTATTACAAAAAGTTTGGACATTGACATGATCAATAATGGCCCCTTCCATGGACAGGACATGGCCTCCAATGTCTTGTTTCCACTAAATGGAGGAGGAAACCACCACGAACTAAATCGAATAAGAGATTCGGTTCGGTTTAAAATAGTTTAGTTCAATTTTGGTTTTGAAAATATAAACCTTTTTTTTATTATTTTGAATTTCAATTTCGGTCCAAAACCAAAAACCGAATAAGATTTATATAATTATATAAATATTCTAATTATATACATATTTTGTGATAAAAATGTATATATATTTAAAAAAGAACATTTCTATGTATATGTTTTGAAATCCATGTTTGCCAATGAAAGTAAGTTTGGGAAACCTTCGTTTAATAACAAACAAAAAGAGTACAAAGAAATCCTAAACAAAAAATCTAAGTACAATATTTTTGATCTGGATAATGTGACGATGGAGATCGAGTACTACAACGACTCTTTTACTCTGTTGACGGTCCGACGAGGTAATGAGGGTGCTCTCTTCTTTCTTCTTTCTCCTGAGCTTTTGTGCATGTACATATTCCTATACGTAGGACTAGGAATACGCAGCATGCCAGCTACACATTCGACCAGACTCTGGTCCGATTTGAATACGTATAAACTGTATTATAATGATCACTATCTAAATAATCAAGTAAATATAAATATCTATGCCTCAATTCACAATGAACAGAATACAACAAGAATGAGCTACATGTGCTAAAGTCGGCCGCCCAGTAATACACAAACTCGAATAGACTCGAAAAAGAAATATGAGTCTATAAAAACTAGGGTATATCAGCAGATGAATCAACAATATAAATAAATAAACATAACTCTGGTAGAAATAATATAAGTACCTGGTACTAATGCCCATATAATAAAGCAACACACATTAGCAACTCCAGGCAAGCTCCATAATGATCTATGCTGCAAAACTAGTAAGGGACCAGGTCCTCAGAGGAATGTAACAAGGTACAAGAAATAACATGCCAAAGTAGAACAGTAAAATAATAAGCAATGTGCTTAAGGGTATCTATCATAACCAGCTAAGTGAATGCAAGTGAGAACGTACTCGTCCGCTAAACTATCGGTTTCATACATATACTAGGGGTACTAGTGATAGTAGTAATAATAGTACACTACTAGAAAAAATGGGATTAGCGACGCATTTTAGTGACTCCGAACGAAAACGTCGCTAAATCAGCGACTCCGTTAACAACGTCGCTAGACGTCGTTGAATGTGGTAGAACTCCTTCAACTTCCGTTTGCAGTATTTCCAATGCTGGAGAGGCTGGCCTTGGTGCTGGTAATGCTTGTCGTTTTAACATTAATGCTCTCTGTTTATGCTGAGGACAATCTTTGGCTAAGTGTTGGTTGGACGCGCAAATCAAGCATAATCTCAATTTACGTCTGCACTCATTCTCAATGTGGCCTCTCTTGCGACAATTTTGACAGATAGGCAGTACTTGCGGAGATGCTTCTGGTGGTTGGTGCAGGTGAGACTTCTTTGCAATTTCTTCATGTGGTGCTCCGGCTGGTGCTGATGTGGCTGGTTGTTGAATCATCATTGCCTTCTCTCGATGTTCAGGACAATCCCTTACCGAATGCTTTTTGGATCCGCAAGATAAACATTGTCCCAGTCTGCGTCGGCATTCTTTAGCGAAATGGCCTACCTTGCCACAGTAGTGACAAGTAGGAAGGACTAGTGCAAGTGGTGGATTCATCTGTGGTCGCTTTGCAACTCTTTCTTGTTGTTCTTGGTCTGGTGCATATGGCCGCTTCTGGCTAGACTCGATCCTTGTGTTGCACTCCATGGGTCGTGTTGCAGCAAGAACGTCCTCGTTTAAGGTAGTTGCATTTGAGCTGATTAACTTCCGTAACTCCGAGCTAAATCTGTCGATGAACTTCTCCACTTGGTTTTGCTGATCTTCTTGATGAACTTTCTGATGGGCTTGCATCATCGCGTAGAACATTCGAAACATTTGTTGTTCTTCCATCGCCTGCCCATGTGGAACGGTAGGCATCGGAGGAGCAAGCTGCGTCGATGGTGGAACGTCATCTTCCTGGATTCTCGAGGCATGGTGACTTGCTGGACTGAGTTGTTGTGATAATTGACCTTCATCAACTGGTGTCACTTCGTCTTCGTGGGTAACCACATCACCTTGTGGTGCTGCTGGATGAGTTTCATCGCCGGCTTGTGGATCCATAATTCTGCAACCAAAATAAACTATAAGAAGCTCATAGGAATCAAGGCAGGATGCAAGTCAAGAATTAAATTCGAGTCCGATATTGATATCAAGAACGTTTCAAGCAAGTGGATGAGATTCTAAAAACTTTTTCTATTTTTATTACAGGCCTGTTCGGTCCCTAAGTTGAAACCGAATAATTTAGTCGTTGACCTGCATGGGCCACCACAAAAACCATGTTACGCCCCAGTCCCAAAAATATCGAGGGACTAGACACGTGGCAATGGCCAGCAGCACACACCGATGGACAAACCCAATTTAATGGATCCATCGGGGCATACTTAAGCTATATTACAACAATAATCAGGGTCTACTAATCTTATCCACAGAATGAATATATCAAATATCAACAAAGGAATATAAACATCAAACATCAAGTCACAAGTAATTAAATCGGGGAACAACCCGATAATCAAGTCTGATATAATTGTTCATTAAACAAGAAAGTAAATAACATTACTGACTGAGTATGGAAGAGACATATACTCAGAAAAATCCATGGCAATCACCTAGTCCTTGGTTCCTAGTTCTGCTCCAGTACCTGCTCCTGAACCTGCTTCTGCTCCTGCTAGAGCACCTGTCCTGTAAACCTCAGAGTGGATCTCCTCTGCTAAACCTGGGGACATAATCCATTCCAGGTCCTCAGGGGATATAGCAAGGTACAGATAATACAAGCCAAAATAAATGCAGTGCAGCAAATAAATGAAATAATAGGGTGAACTAGATAACCAGCTAAGTGATATGCAAGTTGAGAGCATCACTAAAAACTCAGGCTGAAACCACTACAAGCTCTGTGTCGGGGAGCCAGTAGCAGTAATAACACGTAGTGGGCCAAGCTCGGGTTTAGAGTCTTGAGCACTGCAATAATAGGGGTTTTATATATATATGATCAGCCTGTAGCCTGTGTGTCTCTCCCCACCCAATGTAATCACACGTCTCATGTCCATGACATGCAAGATCAACACTAATGCAGCAAGTCATAATAAGAACTAATATAATGTCTATATCCATCCTGCATCCTACACAGAATCACCATGAATATTTCAGGAAGATTCTGTCAAATGTATAGTGTCAAGTATCCTGGGTTATAATGTACTTGATAAGACAAGTACGAGAATGTGAATGGTCACGATATTCATCTCTAGGTGACTTTACACAACTTCGCGTACGGTGTTGGCACCCGACTATTAATCGGACGCTAAGTAAGTCACACGGTCCTAGGTTTAAGCATGTACAACAAATATATATGTCAAGAAAATAAGTAGCAAAAACTGCAGTATTGGCAAGGTACACTTGCCTGAGGTTCTAGCTCCAACTGTAGCTCTGACTTCCGTGGGTTCTGCAGGCAGTACTCCGGTTGCTGAAATAGACATCACCATCAGATCCAGAAAATATCAATCAGTTAGAAATGCCTGTCCTTGAGTCCAATTTGGACACAGGGACAAAAATGACATTTTCAGGTCAAGGCGGGGTCCACATGTGGGCCGCTTTGCACCGAAAAATGTGTCAGGGTCAAAGGTCTCCAAAACTGTCAAACTTAGTGTCAACAAGTCAGGAACGATGATACGAACCCAACGGAACTTCCAGAATTGGATTCCGATGAGCCGATCACAAAATCGCCCGTCAAGTAGAGCCTGTGGGGCCCACGACACGCAATTTTGTCAACGTTCTCAGAATCGAACCAAACTTGGGTCACAGGACCAGCGTATTGCTACGAGTCCGATGGCGCAAGTTTCGTTTCGATCCGACGTGTATACTCTAAGTTACAGCGAGAACCAGAAAGGACGGATACGGGGCGTTGTCGGCGGATACGCGTTGATTCCGGTGTGTACGCACATCCGAATCATCTTCTGCGAAATCCCGCACGTCCGTATCAACGACGCGCACGTATCGGTGAAGATCGCACGCGACCAAGTCGTCCCGTTTGGCGGGGCGTACTCAGTTCCGGGGTAAAACAGGGCGTTGGTTTTCCTGTTTTTGGATCGCGGTTCGCGATTACCACAGGACGCGATGCACCGAGCGGGTTGCACGGGCACCGAGGGGATCACGCAGGGTACGCGATGCAACAGACAGAATTGAAAACGGGGCAGCGAGGAGAGATATATGAGTACCTGAACAAGGCTCCGAAACTGGGTTTTTCGTGTCCTCGCGTGTCGTCACGAGACACTGTGTCCGGGCCGTGTCCTGGCTAGGGCTAGGGTTTCTGCTACGAGTCGCCGGAGCTTCACCGGAGGGCTCGCTGGGGCTGCCACCGGGGTAGGCGGAGGACGGCGAGGCAGGGACGGCTGAGGTGGAGGTTGTCCGGCGCGGGGGGTGTTGCGGGGGCTGTTGCGGCAGCTGCTGCTACTGCTGCGGGAGAGGAACGGCGAGGCGGCAGAGCTGGAGGGTGGTTCGTCGGGCGAAGCTCAGGGAGGCGCTAGAGGCGAGGAGGAAGGCGGGGCCGGGTCTCGTGGCGGAGGAAGGAGAAGAGAGGAGATGGGGTGCTGGCCGGAGGAGGCGAGGGTTCGCTGGAAGCTGGCGGCGAGGCTGGCAGAGGGAGCTCAGGGAGTAGAGGGGAGCGGTGGCCGGCGCTGGGCGGTGAGGCTGGGGGCGGAGGCTGGTCGTACGAGGCGGAGCTGGTGCGGGAGTTCGCGGAGAAGAGGGGAAAGGCGGCGGAGGAAAATCGGCCGGAGAAGAGAGGGTTTTATAGGTAGTCGAGAGGGAGACGGAGCGACGACCGGTGAGGGAGAAGAAGGAGACGGAGGGCTTGCGGTTGCGGGAAGAGGAAGAGGGAGGGTCGGCCGATGGCGGCTAACGGTAGCGGCGGAGGCGAAGGGGCCGAGCAGCGGTTACACAGCTGGGGAAGGGAGAGAGGCTCTGCGGGTCGGGTCGGTGACGGGTCGGGTCGGGTCTAGAGGATCCGGCCCGATCCAACATGCAAAGGGTACGGGTCGGGTCTAGCGGATTTCGGGTCACGGGTTTGACCCGGATCCAACCCGAAATGCTGAGTTGGGTTGGGTTCAACAATGGGTTTGGTTCGGTTTATTTTAAAATAAACCCGGTTTATTTAGGGTTTAATTATGAAATAGTTTTTAAGGCTTTTTAAAATACTTCCGGGGTCTAATAAATTCTCGAAAAATTACCATATGTCTCGTTTTTTATTTTACACCATAAAATATTATTTTCATAATATTTTAATATTATTAAACATCAATTAAAAATTATTTAATTATTAAAATACCTTAGTTTATTTAGAGAAAAATTCCAAAAAATTACAGAAAATTGAGGAAACTTCCAAATTAAAAATTCTTGAAAATCAGGGGATTTACACACACACACACACACACAGACACTGACACACACATACGACACCTAGGGTTAGGGTTAGTTTTTTTGACCCGAGGTTAGGGTTAGGGTTAGGTTTAGGGTTTTTGATCAGGGGTTAGGGTTAGGGTTAGGTTTTTTGACCTGGGTTAGGGTTACGGTTAGGGTTAGGTTTTTTGATCTGGGTTAAGGCTGGGGATAATAAGGAAAAAAAATCAAGGTTTACATAAAACAAGAAATGTACAAGGAGAAAGCAATAAATTTTGTTTATGTTTCAAACTGTTCTAATGATGGATATCCATTTCCAGTAAACAAATAACTAATTTGACAGTGATCAATTTGGTGGCTTGTTATTTAACTTTTTAGGTCTCTCTTACATGCTTCATTCCAATATACAACTTTACAGGCTGATTAATAATGCATCTTAATAAGTCTATGTATGATCTATAATTCTTTAATAGTATCGTGCTCTCATGTTTCGATATTGTGTTTTGCCAATTGTGATGTTCTCACATCATAAGTCAGAATATTACTTGTACTTGATGTTCATGTTTATGGTTGTCCCAGTTGCATTAGTTGTTTGTGGCACTTCCTTCCCCACTAATACAGTACAACTTAGTCCAAGAGAAAATGTAGTAGTAAGAATAAAATTATTGTTATGTAAGAAAATTAATGGATGATCTAATGGGATGATGAATCAGTATTATGCATAATGATGTATGGTACTAACAATATGTGGACAGTTCTTTCTTTTCGATTATATCTGAGAGGAATATGTGCCTGTCCTCTGACAAAGATGTAACAATAAAAGTGTTCAGTAGACATGAAATTGATTGAACTCTCTTTATTAAGAGAGCCAAAGTTGTGGGCTTTTCATATTATTGGTATGATATGAATCGACTAGTAGTTTCAGCTTGATTTGAATATGAGGAACCTATTGTATCCAGTTTTGTTTTACTACTTTTTTCAATGTTATGAGAAGTCACTACTAATAAGTTTGATAGAGCTCTAGTGATAGTTGACCAAATAATTTATTTAGCGAAGTGAGATATATTTAATTTTTTTTAGTCTTAAAATCATTAAGAGAATGTTGCACATTTCTATTTACCAAATTGTTGAATAGTACTTTCGTACTTGGGTGATACTTATGATACAAAAACTATGATACTTCATACTTATCTTATTTTTATGGAGAAAGATTATGAGTTGTTAAGGCTAACTCTCCTCTAGTTCTGCTAACCTTCTCATGAACTCCATCCATAAAGTAAAGGCTTGGACTTGGTTGCAGTAGCAAGAGTTAGGCAACAATGGTAGCACTGATGTGGAGGGGTAGTATGTGTGTAATTCTAAGGTATTGAGGGTTGATTTGATATGTGTCTGAGAGGGTACTGCAAATATGAGTGCAGGTGTCCATGTGTTGTGTGAGTTCAGGTGTGTGTGTGCCAAGGTAGATAGGTAATTGGTTAAGATAGGTTAGATAGTAAGATATTGGTTAAAAGAAGTTGATATCAGTTAAAATAGCAATGTGGAGTAGTGTTATAAGTTGGGCTAATAAAATAGAAGACTTGACAAAATCCTAATAATCATCATCATTCGTATTATCATCTCCATCATCAACACTACCAATAGATTTGTATCCGTTGGTTGACTAGATACATCTTATAGTGTTTTTATTGTTAGGACAAAATGTTGAGCAATAGATATTATGGTATCATTATTATACTGCAACAAACAGCTAATTCTTTGTGAGTCATCTAATTCTTCCATTCCGCATTATTAAGGATATGTCTTAAGTAATATCTGTTATTAATTATATTCTTTGTTTTCATCTATCTTACCAGATGGCACCCAAGAGAGCGACACCTCCTACTGTTAAGGAGGAAGTGATGCCTCCTACTGTTAAGGAGAAAGAGATACCACCTGCTGTATCTCAGACGGGGAGTTCCAGTCACCCAGCACCTATAGCGGCTGTATCTCAGACGGGGAGTTCCAGTCACCCAGCACCCATAGCGGAGATTGATAACATAAACGATGTTTATGCGCAGTATTTGAGGGACTGGTATCTGCCCCAGCGTATTGGATATCCTCGAGATTGATACTGTAATGTTTCATATACTTATATATTATGCATTTTGTGTAACTGTGATAATATACATTTTGTGACGCTGTTTATGCCCTGTGATACTGTGATAATTATATATTATGTATTGTGTGACTGTGATATTTGTGTGTATTAATTGTATGATTGTGATATTTGTGTGTATTAATTGTATGACTGTGATACTTTTATTCATATTAAATATTGTTAATCCGGTGTTGAGTGTTCCACCGAAGGGGTCGGCGAACCCAGAGAATTCAACGGAGGGTTGCTCCGGGTCTATTTTTAATTAGAAATTTATAAATTGCAGTTTGGAACAATTCAGTTTTTTTATTATTTTTTTTGTAATTTAGCGACGTATTTAGCGACATTTAGCGACTCCTAGCGACGTTTTTTATACGTCGGTAAACAAGTCGCTACTTAGCGACGTCAAACGCCGTCGCTAATGACGTCGCTAAACGTTGCTAAATACGTCGCTGTACGTCGCAAAATGCTAACATGACAGTACTGCCAGGTCATTAAAGACATCGTTGTTATGTCGCTATATAAGTCGCTAATTAGCGACGTTTAGCGACATTTAGTTACGTCGCTAATTAGTAACTGAGAGTCGCTAAACGTCGGTATAGCGACGTTTAGTGACGTTTTTTCTTTCAGCGACGTTATTATTACCGACTTCTGTAAAACGTTGCTAATTACATCGCTAAACGTGTTTAGCGACATTTTTTTGTCATTTAGCGACGTTTTTGGGCATCGCTAATTTGACTTTTTCTGGTAGTGGTAGTAGTAGATACGTAAAAGTCCCGTCAAGGTACCTGCAGTACTATAATACTAGTAGAATTTGGTAGCCTAGCGGTTCGGTAAGTTCTCTCCAACCCCATGTATCTCACGCCTCATGTTACGAAATACAAGACAATCATTATCTATGTCTCAAGTCCAGGTATAAATAACATCATGTCAACTAGCACATGTCTCAAGTCTTGTCCTAAAATAGAAGCCGGAATCCTCGAATATCTCAAGTGAGGCTTCTGTACATAAGAGTCATGTATAGTGTCCTAAGATAATTAGTGCAAGTGTTGCACATATACGATGATGATGCAATCTAACGATACCCGACTTCGCGTACGGAAGTCAGCACCCGGATATGATTCAGACGCAAAGTATCGTCATGGTCTAGGGTCACAATTGAGTACATGTATTAAAATATAAAATATAAACTGTAGTTGAAATTAAGCATAATTTACTGAGACCAAGGCAAGGTACACTTGCCTGAAACTCCAAGCTGATAATCCAAAGAACCTGATCTCGAATCCACGCTCGTGCGATCCCAAGAGCCTAAATATATAATATCATAAAATCAGTCACTATGACACGGTTCACTAAGCATGCACAAGAGTATAACTACTCTACATCATTTATCATTAGATAATTAGGATCTAAATTAATCAAGGATACAACTTACACAATGCCATCAGTTATTTAGAGTCTAAAATAATTAGGGGTTCTAACAAAGTAGGTTGGTTAAGGTTCACTAGTCAAGGACCAAGAAAGTGTGTAAACACCAAGCCTAAAAGTCACATAACATCATCAAGTCCTCATAAACATGGTTATAATGAAGGTTCATGAAGGTACTAGGTGTTCTCACACTAGGTTTCCATATACAACATATCATCAACCTTGGTATTCACTAAGTGTCAAACTATGTTAACCAACCTAGGGTTAGTTTTGTCTATTAAAATATGCATATGAGCGTTAACAATAGGTCAAGTTAGCGTCATCACAAACAATCACATACTTTATTTCTCAAGTATAATCCATTCATCCAACTATATACATATAATACTATATAAATACAGTATATACTATATATTATTACTATTTATATCTATATATATATATAATATATTATGTATATAAATATATATATATATATGTATTATTATTATTATTATTATTATTATTATTATTATTATTATTATTATATATATATATATATATATATGTATATATGTAATTATTATATATATGTATTTTTTTCTGTAATTATTGTATATACAGTATATATATAATTATTATATATATATGTATTTACATATATTAGTATTATATATATATATATATATATATATATATACCTATATATATATGTATGTATATTTATACATATATGTATTATATATGTATTTTATTATTTATGTATATACAGTATATATATAATTACATATATAATATTATATATTATTATTAATATATATACATATATATATTATTTATATATATATATATCTCTATATATGTATATATGTATATTTATATATATATGCATTAATTTTTTTATTTATAAATATGTATATATACATATTATTATATATATAAATATATATTATTAAGTATATAAAATATATATAACATATATATTTTATTACTATTTTATTTGCAAATCTTATGTATTATTATATATATATATATATGTATATGCATTATATATATATATATTATTTTATGGTGCATCATATATATATTATTTATATATGTATATATATCATGTATATATATATATATACCTTATATATAATTATATATATGTATAATATATGTATATTTATATATATATGCATTAATTTTTTTATTTATAAATATGTATATATACATATTATTATATATATAAATATATATTATTAAGTATATAAAATATATATAACATATATATTTTATTACTATTTTATTTGCAAATCTTATGTATTATTATATATATATATATATGTATATGCATTATATATATATATATTATTTTATGGTGCATCATATATATATTATTTATATATGTATATATATCATGTATATATATATATATACCTTATATATAATTATATATATGTATAATATATACTAATACTATATAACTATGTACCTACACATATATTATGTATTATATTATCTATATATATATATATATATATATATATATATATATATATATATATATATACTTTCTATAATATTTATATGCATATATATGTATTATGTATTATATACTTTATATATTTATATATATATATATATATATATATATATATATATATATATATATATATATATATATATATATATATATATATATATATATATATATATATATATATATATATATTATGTATCATGTATATATATATGTTCTTTATATTTATATATAAGTAATATTTATATATATATATTATGCATTATATATATATATATATATATATACTATATATGTATAAATTATGTTATTATTTATATATATCATATATATACTTATGCCTTAAAATATATATTTATGTATACATATATAATAGGTATATAAGTAAGAATATATGTATTTTATATATGTATAAATCCTATACTTTAAGGTACACTTTATTTAAATATTAAAATTCACGAACCCTATACATCTTGAACAGAGTGCACCTACGACGCAGTCAGTGACCCCAGGTCACAGGACCCCTCAGACTTGACTGCGAGAACAGGTTTTTGGTACTTCCAACATCGAGACGTAGGCAAGTATACCTTGCCAAGTTTTACTGCTTAAATTTATTAAACTGTTGTATGTTATTTTCAATAGACTTACATATAACTGTGTGTATCCGAGATTGCCTCGGGTACCGTCAACGAATACGTTGACAAGTAGTGTATCTGACTTAGAATTTAGTAGACTTACCTACAGCTGCGAGGGTATTCTAATATCCTCCTAGACCCTAACACTTGTACATGCAACACGGTTGCAATACATATTGGGATACGAGTTTACGTACTCGATTAGCTACCAGTGCGTATGACATGCATCACGGCTTAGCACAAAATAAGAAAAATTCAGGAAAGCTATGACTTGGCATTAGTTACATTGGGCGGGGAAGATAACTAGTAGGCGTATGGGGCACCCCCTCCTTGTCGATATACCTTCGTATACCATGCTCCTCGGAGATGGACGATTGCAGAGTGCCCATGTGTCTGGGGGCATATGACACATATACTAGCCAGTCACGACGATTGGTGAATTAAGTCAGCATATGTCTAGCCTACACTTTCCTATACGTACTATGAGGTCTTCATATTGCATTCACTTAGCTGGTTAGCACACCCTATATTTATTTATTCAGTATTTACATACATGGCATATTTTTATGTATCTTGTTATGTCCCACTGAGGACCTGGTTCCCTTCCAGATTTAGATGAGGTATTCTACCCCATAGTATATGGACCTGGACAGGAGACTAGATATGCCACTGAGGAGGAGTTAGAGGAGCTGTCATCAGAGTCTGCCTGATCTTGGTAGTCAATGCACCTGGAGCTGGAGCTACTTACATAGATAGACGATACTCTAGTCTATCTTATTTCAGCACTTTTACTTATCTTTTGTAGTGGGTTTGTTTCCACCAGACTCTATCTGATTTGTATTATGACATTTCAGACTTAGCATTTATATATATATTCAGCACTTATTTTCTGATATTTTGTGGATGAGATTAGATTTACCTGTATTAAACTTGTAGTATTTTAGGACAGCGTAGCACGTTTCTTTGGGTCCATTAAATTGGATAAACCCTTAGTGACGTGTCAGCTGGCCAATGCCACGTAGCCTGGTTCCTTATATTTTGGGACTGGGGCGTGACAATACAACTCTCATTCTACTACAAAATGTCAAGTATACATACACAAGTCAAATATGAATTTATAATAAGATCATGGCATATACCTCATTCCTAACTTGCATTTGTCATGAAACATGTGTGCAAACACTACTACAACTAGTGCACAACCTTAGCATCGCATCTTCTGCATTCTAACATAGTGTTTATAAATAATAAAACTAGCTAGCACAAAATATAGGCAAAGTGCACTACTAGTTGCACAACATTTAATCATGTCTCAACAATGCATTTATTTATATATAACACCCTAAACAAAACTTATATATTCTAAAATTTAGTGACAATTAGAGTAAAAATTAGGTTTTGAAAGTGGTTTCTTGGATTTTAGATCATGGCAAAGTGAATAGGACAACAAGTGCATAAATAACATTCAAGTCTAGACATGAGAAGTAGTATGTGTACTTGGTGTAATATCATAAAAAATATGAATAGGAAGTTGGTAAAATTTAATAGGGATGTGAATTACATGTAGAGAGGGTTGAGTAGGTGGAGTTTGAGTTCTTACCAAAGTAAAATGGGAAGACAAAAGAGGACTGTGTACTGCTTGCACAAATTTGTCCATATTTGGACACTTCGGCTAGTAGCTGTTGTCCGGGGCTTCAAAATATTTCTCCAAGTGATTTTGAGCTCAGAGAGATTAGGGAAGAGGTATAGGATGAGGATATGGTGGTTGTTGAAGGGGTTTTGCTGCTGGAAGTGGTGGCAACAAGGTGTTGAAGTTGTGCTATTGCTGACGGGTTCAACAGGGTGTCTTCAATTTGTAGGGGGTGTTTGGAGGAGTTATCGGATAATTTAGGTGATAATTTAGGTGTCTTCAATTTGTAGAAGGTGTTTAAAAAAATAGTTAATGGAGTATTTACATACGGCTTAGATGGCTCAATTTTGAGCCATTTCCAAGCCACATTATAAGTGTAGAGATGTTGTAGTAAATGCATCCAACAATCAAGCCGGAACAAACGCAGCAGAGTTAGAGAAGTAAAATTGATGTCAATTTTTTTTTACCATGTTTCGCTGTCTCCCCATTTATCGCGTCCTCCGAAACGGTCGACTAGCGGGACACTCCAACTTGCGTACGTGGTGGGCCATACTCTCCCCTCCATTGCATGCGGTTAAAAAAAATTGTTAAAAAAAAAACTTCTAATATGAATTTATTATAATTATCGTCGTCCCTAACAGGACCGAACCTGAGCATGTTCATCTGGAGCGACCGAATATAGCCCTCCAATATAGAGGGCGCTTAATTTTGAAAGTTTGTTGTTATATTATTTTTATAATAGATAGTTAAATATGATAATATAATAACGTAGCTTAAGTGGTGCTCCCATTTCGCTCGCCGCTACTAAGGGAATCACAATGTTTTGCATGTGGGAGGTACAATGTTCAATACCTTACATCTCTATTTTTTTAATATTTTTTTAGAAATTAGCTTTTATATCCAAAACCCTCTAGTCTCTACTACAAAAAAAAAAACATGTTTCAAGAAATAATTCGATATATCTCTACTATTATAACGAGGCTTGGAAACGGCTCAAAATTGAGCCGTCTAAGCCGTATGTAAATACTACACTAACTATTTTTTTAAATAACTAATTATTTAAGTACCTAATATTATTTATTTATAATTAAATAATTCTAGCTCAAATGGTTAAGGTGTGAGGTATTTTTCTTGGTTGCTTGAGTTCGTTTCCTAGGAGCGATAATTTTATATTTAAATTTTTTGATAATTTTTTTATGCGCGTGCAATACACGTACACAATACTAGTTGTTGAACAAAAATTTTAATTACAAGTAAACACAATTTTTTTTGGAATAAAATATGGTTTTAAATTTTTTTGATGTGTATTATTTGATTTTTTGTTTGTCAAAATAGCTTTTACATGTCAGTAACTTGTAGCCTTTGTAGAAAATATTGAAACTTGGAAAAAGTAACTTGCCATATTTTTGAACATAATTAAAACAAGTAAAACAAGTAAAACACGAGTTTTTGAA
Organism: Iris macrosiphon; assembly: GCA_036927795.1. NCBI lineage: Eukaryota > Viridiplantae > Streptophyta > Magnoliopsida > Asparagales > Iridaceae > Iris > Iris macrosiphon. Next base: position 102,983,380 of record JAYESA010000010.1, on the reverse strand, counting down.
AAATAAAAGACGATTCAAACCAAAATGTGTTTGAATCAGAATGTTTTTTGCTTGCATGTATATTGAACATTGGATTATCTACGTTAACTATCTCGATATTTTATGTTTATTACACGGGATACTTCTACTTTTAAACTAATTACACGATGTACCTTTCTATACCTTCCATCTTAAACCACTTGAGTTGTAGTTGTTTAGTTATAAGTAAATCATATTCTGTAGTTAAATAATTAATTAATTTTTTTAAATAATTAATGGAGTATTTATAAATGACTTAAGCGGTTTAGTTTTGAGTCGTTTCTAAGCCACATTATATTAGTAGAGATAATAGTATAGATATGTACCAAATAGTTAGAAGATGTTGGTGACGTATAATGAGCTTCCATTAACTAAGAAATAAAAAAATCCTACTCTTTTACTGTATTATCCACTTCCGTCATAACAAATATTCTTGCAAATGTATAATGGTTGGAATAATAGATATATTTACTATTATAATACAACTTAGGAACTACTCAAAAATGATCCGTATGTCTCTCTCACGTAGTTAATAAATAAAATAAAATAAAAATCCTAAAATTCTAATTTTTTTAACTACATTAATATATAACATATTATAAAATATATTTAATATTAAATTATATTTAAACGAAGTATATGATATTATCTACGGATTTTTTCGTTTAAATTAATATATTATATTATATTTATAAATAAAGGAATAAGTTGGGAGAAATGGCAGAGGGGGGACCACTCGCCAACTCAGTTGGCGAGTTGCTGAGTTGGCGAGCATCTCGCCAACTGAGTTGGCGGGGCGCTCTCCTCGAGAGGCCGCTCGCCAACTCAGTTGGCGGGCCAGTGACCGTTCTATCCGACCGTTGTACAACGGCTCCCTCCAACCCCTATAAACACCCCCTCCCAAACACTCCTCACACAACACATTCTCCTCCTCCTCCTCCTATTTTCACAGCTTCCTCCTCCTTAATCACAGCAATTCTCTTTTTCCTCCTGATATTTACTGGCGATGGCTACCCACAATGACGGTCGTATTCCTGGCGGACCGACTACCGCGCTTATTATTAAGCAACGTGAAGACCATATTTCTAGTCAGATATTTACTGGCGAGGTAATTTTTGAAATTACAAGTTGCCAACTTTATTAATGCATATATTTTTTATAATGCCTATATTTTTACTTTATTAATGCATATAAATTTACACACAAAATATAATGCATATATTTTTTATAGTTATACGACCATGATCATGCTTTACGAACTCGGATCCACGTACATTGGCAGGCCGAAAGGAATTATCGTACGTGGGAGCTAAATTCGGTCCAAAAGGCGTTGGTGGAATCCTTTGGATTCCACTATATATATCGTGTTAGATATTTAATCCACGATCTTCATTTAGTTGTAAGCCTTGCGGAGCGTTGGTGGCCAGAAAGCAACACTTTCCAACTCCCATTCGGCGAGATGACGATCACCCTTTTTGATGTGGCGAATATACTAGGGTTACCTATTAACGGTAACGCTATATATTTTGATCCGCACTTAAAGGGATCTGATCTGATCCGGAGGTATCTCGGTGTTAGCCCTCCTTCAGGTCTAAAAGATGGCAATTATGTGAAATTTACATGGCTCCGTGGCAACTTTATGGACCTACATCAAACTATTGATGGGTTGGTTGATGTAGATAAAATTCGGGTATGTATTTTTATTAGTAAATTTGTTTATTACTTAATTTAGTGGTACAATTTTATATAACACTTAATAAATTCAGGTCATTCGTTGCACTAGAGCGTTATCTGCTCTGTTTATGTGGTACAATTCTACTTCCTGATGCATCGGGAAATATGGTAAATGTGCAGCTTTTACCATTCTTGGATGATCTGACAAAACCTACTGAGCATGCGTGGGGAGCTGCTACTCTTGCCTTTTTGTACGCCAATCTGACAGAATTTGTCAGATCCAATCGCAAGAGTATTTGTGGATGTATTTCACTGATACAGGTATGAATGAAAGACCTTAAAAAGTTAGAGTAATTTTATACGCAAATTATGTTTGTACTAATGTCATATTTTTGTTTTATAGTTCTGGTCCTACGAGCACTTTTATATTGGTAGGACTGTTACCAGCATTCTCAGTGATGTGTTTCCAGTTGCTATGCGCTGGCCTACAGACGTAGTGGATTATCAACACTACCAATACAGGACTGTATCACTATATCGTAGCCAATTTGATACACTGCAGTATAATGAGGTAATTTTTAAATATGCAATAAATATCTTTAAATTATTTAAGTTTTGATCGTAGATAAACATCACATCTAATTGATATAATATCTTTAAATAGGTAACCTGGTTACCGTACTCATGTGGACCTGATACTCCAAAAATCAAGATGACATCCTATGCATTTAGTTTACACAGATGTCATATTATATATGATCGGTTCACCATGTACCATCCGGCAGACCGTGTTCTTCGGCAATTCGGAATGGCCCCAATAATTCCCGATGATCCACCGACAGTCGGTTATCAGACATCAAATGCATTACAACGAATCATTGGTCTCATTGCTGACTGGAATAATCGGTTCAAGAATTATAGTGTGAGGGACATATCTCCCAGACTAAATTCTACTGAGGAATGTAAGTTATAAGTTACTCATTATTCGTATTGATTTAGTGTAAATAATTTGCTAAAATTTTGTTTACATTTTGCAGACATAGGTAGTCTGGACTATAGACAATGGTGGGGATGCCCTCTTATGAGCAATCGAGTATACCACTACGAGGAGCAAAGGTTCAAGAGTAGATCCGTAGACGATTCTACTCTGCGTGCTTTTGTCGATGGAATGCATGATTTGGTATGACTTCATTGTACTTTCAAAAATACATATACATAGATATGATAAATATATTAATTTACAAGTTTTAAATTTCAGAGTGGTGTATACCGACAACATTTACAACGACCTCATAGAAACCTTTTCCCAGACAGTCGGCGTCTTATGGAGGAACTTGTGACTCGTGTTGAGCATCTGGGTATTGGACGGGAACCGAAAATGCCTCCAGTACAATCCCGTCTTCCACCGGACTATCCGACTGGCTTAGTACGACAGAGACACTCTCGTCGTCGTAGACGGGATACTGCAGAGGACCATTATGCTGGAGCGGGTCCGAGTGACCAGTATGCTGGAGCGGGCCTGAGTGACCAGTATACTGGAGCGGGTCTGAGTTGCCAGTATGCTGGAGCGGGACCGAGTAACCTGACTGCTGGAGCAGGCCCGAGTTACCAGACTGCTGGAGATGAAAGCTACCAGATATTTACATAATTTTTTTCGACTCCATCAGCACCGCTGCCTACCCAAACTCAACAAGACGAGGAGGAGGATGAGTAGATAATTTGTAACAATGTATGATTGTAATATTTGTATGATTTGTAAAGGTTTTTTATTGTAATATTTGGGTATTGAACAATTCTATTTTACTCTCTCATTATCAGACTCACTATTATAATATTTTTAAGTTTGTATTGAATAATTCTATTTTACTCTCTCGGTTGACTAGTATATCTTCTTCGGTTGTGTCCCATAGCACCACAATTATTGCAACGTAGATCTCTTGTCGATGAATCCCGGGGTTTGATGCGGTTCTTCTTTGGTCTTCCGGCTTTGCGTCTTACATCTGGCACCCCAATTTGTCCTTTTACCAAAGGACCTTGGATCTCGTAGGGAACTAGAATTGGCTCCATTTTTGGCGCGTATACACTTTTCAAGTTTTCCGTCGAAAATACTGCAGGATAAAAAGTATCAATACTAATATTGCAATATCTACAAACAAAACATGCATGTATAAATGGTATATAAGTATGGTACCATCTTAAACATGTACAAGATCTGTCAGTTATATGAACAATATAGGTTCTACTTGTTGCCCGGTCTATTATTTCAAACTTATAACTATCAATAGCTAATATTTCTAGGTGGTTCTTCTCTTTGATAATAGAAGCCATATTTTTTAACATCTTCGGACAATAATCTGTGTCTATATTTTCAGCAAACTTTCTACGATTGTCATGAAGTATAATAATCTTGGCTCTAATACCATCGAGAAGTATTGTTATTGGCTTATCTCGTAATTTCTTAATCCAGCTATTGAAACATTCAGCAAGATTAGAAGTGTTAATATCTAATCTAGGACAAGTAGCATACGCTGTTATCCAATGTTCAAATCGACGACTTTCATCGTTTACACCAATAAGCCAATCGTACAACACTATGTTCTCGGCTTTAATTATATCAAACACACTCTCTGCATCCGTTTTATTATATGATCTAGCAAGCGAGTCTAACAAGCGTTGAAATACTGGTTCTTTTCGTAATTTAACCCATTTACTTTACCGCCGTGCGAGCATACAATTCTTACGCTACGATCCATGACGGTTGAGAACTTTTGCTACAGAAAACAGGAGGAGGAAGCTGTGAAAATAGGAGGAGGAAGCTGTGAAAATATGAGGAGGAGGAGGAGGAGAATGTGTTGTGTAAGGAGTGTTTGGGGGGGGGGGGGGTGGGGGGTGTTTATAGGGGTTGGAGGGAGCCGTTGTGCAACGGTTGGATGAAACGGTCACTGGCCCGCCAATTGAGTTGGCGAGCGGCCTCTCGAGGAGAGCGTCCCGCCAACTCAGTTGGCGAGATGCTCGCCAACTCAGCAGCTCGCCAACTGAGTTGGCGAGTGGTCCCCCCCTCTGCCATTTCTCCCAACGTATTCTTTTATTTATAAATATAATATAATATATTACTTTAAACGAAAAAAATCCGTATTATCTAACTTAAATGTGTATCCAAAATTCTAAAAATATATCTATGACAAATTATAATTAAAATATAATTTAATATATATATATATATATATTTAATATATATATATATATATATATATATATATATATATATATATATATATATATGCAATGATTGTGAGCATGACTTGTTTAGTTTGAAGTGGTTTAGTAAATGTTGTACTAAATGCACCCGGCAATCAAGCAGGAACAAACACAGTAGAGTTAGAGAGAAACAAAATTGATGTAAAATTTTCTTTTTTTTTCCGTATTTCCCTCTCTCCACTTACCGCGTCCTCCGAAACGGTCGGCTAGTGCGGCCCTCCAACTTCCGTTCGTGGTAGGCCCCACCCACTCTCCCATCCATTGATAAAACCCCTACGCCCTCTTCCATATAAGTTCCATTCCGTTTGCTCAGTCCCCCCAACACTCAAGTCACGCAAGAGAAGAACAGAAGAGCAATGGCAATGGCAATGGCGACCATTTTCCTCTCTTTGTTCTTCTCCTCCCTCCTCTTCTTTTCTTCTCCTTCCTCCGCCGGCATCCTCGGCGTGAACTACGGCCGCGTCGCCAACGACCTCCCCTCCCCCTCCGCCGTCGCCTCCCTCCTCAAGTCCTCCGGCGTGGCGCACGTCAAGCTCTACGACTCCGACCCCGCTGTCCTCCACGCCCTCGCCGGCAGCGGCGTTTCCGTCACCGTTGCCCTACCCAACGAGAACCTAACCGCCGCCGCCCTCTCCCCCTCCTTCGCCTCCCTCTGGGTCCGCGAGAGCGTCGCCGCCTACCTCCCCTCCACCCGGATCTCCGCCGTCGCCGTCGGCAACGAGGTCTTCGCCGTCTCCAACTCCACCAACAACCTCACTTCCTCCCTAGTCCCCGCCATGCTCAACATCCACTCCGCCCTCTCGGAGCTCGGCCTCGACAAGACCATCAAAATCTCCTCCCCCATCGCGCTCACCGCCCTCCAGGCCTCCTATCCCTCCTCCGCGGGGGCGTTCCGTCCCGACATCGCCGACTCCGTCATGAAACCCATGCTCGACTTGATCAATAAGACGGACTCGTTCTTGATGGTCAACGCCTACCCGTTCTTCGCCTACGAGTCCAACTCCGACGTCATCTCTCTCGACTACGCGCTCTTCCGCCCCAACGCCGGGGTCGTCGACGCTGGCAGCGGGCTGAAGTACTACAGCCTGCTGGACGCGCAGGTGGACGCGGTCTTCGCCGCGGCGAAGCGGCTCGGGTTCGAGGGCGCGAAGATGGTGATCTCGGAGACCGGGTGGCCCTCGAAGGGGGACGAGGAGGAGATCGGAGCCGGGCTCGAGAACGCCGAAGCATACAACGGGAACTTGGTAAGGAGGGTGCTGTCGGGGAACGGCGGCGGCGGCACCCCGATGAAGCCGCAGGCGGACGTCGACGTGTACCTGTTCGCGCTGTTCAACGAGAACGAGAAGCCGGGGCCCACGTCCGAGAGGAACTACGGGCTCTTCTATCCGAACCAGGAGAAGGTGTACAACGTCGACTTGCGGCTGGGAAGTGGAAGTGGAAGTGGAAGTGGAGGGCTTGCGTGGCTGGAGGAGGCGAGGGGAGGAGAAAAGAGCAGCAGCAGCAGCAGCAGCAGCAGCAAGAGTAGTAATAACGGGAGGGGGGAGACGTGGTGCGTGGCGAACGCGATGGCGGGGAAGGAGAGGCTGCATTGGGCCCTCGAGTACGCGTGCGGCGAGGGCGGGGCGGACTGCGAGAGGATACAGCCTGGGAAGGAGTGCTACGACCCGGACACGCTCGAGGCGCACGCCTCCTTCGCCTTCAACAGCTACTACCAGAAGAAGGGGAGGCGCACCGGGACCTGCGACTTCCAGGGAGCTGCATACGTCGTAACTCAGTCTCCCAGTAAGTTTTCCACCTACTGATTACTGGCAAGAGTGGCAGTTGGTACTACGTACTACTTACTGTACAGAGACAGAATCTTGATATAATGATATCTTTGCTTTTTTGTTGTTGCAGAGATTGGGAAGTGCGAGCTGCCGACAAGAGCTTGACCGCGACCGACCGGAGAGTGTGATGCTCACATGGGGGTTGCTAAGTAAATATACTCTTTTTTTTTTTTTTTTTCTGGAGGTGTGGGGGCATTCTATTATTTTTTTCGTTTTTAACTCGTGGTGGTAGTTGGTTTGAGTCCTATTGTTCCTTAAATTTGTAGTTGGTGCATTGACATGTGTATATGTAGAAGGAGGACTACTGTTATTATATTTCAATCGCTTTCTTTCATCATTTGCATGGGAATAATTTGTGAGTTGTGTGTAGGAAACAAGTTAACAAAGGAGTCTGATTTAATCGAATAGAAGGTAAGTACGAAACAAAAAGATTTTACCTTTTAACTTACAGAAAATTAATTTTATATACATATATATTATATATATCAAAGGTTGATAATATTTCATCTTGACACAATTTTGAAAATTTATAATTTGAGATCGAAAATATTGGTTTGATGGACGTAATGATTGATCCGTCATGAAAAAAAAAAAATTGTGATTAAGAAAAATGTCATTTAGAAGGATGTGTATTACATAAAAATATTCTTTCGAATGGCATATTTTTTTAAATATTAGTATAAAAGATATAGAAAAAAAATTAACAAAATTATTACATCAAATTTAGTTTATGCTCTTATCATATTAGTATGAAAGAATGTAGAAGAAGAAGAAGAAAAAAAACTTACGTATGCATCAATATTACTGATCAAAAAAATTAACAAAAATGAGCCAGATCCTAAAAGTACATGACTGGCCCGGTGGTTATTGGTTAATTTGATGCTGATCATTGTAGATCTGTCTGCGAAAGAATCTTGATTAGAAAATTAATCATGGCACAGGCACAACACATGTTGCTATGTTATGTTAATACTCGGGGCTGTTTGCAAGTGAGCCAAAAGCGTCAAGTGCGATGTAACTCGTCTTGTACTGTAAGTGAGCCAAAGCACTAATGTTATTCATGTATTGCATATATGCCCTTTGATTTTTATAAAATTCTTTGGATGTTCCCAACTGAGCAGCTTGAAAGTGGCCAAAGCTAAAATTTATGGCGACCAAATTTATTGTGGGACAAAATCGGCACACATGGGCTGAGATGAACCAAAATATTTGCGAAAAATACACTATTATAAAAGTTTTTATTTGTCTGTGAGGTCGTGGTTTGTTGGTTACGGTGGAAGACTCTCATGAAAATGGACACAAATTTAGTTTCTATTTCGGTGGAAAGAACATATCAAAAAATATAGAATAAAAGTTTTCATTTCTCATGCAACATGGCTGGGCCGAACTAAAAAAATACAAAAATTACAATTGTCAAGTACATATTTGTAATATTTTTAAAATTTTAAAATGGATTTTCAAAACTATTTTTAATTTATTAATATTATTTATGACTATTTTTTTTAATCTTTCCTTAGCATAAAAACATAGTAAAATCTTTCTTGAAAATTATACTTCACAAAATTAATCCCAGTGGAACAATGCTGCCAATCATAAGAACATGATTATACTTCACAAAATTAACCGGATATGGTACAATTATGACTCGTATATTACAATTGAAAGAAGGGAAGTACAGTAGGATCCTCAAGGATACTGACTGAATATGTAAAATTGGGGTCATAGATTACCATTTCTTTTCGAATAACTATTTTCAGTCGTAATGGTCCGATAGTGGACACAGTTTGTCGTGCCAACCATAAGGATCCGATATATATCGGCATTCCTCCATTGTTTTCTTATTAGACTTATAATTATTGCAATTAACGTAATTATGCTACCAACAACTACATTAATCATAGGATTATTGGAGTTAGAAAAATCCATCTACGGACAAAAATTACCAAAGAAATAGTATCAAGAAACCTAAGATTGTATACGTAGTTTATGTAGTAGCAATGAAGCAACTTTGATAATTAGTATGAAGACAATGATGGGCTATATATAAAGCAGTACCATATTAACCAAAAATTGTTAATTAGTAGCATAGACACCCATTACTTTATTTATCAAGAGGGCAAATTAGATAGTTTTCAAGAAATTTATATTGTTTAGCTTACTATTCAACAAGAGACGGCAATATATATCAACAAATTAGTCTAACAAATTAATTCAAGCAGTATATCAACAGAAAAAACAACAACAAACTAAAGAGTCATGATGTATGAACTTTAAGAAAACGCTTTGAGCCGGATCTGGTAAGTAAGGACTTTGCCTGATATTGAGTGATTGCGTCTTGTTCTCTTAACCTACAAAACAATAAAATTTAATACCACAAAAAGGGTCCTCTCAGCCAAACATTCCCAAAATTGCATCAAAGCAGCATATCCTCTTTTTCCTATAATTTATATCATAGAAAGTGTCTACCAAAATAAAGTCCAGACCATGATTATCAGAAGCATAATTTTTCCATGCAATCCATACTTTGATTTATACTAAATTAGTATCAGTACATAGACTGCTTACAAATGCTGATACTTGATTACAATTGCTGACTCAGCACTCCCACTTGGCACTCAAGAATTAAGTCATGGCTGGCTGGACTTGCTGAGTTGCCCTATGGCTCAACTGGATAGCTGCCATTGGTTGGACTAGATTCTTGATACTGAGTGTTCTCTAATATTGAACTAGAGAATGAAATCTGAACTGAATGAAGAAGAATCTGAACTAAATGAAGAAGAAAGCTGGAGCTTTAGAGACTGAAGCTGAAACTAAGAATCTGAACTAAATGGATGAATTTGTTGGGTTCCAGTCTCATTCGAGTACTGGGTCTGGATACAGAGGAACCGAACTCGGCCCTAATTTGGTCCCAGCTCGAGTTCGGTCCGAACTCGGCTTGAGTTCGGTTCGGCGGCGGCTGACGAGTTTTGGATTTTAATCAACACCGTTGGTTTCGTACGGACGGCCAGGATTTGTGCTGGATCATTTTAGGATTTCTTATGACCTAAAATATGATTTATTAACCTATTTATACGTGTTGAGGGTAGAGGCATAGGTAGAGCACACACGGAAGATTTAAAAGGTGTTTGTCCACAGAAAATCTAAAAAAAAATCGCGCTTTGCTCTTAGGGCTCGCTATCCAAGACAACAGAAGGAGGAGATTGTTCGAGGAGTCATCATCTTCATACAGGGAGATTGCTACGGGTAGGGTGAGTGATTTCAAGTTGTATTTTCTCTTTCTTGAGTTTGGTGAGGGGGTTGAACCTTTGGGCAAAGGGTCCAACATTGTTTTCTCGATCTTATAATTTCAACTGAGTTATATAGATTGTGATTTGTCCAGGTGACGTAGTCACCGAACATATACTGTATTCTCATCTGTCTTAGTGCTTGTGTTAGACAATATGTCACGCCCCGATTTCGGCTAATCGATAATCGTCCCCCGGGCGTGATGCCGTGCACGCGTAGGGCGCGCGTGCACAAGGCCTTAGGCATAAGGATATTCTTTAGTACAATGCAACAGAGTAGACATATTAGATAACACAAAGTTGAGGCATAGAAAAGTTTCTCTTTTATTCATAATGAACATCTTTTTACATCGCTTGACTCAAAAGTATAAAATGCCCCAAGGGCTTACAAACTTGGACGCAAAATGAGATAGCCGATCCATACATTATGTCCCTTTACATAGATTCAAAAACACAAAACACCTTGGGTGCGAGTAAGCACCATCGCCTTAGCGATATTCAGCAATGGAGAGAGTGAAAGGCTTCTAGCTTGAGCCTCCAAAAGTCTTGGCCACGAACCGCCAAGAATCCCAAAAGTCCGGAGAGAACTTCAGCTCCTCGCCGCGTTGCCTTGCGCCGGGGAACCTGCTACAACGAGGGTCAGTACTTCGAAAAGTACTGGTGAAGGCTAGCTGCTCAACTTTACCAAGCTCATGAGATGAGTTCTAATGAGTATGCTACAATTATGTGCTTAGGTGGGTTTCTATTCTTGCCTAGTTCAGATTTCATTTAGCAGGTATGCAAGAACAAAACAGTATAACTCAACATGCCACCGTTCGGTGACTTTACCTGTACCGTCTGAACCACCTGTACAACTTACCATAGCCTTCCCTGTCACGAAGACATAGTTAGTCTGCACAGTTAAATATACACAATATCTTTCTTTGTTGTTTAGGAGCCATCATGGGTTTAGTCTGGGCTGGCGGCGACGCTTGCAGCGCGGGTAGCTAGCCCCGCTACAATTCCCCGCTCCCTGTGCTAACTCATTTTAGCACGACTAAGAAAGTAGATTCCGCCCGGGTCGAAACGGCCCGGTGCCCCGGTAACCGTTCGCAGGAACCTGGATCCCTTGTGCACAAGAATTTCCATGACCATTTCTATGAACCGAACTTCATAGATTTACTTACTAGCGATTTAAAGAACATCATGTAAGAAACTGCTTTACTGTACTATCACAATCAACCAACAAGTTATATGAAATAACATGCAGCAGTTTATAGAAGAACACTTTGAACTATCAATAAATACCAACCCATTAAACACCCAACGAACATGCATGCATCAATGAATTTATGCAAGGTTTTGTATGACAAGCAATGGGTGTTCCAAGCCTACTTCTTATCTTATCTTGTTATCCAACTTGTTACTTAATTGGTATCGTTTGATTGAATGCACAACTGAGTCAATTTTATTAAGAACGGAGCCCTTGGAAAGAAGGTGCTTATCGAAATAGAGCCACTCACAAGTTAGTGAAGTAGGAGAGAAAAGGGAGAGCTTTAAGACTCCGCACGAGCGTCGTCTACCCGATCACCTGCACGCACCAACAGGCGATCAGTATCCCCTGCTTCGGTCTCCAAGGCTCGATACGAAATGCGAAATCCTAAGAACGAAAGCAATGAAACCCATTGAAACCGTTCAAGAAAATGCAAGTCATAAAACCAACAAGAAAGCAACCAAGCGGCACGAAAACGGGCAAGAAACCAACGCAACGGAAAGGCCCCTCTCGACTCTGCCGCCGAGTCCATCCTCGAGGCACAATCCATTGTATATGGGACCTGATTCCGAAGAAACCAATCCATAACGAGGAAATGATCTTAATTCAATCTGTCCCGTTCGGACGGTCGTAAGTATTTCTTGGCCGCGCTCCCCGAATAGGGGGAACGGGGCATTACATCATAACCATCCAAAAGAAAGTTTCGTCCCGAAACTTAGGAATAGAACCTACCACTAAGGAATAATGAGGGGAACCTTTCCCTCATATCAGTTTCAAGTTCCCAGGTCGACTCCTCGACCGAGTGGTTCCGCCACAGGACGCGCACTAGCGAGACGGTTCGGTTTCGCAACTGCTTCTCTTTACGATCCAAAACTTGGACAGGCTCCGCCGCGTACGACAAGTCCGCTTGCAGATTCAACTGACCCAAGTCGACTATGTGGTTCGGGTCGTGTACAAACTTTCTCAGCTGTGAAACGTGAAAAATATCGTGTACTTCTGATAGGGCAGGCGGCAAAGCAACTTGATAGGCGACCGGAGTAACTCGTTTGAGAACTTCAAACGGCCCAACAAATCTCGGACTTAGCTTTCCTTTTACTCCGAACCGCATGACTCCGCGCATAGGCGAGACTTTCAAGAACACATGGTCCCCTTCAAAGAATTCAAGGGGGCGACGTCGAGCATCGGCATAACTCTTTTGTCGGCTTTGTGCTGTCTTCAACCGTTCACGAATCAACCGAACCTTTTGGACGGTTTGTTCAACCAGCTCCGGCCCAAGGATTTGCCGTTCTCCGACTTCGTCCCAGCAGATTGGTGACCTACACTTCCGCCCATACAAAGCCTCGTACGGAGCCATCTCGATACTGGACTGATAACTGTTGTTGTATGCAAATTCGGCCAGCGGCAGGTAGACGTCCCAACTTGACTTCGAAACGATCACGCAGAGGCGCAACATGTCTTCTAGTATCTGATTTACTCGTTCTGTCTGACCATCGGTTTGTGGATGATAGGCTGAGCTGAACTTCAACTTGGTCCCCATCGCCAGCTGAAGGCTCTCCTAGAAACGCGAGATGAATCGCCCGTCTCGATCTGATACTATAGAAACTGGCACTCCGTGCAGCCGGACTATCTCGTCAAGGTAGGTCTGGGCGAGGCGATCGGCGCTCCAAGTACTTTTAATGGCAATGAAGTGTGCAGACTTGGTTAACCGGTCGACGATAACCCAGATTGCGTCGTTCCCCCGTTGCGTCCTTGGCAGGCCAACAATGAAATCCATGCAGATGTGCTCCCACTTCCATTTCGGGATAGCAAGATTTTGTATCTCCCCGCCCGACCTCTGATGCTCTGCTTTCACCCTTTGACAGGTTATGCATTGGGACACAAAGAGTGCAACATCTTTCTTCATGCCGTGCCACCAGAAGGTCGTTCGGAGGTTCTTATACATCTTCGTGCTCCCGGGATGGATCATATAGGCTGCGTAATGAGCTTCCGCAAGGATCTCCTTTCTAAGTTCTGAATCATCGGAGACGCATAGCCTTCCTTTCACCCGCAACGCTCCATTTTCATCTACTGCAAAGTCCTTCGCCTTCCCCGCTAGAATCTGCTCGTGCATCTTCCTTAGGAAAGGGTCGTCTTTCTGAGTAGATGTGACCCGCTCTATTAGGTTGGGTACGAATCGCATTTGAGCGACCCGCGCGCCACGATATCGAATTCGGAGTTCGATGCCCATCTCTTCTAAGTCCCTTCGTAACCTGCGATCGACTGACAGAGATCCAACGAAGATCCGACTCAAAGCATCCGCTACAACGTTCCCTTTTCCAGGCGTGTAGTCTATTGTCAAGTCGTAATCTTTTATCAATTCTAGCCAACGGCGCTGACGAAGGTTGAGGTCCGTCTGGGTGAATAGGTACTTTAAACTTTTGTGATCAGTGTAAATTCGGCAAGGCACTCCATAAAGGTAGTGTCGCCACAATTTCAGGCCAAAGACAATTGCCGCTAATTCCAGGTCGTGTGTAGGATAATTTTTCTCGTGCTTCTTTAGTTGCCTGGAGGCATAATTTCATAATTAATTAAATATTGTGCATGTTAAATTTATTTGTTGTATTATTTAATTATTGTTAGATGTTAATTTTTTATTTTGGACTTGTGTTAGTGAGCCTAACTAGTTTATTTTAGACTAATGGACCAACATGTATTAATTGTTAGAATTGAGCCCATTAGAAAGTCCATTGATTAGGAGGTTAATTAATTTAATTAAACCATTAGACTAGAAGCTTCCCGCCTTAATTATTTCTTCATGAGAGGCCCCAAGGGGTATAATGGACATTATATAGTAGCTTGAGGAAGGGGTAGAGGGGGCCGGCCTATATAAAAGAGGGAGAAAGTTTCTCTCCTCTTTTCATTTGAAAACTAGATCTAAAATTTCTCTCAACCAAATTCCTCCACTCCCATATCATTTCCCTACCAAATTTCATCACAATTCCTTCCCAAATCACCATTAGAGACTAGTAGAGCAAGGATCTAGAATGAGAAAGCAAGGATATACAAAGAGGAACAAGGATCTACAAGTTAGAGGCCAATTTTATCACATTTGGAGGTTGCATTAGAAATCCATCTCCCAATAGATACAATTCAGTTCTTTCCTTAATTTCGGTTCTAAATCTGAGATTTAACCATGAAAAATAAACCCATATACATAGGCTACCCATAGGATTTGGTTTTGTGTTCATAGGAGGCCTATTGAGAAAGTTATGGTACTTTTTGTGTCAATTTTGGGAGAATTCCGAGATTGACATTTGTTGTGTATGTCAATTGGTCCTATAGATCAATTTGGCATATGCTTGTGTATTTAGGGCTAGTATCGTGTCCATAATTGGGTACGTGTAGGTCGTATCCCAATAATTTGGTGATGCGTGTTGATTTGGGGGTTTTCCCTCCGACACGGGACTTTGAGCATGTCATATTTTGACACGGACACGTAGATTTATGTTTGACTCTTCGTATTGTTCATAAATAATATATTAGACTTGCTCGTGTCCTTCGGGGTACGTTTGGATGTGTGGTGGACTCGTATCGCAAGCGTATCCTAGATCTAGTGGGATACAGGGTGATACACTCCATGTGTTTGTGCAATTTAATTCTAGATCTATTCTAAATTGTTCTTAGTCTTGGTGATGTGTAATTATATATATATATATATATATATATATATATATATATATATATATATATATATATATATATATATATATTTGTGTATATATATTTATGTATTAGTGTGTCATAGATCTATATATCTATGCGTTATATATTGTGTAGCTAATTCTCTACATATGTATTAGTTTTTAAATATAGTAGTATATTTATATATGTATTGTGTGTGTATATATATTTATATATATATGTTGTTATATATATATACTTGTATGTATGTATGTTATATATATATAATTGTATGATATATATATACATGTACGTATATGTGAAGTTGTATATATATGATACTATATATGTGTATGTTATGTTATATGTATTTATTGTGTACATATATATGTATGTGGAGGTGTATGTATGTATACATAGTTATATAAGTTGTAGTTATATATATTGTGTTATATATATATAAGAGGATGAGAGAGGGGTCAGCAGCTTTGGTGACAGTTCAGCGTCACAAAATAGCAGCAACAATGGCAACAAACAGCAGCAGCAATAGCGACGGAAGCAGCAGCAATCAGCAACTGCAGCAGCTTCTGCGATAGCAGCAACAACAACATTAGCAACCGCAGCAGAAAACTATCACAAAAACAGCAGTGACAATAACGGTATCCGCGATATCAACAGCTTTTCAGTGACAGCAGCAAGGGTCTTTAGTGACAGTTCTGCGGTTTAGTATAGATATTATGTATATATATATATATATATATATATATATATATTAGTATATATGTATATATTCCTAATTGGTAACTATGTTTTATTATACTATATTTGTAATAGTTAGTTGTTAGTATATAGTTTATGGGTAGTTAGTATTATATTATAGTCTTGACAATTACCTTGAGATACCAATGTAAGTATCAAGGTATTTCGGGATACCCAAGGTATTGGGTTTGGGTATCATGTTTGAGATTTAGTGTTGCGATACCAAGTTGGTTCGAAACCAAGGTATCTATTTAGCATTTATAATTAGGATTTTATATATTTAATATTATTGATATGTACATGTGATGATTTATCTTTTGTTTTACGTATCCTGAGATACGGTATCCTAGCATTCTAAGATGTAGTTAGTATGACCTAGATTCTTAGTGTTTGAACCCAATATGTTTGAGGTAGACTCATGCAACCTAGAAATAGGTAGTATGACATAGTTGACCATAGTTTGACCAATTTGACTTAGAGTCGACCTAGTTTGACTTTTGACTTAGAAATTGCTTGTTGACCTAGAAGTTGACTAGTTTAACTTATTTTCTTTCCGAAACCTTTTATTGATGTTATATTCCATATCTAGGCCTTTGAGGCACCGTATCAGAAATCTGTGAGACTATTCTTTGGACTTCAGACGAGTATATTTTCTGATAGTTTCTCATTTATAATATCCTCTATGTTCATTGTATCTAGTGTAGATATCCTTGTTCTCTTGACATGATGGTTACACGGATTGGTATATCCGGATCTTATTATGAGATGTTATTCCTTGGTATATGGTGTATCTTGTGCAAGCCTTATTTTATTGATTATCTTGTACATGTACAGACACTGATTCTCGGGAAGACTAGCTATCTTCTTAGGGAACCTCGTGCCATAGCGTACCATGGTTGGATCTATTATACCAGTCGAGGGTGGGAAGTAGTTTAGTGTAGATATGTGATCATACCCTCCTTGTATCAAGTCTTGATCTTGAATAGTGTTAATCATACACCACACGTATGATTAACCAGGCCATAAATCTTGTATCATGTTCCCAAGTCGATCACATGTTAAATCTAGTACTCACACACTTAGTCATTAGTATTCTTGTTCATTGTCATATTGTTCATTATTATATTTATTTCAGTATTTCCTTATTGTATATCTCTTGTAACTATTATGCATCTTATATATTCATATATATTTGCTGTTACATAGTCTTTATCATTGATTAGAACTGCTGTTAGAGATATACTCTGCTTCTTTCCTGGCTGGATATATTTTTTTAGATGACACTGAGGAGTGGTATCTTACACATTATGGACCTCAGGATGTTGTGGGCTTAGAGTCAGAGACCCTAGCTCAGGAGAGACTTATCCCGACTGAGACAGATGACCCAGGACTTATAGCTTCTTAGTATTTTTTTGTACTAGATTTGTCTCCAGCTTATTTATTTAGTATTCTTTCAGACTCATTGATGTTATTACTTTAGACTCATGAGTTGTATGTGACTATTCTATTCTTTATCATATTCGTGCTCATTTCCATCTTAGATTTATGATTGAGTATATTGATATTGTTGGTAGTTCATTATATTGCTAGATAGATTACCTAGACAATGTTCTACCGTCGATTATGCGGCGTAGGCTGGGCGTTGTTTCCGACTTGCATCCCTACATCGGGTGCTGGTCGTGACACATTTTTAGTAGTGGCTCATACAGGTCTCTGAGGTCTTTCTTCGAGGTCGTAATTAGTACGATTTGTAGTGGTGCTCTGAATTGAGTACTATTACGAGCCTGTTTCAAGATATAAGATATAGGCTATAGGCTGAGAATACTCAATCACATCTAGGAAAATTCTTTTGATCCATTCAACTAATCTTCTTTGATATTGATACTTGATCTTTTAAACTATCCTTTTCTTGAGTGTCTTACATCATGTGCCATATTGATTCTTTCTTTCACTTTGTCTTAGGATGCCGCCTAAGACTAGATCACAGCAGGGAAGAGCAGTTTCTGAAAGGTCTGCGATGTCCCGAGGGCCTACACCAGTCACTTCCCCGATAATTGGAGTGTCAGCAGCTTTCGGAGGTCCACCACCTACTCAGAGGACAGTTCTAGCTGTATCTGAGGGGCTTCTACCTCCACCTTCCGTGCCAGCAGAGGCGAGACAATTGTTTACACTATTTTGTAAGATGCTCGAGGTACAGAGGGCTCACTCTGAGGCACATCAGAGGAAGACCGACGTTTTACGGCAGGGCATCGAGAGTGCTCATCAACTTGCTCGTGCCGTAGTCGAAAGGAGTTCCAGTCCAGCAGCAGGTTGCTCCTCAGGTTGCTCAGCTTCGGCCAGGCAACATTCAGTACTTCAAGAAGCTGGAGCCTAGAGTCTTCAAGGGGACGGAGGACATCGTCTATGCTGATGATTGGCTCGAGGACATTGAGCATCTTATGAGGGTGTCCCGTCTTTTTGAGGATCTGAAGGTTGAGGCGGTAGGACTTCAATTGTTCGATGTTGTCCCCACTTGGTTCAAGGATGAGCCGATTCTTGTTGACGCGATACAGTCTTGGGAGGTATTCAAGGACCTCTTCAAGAAGAAGCTCTTCGCTCGGGCAGACTGTAGAAGCATGAAAAATATGCTGAGAAATCATACGCATTATTTCAATGCTGGGCGGCGTAAAACATGACTTCAGAGCCATCGGCATACAGCAGAGCTTCATCGCTAGTATATCATAAAATATAACTCCAGAGTCAACCTACGTAACGCAGTATTTCTAGACTGCTTCAGCGTATAAAGGTTGCTATTTCGCCTTTATGGCGTAAAACCCATCTGCTTTTAATGCAGCGGGAAGTTATACGAGGATCGCTTCGTATCCCTCGAACGAGCTGTACGAGGAACACTTCGAATTCTGCAAATGAACCTGTCAGACAGTACAATGAACCTGACTCCTGACAAAGGGTACAGCACAAGGATCAAGACGACGGCTGTAATGATGGTGCGGTATAGAGACCCAGACCGTTGTTTAGTAACATTTACTTGATATAAATTGCTTTTATGTATTCGAGGGAGTATGCTGCCGAGTTTTATACAGGCAGATATGAGCTTTTACGCTCAGCAGAAAATAAAACGAACTGCCATGTCAAAAGCTGCTCTTCGTACAGAGCTTGAGGCACGTCTCTGCATTTAATGCACAGAATGGGGGCAGATCTCTGCATTTAATGCACGAGATTTGGTTCTACTTCCAAAGACTGGGTGAGCCATGATTACGGCTAATACGTCCACATCATCACCTTTGCATATTACGCCATCAGGCTATTTCCAGCTATAGGAGCATGTTGTACGTTATCTCCTTGAAATACGCCACCTGGCTATTTTTAACTATAGGAGTACGCCGTATGCTATCTCCTCGGAATACGTCAACACAGGCTATATTTGCACAGGTACGTGATAAGGCTATTTGGGCCAGAATACGCTTAAGACCTCAGTCAAAGAGAATCGACGGTCGCTACGCTGGCTACCTGTCCGTACAACATCAGGCTTCTACGCCAACCTGACAGCTATGGGGTTTCTACGCCTATATATCTGCTATCTATGCCTATTGAGCTTCTACGCTTACCTGGCTTCTATGCCAGTTTAACAACTATTTGGCTTCTACGCCATGGTGACAGTCATTGGCTTCTACGCTAACCTTTTCTATGCGAGGGGCAATTACCTACGTGGCTTGCATGTTGTGATCTTCGCAGCAGTTATACGCGTTATCTCATAATGGGACACGCGTCACACGCAGATTCAGAAGATCATCTATACGTGGGTGGCAGTTATTATAACCGCCGCGTAAAAATTGCCATACTCTCCACTGTCCGGCTTCTACGCTGACTGGACGATTACTGTCACTAAAACCCTATAAATAGAGACCTCTATAGATAGAGGTCCGGGAGAAAAGTCGGAAGATAGGGTTGAAAGGTCACAAATTGATTTTATTTGAGAGAGAAGAGTCTAGAGCACAGACAGAGAGTAGTGATCGACGATTTTGGTATCAAGCATCCACTCCCCTTTGCAATCTTTGAAGCTTCTTCTTCTTCTACATCACTTCTTCATCATCGTGTGGTCCAAGGGACAAAGTGATCGACCGCAGATCAAACTCCTATAGCAATATTTACCCAGATTAAATTTTGTACTTAACATCCTCGTATAGGATTAATAGTACTTCTTGTTTGTAAACCTAAGAAAGGGTTTCGTATAAACCTAGTTTTATTTCTTCCGTTTATTATCAAACACAAGATGGCAACTCTCCTGGGGACCTCTTTCTCATCTGACGAGAAAGCAATTGCTCAACACGATGTAGTATCAGTGGAATCAATGAAGAAGCCCTTAGTCGTCCAGTTCGACCAATCATCCTACGAAGATATGCTTAGAGCAGGGGGTAGCTCTCACTCTCTCTCTGTCCAAGATAACAGGAAATTGCGTAAGGTGTGGATGCCCCAGACATCCCCTACCATTCCTGCCGACTCTCTAGCTTCTCCGACCAACGAGGTTGTAGCATCGCTCCCTCCGCGCCTTGCGCGTAAAACTCAGTCTCCCGTCACTGGCGGAACAGACAAAACTTCTGGCAATGCCCCAGTGCCAATCCAGAAGTATACAACGCGCTTTGCGTGTAAAAACTCGTCTCCCATCACTGACGGGGCAGACGTAGTTGCTGGCAAGGCCTCAACGCCAAGTCAGAAAATTCAAACGTGCCCTGTGCATAAAAATACATCTCCCGCCTGTATGGGGGTAGGTGGTCCCTGTAATCTCCGCAAAGGAAAACAAGCGGCGGATTTCTCAACCTCTCGGCCTTTACACCATCAAAAGAATCTGCCTGTTCTCCAGATTACGCGTAAAGCTGATGGCCGATTGAAGACTTCCTCAGTTTTACGCCAGCCTGAGCAAAATTCCAAATTACGCCAGGAGAAGCCCCTCGGCGTAACGAAGGCCCAGTTTATGGATAGATACGCTCCTCTAGGATCATGTGCTACTTATATGGCTGAACTGTTGTATATAGGTGGTAGAGAAAGGGTTGGGGTGCCCAATATCCGCATTCCAACTAATGTAAAATGCAGGAGCAAACTTTCTTCCTCTTCTTCTTCTTCTTCCGTTAATGCTCCTGACTTGCGTGAATTTTTGATCCAGAAACGCAAAAACAAGAGTCATAAATAGGCTTCAGTTCCCCTAACTGTCAAACGGGGAGAGATCATGTGGGAATATGCATCAACATCTAATGTCATCATGACATATGGACCATATGAAAATGATGCCTTTATTATTCCTCCAACTCACGACGACAAGCATCCAATAGTCTTCGGTCGCATGCGGAGTATACCGATTATACGAGAAGATTCTCACGAGTCTGATGCAGGGAAAATGCAAGTCCACAGGTATAGCCCACAGGATTTGAAGATTATGCAAAGTATGGGTTATGATTTGAAGTTGAGACAAGGCCTCAACTATGGAAAGGGCAGACGAACACCGTTGCATAGTAATTCTCACTGTCAACGAACTCATTTTGGCTTGGGATATACCACATCTCTAGCAAACCCCAAACCTCCAAAGTCTGATCCTGTAATGTCAGAGCCAGGTCCTTCTAAATCAACTTCTGTGGATGAATGCAACGACAAGTCTGGGGGTAGTCTACCTCGTCAAAACAGGGCAGCATCAAAAGCTGGGGGTAGAATTCCCTCTAAGTCTGAAGATGATGCAGCGATGACCGTCTTCCCGGAAGATCGTAAAACTCAGGCATCGGGAGCCCAAAGGTCGAAGGGTACTTTCTCCTTCAATGAAGATGACATCATTGAAATCTTCAATATATTGATGAAAGAAAACAAGCTCCATCTACCCAACATCAGACACCCTGAAAAGGCTGGCAAAGTCGATGACCCAGATTATTGTCTCTTCCATCGGTATATTCATCACCTTACAAGGGCGTGCTACATACTAAAAAGGAGAATTCAGGAGTTGATCGACGCCAAAGTCATCACTTTGTATCTGTAAACGAGGGGACGATCACTGCAAATTGATTTTACTTTAATGTGACAATTTGCTCCCTCAAGAAAATACTGGATGATGAATCTCTAAAGTTTCCCCAGTGGATTCTTCAGGTCTATCCCCACTCAAGAAAATCACTCTATAGTGAATTTTTTGTACATGAGTTCATGTTCATATTACCTCTGAACTATTGTCCAAAATATTTTGTTATCTCCCCACCTGAGTTTGTCATGTTCATATTACCTCTGAACAAACCATCCTGGTTCGGCTATCAATTATCACGTCCATATTACCTCTGATATCGGTTGTCATCTCAAACTTAACACCCGTACTTAACTCTAAGTATGCCAGTGGTGACCTCTGAGCAGATATGTACCTCCATCCCTAATGGAGTCATAATTCAAAAGTTTGTCATGTTCATATTACCTCTGAACAAACTTTCCAAATTTTTGGCTATCAATTATCATGTCCATATTACCTCTGATATCGGTTGTCATCTCAACTTAACATCCGTACTTAGCTCTAAGTACACGAAGGGTGTTAAGTCCACAAAAACTGCCATGTCCATATTACCTCTGGCAGGGCTTATCCTGAACTTATTACTTGCACTCTCGTACACAAAAAGTAATAGGTCCACAAAAAATTCCCCTGTGGAATGCCCGCAATGAAAAAATGAAATGTTCATGTCCATATCACCTCTAAAGTATCCTCATCTTCCCAGCGAAGAAAGAGTCAGTCTCTATTCATCCCTACAGAGTCGTATGTTATCATGTCTATATTACCTCTGTCAGGATTTGTCTCAAACCTATTACTTGCACAATTGTGCTCAAAAAGTAATAGGCCCACTAAAAATCCTCCAGTGGTAAGTCCTCAACAAATACGGTATTGTACTACGTCCATATTACCTCTAGTACAATATCCGAAATTCGTATAAACAATCATAAAGAAATGGGAGGGTCCTTATATGATTGCAAATGACGCTTACAGAGCAGCCAAGCCTAAGGGAAATTTGGCAATGACTACTATCAACTGCAAATTCCCGAAGAAGTACTATACTTGATCTCCTTCGTTTAACGGAGTATGACAAAGATCTTATTCTGACGATATCATGCACAAATGCCCACCAAAGTCAGATAAAGTCTCTTTATTATCCACAGAAGGAGCAAATTACATAGAAAAGCAAAAGGTACATCATTTGGGAGGAGCAGTTAAGTCGCGAATTTGTTGCGCCAGAGTAACTATTCTCTCATCCCTGGAGTTTAAAACGTCGGCGCAAGCCCGCTCCAACCTTGCCGCCTCATTGTTCAAAGCAGATAGCTCGGACCGAGTATGTACAAAACCTGCATGAATGGCACTCACATACGTCAGGTTCTGCTGAGCCGTCTCCTTTCGATCCTTCAACACGTCGCGAGCTGTTGATAAAGAGAGAGCCTTCTTCTTGGCCTTAGCAAGGTTATCTTCCAATTTGCGGACCCTCGCTGCCTCTTCCTCATATTCGGCCTCGCACTGAGCCAGCTGGGGAATGACATACCTCAATACGGCACGCTCTTGATCCATCTCCTGCTACTGTTCCTGGACGGATTTGTTCAGAGATTCCATATGCCCAGCAAGCTCTATAATTAAGGAGTCATACCTAGCTTGAAAGAGACCGTCAATGCTGCCTCGAGATAGCTGCAAATAATCGTTAATGGGTTGCTCTAAACCATTAACTATTTGCTCCAGTGTATCAGCTCTTCCAGCGTCGTTGAAATCTTTGATCGACGCTATCACAAACTAGGAGGACCTCCTCAAAGCCTCAAAATCTAGATTCTTCTCCAACACCATTGATATCAGCGTTTTCAAAGTGGTGTAGAAGATACTAGTATACTGCTCAATCAGTATGGCGAAATCAGATTGGAAACCAGGAGTGGCTGCGATGTTAGTGAATCCTCCTTCAGGAATGACTGCAAATGATGTTGCCACAGTCGTCGCCTCAACAGATGGCGCGACAAAAGAAGAAGCACCAGCAACGGTCGAAGTGGCTGGCGTACTCAAAGGAGGCATAGTCGTAATGACAGGCTCATCCTCCTTTCGTGATATCGAAACTGTTTCGGGCGAACCGGCACCCGAATATGTTTCCTCTTCAAAGTCGGGCACCTCCGTGTCACCGACAGGAGCTGAAACAAAGCCAAAAGTTGCGTCAACACTGCCCTCCCGTAGACGTCTTCCCCTGAAAAGAAGTAAAGAGAAAGTTAATATCAACATGATGTTAATTTTTCTAAAAGAGGCATAAAGACGATATTTACCCATGGCCGATGGTATATATGTCGCGTCAGCAGGCAGTACAGCTAAATCATTTCTTAATGATGCTAAGCGAGCTGTCATATCTGGAGAAGGGGGTACGCCAATTGACACTGGCAGGTATTCTTCCAGGTCTTCACCAAGATTCACTCGAGGCTCATCGGGTGGAATCTCGCTGAATATACTTACAGACGTGGCAGGGGTTACTCCCGTTACTTGTCTGGATAAAGATATTCTTATTTTGCTCGGCCCCAAAGGTGATATCGTACCACTACCTGAGGCGGTAGTAGCGACAGCAGCCTTGAGCAAAGATTCTCCGGCACTGCCAGCCGAAATTGTGGAGGTTCCCTCTCTAATAGGTGAAGGACCTCTAGTCAAAGAGTCATCCCCAACAGGGGAAACAATAGGCTCACTCCGAGGAGCATCATGGCCGGAAGTCCTGATAGGACCAATAACAGTCTTCTTTTTCTTGCGAGGGGAAGTCTCCTTCAGAACAGGAGCCTTTTGCTTACCAGAGATAACCAGAGGCCCTGCAGGCGGAGGTATTTTACCTCTCGGTACTGTCAGCAAAAACTCATCTGGAGCGACAGAGTCTTCATCTTCGTCAGAGAAAACTGATGCGATTTCCTCTCGTCCTACGGACTTAGAAGAAGGCATCCTAAAACTTCCACGCATATCAAAATCGCGATGGAATATATTGGTTGCCACATAAAACTGGGCGTACGAATAGAGAATACGCAAATCCATGGAGAGTGAAGTCGCGAGTACAGTAAAGGTTGCTTCAGTACAACCCATTATGAAGTATCGCCATCGTCTCGCTCCATCAATAAGTCCACCTCTGGACCTGAAGCTGGTGATGGCATTGCCCACGTACAATTGGTCATACCCAAACTGCCTGACGAACCGACTAGGCAGGTAGGGCTCCAAGAAGCAATGGTCTTCACTTTTATACAACAGATGGGAAGGTCTAATACAGACCAACCAATAAAAAGCTTCAGGAGAAAGAACGGTCGTCCCTTGACCTTCATCCTAAAGCCTCGTCCCTTGTTGATTCATATGTACAGTGGGGACGACACAAAAGAGCTTCCAGCTATGAGCAAAATTCAATGCTCGCCGACAGTCTACGATGGTCGTTACGTTCCAGGGGGAATTCTTGTAATTCAACAAGAAATTATTCTCCGAACTACTGGCAGAGCCGGGAGACATCACCCTGGGGTTATGAAGAATTAACCATCCCATCAGATACAGGAATGGTAATTCTACCCTGGGAAAGTTGTCACACCGTGTTTCATCGGCAAGCAACCCATCAGTAATGGCCCTCAAGCCAGCTTGTATCCGGCATACCATGGCAGGGAGCAGGCCCAGTCTTGCCCCAAATACCAAATGCACTGCAGGCCATAAGGTGTTACGGTGAATGCGATCCAAAGATACAATGCCAGGTACTACCAATCGGCGTAGCCATACAGAGAGGAAGCCAGCCAGTTGAGCTTCCTTTGACAGAGGCCTGCGGCAATGCCTCATATAACTGTAGGCTTTAGTGCCTGTAGGATATTTCCCTATCCCTTCATCAAGAATCCGATCTGAAGCCCCGGCGTCTTCAATAAGATCGTCCACTACTTGAGCATTAAGCACGCTAAGAAGGCTCAAAGGCTTGTCCCTGCTATCCACGACTTTGTCTGGCTTAGCATCTCGGGCATGATGGAAGAAGAGATAGGATGCCCATCTGTTGGTATGAGCCAAATCAGAGGGCTCATTATAGAAGGCGGTGCATGCAAGGTAATGGCTCATCAGCTCCTGGTACACTGCCACCACCCGAGGGTTTGTATCCCCCAGCTCCCGGTTTATGGGAACATACTCTTCATAAGGAGTATCCCCCATTGCCAGTCTTGAAATCTCTGCCATTTCATGAAGGGCCAATTCCAACTCCCCTAACGGAGTGGCGAAAGTCCCAGTAAGCGAGATATATCGCTCCATCAAAGCCAAGAACAAGTTGGGGTTGAGAGGTAACCCAGCACTGGTAGCACTCACAGCCGTGTACAGACCAATGCTCTCCAGCTCCGTCTGAAAGTTCTTCAAGGCCCAGACAGATAAACGAACCCATCGAAGGTTTGAAGGGCTAACCCACCCGCTGGTCCGAGGATTAACCTTGGGGTACACTCCTCCATGCCCCATAAATTCATTACAGAAAGTCGGTAATTGGACTGGTTGGAGAAGTACAGTGTCTTCACTCGGGACGCTGCCCGAAAATAATCCCCTGAAAGGCATTACAGGGCCTGAAGGGCGACTCACAAATGATCCTTGGACGGACCCTTTCTGATAAAATATCTTCCCCGGCTGGCCGTGAAGATTAGGGGTCAGGGTCCACGACATCTTCCTCGGATGCGTAGCATGAAAGAATGTCGAGATAGGATAATCCCTCAGCATCTTGGGCAGGTACATGACCAAGCCCCCAGTAGTAAAAACCCAGTCTTCCTTCTTGGACTTCGTCTGGGATTGTTTATCAATCATATCCCCGAAGAGGAAAGCTGGTTTTATATATTTTGCCCCGTCTATATACGTCAAGGGCTCTCCGTTGATCATGCTCAACAGCATTCGCTCTCCTTGAGATGATATCAGGACTACCCTTCCTTCAGGATATTGGGGTCCAAAAATGGAAAATGTCACATGGGATAAATCCTCCAGGTAATCGGAGTTCAGCATCCCAGCAACAGAATCCATCACATCAGCCAACGGAGGTATCTGCAAGTTAACTACAAAATGCAAGAAAAACATGTCAGTTTCTATACTAGACCTCACAATCTTGCAGCTTATGCCAAAGATCAACAGTCTGTGCTTTTACGCCAAGACTGTAAAAATTTGAGTTTTTGTACCTGGAATCTCATTCCGAGGCATAAAATTCAAGATGGGCAGTATACACAAAAATTTGATAGTCTGTATTTTACGCCAGACTGCCAAAGTTTGAGTTATTACGCCAAAATTTTCATCCAGAGCGTAACACTCAAAGTTTGTAGTATACGCCAAATTTTGATAGTCAAAGCTTTTACGCCAGACTACGAAAATATGGAGTTTTTACGCTGACACATTAGGAATGTGGGCGTAAATGATAAAACAATCCCTGTGCATCATCTTTCTCGAAGAGGCTCTCAGCACAGAAGATGACCTAGCCCGTTCACGTACAACGTGTGCGAAGGATTTTCTTCGTTTTTTTGTCGTCTCAAAAGCTTTACCTATAATGTCCGGTTCACAGCTTGACGGTGGGATACTTCGTTCCGAGCGAGGTTCGCTCTGCCCGACAGGAGTCGCTCTTGCTTGGGCAGAAGAGTGAGAAGAGGAGGCAGCTTTCTTGCCTTTGGTGGTCGAAGATTGTTTCGGGGCCATTTCTAAAAACTTAGAGTGCTCAAAGAAGAGACGAAGAGGAAAGGTTTTTGGAAAGCTAGAATTTCTTGCAAGAAAATAGGTGAAGAGTTTCTTCTCTGAAGGCCTTGAAGTATTTATAGAGTTCAGATAGACTCCTCGAATCCCTAACCAAATCCGATATTTAATATTCGATTATGATTGGGGACTACGTCAGCCTATTATTCAGGGAAGGCGGACAGTCAACGAATTCAAAAAGTTTTTCGTGCAGAGCAGATTCATGAATTTACGCTAAGGAGCTTTTACGTTCGGGAAGCTACAAATCTACGGTTTTACGCTCAGAGGCTATAATCTATGATTTTACGCCCGGATGCTTTTTTGCTCGGTAGCTTTTACGCTCGAGAGGCTATAAACCTACGACTTCACGCTCATAGGCTACAAATCTATGATTTTACGCTCAGAAGCTTTTACGCTCTGAGGCCACAAATCTACGACTTCACGCACAGAAGTTTTCTTCTCAGAGGCTATAGATCTTCAGTTTTACGCCCGGATGCTCTTATGCTCAGCAGCTTTTATGCTCGAGAGGCCACAAACTTATGATCTTATGCTCATCTACATTAAGGATCTATGACTTTCCGCATATCTTAAAATATGCAGGCCAGAGTATGCGTATATCTGAACAATTCTCAAGACGGCCAAATACAAGGGTTTACGCAGGAATGCTCCTTCTTGGCTACAAAATATCCCAAGTACCCAAAACATACAGAGTTCAGCATTGAAAATGACTCTTCTTCTTGGGTCGATTGGAAGTTCATCCAAAATCCAGTCTGAATATTTTCTCTACAGTTCAAGATGGCGACTCAGTTTCGACAGCCATTTCTCGCCCTTTTCCAAAGGATTTTCGGGAAATCATTCTTGAAGATGATTGTTTGAACAAAGATTCTTCTCAAAGAAGTGACAGTTCAGAATTCTATGCAACTCCTCGTTCCAAACAGCAGGACAGTTCGGATATTCGACTTAAATGCTAAAACAGTTTTTTTACGCATTTTCAGTTATGCGTAAAAGATGGGACGAGATCAGATACTCTTTTTATCAGAGTCAGCATAAAGTTATTCAGACGTGTCGAAGCTACACATATTCAGACTTCATCACAGCAAAGAATATGGCAAAATCATCAGATGCGTAAAAGAAGACGAGTTTATTAATCATGATCACATATAAGGAAAATCCAGTCTACAAAGGGTTTTTCATCTTCATGATTATATGATTACATATGAGGGAAATCCCGTCTACAAAGGATTTCTCATTTTCATTTAAAGATCACACCAAGAGTCTGTTCTGCCAGGTTCTCGTATTGGTGGAGATCTTTTCCGTCTTCTACAGCAGTTCATTGACTTCCACAGTCGATGAATAAGAAAATGATTAATGGCAGGAGGATACAAAACTGGGCTTGTCTAAATTATTCAAGAGCCCATCCTTCATACGCCATGACAGATTGAGTTAAGGTTTTAGACCCAACTCAATACTGGAAGACAGGGCTAGTTTGTCTGCACTCGTCCATGAACGACAGGAGAAAATATAGCTTGTAAGCTGTGTGGTCGAATGTGACCCTTCCTCTCTCCTAGACGAATCACCATATGAAGTTGCTGATTATCCCAAGCAAAGAAAACTATGATATCCTTCCATGATCTATCGTTGCAGAGGATATTTGCTCGAAGATGCCTTCTTTTTTGGCTCCTTACACGCTGGAAGAACATGATCTTCTTCTTCCTCAAGTCGACCCGACGAACACCGACAATCATCTCTGTGAGGTGAAGGAAATGTGGGAAGAACATGTTAACTCATCAGCCTTTATATAGGCAAAAGAGAACACACCGAATCCCAACAGACTCCCAAAAATCTGCCAAGAAATCAGCCTCGAAGAATGAGTCAGACTTGACCGTTTCATGCTTCATTCAAAGTGTTTCAAATTACGAGGAATTTGAAAACTTTGAAGAGGGTCTTGTAGAAGCATGAAAAATATGCTGAAGAATCATACGCATTATTTCAATGCTGGGCGGCGTAAAATATGACTTCAGAGCCATCGGCATACAGCAGAGCTTCATCGCTAGTATAGCGTAAAATATAGCTCCAGAGTCAACCTGCGTAACGCAGTATTTCTAGACGGCTTCAACGTATAAAGGTTGCTATTTTGCCTTTATGGCTTAAAATCCATCTGCTTTTAATGTAGCGGGAAGTTATACGAGGATTGCTTCGTATCCCTCGAACGAGCTGTATGAGGAACACTTCGAATTCTGCAAATGAACCTATCAGACAGTACAATGAACCTGACTCCTGACAAAGGGTATAGCACGAGGATCAAGACGACGATTGTAATGATGGTGTGGCACAGAGACCCAGACCGTCGTTTAGTAACATTTACTTGATATAAATTACTTTTACGTATTCGAGGGAGTACGCTGCCGAGTTTTATACAGGCATATGTGAGCTTTTACGCTCAGCAGAAGACAAAACGAACTACCACGTCAAAAGCTGCTATTCGTATAGAGCTCGAGGCACGTCTCTGCATTTAATACTCAGAATAGGGGCAGATCTCTACATTTAATGCACGAGATTTGGTTCTACTTCCAAAGACTGGGTGAGCCATGATTACGGCTAATATGTCCACATTATCACCTTTGCATATTACGCCATCAGGCTATTTTCAGCTATAGGAGCACGCTGTATGCTATATCCTTGAAATACGCCACCTGGCTATTTTCAACTATAGGAGTACGCCGTATGCTATCTCCTCGGGTTATGCCAACACAGGCTATATTTGCACAGGTACGTGATAAGGCTATTTGGGCCAGAAAATGCTCAAGACCTCAGTCAAAGAGAATCGACGGTCGCTACGCCGACTACCTGTCCGTACAGCATCAGGCTTCTACGCCTACTTGTCTTCTACGCCAACCTGACAGCTATGGGGTTTCTACGCCTATATATCTGCTATCTATGCCTATTGAGCTTCTACGCTTACCTGGCTTTTACGCCAGTTTAAAAACTATTTGGCTTCTACGCCATGGTGACAGTCATTGGCTTCTACGCCAACCTTTTCTACGCGAGGGGCAGTTACCTACGTGGCTTGCATGCCGTGATCTTCGCAGCAGTTATTATAACCGCCATGTAAAAAGTGTCATACTCTCCACTGTCCGGCTTCTACGCTGACTGGACGGTTACTGTCACTAAAATCCTATAAATAGAGACCTCTATTGACAGAGGTCCGGGAGAAAAGTCGGAAGATAGGGTTGAAAGGTCGAAAATTGATTTTCTTTGAGAGAGAAGAGTCTAGAGCACAGATAGAGAGTAGTGATCGACGATTTTGGCATCAAGCATCTACTCCCCTTTGCAATCTTTGAAGCTTCTTCTTCTTCTACAGCACTTCTTCATCATCGTGTGGTCCAAGGGACAAAGTGATCGACTGCAGATCAGACTCCTATAGCAATATTTACCCAGATTAAATTTTGTACTTAACATCCTCGTATAGGATTAATAGCACTTCTTGTTTGTAAACCTAAGAAAGGGTTTCGTATAAACCTAGTTTTATTTCTTCCATTTATTATCAAACACAGACAGGCTAGACTTGGGGAGGCAGTTTGAGAATCTCATTCAGGCGAGCTTGTCTGTGGAGGAGTACGCTGCGGAGTTCGGCAGGTTGAGCCGATTTGTAGAGTATTTGGTGAGAGAGCCGGAGGTTCAGGCTATTCATTTTTGTGAGGGTCTAAACTGGGAAGTGAAGAGCCTCATTCCGTCTTTTTATGAGACATACTCGGAGATACTTGCGGAGGCACGCAAGGTTGAGCGGGAGTTGGGTTTGAAGCCCAAGAGAGATCGTGATTCTTTTCTAGGGGCCAATAGCAGTGCAGTATCTGCCAAACGTCCTCATTTCTAGTCCAGGCCTTTCCAGCAGCCACAACAGCACTAGACTCCAACTAGAGCGCCGGTTCACCAGGCACCACAGCAGCAGAGACAGTTACAACAAACTTCCTACCACTACTACAAGAAACCCGGTCACATCTGGGAAGTTTGCAAGAGGAGGCTATGAGTTTGTTTGTATTGTGGTACTGAAGGGCATCAGCTGAGGGAGTGTCCATCCAATCCTCGTCATGCAGTTCAGGGAGCAGCTTCAGCTTTGAGGGCACAGACGAGACCACCTGCAGTACATCCGAGGGGACCGCTTTCGACACAGCAGCAGCGTTATGTCCAGCATCAACAACAGGGAGGTGCACGTCAGGGACGAGCATTTGTTATGATCGTCGAGGTGGATGAGCCCACTAGAGATGTCATCGCAGGTTCTATTCTTCTTGATTCCATTCCAGCTTTAGCTTTGTTTGATAGTGGTACTTTCTAAAGTTTTGTATCTGTTTCTTTTGCTTTGAAGCATGGTTTGGTAGCTGAATCTTTGCTTATGACTTGCAAGATTATGACCGGGGAGGCATTATCCTGGTTAATGATATTTGTAAGGATCGAAGAGTTACTCTAGGAGGCCAGGAGTTGAGTGCGTATCTACTTGTAATGTCACTTCCAAGCTATAACATTATACTCGGGATGGATTGGTTGAGTAGGCACTGTGCTAGTATAGATTGTAGAGGAGGTAGAGTTTTGTTTGGTCTGCCAAGAAAGCCAGAGTTCGAGTTTGCTAGAAGAGCTGCAGAGCAGGGAGAAGGCATTATTTGTGGAGCTATGATGGAAGACAAGGAGTTGCCGCATTCGTTGATAGCAGAGTTCTTGGACTTGTTTCCTGAGGAATTGCTTGGATTGTCGTCAGATCGAGATGTTGAATTCTCTATAGACTTGGTGCCAGGTGCAGAACTAATTTTGCAACATATCTATAGAGTAAACAACAGCGAGCTGGTCGAGCTGAAGAAGCAGCTGGACGAATTACAGGATAAGGGGTTTATCATATCGAGTTCTTCACTGTGGGGAGCCCCGATATTGTTTGTACCAAAGAAGGATGGACGTGTGCATTGATTATAGGGCATTGAATAATCTCACTATCAAGAATAAGTACCCTTTGCCACGGATTGATGATCTGTTCGATCAGTTGAGTGGTGCCAAGATATTTTCTAAGATAGATTTGAGATCAGGCTACCACCAGGTGAAAGTGAAGCCGGAGGACATACCGAAGACTGTTTTTAGAACTCGGTATGGTCAGTACGAGTTTATGGTGATGCCGTTTGGGTTGACTAATGCACCAATAATATTTATGAACTTGATGAACAAGGTATTCCATCAGTACCTTAACAAGTTCGTGGTGGTGTTCATCGACGACATACTCATATACTCGAAGAAACCGGAGGAGCATGAAGAGCATTTGAGGATTGTGTTAGATATGTTGAGGAAGAAGAAGCTGTATAGAAAATTGTCCAAGTGTGAGTTCTTCCTGGACAAGGTAAAGTTTTTGGGGCATGTTGTGACTGGTGATGGCATTTTAGTGGATCCGAAGAAGATCGCAGCAGTGGAATCTTGGAAGACCCCGAGTTCGGTAGCAGAGATCAGGAGTTTCTTGGGATTGGCAAGCTACTACAGAAAGTTTGTGCAAGATTTTTTGAGGATTGCCGAGCCGATGACCAGACTCACCAGGAAGGATGTAGAGTTTGTTTGGACATAGGATTACCAGGTTGCTTTTGAGGAATTGGAGAAGAGGTTGACGTCTGCTCCTATTTTGACGTTGCCATCAGGGTCTGGAGGTTTCACTATTTATAGTGATGCATCGGAGAAAGGTTTGGGTTGTGTTCTTCAGCAGAATGAGAAAGTGATTGCCTATGCATCTAAGCAATTGCATCCTCATGAAAAAAACTATCCTATCCATGATTTGGAGTTGGCAGCAGTCATCTTTGCCCTGAAGTTATAGAAACACTATTTGTACGGAGAGCGTGTGGAGATCTTCACATACCACAAAAGCTTGAAGTACGTCTTCACGCAGAAGGAGTTGAACATGAGACAGCGTTGGTGGTTGGAACTGATGAAGGATTTTGATATATCTTTGCAGTATCATCCTGGAAAAGCTAATGTAGTTGCCGATGCTTTGAGTATGTATCCGGTAGCTATGTTCTTGATGCATGATCGGTATTTGTTGGAGGACTTGGAGAGCTTGGGCATTGAGGTGATAGTTCCTGATTGTGCTATAAGATGTGGTGATTGTAAATACATTCAGAATTGATGGACAAGATCAAGGCAGCACAGTATGAGGATGTATCTCTGAGGAGCATCAGAGCTCAGGTGAGAGCAGGATTGGAGGATGATTTCACCATTGCCAAGGATGGTTCTTTGTGACATGGAGTTAGATTGTGTGTGCCTAATGGGGAGCTGCGTGAGAAGGTGTTACAAGAAGCGCATCGCTCTCAGTATTCCATATATGCAGGTGCCAACAAGATGTATCGAGATATACGAGAGAGTGTGTGGCGGTATGGCATGAAGAAAGAAGTGGTACAATTTGTATCCAGATGCTTAGTATGCCAGCAGGTGAAAGCCGAGAGGCAGAGGCCAGGAGGTTTACTTCAACCATTACCCATTCCAGAGTGGAAGTGGGAGCATATTACTATAGATTTTGTGTCCGGACTTCCACGATCTTCAGGAGGGAAAGACGCGATTTGGGTCATCGTTGATGGGTTGACCAAGTTGGCCCACTTTTTGCCTTTCAAGGTGGGTTTGTCTACGGAGAAGCTGGAAGAGATGTATGTGAGGCAGATCGTTAGGATACATGGAGTTCCCGTCAGCATAGTCTCGGATCGGGATAGTCGTTTCACTTCTTATTTCTGAAGGAGTTTGCAGGCGAGTTGGGACACTCAGCTCAAGTTTAGTACTGCATATTATCCCAAACATATGGGCGGTCAGAGAGGACTATTCAGACTCTCGAGGATATGTTACGCACTTGTGTACTAGATTTTGGGGGTTCTTAGGAGGACCATCTCTATTTGGTAGAGTTTGCTTACAACAACAGCTACCAGGCTAGTATAGAGATGTCACTATTTGAAGCTCTGTACGGTCGAAGATGTCGTACTCCCTTGTCATGGGATGATGTTGGAGAAAGAGTTTTGCTTGGGCCAGAGATGGTTGTAGATACAACGAAGAAGGTTCAGTTGATCAGAGACAGACTTCGTATGGCGTAGGACAGACAACGACATTGGGCCGATAGCCACCGGAGACCTTTGAAGTTCGAGGTATAGTTTAGATTTTTGTTTTGTGCTTGTTATTGGTTGTTTGTTATATATTAAGTTCTTAAGGTTGTGTTTTGTTCTAGGTGGGTGGTTTGGTGTTTCTGAGGATTTCTCCGACACTAGGCACGATTCGCTTCGGTGGGGGCAGAAAGGTTAGTCCGCGATTCATCAGACCTTTCACTATTTTAGAGAGGGTCGGTATAGTTGCTTATAGACTAGACTTACCACTTTTATTGGAGGAAGTGCACAATGTGTTTCACGTATCACAGTTGAGACAGTACATGGTAGATCCTAGTCATGTATTGGATCACTCGAAGATAGAGGTGGGCCCTACTCTTAGCTATCCAGAGCATCCAATTGAGATTCTGGATCGGAGAGAGAAGGTGCTAAGGAACCATACTATTCCTTTGGTACGCGTCACATGGAGGCATCACTCTCTAGGGGAGTCTACCTAGGAGAGAGATGATGATATACGAAAGAGTTATCCATATTTATTTGTGGCTTGAGGTATGTTCTTTCATAATTAGTTATGTTCTTTAGTTATGTTCTTTAGTTATGTTCTTTTGTTCTATTATTTTCTGGGGGTAGTTTTCGTCTTTGAATTTTGAGGATGAAATTATTTTAAGGAGGGTAGACTTGTCACTACCACATTTTCTAGGAAAGGATATTTTAGTAATGTCACAACCCGTACCCGAAATTTGGGCACGAGTATGTGGGTACGTCCAGTCTACGTCGCAGCATCGGCGGTAGGACACAGTCTAGGTCATAATACTATCTAATCAATCGCACACGAATATCCACCTCTATAAGGAGACACAGATATTACAATACAATATGAAAATTTCTCAATCACAAAACTAAAGCACGATAAGATATCGAAGAAAATAAACGAATTGCAATACAAGTCAAAACAAAAATAGTCTAACTCAAACAATAACATCAAAGTCTTAAAGTATGCCGGAAACAAATCCGGTACCATAAACTACTAAAAGAAACTAACTGAATAACTAGTGAACCCGGCTAGATCTCCCGGAATCATACCTGAGCTACAAGGTCCAAGGCTGCAACTACTCTCCCTGTGGTCCATAATATGTCGGACACCGGTCCTCTAAGTCGCAGTCTGGAAAAATATTTCCAGTCAGGATGGAGCAAAGTATAACCCAAATAACAATTCCAGTTAATTGATAAGGACTATAAAATAATAAATAGATGACGCTATATACTGAGAGAAGACAATAAATAAATATAATGGCAAAATAAAGAGAATAGACAATATAGGAAAAATGATACAGTCAGTGCATATATGGAATGAAGAGAAAGAACTACAATATCATATACGGGGTGATGTAGTATATGAACTAAAATGGAGAACTGTAACTATTCTAAGTGTTTGAAATAGTAGCATCGATATGTGATCGGCTTGGGAACATGTACGTGAGCTATATGGCCTGGCTAATCATACGTGAGGTATATGGTTAACACTAACATGATTCTATACTTGTACAATAGGGATATGATCATATTTCTCACTAACTATTTTCCCCGCCCCCAACTAGTACAGTGGATCCAACCATAACACGTCACGATACACGAGCAGTGTCCAATATATCATGTACAATATCTAATATCAATGTCTAATATCAATATCGTATACAATGTCAATACGATAACCAATGTAACATCTCATGACTGCAGATCCAATCTATATACTAGTCCATGTAGCAAAGTGTCAAGAATCAGATATAACATTTCTAAATACTTGAATTATAGAAATTATCAAATAACGAAAATTATCAGAGAATGTACTTGCCTGGGGTCCTGAACGGGCGATACCAACAGCCTGCTCCCGAAGTCTCGCAGAATGATCCAATGGTCATATATATATATATAATATAATACAATATAGCATCAGTTGTTATACTAGAATACACAAACACAATTACACTATGCTCGGAACTACGCAAGGGTGCTAACTAGTCCACTAGCAGGGTCAAGTGTGTACGTCTAAATGCACATGTGTCATGTCCTCGAATACAGTGCACAACTGGACAAAGAACTAACACTAACATAATGTCCAATAACTAAATCTAGTGTAGCACTAACACATGGTCTAGCTAGCAGGTTAGGGTACACATAAGGCAGTGAGTTACAAAAATATGTTTAATATATAAATATAACACCTTAACACATTACATATTATTACCCAATACCTATATTTTATATTAATACACCTAGGTCTACACAACACATAGAAATATGTGACACCCACTATTAACAATTTAATTTCTAAAGTGTAATTACTAACACGAAATTCCATGAAGTATATACATATATTAAATCTAAATACTATTCAATATTTATTAAACCTAATTACCATGAAGTATACACTAATCTAATCACTATTCACACATGCACACG
Organism: Iris macrosiphon; assembly: GCA_036927795.1. Lineage (NCBI taxonomy): Eukaryota > Viridiplantae > Streptophyta > Magnoliopsida > Asparagales > Iridaceae > Iris > Iris macrosiphon. The sequence goes on along the minus strand of JAYESA010000010.1, from coordinate 102,946,388 downwards.
CACAAACAAAGAAGGGAGGCAAGTTCGAACCTTGGTGCACGGGGTCGAGGGAGACTGCTGCGGGTTGGAGATCGACAGTGATAATGATGGTCATGATGATGTTGATGATGATGATGATGATGGTGATGATGTTGATGATGATGATGATGTTTCGGTGGATGGCCAGAGTGGAGACTCGGGCGGTCGAGTCAGGGGAAGATGACTGTCATTGGGCTTCGGCGGAGAGGAAGTCCGACGAGGTCGGGGTAATGATGAAGTCGTGGGTGGAAGTGAATGGGGGTGAAGTCGAGGTGGCTGACAGCGGTCGAAGGGGAGATGTCAGGTTGTCCAGGTGGTGGCGGTGTTGTTAACGGTGGAGATGGTGGTTGTGGTCGGCTGTGGTGTGAAGTCGGGGTCGTGGCCGTCCGACGAGAATGTCGTAGTGGTGAGGGTGTCGATTGACAGGCGGCTAAGGAAGTCGGGAAGGAGATGGGACTACGGTGGAGGAGTCGGCGGTCATGGTCAACTGCTCGTCGGGGAAGATGGTCGATGGTGAGGAGCTGAGGGAGGTCGAGACGGTGAGGAGGAGTCGGGGTTGATCGTCGTGGAGAGGTCGACGGTGGTTGTGCAGTCGAGGTCGACTGCTCGGTCGGGAAGGGAGGATGCGGTGGTTATGGGGCATCGACCGACGCTGTGGTCGAAGGGGAGGTAGCTCGGGAACGAAGACCAGAGATTGGAGGTCATGGAAGTCGATGGTTTTCGTGTGGCAGTGAGGGTGGTCGGCTTGTCGGGCTCCGGCGGTTGCAGAGGCGGGGACTTGGGTGCTCCGACGGGAAGGTGGCCAGACTGGAAGGGAGAGAAGAGGGTGGCTAGGGTTTCAGTTTAGTTGGGTGAGGGTTGATGTTTGATGATGGTGATGAGAAATATAATGGAGAGATGAAAGTTTTGCATGAAGGAGGTGGGTGATGACTACCTAGGGATTAGGGCCGGCCATGTGTTCATTGGGATAGGGGATGGCTTTGGGAAAGGGTGAGGTTGAGGGAATATATATAGGGAAGTGTGTGGTGAGGATGGTGCTCTATTTTGAATGAATGGCCATGATTAATCATGAAGTAAATTGCACAAACTAAAAAGGGGAGAGAGAGTGTGTTGGACCGGTCAATGAGGGAGGGGGTTGGTTCTTCATGTGCCTTGACCAATAGGATGGTGACACCTCATTGCACTTTTGCATAAAAGACCTCAACAATTAAAAAATTGCACAGAAAGTGAGAATTTGGATTGAATGAGTAAAAATACCATATTTGGTGTAATGTAGTGGATGAAAAAGGTGTTTGGTGTTTAGTATGAGTGTTGAGGGTATGAGTGGGGGTTTGGTTTGGTGTTGGATCTAGTTTTGGGTTGAGTTGGGTCCTTACACCAATTTAATTAAAATTAATATAAATAGTTTTCTTAAATTAATTGGAAGTACATGGGACTAAAATTAGGGGGGACACAAGTGTCATGGAAGACTCAGAATAAAATATTATTATAATTTGGGTTGCACAAAATGGGTCAAGATTGTGTCTCCAATTTCGATTGGAACGTACAAAGATACAAAGTTGAATTTATTTATGATTAAAAATAAATACCCGTAGCAAATATTGTGAGACTAAAATGAAGCACAAAAGAGCATATTTATGAGTTACACAACGGCCAGAATGGAAGACTGGCATGTCTAGGACAAGGGTATAAAATTTGTTGAAAGGCAAAAGCTAGTGTAGCGCTCCAAATATTGAAGCAACGGTAAGGTACAATAATTAAATAAAATCACGGTAATCATTTATAATCTCAATATTTAATCCCAAAAATTATTAATTAAAATCCATAATCCTATATTTCGGTCAGGGGTTCATCTAGTTGGCTTCTAGGAATAGTTTACTGACTCATGCATTAATGAACACTATATATAATACATATATATATACACATATCATACAATTATTTAAAAATAAAAATATATACAATATTTATAAATAATAAAAAGAAAAAAATATCCCTATTTTAGAATGTGGTAGTGATAAGTCTACCCTCCTTAGAAAAAATTCGTCCTCGAAATTTAAGGCACCTTGTCTCTCTCTGTCCACTCATAACCTCTTTATTAATCTTCACTAAAGTCAAACCCCCAACAATCAAGGTCTAAAAAAATCCTACCTACAGTCATACAATATGCAATCTAAAGAAACATATATGGTTATGGTCACTTTTGTCATGGTATTGCAGTCTCTGTCAGGGTGTACTACTAACTATATTCTAGCAAGAAAATTACTGATATAAGTTACGGCACTAAGGAATCAATCAATCAATCAAATAGAAAAAAATAGAAGGAAAGAACAGAACATAACCTGCTAACACATCACCTGCAGTATCGGTCTCCTCGACCGTCATCGCAAATGTCTCGTCCTGCTGGGGTGGCTCCCTCCGCGGGTGTTGAGTAATCTATGGTTCCACATGTGGCCTAACTAGATCTCTATAATTTGGAGTTGCGTACTATCCGGAAAGATAAGGAAATAGAAGACAATCCCTCATTCGATGTCCAAAATTGCCACAATGCAAACAAATTCCTAACCTCAATCTATAGCTCTCCCTACAGAAAGGACAAGTCTGCTATTTCTCTTTCGAATGCTGTTGTTGATCCTGCTGAACACGAACCGGTGCCTGGTACTGGTGGTTATGCTGAAACGTCCCCGGCTGCTGCTGAATATGAAGATGCTTGGCCGGTCCCGCGCTACCACTTGTATCTCCAGAAATATTATGACTCCTCTTAGGCCTGAGATCCAGATCCTCTTATACAATCTGGGCATCCATCAAGATATCCTCAAAGTTAGCGGTACGACAACCAGAAGTGCGTGACCTAATCTCTCTCGTCAACCCCTTTCTAAACTTTCGGGATCGATCTCCTGGGTCCCGAATCATAGTCGATGCAAAATGGCTCAATCGACAGAATTTTACGGCGTACTCGTCGACCGACATGTTTCCTTGGACCAAGTCATAAAACTGGCTCTCCAAAGCTTCCAGGGCCACGTCGGGAAAGAACTTCTCCTTGAAAAGCTCCTTGAAGGTCTCCCAAGTAAGTCCTTGTGCAGTAAGTCTCGACTCCGTATGATACCACGTGAGTGCGATATCAAACATCTGACTGTCGGTTGCCTCTATCTGTAAGCTCTCCAGAATCTGGGCCAATCGCAGGCTTCTCTCTATATCCTCTAACCAGTCATCAGCGTAGAGTATCCCATCGATACCCTTGAACTCTCGAGGCATCATCCTCTTGAAGTCCACTATAGTGCCTGGTCTCTGCTGTTGCTGCTGGCCAGGAAACTATTGGACAACTCTCTTAACTGCATGTAGTGCCATCTGGTGAGCGTTCTCCATGCTCTCTCTCATCAGCTTAGTCTGTACATGGTGCGCCTCTTCCTGCACCCTTTGAGCCTCAGCTTGAACTCGTTGAGCTTCTGCCGTCACTTTCTGGGCATATACCATGCCCTGGATCAAGGTAAACATTTGTGTCCCGTCAACGGGCATACCTCCGGGAAACATAGTTGGTGGAGGAGAAAGGTTCTCCGTTACAACTGGGGCAACCCTCAGAACAGGTGGGGGAGAAGGAACTTCAGATGTCTGTCCGTTAGGTCGAGAGGTGGCAGACCCCTCTGAAGCTGATGCTCCCACTCGCAAAGATCTTGTCTTTGGTGGTATCCTGAAGACAGACTAAAAAGAATAAATTAAGGCAATAGATACGATATCATCAAGGGAGGATAGTAAAATTTTAAGGGAAGCAATATTCAGAAGGAATAAGGATAACAAGATAAATAGATTGGAAATGTTCCTAGTTGTGATTGAGTATCCGCTCTCATCCTAGTATGTTATATCCTAGATCTTATCGCAGGCCCATAGTAGTACAACTAAGTCATTACACTACCACAACATCGTTCTACTTGCAAAGCCTGACCTGTATGGGCCACCACTAAAAACGTGTCATGACCCACACCCGAAATTTGGGCACGAGTACCTGGGTACGTCCAGCCTATGCCGCAGCATCGGCGGTAGAACGCTGTCTAGGTCACAATACTAATCTAATTAATCGCACACGAATATCCAACTCTATAAGGAGACACATATATTATAATATAATATAAAATTTTCTCAATCACAGAACTAAAGCACGATAAGATATCGAAGAAAATAAACAAAATGCAACACGTCTAAACAAAAATAGTCTAACTCAAACAATAACATCCAAGTCTCAAAGTATGCCGGAAACAAATTCGGTACCATAAACTACTAAAAGAAACTAACTGAATAACTATAATCCCGGCTAGACCTCCCAGAATCACACCTGAGCTACAAGGTCCAAGGCTGCAGCTACTCTCCCTGTGGTCCATAATATGTCGGACACCGGTCCTCTAAGTCGTAGTCTGGAAAAATATTTCCAGTCAGGATGGAGCGAAGTATAATCCAAATAACAGTTTCAGTTAATTGATAAGGACTATAAAACAATAAATAGATGATGCTATATATTGAGAGAAGATAATGAATAAATGCAATGGCAAAATAAAGAGAACATACAATATAGGCAACAGAACGAGATGCGGAGTCAGAATCGTGAATATGTGTGTTGCATAAGAGCAGATCCATGGAATTGGATTGTGGCATACTAGTAAGGAATGAGTACCAGCACGGTTCGTGGACGAACCTGATTCTAAGTGGTATATTATGTAACGCCCCACAACCGCTCGGAGCGTTACGCTGAGTCGGATTGAATAAATCAAATGCTGGTTACATTTGAAATGTTGGATTTTGGGAAGAAGGATTAATCGAGTTTGTTTCAATGTGCAGATGGCTAGCGGGTTCGATGGAAATCAGGTGTTCGTTCAGAACACTACTGAATAGCTGGATGGAAGCGATAATGCCGTCTTCCTTAATCCGATCGATCGGATAATTTGGAGAGCACGGCCTGCTTGCACGGTCATACCAGTTGAGTAGATCGCGCTTGCATCGGACCACGGGTTCAAGGGATTGGCCGTATCGGCAGGACAGGATGCCTAACGGGATCAAACATTGTGAGTGGGCTCTTTCCCTTCTCCTCTACTCCTTCATGCCTAATAATATGGAAACACGAAAAAGGCTTGAACACTTGGGCTGAAACTCGGTAAACACTACACTAAGGCGTGCATAGACTGTGCGTCGTTGGCCTGGTAGGATTGTGGCTTGAAATGGTTTACGCGTTGGATAGTTGGATGCGATAGTCGGATTATACATTTGAGGCGGTCGGTTGGATACTTGGGATTATGCTTGGACGGTTGGAATTATACAAGTTGGAATGATACAATGGGAATATCAGGAATATCGGGAATTCGGGCGAGCGAGCGTGCATCCGTGCACGAGTATCACTTGGTCGCTTTGTCTTACAAAGCGAACAGTTGTGGTTCGAAACCGAACAACTGCATCGGCGAGGGTATTGTGCTGCTTGATGGGGCATTGTACCACGAATGGGGCATTGTGCCACTGAAACGGCATTGTGCCATGGGTATTGCTTTGAGCATGGGTGTTGCACCAATTCGGAATACATTGTTGTAAAGCGGCAAATGTGAAATATGAGTATTCTGGTGCCTTGGGCTATATCTTGAGGTCGAGATTTGGATTCCTTGGAAGGATATGTTGGAAGAATGGTTATAGATATTTCGGTTGGATATCGGTTGAACGAGTCTAGGATCGCTTGGTGGGGCGAGAATGTTCGATCCTCTCGTCATACCTACTTGTGTTTGCATAGTCACGGACAACTTGTGCACAAGTTTGGTATTTCCTCGGAACGGTATTTATCCGGGGCACTGGAGCCGTTTCGATCCGGAGGGAAATAATTTGATTCGTGCTAGTCACGATGCATTGCGGGACCTCCAGCGGGGCTTGCATCCCGGGCTGATAGGGCGCGCCTTAATGCTTGAGATATGTCATGTATGGCTTAGCCAGTGACTTCATATAGATAAGAGTTGGCTTGCTTTTCTTTTGTTGGTTTGGCTTTCATGTAGGCGCGGCCACCTTGCCTCGGCAAGAGTATGCACTCGAGATTGGGATATATGAACTTTGGTTGAGGATGGATATTGAGGCAAGACTGATGGTTCGATATGTTATCGTGCAAGCAATGACATTGAGTAGGACGGGTCGGTTATATATATAAAATGCTTGTCGTTTGTTTTGAGATTGAATGCTTGCATGCTTAAACTGCTTTACAGCTTTCCTTAACATGTCATCCATATACCATGAAATGAATCTAGGATTCAACTAGAAAGATCACCATATAACTGGTTGCATTCACTATTTTACTTAGTGTCGGCTTAGACGAGTGGGTTACCCCGCTCACCAGTACGGCTGTGTACTGACCCACGTTTGTGGGCAATATTTCAGGTACGCAGACGTAGTGGCGCTGCTTGGATATACGTGACAAGATGTATGAACTGTAAGTACCTTTGTGGGCTAGAGAAAAGAGCAAAAATTATTTCATCGTCTCCGTAGTATCGCCTTTGTGGCGTGGCCTTCGGGGCATTTCATTTGGACCCTATTGTGAGTTTTGCTGCGTATACTCTGATTGTGTGCTTGGTACACAAACGACTTCCGCTGTAACTTGGTTGTTTCGATGATAACTTTGGTGTTTAACAACATCGCCTTGTACGAGCGCAACTCCAGGCTCGTACGGCATCACGTCCCGAAGAGAACGATTGTCCCGCGAGAGAGCTGCAACGTGATGATTTCACGTCAGCGGGGACTATTGGGCTTGCGGGAGTTTGGGGCCTGACAGATTGGTATCAGAGCGCCCGGTTCATTTCTTCGGACTTGGTCCTTCGCTTCATCACAAACTCTAAATCGCTGCCGCGTGTCGTTTAGCTCTTGACTCTACTCGGTGCCTCATTGGATGTTTCATGCAATAAGTCTATTTATTGCTAGTTGTGGCTGCATTTTATTCTTGGTTGGGTTGCCTTGGTTGGTTTTCGTAGGATCGCTTAGCCTCGTTAGGCGTTGTTGCATTCGTGCAGCAAGTTGGTTGGCATTGTTGCATTTGTGCAACAAGTGTGGGCTTTCGTTGGGTTGGCTTGGCTTATCGTTCAGGGAGTTTCTGATTGCCTCAATGGATCAGTTGGTTGGCTAACGAGATTTGGTTATGCGGCATATTTTGAGTAGAAACATTCGATGAGAATAGATCCTTGTACGAGTTGCTCGTCTAGCGATTGTGTTCGGTATAAGTTAGAATTTTGGCTGTGGCGCATCGGTTGGGCAAGTTTGAGTTTGGCTCGGGAATATCAAGATAAGTTGGAACAAGTTGCTCGTACAACAAAAGTGTGAAACCATTGGGTATTGGGTTGGATTATTCGGAAGAGAGCTCGTTGCACGATTGCTCGTGTTGCGAAAGTATCAGACGGTGAAAATAGTTGGATAATTCAAGCATTGCCTGAGTTTTGTGTCAAACTCAAATTGGGAAAGGCATGATCACGCATAAGGGATGGTTCGAACAGATTTTGGATATGTGAAAGAAATCGTAATGCGAGTAGCGACTTGATTCGGAGTGGTATATGGAATACCACGTTTTGAGCAAGGCATTGGAATATTTTGGTTGGACATCAATGGAAATTGCCTGAACGGACTCGGGAAACGAGAATACAAGTTCGGTGGTGCAAGTCGGTTGAGTTGGAAAGATTAAAAATGAAGCTTGAGTTGAGTATATCGAGAATTGACTGGTGCAAATGGAAATGGAAGTATCGTTGGCTTAAGAGATGGACGGAATCGGAACGAATATTTGGGTTACGCTTGAGCAAAGCGATAGGATTATCGGAATGATAGCGAGCACGAACTACAATTTTGGGCAGCGCATTTGAGGTGTTGGTTGAGCAATGAAACACGAACTTGGCTTGGAGGGACAATGCGATGGATTCACACAAACTTGGAGATTTTGGATATTGCTGCTCGAGAAGTTGACTCAGGTTTAGCAAAAATAGAATTTTGGGCAAGATGGTGCAACAATGGTGGACGGATTCTCCGGAAGACGTGGACTGATTTGTGGCAACAATAGAAGACAAAAGATTTTGGCGGATTGATTTTTGAAGATAGCTAAATGTGGGAGCAACGTCGGGACAAATCACTGTGCTGCTCGAGTAAGTTGGACGTACATGTGGGACATGGCAAACGAATGTGAATTTAAGCAAGTCTCGAATTTTGAGAATCATTGAAATCGATAGTGCGAGAAGCGAACATGCAATTCGAAAATTTGATGGATTCAGGGCAGAACGACGGATTGATGGAAGACGGTTTCAACGAACGCGGTTCTCGGATACGGAAACTTCGCTCGGATGAAATGGTTGGGATGTTGATTCGGATTTTCAGATGAGATATAGCATGGTTTATAGTAACTGTCCATCGTGATGATTACAATTATCGAGCGTAGCTTCGGGACAGCTGACCCTAGCGCCTTGTTCGTCGAACCAGAGAATGAATATGGTAGACCCATAGAACGACCCTTGAGGCAGCGTATTTGGGAATGCGTCGAGGGCAGATGTGAGCAATGAGATTTGGCTTATTGACTGAGTGTTGGATTTGAGAGACCCTTGGGATAGTCCTCAGCTGAAGATGCAGCCAGAAGATCGAAGCGGTGGTGGAAGTAGCCTAGTCAACTGATGAGATTCAGAGTCGCAGATTTTTATCGATGGCATCGCCTCTGACTCATCGTGCCCTGGAAGGGAATAGCATTCATATGAATTGACGACTGTGAAACTAGCTCGTGAAGTTAAAGCAGCGGCTCGTTCGAATCAAATCCTTGCGAATACTGGAAGGGACATATTTGCCTCAAATTTACAAGATGTCTCGGAACTTATTCTGGGAAGCGTGCTCGTTTGGGATGCAAAGATAATATTCTATGCTTCGAGGCAGTGGAAGCAGCGCGAAGAACTATTCCATGCGCAACCTAAGAATTGTGGCGAGTGTGTCCATGTTGAAATCGTGGCGACACTATCCTTTGGCGTGGCGGCGAGATCTCCGTGGATCACACGAACCTCAATATAGATGTTCACCCAGCGAGGTATTGAGATGGCAGGAAAATGTGTTGGACGGAACTGATCTAAGCAAGGTTTGATATTTGGGTAAGTCGCATAGCTGGGGTAGATCAGTTGAGTTGATCGTTCGGTGCATGAGATAATATTTGGAGATGTTGCTAGTACTGATTTCAGAAATTTCAGAAATAGTGGGATGGATTGTGTTGGAACACGAACTGATTTATTCGGTGGAAAATCTGCATAATTGAGAATAGCGCTCGAGCGAATGTGTTGGAATGGAAATTGTGAATTGATTCAATTAGGAGTAAAGCAAATGGATACCTCGAACATAAAGATACCCTTGTAACTTGTTCAAATTTGCTATCGCAAAGCTCGGCTGAAATGCATGTATTTTAGGGACGCCTTAAATATATGTACGATCCAAAACTAAGCGATACGAAGAATTCGTATTGAGCTGCAAGGAGGATGTGGGAATTCGTGGAATTTGTACGAGCGTTCAGCAGAACGAGATGCGGAGTCAGAATCGTGAATATGTGTGTTGCATAAGAGCAGATCCATGGAATTGGATTATGGCATACTAGTAAGGAATGAGTACCAGCACGGTTCGTGGACGAACCTGATTCTAAGTGGTATATTATGTAACGCCCCGCAACCGCTCGGAGCGTTACGCTGAGTCGGATTGAATAAATCAAATGATGGTTACATTTGAAATATTGGATTTTGGGAAGAAAGATTAATCGAGTTGGTTTCAATATGCAGATGGCTAGCGGGTTCGATGGAAATCAGGTGTTCGTTCAGAACACTACTGAATAGCTGGATGGAAGCGATAATGCCGTCTTCCTTAATCCGATCAGTCAGATGATTTAGAGAGCACGGCCTGCTCGCACGGTCATACCAGTTGAGTAGATCGCGCTTGCATCGGACCACGGGTTCAAGGGATTGGCCGTATCGGCAGGACAGGATGCCTAACGGGATCAAACATTGTGAGTGGGCTCTTTCCCTTCTCCTCTACTCCTTCATGCCTAATAATATGGAAACACGAAAAAGGCTTGAACACTTGGGCTGAAACTCGGGAAACACTACACTGAGGCATACATAGACTGTGCGTCGTTGTCTTGGTAGGATTGTGGCTTGAAATAGTTTACGCGTTGGATAGTTGGATACGATAGTCGGATTATACATTTGAGGCGGTCGGTTGGTACTTGGGATTATGCTTGGACGGTTGGAATTATACAAGTTGGAATGATACAATGGGAATATCAGGAATATCGGGAATTCGGGCGAGCGAGCGTGCATCCGTGCACGAGTATCACTTGGTCGCTTTGTCTTACAAAGCGAACAGTTGTGGTTCGAAACCGAACAACTGCATCGGCGAGGGTGTTGTGCCGCTTGATGGGGCATTATGCCACGAATGGTGCATTATGCCACTGAAACGGCATTGTGCCCTGGGTATTGCTTTGAGCATGGGTGTTGCACCAATTCGGAATATATTGCTGTAAAGCGGCAAATGTGAAATATGAGTATTTTGGTGCCTTGGGCTATATCTTGAGGTCGAGATTTGGATTCCTTGGAAGGATATATTGGAAGAATGGTTATGGATATTTCGGTTGGATATCGGTTGAACGAATCTAGGATCGCTTGGTGGGGCGAGAATGTTCGATCCTCTCGTCATACCTACTTGTGTTTGCATAGTCACGGACAACTTGTGCACAAGTTTGGCATTTCCTCGGAACGGTATTTATCCAGGGCACTGGAGCCGTTTCGATCCGGAGGGAAATAATTTGATTCGTGCTAGTCACGATGCATTACGGGACCTCCAGCGGGGCTTGCATCCCGGGCTGATAGGGCGCGCCTTAATGCTTGAGATAGGTCCTGTATGGCTTAGCCAGTGACTTCATATAGATAAGAATTGGCTTGCTTTTCTTTTGTTGGTTTGGCTTTCGTGTAGGCGCGGCCACCTTGCCTCGGCAAGAGTGTGCACTCGAGATTGGGATATATGAACTTTGGTTGAGGATGGATATTGAGGCGAGACTGATGGTTCGATATGTTATCGTGCAAGCAATGACATTGAGTAGGACGGGTCGGTTATATATATAAAATGCTTGTCGTTTGGTTTGAGGTTGAATGCTTGCATGCTTAAACTGCTTTACAGCTTTCCTTAACATGTCATCCATATGCCATGAAATGAATCTAGGATTCAACTAGAAAGATCACCATATAACTGGTTGCATTCACTATTTTACTTAGTGTCGGCTTAGACGAGTGGGTTACCCCGCTCACCAGTACGGCTGTGTACTAACCCACGTTTGTGGGCAATATTTCAGGTACGCAGGCGTAGTGGCACTGCTTGGATATACGTAACAAGATGTATGAACTATAAGTACCTTTGTGGGCTAGAGAAAAGAGCAAGAGTTATTTTATCGTCTCCGTAGTATCGCCTTTGTGGCGTGGCCTTCGGGGCATTTCATTTGGACCCTATCGTGAGTTTCGCTGCGTATACTCTGATTGTGTGCTTGGTACACAAACGGCTTCCGCTGTAACTTGGTTGTTTCAATGATAACTTTGGTGTTTAACAACATCGCCTTGTACGAGCGCAACTCCAGGCTCGTACGGTATCACGTCCCGAAGAAAACGATTGTCCCGCGGGAGAGCTGCAACATGGTGATTTCACGTCAGCGGGGACTATTGGGCTTGCGGGAGTTTGGGGCGTGACAATGATGATGTTGATGATGATGATAATGATGATGTTCCGGTGGATTGCCGGAGTGGAGACTCAGGCGGTCGAGTCAGGAGAAGATGACTGTTGTCGGTCTCCGGTGGAGGGGAAGTCCGACGAGGTCGGGGTAATGATGAAGTCGCGGGTGGCAGTGAATAGGGTGAAGTCGAGGTGGCTGACAGCGGTCAAATGGAAGATATCGGGTTGGCCAGGTGGTGGCGGTGCTGTTAACGGTGGAGATGGTGGTTGTGGTCGACTGTGGTGTGAAGTCGGGGTCATGGCCGTCCAGCGAGAATGTCATGGTGGTGAAGGTGTCGACTGACAGGCAGCTAGGGAAGTCTGGAAGGAGATGGGACTGCGGTGGAGGAGTCGGGGGTCGTGGTCGACTGCTCATCGGGGAAGATGGTCGACGGTGAGGAGCTGAGGGAGGTCGAGACGGTGAGGAGGAGTCGGGGTTGATCATCAGGGTTGATCGTTGTGGAGAGGTCGACGGTGGTTGTGCAGTCAAGGTTGACTTCTCGGTCGGGAAGGGAGGCTGCTGTGGTTGTGGGGCGTCGACCGACGCTGTGGTCGAAGGGGAGGCGGCTTGGGAACGAAGACCGGAGATGGGAGGTTGTTGAAGTCGGTGGTTTTCGTGTGGCAGTGAGGGTGGTTGGCTCGCCGGGCTCCGGCGGTTGCAGAGGCGGGGACTCGGGTGCTCCGGCGGGAAGGTGGCCGGACTAGAAGGGAAAGAAGAGGGTGGCTAGGGTTTCGGTTTAGTTATGTGAGGGTTGATGTTTGATGATGGTGATGAGAAATATAATGGAGAGAGGAGAGTTTTGTATGAGGGAGGTGGGTGATAACTACCAAGGGATTAGGGTCGGCCATGTGTTCATTGGGATGGGGGATGGCTTTGGGAAAGGGTGAGGTTGAGGGAATATATATAGAGAAGTGTGTGGCGAGGATGGTGCTCCATTTTGAATGAATGGCCATGATTAATCATGAAGTAAATTGCACAAACCAAAAGGGGGAGTAAGAGAGTGTTGGACCGGTCAATGAGGGAGGGGGTTGGTTCTTCATGTGCCTTGACCAATAGGATGGTGACACCTCATTGCACTTTTGCATAAAAGCAGTCAACAATTAGAAAATTGCACAGAAAGTGGGAATTTAGATTGAATGAGGGAAAATATCATATTTGTTGTGATGTAGTGGATGAAAAAGGTGTTTGATGTTTAGTATGAGTCTTGAGGGTGTGAGTGGGGGTTTGTTTGGTGTTGGGTCTAGTTTTGGGTTGAGTTGGGTCCTTACAGCAATTTAATTAAAATTAATGTTAATGGTGTTCTTGAATTAATTGGAAGTACATGGACTAAAATAGGTGGGACACAAGTGTCATGGACGTAGAAGACTCAGAATAGAATATTGTCATAATTTGGGTTGTATAAAATGGGTCAAGATCGTGTCTCCAATTTTGATTGAATGCACAAAGATACAAAGTTGGATTTATTTAGAATTAAAAATAAACGTCCGTAACGAATATTGTGCGACTAAAATAAAGCACAAAAGAGCATATTATGAGTTACACAAAGATCAGAATGGAAGATTGGTCATGTCTAGGACAAGGGTATGCAATTTTGTTGGAAGAAAAAAGCTATTGTAGCGCTCCAAATATCGAAGCAACGGTAAGATACAATAATTAAATAAAATCACGGTAATAATTTATAACCTCAATATTTAATCCCAAAATTATTAATTAAAATCCATAATCCACATTTCGGTTAGGGGTTCATCTAGTGGGCTTCTAGGTCAAGTCTACTAACTTATGCATTAATGAAACACTATATAATACATATATATACACATATCATACAATTATTTAAAAATAAAAATTTACACAATATTTATAAATAATAAAAAGACAAAAATACCCCAATTTTAGAATGTTGTAGTGACAAGTAATTTCATAATTAATTAAATATTGTGCATATTAAATAATTATTTATTGTATTATTTAATTATTGTTAGATGTTAGTTATTTATTTTAGACTTATGTTAGTGGACCTAATTAGTTTAGTTTAGACTCATGGACCAACATGTATTAATGTTAGAATTGAGCCCATTAGAAAGTCTATTGATTAGGAGGTTGATTAATTTAATTAAACCATTATACTAGAAGCTTCCCTCCTTAATTATTTCTTCATGAGGGGCCCCAAGGAGTATAATGGGCATTACATAGTAGCTTGAGGAAGGGGTAGAGGGGGCCGGCCTATATAAAAGAGGGTAAAAGTTTCTCTCTCCTCTTTTCATTTAAAAACTAGATCTATAATTTCCCTCAACCAAATTCCTCCATTCCCATATCATTTTTCTACCAAATTTTATCCCAATTCCTTCACAAATCACCATTGGAGACTAGTAGAGTAAGGATCTAGAAGGAGTAAGCAAGATCTACAAAGAGGGGCAAGGATCTACAAGTTGGAGGCAATTTATCACATTTGGAGGTTGCACTAGAAATCCATCTTCCAATGGATACAATTTAGTTTTTCTCCTTAATTTAGGCTCTAAATCTGATATTTAACCATGAGAAATCAACCATATATATAGGCTACCCATAGGATTTGGTTTTGTGTTCATAGGAGGCCTATTGAGAAAGTTATGGTGCTTTTGTGTCAATTTTGGAAGAATTTTGAGGTTAACATTTATTGTGTGTGCCAATTGATACTATAGATCATTTTGGCATGTGCTTGTGTGTTTGGAGCTAGTATTGTGTCCACAATTGGGTATGTGCAGGTCGTATCCCAACAATTTGGTGATACGTGTTGATTTAGGGAGTTTTCCTCCGACATGGGACTTAGAGCTTGTCATATTTGACACGGACACTTAGATTTGTGTTTGATCTTCGTATTGTTCATAAATAATATATTAGACTTGCTCGTGTCCTTTGGGGTACGTTTGGATGTGTGGTGGACTCGTGTCGCATGCGTATCCTATATCTAGTGGGATACGGGGTGATACGCTCCATGTGTTTGTGCAATTTAATTCTAGATCTATTCAAATTATTCTTAGTCTTGGTGATGTATATATATATATATATATATATATATATATATATACTACATTTAAAACTAATACATATGTAGAGAATTAGCTACACAATATATAACACATAGATATATAGATCTATGACACACTAATACATTATATATATATATATATATATATATATATATATATATATATATATAATGTATTAGTGTGTCATAGATCTATATATCTAAGTGTTATATATTGTGTAGCTAATTCTCTACATATGTATTAGTTTTAAATGTAGTATATATATATATATATATATATATATATATATATATATAATATATATATATATATATATTATAAAATTATATGATATATATATATACGTGTACGATATGTGAAGTTATATATATGATACTATATCGTTATGTTATATGTATTTGTTGTGTACATATATATGTATGTGGAAGTGTATGTAGCAATAGCGACGGAAGCAGCAGCAATCAGCAACAGCAGCAGCTTCCCCGACAGTAGCAACAACAGCATTAGCAACAGCAGCAAAAACCGTCGTAAAAGCAGCAGTGACAACAGCGGTATCAGCGATTTCAGCAGCTTTTCAGCGACAGCAGCAAGGGTCTTTAGTGACAGTTCTGCGGTTTAGTATAGATATTATGTATTTATTTATAATATATATATATATATATATATATATATTATATATATATATATATATATATATATATATATATAGATATATATATATATATATATATATGGTATTAGTATATATGTATATATTCCTAATTAGTAATTATGTTTTATTATACTATATTTGTAATAGTTAGTTGTTAGTATATAATTTATGAGTAGTTAGTATTATATTGTAGTCATGCCAATTACCTTGAGATACCAAGGTAAGTGTCAAGGTATTTTGGGATACCCAAGGTATTGGGTTTGGGTATCAAGTTTGAGATTTAGTGTTGTGATACCAAGTTGGTTCAAATCTATGGTACGTATTCAGCATTGGTAATTAGGATTTTATATATTTAATATTGTTGATATGTATATGTGATGCTTTAATCTTTTGTTTTACGTATCCTGAGATACGGTATCTTAGCATTCTAAGATGTAGCTAGTATGACCTAGATTCTTAGACCCAATATCTTTGAGGTAGACTATGCAACCAAGAAATAGGTAGTATGACATAGTTGACCATAGTTTGACCAATTTGACTTAGAGTTGACCTAGTTTGACTTTTGAGTAGAGAAATGACTTGTTGACCTAGAAGTTGACTAGTTTAACTTATTCCATATCTAGGTCTTCGAGGCACCGTCTCAGACATCTGTGAGACTATTCTTTGGACTTCAGGCGAGTACATTCTCTGATAGTTTCTCATTTTATGATATCCTCTATGTTCATTGTATCTAGTGTAGATATCCTTGTTCTCTTGACACGATTGGTTACATGGATTGGTATATCCGGATCTCGTCATGAGATGTATTCCTTGGTATATGGTATATCTTGTGCAAGCTTGTTTTATTGATTATCTTGTACATGTACAGACACAGATTCTTGGGAAGACTAGCTATCTTCTTGGGGAATCTCATGCCATAGCGTACCATGGTTGGATATATTTGTACCAGTCGAGGGTGGGAAGTATTTTAGTGTAGATATGTGATCATACCTCCTTGTATCAAGTCTTGCTCTTAAATAGTGTTAATCATACACCACACATATGATTAGCCAGGCCATAAATCTTGTATCATGTTTCCAAGCCGATCATATGTTAAAGCTAGTACTCACACACTTAGTCATTATTATTCTTGTTTATTGTCATATTGTTCATTATTGTATTTATTCGAATATTTTCTTATTGTATATCTCTTGTATCTATTGTGCATCTTGTATATTAACATCTATTTACTGTTACATAGTCTTTTATCATTGATTAGAACTGTTGTTAGAGATGTACTCTACTCTTTTCTTGACTAGATATATTTTTTCAGAGGACACCGATGAGTGGTATCCTACACATTATGGACCTCAGGATGTTGTGGGCTTAGAGTCAGAGACCCTGGCTCAGGAGGGACTTATCCCGACTGAGACAGATGACCCAGGACTTGTAGCTTCTTAGTATTCTTTTGTACTGGATTTGTCTCCAGCTTATTTGTTTAGTATTCTTTCAGACTCATTGATGTTATTACTTTAGACTCATGAGTTGTATGTGACTATTCTATTCTTTATCATATTCGTGCTCGTTTCCATCTTAGATCTGTGATTGAATATATTAATATTGTTGGTGGTTCATTATATTGCTAGATAGATTACCCAGACAATGTTCTACCGCCAATTCTGCGACGTAGGCTAGGCATTGTTCCCGACTTGCATTCCTACATCCGGTGCGGGTTATGTCATATACCAATCTGTGTAACCACCGTATCAAGAAATCATGGATATCTACACTAGATACAATGAACATAGAGGATATCATAAATAAGAAACTATCAGAGAATATACTCGCCTGAAGTCCGATGAATAGTCTCACAGATGTCTGATATGGTGCCTCGAAGACCTAAATATGGAATATAACATCAATACAAGGTTTCGGAATAAAAATAAGTTAAACTAGTCAACATCTAGGTCAAAAAGTTATTTCTAAGTTAAAATAGTCAAATTAGGTCAACTCTAAGTCAAAGCGGTCAAATTACCTATTTCTAGGTTGCATGAGTCTATCTCAATGATATTGGGTTCATATACTATAAAACTAGGTCATACAAGCTAAATCTAGGATACTAAGATACTATATCTCAGGATACGCAAACAAGAGATATGAATTATCATGTGCCTATTCAATCAATAATATGTATACTAATCCTAACTACCAAATGCTATGTGGATACCTTAGCTTTGAACCAACTCGGTATCGCACCACTAAACACTCATCTTGGTACCCAACCCCATTACCTTGAGTTTCCTCAAATATTTTGGCTTTTACCTTGGTATTTCAAAGTAAAATGCGATATCTAGTATATAACTAACATCCCAATATAATTTCTAGTACTCTACTATCAACTACTAGTATTCCCCAATATGAACTTAGGTACTAACTCTCATGCTATAATAACTATCAATACAATTAATATATATATATATATATATATATATATATATATACGTATATATGTAACTTAGAGATATCCATAAGAGGTATAAGTACATAAATACTAACTAGCTAGATACTACTAACTAACTAGATACTATTAACTACTACTTAACTAACAAAAATACTTAACTAGCTAGCTATCAAACTACTAATAATTAACTTTATTTAACTTACTAAATATCTAGCTACAACCTAATACTAACCAATTGATCTCACCTTACTATTACTGCTTCCAGGGATCTGCTGCTACTGCGAGAAGCGATTGCTGCTGTTGCTGCTGCTGCGATAAACTGTTGCTGCTGCTACAACTGCTCTCATAAGTTGCTTGTTGCTACTGCGATAAGCTGTTGCTGCTGCTGCAGCTGCTGCTACAGCTGCAGCTGCTGCTACTGCTGCAGCTGCTCTCATAAGTTGCTTGCTGCTGTTGCTGCAGTTGCTCTCATAAGCTGCTTGCTGCTGCTGCGATAAACTGTTGCTGCTGTAGTGTGCTCTCATAAGCTGCTTACTGCTGCTGCGATAAACTACTGCTGCTGCTACAATGTTCTCTTATAGGCTGTTGCCCGGTTTGCTGTCCCGAGCCCCCTCTCTCCCAACACAACAACACAAACACACTACTACCAAATATACACCAATATATATATATCAACTATATATATACATATATATACTCTCTCATATATATATATATATATATATATATATATATATATATATATATATATATATATATATATATCACATAGATATATAATATGATCCACTAGAACATATAAATATATATATACATAACAATATATATATATATATATATATATATATAATATGATCCACTAGAACATATAAATATATATATATACATAACAATATATATATATATATATATATATATATATATATATATATATATATATATATATATATATATATACATATGTTACCATTAGCTAA
This sequence comes from Iris macrosiphon, assembly GCA_036927795.1. NCBI lineage: Eukaryota > Viridiplantae > Streptophyta > Magnoliopsida > Asparagales > Iridaceae > Iris > Iris macrosiphon. The sequence continues at coordinate 102,927,511 of JAYESA010000010.1, read as the reverse complement.
GAACAAAGGAAATTAGATCTAAAAATGCAACACAACAAACACGTGGAGTGCATCGCACCCGTATCATAATAGATCTATGATACGCTTGTGACACGAGTCCACCACACAACCAAACGTACTCCGAAGGACAGGAGCAATTCTAATATTTTATTTATGAACAATACGAAGATTCAAAAATATATCTACGTGTCCGTGTCAAAATATAACATGCACAAAGCCCCGTATCGGAGAGAAAATCCCCAAATCAATACGTATCACCAATTTGTTGGAATACGACCTAAACGTACCCAATTGTGGATACGACACTAGCCATAAACACACAAACACATGCCAATTTGATCTACATGACGAACTGACAACTACAACAAGTGTTAATCTCAGAATTTCCCCAAAATTGACACAAAAAGCACCATAACTTTCTCAATATTCCTCCTATGAACTCAAATCCAAATCCTATGGGTAGCCTATGCATATGGGTTAATTTATCATGGTTAAATATTATATTTAGAACCTAATTGAAGGAGAAAAACTGAATTTTACCTATTGGGAGATGGATTCCCAATGCAACCTCCAAATTTGATAAAATTGGCCTTCAACTTGTAGATCCTTGCTTCTCTTTATAGATCCTTGCTTCCTCCTTCTAGATCCTTGCTCCACTAGTCTCCAATGGTGATTTGGAAAGGAATTGGGATAAAATTTAGTAGGAAATGATATAGAAATGAAAGAATTTGGTTGAGGAAAATTCTAGATCTAGATTTAAAATGAAAAGAGAAGAGAGAAACTTTCTCCCCTTCTTTATATAGGCCGGCCCCCCTTGCTCCTTCCTCAAGCTACTATGTAATGTCTATTATACCCCTTGGGGCCTCTCATGAAGAAATAATTAAGGAGGCAAGGTTCTAGTCTAATGGTTTAATTAAATTAATTATCCTCCTAATAAATGGGCTTCTATTTGGGCTCAATTCTAACAATTAATACATGTTGGTCAATGAGTCTAAACTAAACTAGTTATGTCCACTAACACAAGTCCAAAATAATAAACTAACATCTAATAATAATTAAATAATACAATAAATAATTATAGAACATGCACAAAATTTAATTAAATATGAAATGACTAAAATACCCTTTCCTAGAAAATGTGGTAGTGGTACTTTCCCCGGATGATACTATAAGGATATGTCAAAATACTTTATCAGTTTCAGCCACCGACGCTGCCTCATGTTCAACTCCTTCTGAGTAAAAATGTACTTCAAGCTTTTGTGGTCTGTGAAGATCTCTACACGCTCTTCGTACAAATAGTTTTTTCATAACTTCAAAGCAAAGATGACTTCTGCCAACTCCAAATCGTGGATATGATAGTTCTTCTCATGTGGACATAACTACCTGGATTCATAAGCAATCACTTTCCCATTATGCTGAAGAACACAACCCAACGCTTTCTCCGATGCATCACTATAAATAGTGAAACCTCTAAACCCTGATGGCAACGTTAAAATAGGAGCAGACGTCAACCTCGTCTTCAATTCCTCAAAAGTAGCCTGGCACTCCTCTGTCCAAATAAACTCCGTATTCTTCCTGGTGAGTCTAGTCATCGGCTCAGTAATCCTCGAAAAATCTTGCACAAACTTCCTGTAGTAGCCTGTCAGACCCAAGAAACTTTTGATCTCTGCCACTGAACTCAGGGTATTCCATGATTCCACTACTGCGATCTTCTTCGGATCCACTGAAATTCCATCACCAGTCATAATATGTCCTAAGAACTCTACCTTATCCGGGAAGAACTCATACTTTGACAACTTTCCATACAGCTTCTTCTTCCTCAACACATCCAACACAATCTGCAGATGCTCCTCGTGCTCATCTGGTGTCTTCTTGTATTTGAGTATGTGATCGATGAAAAACACCACGAACTTTTCAAGGTACTAGTGGAACACCTTGTTCATCAAATTCATAAATACCATAGGGGCATTAGTCAACCCAAACGACATCACCATGAACTCATACTGGCCATATCGAGTCCTAAAACCAATCTTCGGAATGTCCTCTAGCTTCACTTTCACCTTGTGGTAGCATGATCTCAAGTCTATGTAGGAAAATACCTTGGCGCCACTCAACTGATCGAACAGATCATTAATCCGTGGCAACAGGTATTTATTCTTGATAGTGAGATTATTTAATGCCCAGTAATCGATGCATATGCACACCGATCCATCTTTCTTTGGTACAAATAATACCGGGGCTCCCCACGGTGAAGAACTGGATCTGATAAACCCCTTATCCTACAATTCATCTACTTGCTTCTTCAGGTCGACCATCTCGACCAGCTCGATGTTGTTCACTCTATAGACATGCTATGAAATTGGTTTCTCACCTGGCACCAAGTCTATAGAGAACTCAATATCTCGATTTGACGATAATTCTGGCAATTTCTTAGGAAACACATCTAAGAACTCTGCTATCAAAGGATGCGGCAATTCCTTGTCTTCTACCATAGTTCCACAGATAATGCCTTCTCTCTGCTCTACAGCTCTTCTAGCAAACTCAAACTCTAGCTCTTCTGGCGGGCTAAACAAAACTCTACCTCCTCTGCAATCTATACTAGCATGGTGTCTACTCAACCAATCTATCCCAAATATAATGTCGTAGCTTGGAAGTGACATTACAAGTAGACACGCACTCAGCTCCCGGCCTACCAGAGTAGCTCTCCGATCCTTGCAAATATCACTAACCAGGATAATGTCTCCTCCGGTCATGATCTTGCAAGTCCTAAGCAAAGACTCAGCTACCAAATGATGCTTCAAAGCAAAAGAAACAGATACAAAACTATGGAAAGCACCACTATCAAACAATACTAAAGCTGGAATAGAATCAAGAAAAATAGAACCTATAATGACATCTCAAGTGGGCTCGGCCTCCTCGACCATCATAGCAAATGCTCGTCCCTGAGGTGCACCCTCCTGATGTTGGTGCTGGGCATAATGCTGCTGCTAGGTTGGAAGCGGCGGTCCCCTTGGCTGTAGTGCAAGTGGCCTCGCCTGTATTCTCAGAGATGGAGCTACTCCCTGAACTGCACGATGAGAGTTGGAAGGATAATCCCTCAATTGATGCACATCGGTACCATAATATAGACAAACTCCCAACCTCTTCCTGCAAATTTCTCAGATGTGGTCAGGCTTCTTGCAGAAGTGGAAGAAAGCTTGTTGTGACTGTCTCTGCTGCTGCTGTAGTGCCTGGTGAACCAGTACCCTAGTTGGAGTCTAGTGCTGTTATGGCTGCTGAAAGGCCTAGACTGAAAATGAGGACACTTAGCAGGCACAGTGCTGCTACTAGCCTCCAGAAAATAATTGCGGTCTCTCTTGGATTTAAATCTCAACTCCCGCTCAACCTTGCATGCCTCCGCAAGTATCTCTGAATATGTCTCATAGAAAGACGGAATGAGGATCTTCACTTCCTAGTTCAGACCCTCACGGAAGCGGATAGTCCGAACCTCTGGCTTCCTAACCAAATACTCCGAAAATTGGCTCAGCCTACCGAACTCTATGGCGTACTCCTCCACGGACATGCTCCCCTGAGTAAGGCCCTCAAACTGCCTCCCCATGTCCAATTTGTCCGTCCGAGCAAAGAACTTTCTCTTGAAGAGGTCCTTGAATACCTCCCAAGACTCCCTCGCATCAGCAAGAAGTGGCTCATTCCTGAACCAAGTGCGGGCGATGTCGAACAGCTGAAGTCCTACTGCCTCAACCTTCAGATCCTCAACAAGATGGGATACCCTCATGAGATGCTAGATATCCTTGAGCCAATCATCAGCATAGATGATGCCCTCGATTCTCTCAAAGACCCGAGGTTCCAGCTTCTTGAAGTCCCGGATATTACCCGACTGAAGCTAGACAACCTGCGGAGCAACCTGCTGCTGGACCAGTGTAGTATCCCGCTCTACGTAGGCACTATGTACAAGTGATATCGCTTTGCTTGCTCGAGCGGAAGTCTTCTCGAAGAGTTCTCGTTCGAACCCCAAGACGATTGATCAATGTGAGTAGGCAGAAACTTCATTCTCTGATTCTTACACGCCTTAATAATGAATCTGAGTTTTTGAATTGCTTGTTTGCTTAATAAGATAAGTATGCTTGAATGATAGAACGAGAACTTGCCTGCCTAATAAGAGTTAGAACCATTTCCATGCTAAGTATAAGAAATATTGCATGCTAGTTACACTGACACCGCTATCGAACGAACCTTGCCCTGCTAAGAAAAGAGTAGAACTGCATGTTTAACATGAAGAGATAAATAGACCCGTGCCATGCTAGATTCAACTAAAAGATCGTTTATATGTTTTCTTGTCATCGTGTTTATATTTTTTTCTTGTCTTGAATGCTAAAGCTGGATGGAATGTATGCTTATTTCGATAAAAGAGTAAATGCTTGTCTTATTTGTGCACAGACTAATATCCCGCCCTGATGTTCCGGTCCTACGGGATCCGGAGGGGTGCGCTATTAGATAAGAGATGGATAGATTGAAAGCTTGCATTGTCATGTTGTGTTGGTATTATGATATGTGATATGCTTGTTATAGAGGGAGCTTGGAGTGGATGGAGGCTAAACGAAAAGTAGGAGACTAATAACGTGCCTTGAGCTCGGGGTGTGGATATTAGAATGGAGGATGGAGATCGATGGGGTAAGACTAATAGTGCGTGTTGATGTTCTGGTCCTACGGGATCCAGGGGGACGTGGATATTAGATGGGAGGCGGTGCTTCTGTTGAGAAGAGTTGAGTCTGTTTTAGAGAAGCTAGCTTGTTCATGGAGATAGCTGTATTCAGGTAGTTAGGGAGCATACTAGGCTAGCCTTCTGGCATACCTAACTGTTTGATGCAGAGACGGACAGGAAAAGAGAACCATATGTTCATTTATGCATATGTTGCAAACTTGTATGTTTGCTGCAGGGATAACTAATCGGCAAGGGGTAAGAAACACATTAGAGTTTTTATATATATATATATATATATATATATATATATATATATATAGCCTGCTTCTCCATGAATATGTGCATCTTAGAGTTTATCTGATAGTATTTCATGCGTTTGCATCGGTAAAAAAATGGCTATTGGTGAAGAGTTGAACCTTGGTCACGACTGCTACAACGATAGTGAAGAGCAATCATGAGTCACAGCTGCTAATAGCATCAAATAAATGAGTCATTGGTTAGCTGGATTACCGCTACCGATAATGAGTTTCTCGGGAACTGACCTTTGGTTGATAGTTCAACTTGTGTGCTTGATTGAATGATAGTTCCTATATGCTGCATATCCCTAGAGTCTTTGAGTATAGTTTACGAGATACGCTGCACACGCCCGGATTGGTACATCGTGCTTGAACTGTTTGCCTCGATTGTTTGGTTGTATTGGATTCTATTTTCAAAGATGTTTCCAAAAATAAAAGAAAGTAATATGACTCCATCCCTCCTGCATGTAACGAATCTAGGTAAAAGTATAAAGATCACTAGTAATGAAATATTTTGCCACATGCTTACTTTGTGTGGGTTTCAGGGGGTGTTGCTTCTGTTCAGTTGATTTTATCTCACCAGTACTTTCTCCAAAGTGTTGGCCCACCAACAGTTTGCTTGTTCGCAGGTACTGGATCGTCCGAGGAAGCGATAGGCGTGCCTCATCCCCAATACCCAAAAATCTGGTTTCGATGCCTTGAGCGATATCGATTGTTTTGAGATTCTTTTGTATAAAAGGACATAATGTATAGAACGGTGTCATTGTAATCGAGAAAAGAGAGCTTGAGCAAACTATAATCTCGGCCAAGTACCGCTTGTAACACTTTTGATTATCATTAAAGATCCTTTTTTTATATGCCACTGTGTTCTTTACTTTTCTGCAATATATGTGCCACTGCTCCTGTCTTGAATAGTTTACTTGCCCTTGTTCAAAGATTTTGTCTTGTGCAAGCGCACTTTAGGCTTGCACGGTATCACGCCTATACGAGGATGATCGGTTCTGTAGGGACTAAGCGAGGACGATCGGACCCCTACGGGACCGGGGCATGACATAATGGTATTAGAGCGACTCGATTCTTTGCCCATTTTGTTGACTTTGACTCTGAGATGTGCCTTATATTGTGCTGCAATGAACGTTCCATACAATAAGTCCGTAAATATTCTTAAAGTTGCTGGCAAAATTTTTCTGGATTTGATTTGTTGCTTGAGAGTTATGCTTTTTTGCTTGTGTTTTGCTTGTGTTTTCGATTGAGGATGGTGAGGAACGAGGACTATCGCTGCTCTGAATTTTTGTGAGTTTCTTCTTGAGTTTCGAGGATAAAACTCTTTGTTGGTGGGTAAGAATGTAGTACCCCGCTCCGCGTGGGCACTATGTATAAGTGATATCGCTTTGCTTGCTCGAGCGGAAGTTTTCTCGGAGAGTTCTCATTTGAACCCCAAGATGATTGATCAGTATGAGTGGGAAAAAACTTTATTATCTGATTCTTGCACGCCTTAATAATGATATGAGTTTTTGAATTAGTTGTTTGCTTAATAAGATAAGTATGCATGAATGATAGAACGAGAACCTGCCTGCCTAAAAAGAGTTAGAACCATTGCCATGCTAAGTATAAGAAATATTGCTTGCTAGTTACACTGACACCGCTATCGAACGAACCTTGCCCTGCTAAGGAAAGAGTAGAACTACATATTTAACTTGAAGTGATAAATAGACCCGTGCCATGCTAGCTTCAACTAAAAGATCGTTCATATGTTTGCTTGTCATCGTGTTTATATTTTTTCTTATCTTGAATGCTAAAGCTGGATGGAATGTATGCTTGTTTCGATAAAAGAGTAAATGTTTGTCTTGTTTGCGCAGAGACTAGTAGCCCACCCTGATGTTCCGGTCCTACGGGATCCAGGGGGTACGGCTATTAGATAAGAGATAGATGGATTAAAAGCTTGCATTATCACATTGTATTGCTATTGTGATATGTGATATGCTTGTTATAGAGGGAGCTTACGGTGGATGGAGTCTAAACGAAAAGTAGGAGACTAATAACGCGCCCTAAGCTCGGGGTGTAGATATTAGAATGGAGAATGGAGATTAATGGGGTAAGACTAATAGTGCGTCCTGATATTTCGATCCTACGAGATCCAGGGGGACGTGGCTATTAGATGGAAGGTGATGCTTCTGTTGAGAAGAGTTGAGTCTGTGTTAGAGAAGCTAGCTTGTTCATGGAGATAGCTGTATTCAGGTAGTTAGGGAGCATGCTAGGCTAACCTTCTTGCATACCTAACTGTTTGATGAAGAGACGGACAGGAAAAGAGAATCATATTTTTATTTATGCATATGTTGCAAACTTGTATATTTGCTGCAGGAATAACCGATCGGCAAGGGGTAAGAAACACATTAGAGTTTATATATATATATATAGCCTGCTTGTCTATGAATATGTGCATCTTAGAGTTTATCTGATAGTATTTAATGCATTTGCATCGGTCGGACAATGGCTATTGGTGAAGAGCTGAACCTTGGTCACGACTGCTATAACGATAGTGAAGAGCAACCATGAGTCACAGCTGCTAATAGCATCAAGTAAAGGAGTAATTGGTTAGCTGGATTACCGCTATCGATCCTGAGTTTCTCGGGGACCGACCTCTGATTGATAGTTCAACTTGTGTGCTTGATTGAATGATAGTTCCTATATGTTGCATGTCCTTAGATCTTTTATTATAGTTTAAGGGATACGTTGCGCACACCCGGATTGGTACATCGTGCTTGAACTATTTGCCTCGATTGTTTGGTTGTATTGGATTCTGTTTTCAAAGATGTTTCCAAAAAAATAAAAGAAAGTAATATGACTCCATCCCTCCTGCATGTAACGAATCTAGGTAAAACTAGAAAGATCACTAGTAATAAAATATTTTGCCACATGCTTACTTAGTATGGATTTCAGGGGGTGTTGCTTCTGTTCAGTTGATTTTATCTCACCAGTACTTTCTCCAAAGTGCTGACCCACCAACAGTTTGCTTGTTCGCAGGTACTGGATCGTCCGAGGAAGCAATAGGCGTGCCTATCCCCAAGACCCAAAAATCTTGTTTCGATGCCTTGAGCCGTATCGATTGTTTTAAGCTGCTTTTGTATAAAGGAACATAATGTATGGAACGGTGTCATTATAATCGAGAGAAGAGAGCCTGAGCGAACTATAACCTCGGCCAAGCGCCGCTTGTAACACTTTTGATTATCAATAAAGAGCCTATTTTTATATGTCATTGTGTTCTTTACTTTTATGCAATTTATGTGCCGTTGCTCCTGTATTAAATAGCTTACTTGCCCTTGTTCAAAGATTTGACTTTGTGCAAGCACACTTTAGGCTTGCACGGTATCACGCCCGTGCGAGGACGATTTGTTTCGTAGGGACCAAGCGAGGACGATCGGATCCCTGCGAGATCGGGGCATGACATAATGGTATCAGAGCGACTCGATTATTTGCCCACTCTGTTGCCTTCGACTCTGAGATGTGCCCGATATTGTGCTGCAATGAACATTGCATACAATAAGTCCGTAAATATTCTCAAAGTTGCCGGCAAAAGTTTTCTGGATTTGATTTGTTGCTTGAGAGTTGTGCTTTTGTGTTTGTGTTTTGCTTATGTTTTCGATTAAGGATGGTGAGGAACAAGGACTATCGTTGCTCTAGATTTTTGTGAGTTACTCTTTGAGTTTCGAGGACAAAACTTTTTGTTGTTGGGTAAGTATGTAGTACCCCGCTCCGCGTAGGCACTATGTACAAGTGATATCGCTTTGCTTGCTCGAGCGGAAGTCTTCTCGGAGAGTTCTCGTTCGAACCCCAAGACGATTGATCAATGTGAGTAGGCAGAAACTTCATTCTCTAATTCTTGCATGCCTTGATAATGAATATGAGTTTTTAAATTGCTTGTTTGCTTAATAAGATAAGTATGCATGAATGATAGAACGAGAACCTACCCGCCTAAAAAGAGTTAGAACCATTGTCATGCTAAGTATAAGAAATATTGCATGCTAGTTACACTGACACCACTATCGAATGAACCTTGCCCTGCTAAGGAAAGAGTAGAACTGCATGTTTAACTTGAAGAGATAAATAGACTTGTGCCATGCTAGCTTCAACTAAAAGATCGTTCATATGTTTGCTTATCATCGTGTTTATATTTTTGTTTATCTTGAATACGAAATCTGGATGGAATGTATGCTTATTTCGATAAAAGAGTAAATGCTTATCTTGTTTGTGCAGAGACTAGTAGCCCGCCCAGATGTTTCGGTCCTACGGGATCCATTGTCATGCCCCAATCGCCCGCAAGCTCCATAGTCCCCGTTGAACGTGAATCACCATGTTACAGCTCTCCCACGGGACAATCGTTCTCTTCGGGACGTGATGTCGTACGAGCCTGGAGTTGCGCTCGTGCAAGGCGATATTGTCAAACACCAAATGTTATCATTGAAACAATCAAGTTGCAACGAAAGTCAAGTATTGTGTACCAAGCACACATCAGAGTAATACGCAACGAAGTTCTCGATAGGGTCCAAATGAAATGCCCCGAAGGCAATGCCACGAAGGCGATGAAATACTTTTGCTCTTTTCTCTAGCCCACAAAGGTACTTACAGTTCATACATCATGTCTCGTATATCCAAGCAGCGCCACTACGCCTGCGTACCTGAAATATTGCCAACAAACGTGGGTCAGTACACAGCCGTACTGGTGAGCGGGATAACCCACTCGTCTAAGCCGACACTAAGTAAATAGTGAATGCAAACAGTTATATGGTGATCTTTCTAGTTGAATCCTAGATTTATTTCATAGCATATGGATGACATGTTAAGGAAAGCTGCAAAGCAGTTTAAGCATGCAAGCATTCAACTCAATCCAAACGACAAGAAATACATAACCAACTCGAGGGATTCTAGCATGCAACCCGTCCTACTCAAGCCATCGCTTGCACGATAACATATCGAACCATCAACCAAACCTCAATATCCTTCCTCGACCAAAACTTGTATTCCAATATCAAGTGCACACTCTTGCCGAGGCAAGGTGGCCGAGCCTACACGAAGCACAAACCAACCAAAGTAAAGCAAACCAACTCTTATCTATATGAAGTCACTGGCAAAGCCATAAAGGACATATTCCAAGCATTATGTTGCGCCCTATCAGCCCGAGAAGCAAGCCCCGCTGGAGGTCCTGCAATGCATTCGCGACTAGCATGAATCAAATATTTTCCTCCGGATCGATACGGTTCCAGTGCCCCAGAAATACCGTTTCGAGGAAATGCCAAAACTTGTGCACAAGTTGTCCGTGACATGCAAACACAAGTAGGTATGACGAGAGGATCGAGCATTCTCGCCCCACCAAGCGATTCTAGACTCGTTCAACCAATATCCAACCAAAATATCCATAACCAAGGATATTCAACCAAAGAATCCATAACCAAACCTCAACATATAGCCCAAGGCACCAAAATATCAAGTTATGCCCATAGGCATAATGCCTCTTCTCAACACAATGTTTTAAATTGGGTACAACACCCCAACTCAGAATAAACCCATGGCACAATGCCCCAACAGTGGCATAATGCCCCAACAGTAGCACAATGCCGCTTCAGTGGCACAATACCCTCGCCGATGCAATTGTTCGGTTTCGAACCTCAACTGATCGCTTTGTAAGACAAACCGACCAAGTGATACTCGTGCACGGATGCACCCTCGTTCGCCCAAATTCCCGATGTTCCCAACGTCTCAATGTATCATTCCAACATATTCAAGCATAATCCTAATTATTCAACTGAATGCCTCAAATGTATAATCCAACTCTAGCTCCAACTATCCAACGCGCAAATCATTTCAAGCCACAATCCTATCCAAGCAAACGACGTACACTCTATGCACGCCTCAGTGTAGTGATTCCCAAGTTTTAGCCCAAGTGTTCAAGCCTTTACGTGTTTTCCATATTATTAGGCATGAAGGAGTAGAGGAGAAGGGAAAGAGCCCACTCACAATGTTTGATCCCGTTAAGCATCCTGTCCTGCCGATACGGCCATTCACTTGAACTTGTGGTCCGATGCAAAGCGTGATCTACTCAACTGGTATGACCGTGCGAGCAGGTCGTGCTCTCCAAATCATCCGATCGATCGGACTAAGGAAGACGACATTATCGCTCCCATCCAACTATCTCAGTACTGTTCTGAACGAACACCTGATTCCCATCGAACTCCGCTAGCCGTCTGCACATGAAACCAACTCAATCAATACTTCTTCCCAAAATCCAATAATTGAAATGTAACCAGCATTTGTTTTATTCAATTCGACTCAGTGTAATGCACCATGCGGTTGTGGGGCGTTACATAATATACCACTTAGAATCAGGTTCGTCCCCGAACCATACCAGTATCAATCATTTACTAGCATGCCGCAATCCAACTCCATAACTCTGCTCTATGTGACTCTCATATTCACGATCCTGACTCCGCATCTCGTTCTACTGAACGCTCGTACAAATTTTATGAATTCCCACATCCTCCTTGCAGCTCAATACGAATTCCTCGTATCGCTTAGTTTTGGATCGTACACATATTTAAGGCATCCCTAAAATACATGTATTTCAGTCGAGCTTTACGATAGCAAATTTGAACAAGTTACAAGGGTATCTTTATGTCTGAGGCATCCATTTGCTTTACTCCCAATTGAACCAAATCATAATTTCCATTTAAACATATTCGATTGAGCACTATTCTCAATTATAAAGATTTCCCACCGACTCAATCAGTTTGTGTTCCAACTCAATCCATCCAACTATTTCTGAATCCGCACTAGCAACATCTCCAAATATTATCTCGTGCACCGAACGATTATCTCAACCGATACTACCCCAACTAGGCGACTTACCCAAATATCAAACTTTTGCTTAGATTAGCTCAGTCCAACACCTTTTCCTGCCATCTCAATACCTCACTGGGTGAACATCTATATCGAGGTTCGTGTGATCCACGAAGATCTCGCCACCATGCCAAAGGGATAGTGTCGCCATAATTTCAACGTGGACACACTCGCCACAATTCCTAGGTTGCGCATGGAATAGTTCTTCGTGCTGCTTCCACTGCCTCGAAGCATAGGATATCACCTTTGCCTTCTGAACGAGCATGCTTCCCAGACTAAGTTTCGATGCATCTTGTAAATCTGAGGCACGTCTGTCCTTTCCAGTATTCGTAAAGATTTGATCTGAATGAGCCTCTGCTTTAACTTCATAAGCTAGTTTCACAGTCGTCAATTTATATGAATGTTATTCCCTTCCAGGGCATGATGAGTCAGAGGCGATGCCATCGATACAAATTTGCGACTCTGAATCTCATCAGTGACTAGGCTACTTCCACCATTGCTCCGATCTTCCGGCTGCATCTTCAGCTGAAGACTATCCCAAGTGTCTCTCTCAAATCCAACGCTCAGTACTCGCATCCGCCCTCGACGCATTCCCAAATGCGCCACCGCAAGGATCGTTCTATGGGTCTACCATATTTATCTCTGACCTGACGGTCAAGTCGCTAGGGTCAGCTATCCCGAAGCTACGCTCAACAATTGTAAGTCATCACGATGGACAGTTACTATGAACCATGTTATATCTTATCCGCAAATCCGAATCAAAATCCAACCATTCCATCCGAGAGAACTTTCGAATCCGAGCACTTCATGCACTACCTTTGATGATCTGTCAACCAATACCGCTTAACCACCTAGAGTCTTGTTATCTATCCGAGCCACAGTTTAAGAACTGCGCTCGTTGAAACCGTCTTCCATCAATCCGTCTTTCTGCCCTGAATACATCAAATTTCCGAATTCCCATGTTCGTCTACTCGCACTATGACTTGCAATGATTCTCAAAACTCAAGACTTGCTCAAATTCTTATCCGTTTGCCACATCCCACAATGCACGTCCAACTTACTCGAGCAGTACAGTGATTTATTCCGACGTTGTTCCCACGTTTAGCTATCTTTAATGGTCTGTCTGCCACAATCTTTGCCTTCAGTTGTTGCCACAATCCGTCCATGTCTTCCGGAGAATTCGTCTACCATCGTTGCACCATCTTGCCCAAAATTACACTTCCGCTAAACCTGAGTCGACTTCTCGAGCAGGAATATCCAAAATATTTCAAGTTTGTGTGAATCCATCGCATTGTCCCTCCAAACCAAATCGTGTTTCATTGCTCAACCAACAGCTCAAATGTGTTGCCCAAAATTATAGTCCGTGCTCGCTATACTTCAATTAATACATCGCTTCACTCAAGCGTAACCCAACTGTTCGTTCCGATCTCGTCCATCTCTTAAGCCCAATGATACTCCCATTTGCACGAGTCCGTTCTTGAGTTCTTAAGTCTAATGTATCGAAGAATACAGGAGTCAAATTCCATTGCACTATATACCACTTGGAAATATAGTTGCCCTCGTGCTTACTCTGCGTCAACCAGCGTCTATCCCAAACTGACTATTCCGGGGTGATTCTGTCGAATCACAACTCAATACTCGCTTGCTCCATTTTCATTCTTTCCAACTCAGTCGATGTGCACCAACCAACTTGTATTCCCGTTACCCGAGTCCGTTTAGGCAATTCCCATTGATGTCTAACCAAAATATTCCAATGCCTTGCTTACTATGTGGTATCCCATATACCACTCCGAATCAAGTCGCTACTCGCATTATGATTCCTTGCACTGATCCAAAATCTGTTCGAACCATCCCTCATGCGTGATCATGTCTTTCCCAACTCGAGTCTGACACAAAACTCAGGCAATGCCTGAATCATCCAAATCTTGCCATCAATCTCGCGATCCAACTCGTGCTATTTCCCGTTCTCAATACTTCCAACTATTTTCACCGTCCGATACTTTCGCAACACGAGCAACTCGTGCAACAATCGTCTTCCAAGTAGTCCAACCCAATACCCAACTGTTCCACACATTTGTTGTACAAGCAACTCGTGCAAACTTATCCTGATATTCCCAAGCCAACTCAAACATGCTCAACCGATGCGCTACACGAGCAACTCGTGCAATGCTCCCATTTTCATTGAATGCTTCTACTCATGATATGTCGCATAATCAAATCTCGTATGCCAACCAATTGATCCAATGATGCAATCAGAAGCTCCCTGAACGACAAGCCAAGCCAACCCAACGAAAGCTCTCAACTTGTTGCACAAATGCAACAATGCCACCCAACTTGCTGCACGAATGCAACAATGCCTAACGAGGCTAAGAGATCTAACGAAAACCAACCAAAGCAACACAACGAAGCACCACATCAGCCACAACCAGCAATATATAGACTTATTGCATGAAACATCCAATGCGGCACTGAGTAGAGCTAAGAGCTAGACGACACACGGAAGCTATCTAGAGTTTGTGATGAAACGAAGGACCAAGTCCGAAGAAACGAACCCGGTGCTCTAATATCAATCTATCATGCCCCAATCTCCCGCAAGCTCAATAGTCCCCGCTGAACGTGAATCACCACATTGCAGCTCTCCCGCGGGACAATCGTTCTCTTCGGGACGTGATGCCGTACGAACCTGGAGTTGCGCTCGTACAAGGCGATATTGTCAAACACCAAATGTTATCATTGAAACAACCAAGTTGCAACGAAAGTCAAGTATTGTGTACCAAGCACACATCAGAGTAATACGCAGCGAAGTTCTCGATAGGGTCCAAATGAAATGCCCCGAAGGCAATGCCACGAAGGCGATGCCACGAAGGCAATGAAATACTCTTGCCTTTTTCTCTAGCCCACAAAGGTACTTACAGTTCATACATCATGTCTCGTATATCCAAGCAGCGCCACTACGCCTGCGTACCTGAAATATTGTCCACAAATGTGGGTCAGTACACAGCCGTATTGGTGAGTGGGGTAACCCACTCGTCTAAGCCGACACTAAGTAAATAGTGAATGCAAACAGTTATATGGTGATCTTTCTAGTTGAATCCTAGATTCATTTTATGGCATATGGATGACATGTTAAGAAAAGCTGTAAAACAGTTTAAGCATGCAAGCATTCAACTCAATCCAAACGACAAGCAATACATAATCAACTCGAGGGATTCTAGCATGCAACCCGTCCTACTCAAGCCATCACTTGCACGATAACATATCGAACCATCAACCAAACCTTAATATCCTTCCTCGACCAAAACTTGTATTCCAATCTCAAGTGCACACTCTTGCCGAGGCAAGGTGGTCGCGCCTACACGAAGCACAAACCAACCAAAGTAAAGCAAACCAACTATTATCTATATGAAGTCACTGGCAAAGCCATAAAGGACATATTCTAAGCATTACGGCACGCCCTATCAGCCCGGGAAGCAAGCCCGCTGGAGGTCCCGTAATGCATTCGCGACTAGCATGAATCAAATATTTCCCTCCGGATCGATACGGTTCCAGTGCCCCGGAAATACCGTTTCGAGGAAATGCCAAAACTTGTGCACAAGTTGTCCGTGATATGCAAACACAAGTAGGTATGACGAGAGGATCGAGCATTCTCGCCCCACCAAGCGATTCTAGACTCGTTCAACCAATATCCAACCAAAATATCCATAACCAAGGATATCCAACCAAAGAATCCATAACCAAACCTTAACATATAGCCCAAGGCACCAAAATATCAAGTTATGCCCATAGGCACAATGCCTCTTCTCAACACAATATTTTAAATTGGGTACAACACCCCAACTCAGAATAAACCCATGGCACAATGCCCCAACAGTAGCACAATGCCGCTTCAGTGGCACAATACCCTCGCCGATGCAGTTGTTCGGTTTCGAACCCCAACTGCTCGCTTTGTAAGACAAAGCGACCAAGTGATACTTGTGCACGGATGCATGCTCGCTCGCCCAAATTCCCGATGTTTCCAACGCCTCAATGTATCATTCCAATATATTCAAGCATAATCCTAATTATTCAACCGAATGCCTCAAATGTATAATCCAACTCTAGCTCTAACTATCCAACGTGCAAATCATTTCAAGCCACAATCATATCCAAGCAAACGACGTATACTCTATACACGCTTCAGTGTAGTGATTCCCAAGTTTCAGTCCAAGTGTTCAAGCCTTTACATGTTTTCCATATTATTAGGCATGAAGGAGTAGAGGAGAAGGGAAAGAGCCCACTCACAATGTTTGATCCCGTTAAGCATCTTGTCCTGCCGATACGGCCATTCCTTTGAACCCGTGGTCCGATGCAAAGCGCGATCTACTCAACTGGTATGACCGTGCGAGCAGGCCGTGCTCTCCAAATCATCCGACCGATCGGACTAAGGAAGACGACATTATCGCTCCTATCCAGCTATCTCAGTACTGTTCTGAATGAATACCTGATTTCCATCGAACTCCGCTAGCCGTCTGCACATAAAACCAACTCAATCAATACTTCTTCCCAAAATTCAATAATTCAAATGTAACCAGCATTTATTTTATTCAATCTGACTCAGCGTAACGCATCGTGCGGTTGCGGGGCATTACATCCAGGGGGTGCAGCTATTAGATAAGAGATAGATAGATTGAAAGCTTGCATTGTCACGTTGTGTTGCTATTATGATATGTGATATGCTTGTTATAGAAGGAGCTTACGGTAGATGGAGGCTAAATGAAAAGTGGGAGACTAATAACGCGCCCTGAGCTCAGGGTGTGGATATTAGAATGGAGGATGGATATGATGGGGTAAGACTAATAGTGCGTCCTAATTTTTCGGTCCTACGGGATCCAGGGGGACGTGGCTATTAGATGGGAGGCGGTGCTTCTGTTGAGAAAAGTTGAGTCTGTGTTAGAGAAGCAAGCTTTTTTATAGAGATAGCTGCATTCAGGTAGTTAGGGAGCATGCTAGGCTAGCCTTCTTATATACCTAACTGTTTGATGCAGAGACGAATATGGAAAAAGAACCATATATTCATTTATGCATATGTTGCTAACTTGTATGTTTGCTGCAGGGATAACCGATTGGTAAGGGGTAAGAAACACATTAGAGTTTATATATATATATATATATATATATATATATATATATATATATATATATATATATATATATATAGCCTGCTTGTCCATGAATATGTGCATCTTAGAGTTTATTTGATAGTATTTCATGCATTTGCATCGGTCGGACAATGGCTATTGGTGAAGAGCTGAACCTTGGTCATGACTGCTACAACGATAGTGAAGAGCAACCATGAGTCACAGCTGCTAATAGCATCAAATAAAGGAGTCATTGGTTAGCTGGATTACCACTACCGATCCTGAGTTTCTCGGGTACCGACCTCTGATTGATAGTTCAACTTGTGTGCTTGATTGAATGATAGTTCCTATATGTTGCATGTCCCTAGAGTCTTTGAGTATAGTTCATGAGACACACTGTGCATACCCGAATTTGTACATCGTGCTTGAACTGTTTGCCTCGATTGTTTGGTTGTATTGGATTCTATTTTCAAAGATGTTTCCAAAAAATAAAAGAAAGTAATATGACTCCATCCCTCCTACATGTAACAGATCTAGGTAAAACTAGAAAGATCACTAGTAATAAAATATTTTGCCACATGCTTACTTAGTGTGGGTTTCAGGGGGTGTTGCTTCTATTCAGTTGATTTATCTCACCATTACTTTCTCCAAAGTGCTGATCCACCAACAGTTTACTTGTTCGCAGGTACTGGATCGTCCGAGGAAGCGATAGGCGTGCCTTATCCCCAAGACCCAAAAATCTGGTTTCGATGCCTTGAGACGTATCAATTATTTTGAGCTACTTTTGTATAAAGGGACATAATGTATGGAACGGTATTATTATAATCGAGAGAAGAGAGCTTGAGCGAACTGTAACCTCGGCCAAGCGCCGCTTGTAACACTTTTGATTATCAATAAAGAGCCTATTTTTATATGCCATTGTGTCTTTAATTTTCTGCAATATATGTGTCGTTGCTCCTGTCTTGAATAGCTTACTTGCTCTTGTTCAAAGCTTTGGCCTTTTGCAAGCGCACTTTAGGCTTGCACGGCATCAGATTCCGTAGGGACCAAGCGAGGACGATCGATTCCGTAGGGACCAAGCGAGGACGATCGGATCCCTGCGGGACCAGGGCGTGACAACCGGTGCTCCTCTCTCTACTACAATAAGGGCAAGATGATGAGCACTCTCAATACCCTATCGTAATACGTCGGTCTGACTCTGACTGGGCCCTTTGAGCCTTCTTCATCTCGTAAAATAATGCAAACACCTGAGTCGCATCTATCGGCACGGAAGGTGGAGGTGGAAGCCCCTCTGACATAGCTGGAACAGTCCTTTGAGCTGGAGGTGGACCCCCGAACGCAGCTGATACGCCAATTACCGGAGAAGTGACTGATGCAGGCCCTCGAAAAGTCGCAGATCTCTTAGAAACTTCTTCCCTCTGATGTGATCGAGTCTTAGGCGGCATCCTGAGGTAAAGCGAAAGAAAAGAATCAATATGTCACATGATATAATATACTCAAAGAAGTATAGCTAAAGCTCAATTATCAAATATCAATATCAAGGAAGAATAGTTGAATTGAATAATAGAGTTTTTCCTAGTTGTGATTGAGTATTCTCAGCCTATAGCCTAAGGATGGATGAAGCCCGCGGGCCCCTTTAGGTCCCAGGCTTAATTGGCTTCGGCGGTTTCTCAATCCTTGGATTGGAACTTTATGATTAGCTAATCTTCTTCTTCCTATTGTTAATTAGAAGAAGTCGAATGTTATGCTAGTTAAGCCAGTCACGAGTCCATTGAGGCTCTTCGACGACCTCACTTAATGGATATGGTTCTTTGTCTGCTAGCTAGCTAGCGCGCTTCTTTCGAGTCAGCAAGGAGCGGATTCAGGTAGGTAAGCAAATCAATCTCTGTTCAACAAAAAATACAAGGTCCCGTTTTGTCTTTTTTGCATCAAAACCCTTAGGAGGTGCATTTTTTCGATCATTTTTGAAAATAGTTTTTCCTCCAAAAAGAACTTATCCAGTCGGGGAACGCATGATATATTTACCTAAACCAGTAAGTAGGTCCTTGAGCAGATCCCACGTTAGCCCCATTTGGTTTCTAACTAGAAAAGTCAATGCTTGAGCTTGAGAAGCTTCTGGCCCGGTGGGCCCGTCAAACTCACTAGGATAAGCGGTATTATTGAAGCAGACGAAACAACAAGCGATGATACCAAAATCTACTATAAACTATAAGACAAGTATATATATTCTCCAGACCATATAAATGCCCGTCATCGCTTTCGTTCATTTGGCTAAGACCTACAGCACTACTTTGGCGAAAGCTTCCCGGTTATTTCATAACCTCACTTCGCTCACCTCGATCAGCTAGTTCATTTCATGCCAAGTAACAAAGATTCCCTGTTCAGGAATCGCACTAATGGCACCTTTCAGTAAATCGCAAACAAAAGAAAGACACGATCCCGCACGATAGCTGAAGATACGGCCCGTGCCACATCAAGAACCCAAGCGGGAACCTTCCCCGGCTTGCCGGGGCCGCTTGGCGCAGACGGAACAAAACATGGGTCAATATCCTCCGCAGCCAAATCAACAAGAATCCTCAAACCATTCGCTGCTGTTTCAACAATCACCTAATCAAAAAGCGAGATGAATTGCATCGAGAGTAGCGCATGTCAAGAGGCGACCGTAGGGAGGAAGCGAAAGAAAGGAAGCAGGCGAGCAGAGTGAGCTGCGAAGTAAGGCGAGCGCAGTGAGGCGACCGAAGGGAGGTCACTCCATCTTTCTACGATGAAAGAAAGCCATACCACCCAAACAAACCCAGCTACCCTAGAACGACTGAAATGACCCCCCTCATGCACTTTCACGTTCCTTGGGACCGGAACCGCAACGCAAGAGCCAATCCACTCTCACTTTCAAAGCGAAAAACGAATCCGGAAAGAGATAGAGAATTTCTCGAGCGGGGAAGAAAGGCGACCGAAGGCGCCCGGAGGAAGAGTTCGCTGTGTTAAGCAAGAAACAAGCATTGAGTCAAGTCGAAATAGCATGTCAGAAACCCGGATGACAAGAAGAAGCAGGAAGAACATAACGATAAGAAGTCGCTATCGGCCGGCTGGTTGTCTTTTGACGGTAGAAACAACAAGTGGGTGTGACACCTTTAAAAGCCTAAAAGCCAAAAAACAAAAGTTCTTCGTTCACACCTTTTAGCCTCTGTTACAGAAGCGGAAGGATCAATCAATGAACTAGAGAGTGGAGTATGAAAGCGATGTCTTAAGAAGCCTTCTGTCTAGCTCTGCACACCAGAAAGAGGTGGCTGCTGCATTAAATAAAGCAAATCTTTAGTTATCAGTTAAGATCTAGTAAGATGAGGCGCCCGAAGGAAGCTTTAACCGGTCCCGCAAGTCAGGAAGACTCTGGCTTAGCTCATTCACTCCTAAACTATAGAAAGTTGGACATTCGATCACAGAATCCATTGACAACGGATTTCACTACCATTCCCATTTTCGGGCAACTTTCACGCTCTCCTTTGCCACTGCATGACTAGATCACACAGACAGACAAAAAGACAACAAAAGAAGATGAAAATGGCGGGTTTGGATGCAATAAGAAGGAAGACCGCTGACGAGTCTGCTAGAAAGAGTGTTTTGAACTTTATTCCCGTTGTCGAAAGACCGGGGAAGACAAGCAAGAAGTCTTTGAGCGATTTGTCCTTGGATAAGTGCGAGAAGAGACCTTTCTCAGTCCCTCAGGTCGGTACTTCCATGGCCATGGTAGCCACCTTTCATTACCCCCATTGGCATAGCTAGACGATCTTCACTCTCTCGATCCCTTAGAAAAAGACCAATTTGCCTATCTCTTTGATCTGACCAGGTCAATCGACCTATCCCCAGCATACCGGAGCTTGTCTACCCGCGGAAGATTAGTAGTCAAATGATCGATTCATTCCTCAATCGCAGCAGGCAAACCTTCTTACTAATAGATCATTGCAAGCCCTTCTACGCCTATCTTCCCCTCTGCGCCTTGAACAGAAGCTCAAGTGCACGAAGACCCTCTGACTTAAGCAGGTGCTATCACTTAATAAAATCTTCGGGTCATTCTTCTATTACCTCCCTAACGGTCACCGCGGAGTGGTCGCCTTCGGGCGCCTCTTTTCTGAATTCATGTTGTAAGTAAAAACCAAACCCTAAATCTTGCTAGTTCAGTTCGTGTGTTTTACGTGAGCGCGCTTCACTAGTGTGTGTAGAAAAATTACACTAACTTGATCATAAAAGAAAGTGAAACGTTTGTCTTTCATAAAGTATCTCCAATTACCTGTTTCTCCTCACATGCAAGAATGGACCTTAGCCACGAGTTGTCCGGCCTAGACGCTAATAACGCGAAGACACCTGGGCCTGGGGTTTTCGATCTCTGTTCTTGCGCGAAAGTCTCAGAAAGACGGCAGTAAAGCGCCTTAATTAGATTGACTCGTCAAGTTAGGTCTATCGGTTGAGGAAGAGCTTGTATGGTCTTAAACAGGCTCTGAGGCAGTGGAACAGGAAGTTTGAGTCATTTATGGGGGAGTATGGCTATGTACGAACGACGTCGGATCATTGTATTTTTATGAGGTACTTCGCCGAGGATGATTTCACCATTTTATTGTTTTATAATGATGACATATTGTTGGTGGGTCAGAATGCCACCGGGATAGCTATCACAACCCACACCCGGTGAAGGGATGTAAGTAGTGAACAATGCCCAGCCAACGCCACAGCATCGGCGGTAGAATACTGTTTGGATAAACTATCTATCTAGTAATCAAGATATAATATGCCACCAATGTAAATGAATATACTCAATCACAGATCTATAGATGGAATAAGCACGAATATGATAAAAGAATAGAAGAGTCACAAATATAACTCATGAGACAAAAATAATATCCAATGAGTCAGAGAAATACTAATAA